>OY821760.1:7747668-8947668 GCA_963682095.1 Potentilla sterilis | reverse complement strand
TTTATTGTATTTCTTGTTCCTAAATCTGCTCCTATTTTTTCTCTCATTGTAGAGATGACATCCCCATTGAGTTGGTGTATCTAGGATTTTAGGACACATATTTTCAACTCCTCTGAGTTGTTTCTTAGCAGTTTTCGACTTTTGATTTTCTGTACACTGTTTTCTTAACAGGTCTCTTACCCTTTCTGCTATTCCTCCTATAGAAAAATATTCTAAAGGATTTTCTTCAAGGGACTGTGCTACAGCATTATTCCAGGGTTCTGGTAACTTTCTGTAATATGTTCTAATAAGGTCTGGGTTTTCCAAATCTCCTATTGTACAATAGTAGTTTTGGAACTCATTTGTGTACTCTTCAAAATACCTCATATTGCAGATGCTTAGTTTCTGGATGTTTGCTTTAGCTCTTTCCTTGGTTTGTTCACTATGTCCCGTTATATCTCCACAAAATTGTGCGTATATAGGGATAGCGAAATCCATTGGATCATTTGTCTTGGCTAGTTTTGCTTCCCAATCTGCCCAACTCTTACTTCTCTTAAAGAAATTGTACCATTTCTGGACTATTCCTTTTAAGGTTGCTTCATAGTAAGCATGTGCTTCTCTATAGTGGAATTTGGATAAAACTAGTGCTTGGGTTAACTTTAAACTAGCTACCCAGTTATCTATGGTTTTTATTTTATCTCCTACTTTGTCGAGGTCTAGATAAACTCCTCTTTCAGAGATTGCCTGTCCCCAGTGAGGTTCTGTAGGAATATATTTTTGGGAGTTTCTTTCTCCAATCTTTCCTGTAGGAGGCTGTCCTTTAGGAAGTTTGATTTTTTCTTCTCTAATGATTTTGGTAGGGTTATTCGTGATGTTATTGATGATAGTATTTCCTGCCAAAGGTGGTTGGCTAGTGCTTGCTTCTGCATCCATGGTACTTGCTTCAGCATTCATGTTGCTGGTTTCAGCATCCATGTTGCTGGCTTCTGCTTCAGCCGCTTGATAAGGAAGCATTTTTCTTTTAGTTTGGACTAAAGAAATTTTCTTAACTATCTCTTCTAACCTTTCTAAGGTTTCACAAGTTTCTGCTTGCTTATAGAGTTCTTTTAACCCTTCTGCTCTAAGCATTCTTATAGGTCTTTTTGAGTCTTCTTCTTCCTCAAAAGATTCTTCAGGAATTGATCCTGAAGTACTTGCTTGCTCATAGTTAGCAAAAGAATGTCTATGGAACTGGAGACTTATTTTTCCTCCAGTATCTTCATAGATAGAAGCATTAGAGCTTTGTATCTGCCTCTCAGGAGGTGCTAAGTTCCATTCTCTAGGGAACGATACTTCATCCCATTTGGTGATGTGCTTTTGCTGAGTATTATTTCTAGGATTGGTAAGGATAGATGTGGTAAGACCAGGGCTGTTGACAAATCTAGTATTTGGTGTGACATTGGAGCTCATTAGCTTATAATAGATCCTATAGCCAACGGCAAGTTCCATCATGCCTTGTTTCATGGCAATCCCATCTGTTTTGATTCTCAGTCTTCAGCAATGTGCTGCGTCTTTCAAATGAGTGGTGAAGTTTGGAAAGACATTGAAATATGCAACCTGGTTGCATAGTGAGGCTTCTACTGTTCCTAACAGGCTTTTCTTGAAATCTGTTATTCTGTCGTCTTACAGAATACACAAGACCGAACAGTCTATACCATCTCTTGCTAAGAGTTTTATAGAAATCTAGACTGCACCAATGTGCATATAAGCATATTTTCTTTGAAATGCTTCACTCACTTCTTTAGAAGTGATTAACCTGATGTCTGTTTCACCACCAGTTGCTGGTATTGTTAGTTCTAACATCTTGAATCTGTGAGAATCCATAATAAAGGATCCTTTCTTGTAAATCTCATTGAATCTAAATTTCGGTGCTGAGGCTTCTCTCACACTAGATTCAATCTCGTTATACTCAAATTCTTGAGCATTTACAAGCTGTACTGCTGGTACAGTATGTCTTTTGCTAAAGACTCTACTTAACATCTTCATATCCCTTTTGGATTCTTTCCATTTTAGTAGCTTAGGTTCACTAAAATTGAACCCACTTTCTGTCTTTGGTTGAGGTATAATAATTTTACTAGCTACTGTTTGTGCTAGTGCTTCTTCGTTGATTCTTTCAACGATTGAATTTTCTTTCATTTTTTCTATACCTTTTTGTAGGCTAGAAATCTTTGAGCTTAGTTCTTGGAACTGTTCTTCCGTATCTTTCCCTATTTCTTGAAGGTAGATATTGCTGTAGTTCTATTGATGTATTATTGCTTCAACGTTTTCAGCAAGTTTTTCTGTTGGAAGATAAATACTTACTGCTTTTAAGTCTTCTTGTTTTACTTTTAGCTCAACTCTTTGCTTCATCCTATGCGGGATATAAGAGTTTCTAAGAGTTTCTTTAGATTTTCTTGAGTACCTTTTAGATCAACTGCTTGTTGATGAATACTATTTGCAAGGTTTTCAGTTCTTACTAATTTCTTTTCAATATCTACAAGATATTGCTTTTCTTTAAGATAATCAAGCTTGATTTCAAGTCTTGATATTTTTGCTTGAATTTCTTCTAACTGAGTTACTCTGAGATTAAATCTCTCGAGTTGTTCTTTTACTTTCTCAGTAGTCTTATCTCTAGATAAGTGATCTAGAAATTCAACTATACTTGGCCTGGCAGGGTCAAGTTCTTCTACTCCTATTTCTTTTTGAAGATGAATATGCTCGTCGTATAGAGTATTTAGAACTCTACAGGCGTATTCAATGGAGTATTGGTTCTCTTGGATGTGTCTTGTGTGAAAACACAAGTTCCACTTTTCTTTTTCTTTTTCTATGCAAAAGGCTTGATAATTCTTTAGCTGCTTTGGCTCTCTTTTATTTGTTAAGAGGAGCCAACTTTGTGGCATAAGCTTTTGCTTTACCTGTTTTTGAGCAAAACAGGCTCTGATACCAACTGAGGCGGATCTAACCAACGGTTTCTAACCGCGGCTCAAAATTTCAAGAGGTTCTTGCTCTTGTTGCAAAAGTTGTTTAAGTTCTGCGATTTGTCTTTCTGCTATACGAATGCCTTGAGTAAACCTAAAAACTATATCCCAATAGCCTGGTCTACTTCTAGGAAGTCTTTCTCTAAAGTCTTTTAGGATTTTTAATTTTGCCTTTTTATCTTTTATTTCTTTTTCGGTAATTCTAATATTTTCTAAATAAATTAAACGCTGTGAAGAAATACTGTAATGATTAAAATTAACTGTTTACCTTTGAGTATAGAGGATAAATTATATATATGCAGTATAATTGAATAAACAACTTTTTATGCCCACCATGCTCCGTCAAAAATGAGTAAAATCTAAAATTAAAGATAACTAACGGAATTTTTAACGGTGTTAACTGAGAGGTACCAAAGGTAGGTAGAATTTGAAACGTGAGGTACCAATCTGATATTTTCAAAACGTGAAGTACCAAAGTTTATAAAACCAGAAAGGTGAGGTACCATTCAAACTATTTTTCTTAGTATATAGTCATATGTTCAATTCCCCTACTCAAAACTCGTAGCAAAACATGGCTAGAGACAAGAGTATTACTACTGCAATAGTTCTTCTTCTTGTTTGTGGTATGGTTTATTCTCCACGTACTTTTCAACTATTGTTTCGTTCTAATTAAGCTTGTGTAATCAAATAAATTTTGTCTCGAATCAAAGAAACGAGTTGATGAAAAAAAATGGAAGTCTGAAACTGACAAAGTAGAGAAACTATCCAAAACTGTGTATTGGTTTTCACCGTACTACTTGAGCATCGAATTACTGTTTTCAAGAACCGCGAAATCCATCAAGCTAGCTAGGTTTTGATAGAAGCCTCTCTGACATAAGACGTATATCGGATATAGATACATGCATGCATGTTCACAAAGGTTTTTGCTCGACTATGTGGGTTGCTGTAGGGTCACTCATACTGGGAGTAATTCCAACTGAAGCCAAAGTTTGCCCTCTAATCTGCTACGATGCAGCTTCTTATATGACCTGCCCGTCTTCAGGAAACGAGCATCTTTCGCCACCCTGCAACTGTTGCTTAGCTCCGGCAGCAGGCTGTGCCCTTTACGCGGCTGATGGAACTAGCATCTGTACCAGTACTTGAATATATATCATAATTGGGGGCGTGCATGATCATGATGCCCTACCTTGTATGAAACAATAAACATTATGGTTTGCCATTAGTAGGCGGTTTGATCTATAGTAGTAACTAGCAGTAAGAATAAGGAAACAGATCTCAGGGTCTGGGTTATGGATTTTCCAGCTTCTATACTAGTCTGATGGATGTTCTTTATGATTTTTATTGTTTCTCTTTCCTATATATATATGGGAGAACTTACGGTATTCTGCAGTTATACGAATACTACGTCCGATCCTAAATAAAAAATGGAAAAGAAAATTGCAGATGATCCTTGTTTTTACGATGATCGTTTTTTCAATAACGGAAGTTGCTGTCGAATTCGAAGAAGTATGAAAATATTAGATGGAACAATAATAAAGTACGCAGCGGAATAAATAGATAAATTTCGTAACTTTTATTGAATGTAAATCACAACCAATATTACAAATGATTATAATTTAATTCGATACAAAGTTACTCTCAAACGGTCGCCACAAAGGTCGATGTCGCCACAAAGGTCGATCAATATTTCTTGTGAGATGCCACACAGGTCGTCTCCGAGATGCCACACAGGTCGTCTCCTTCAAGCCACTAAGGTCTTGATTCTTGAAGCCACAAAGGTCTTCACACTAGGAGCCACTAAGGTCTCCTCTCTATGAGAAATATTTCTCTCTTTTTCTCTCTATGAGGCCGACGGCAAACACATGCCGAAACTCCCTTTATATAATAGGGTTACAACCTTGATTACACACTTAATCAAATAAGCCAACTACCTTTTACATCCCATGCATAAAAGGTACATTCCATATTTTAATTCAATTTGAATATAAAACATATCAAAATGCCTTCATAATTTAAACCTACCAACTAGGTTAAATCACCACTCATACTCCAACCGGCCGCACCAAACCATGTAAGGAATCCTTGCAATCAATACTTTCCTAGTTGCATTAGGAAAGTCCTTCAATTTGTCTTCAATGCAAACCAATACCAATTAGGTATTAAATCTTCTTGCTTTTAGCTTCTTCTTAGTCGGCAAGGAATAACTTCACATCAATCAAACCCTAGCAAGGGCTGCCGCATCAACATTAGGTCTAGGTTGCACAATCCGCACACATCCGAACCGTCGGATTAATCAAGACACCATGCTTTTAAATTTCTCCAAAGCTTCCTTCCAAAGCTCCATGCAAATTGCCATGTAATTAAACTTTGATCTCCATCAACTCATGGAGGCCAATATACCTTCAAAGTATCTCAACGATGTCAGTAAGATTTTAACCTAGCTATGACTTCAACGATGTCATTTAGGTTAGCTAATCAATTAGACCCACGGCATGCCCACAAATTGGTTTGAGCTTCGATATGCTTGGCTAGTGATGAACACATGAGCTCAACGAAACTTGGTTTGAGTTTGAGTTTGATTAAATTTTCAAACCGAGTTTACTTGGGTTTGGTCCTGACTATAAATTAACTATCCATTCTCCAAAATCTTAGACAATGGACCAAGCTAGCAAATTGCCCAACTGATATTGATGGAGTTAGGCATGATCCTGCGTTAAAATTAACTGAAGCTAGTTTATGAAAAAGATTGAGGGAGATGGAAGATGGGGTTTGGGGTTTGGTAAATATGTACGTCAAAGACTTAAATATGGATCAGATTGAACACCCTATATCAAAGGGTCTTTCAGTTCCCAGCTTCAAAACTCAAAGCGAAACATGGGTAAAGACAAGAGTATTACTGTGATAGTTCTTCTCCTTGTTTGTGGTATGATTTCTCACTTCTATACTATTGCAAAGCTTGTGTAATCAATTAACTTTCGTCTCAAATCAAAGAAACCGGCTGATAATTTTTTTTTTTGGAAATCTATGATTCTCAAAGTAAAGTAACGATCCAAAACTATGTATCACTTTTCACACGTACTCCACCATCAAATTGCGGTTCTCAAGAACTACCAAATATGCATGCATGTTTCACAAATGTTTTTGCTCGATTATGTGGGTTAACATATATGCAGGTTCAATCATACTAGGAGTGATTCCAACTGAAGCTTGCCCTCAATTTTGCTTCGATGCAGCTTATATGACTTGCCCGTCTTCAGGAAACAAGCATCTTTCGCCGCGCTGCAACTGTTGCTTGACTCCGGCACCAGGCTGCGCCCTTTACGGGGCTGATGGAACTCGCCTCTGTACTAAAACTTGAATAGCTGAATATCATATTTGGGAGCGTGCATGATCATGAATTCATGATGCGCCCTACCTTGTATGATACAATAAACATTATGGTTTGCCATTAGTAGGCGGTTTGATATATAGTAACTAGTAAGAATAAGAAACAGATCTCTTGGTCTGGGTTATGCATTTTCCAGCTTCTATACTAGTCTGATGGATGTTGTTTATGATTTATTGTTTCTTTTCTTTTCTATGGGAGAATATACTGCAGTTATACTAATACGTCGGATCCAAAAGAAAAATTCTTTTCCAAAATTGCAATTGATCCTTGTTTTTTCAATGTTTCTTAGTTTCTCACTGCATATTTTGGTTTAATAAACAGAAGTTGCTGTCGAAATCTAAACGCAACAATAAACAAGAACTACCTTTCTTTTACAACCAAAAATGGAACCAAACTTCACTCAATGGGATACCTATTCTTTAAAGAGAAATTTCAAAGGGAAAGGAAGGGGCTATTACTGCTCCTTAAGTTCAAACCATTCTAAGATTACTCTGATTCTTATGAGGACAATGCAAGATTCTTAACATATTTCACAATTTTGCATTGTGATCCTTCACTTTAAAATCCAATTTTTGACCAGATGGTTTTTTACCCACATGAGCCTTCCCCTAAAAGATAAATTAGGCTGGTCATTCCCAGTTACTATCATTGGTTGTGTTTACCTTATCGGCTGTTTCAGCAGTTGACCTGGCTCAGATGCAGTGTTGTCCAAACCATTCTCTTGTAACTCACTTAAAGAACCATCAATATCAACAGGACTCGCTTTGTATGAGCAGGCAGCACCCAGAATGGTCCCACTAGTCGCTTCTTCCTTGTGCAAACTGCTTACAGTATTTAGGAGAAACCTACAAAAGGGAAGATACTTCTATTTATAGACAACACTTATGAGAAGAAAGAGATACCAATGAGATTTGACTGTTGAACTGACCTATATGGCCCTTGGCATGATGTGCGATCATGGTAAACTAGCACCTGCATGATAGAAGGAAATAAATGAAGATACAAAGAAAATAGAACTATGTCGGTGAAGACAAAAAAAAAACAAGAAAGAAAGAAAAAACAAGAATTCTAGACCAAACCCAATAACCCTTAGGTTATCAGAGAAAGCAAGTTGCAGCTTGATGCCTACAGCCATTTCAATAAATTGTGACAAGTATTTGGTTCTAGGCTTCTAACAAGTTTGAGGCTGAACTGAGAGAACATAGTCTTGAGCCTACCTACACGTCTACCTGATTCCCTTCTATTTGCAACCAGTTACATCTGAAGTAACATATGTCAATCAATGCAACAGAATCCATATAGGCTGACCATGCAGTCTTAAATAAGTATATAGGTCTTAAACCTTTACATGCCTAAACAGTTCCTCTAAAAAATATAAAAAAAGCCTATAAATGCCTAGAAGTCCTATACCACGCAAAGCTGAAGTTGCAGTAGGACATAAACATCAAAGATATTACAAACATATCTTATGAAACAAATTTGACCAAAGATGTTATGACCAAACACAAGAATATCCGATGCACGTGTATCAACCAAGATCAACATGGCTATATAATAAACTGACCTATACACTGCTAAATGGCTCGAAGATTATAATCATGTATGCTTTATCCTGACCTTACAATGTGACTATCCCATCCTCCTGTTGGGGCTGAGGCTTTGAAACCGGATATCCTTGAACAAACTTTCTCAACCTCTCTATTTCACCAACACCAGAAAGCCATTCAGTAAGAATCTCCATCGTTATATAATTAGGATTACAGGCCTGTTCAACCATTCGATCCATATATAGAAATGCCTTCTCTAATAAATTGTTCTTTCTAAGGCCTTTGAACAGGCCATTGAACGTTTGGGTATTAGGTCTCACCCCCTTATCCTTCATATCCTCCATCAAACAAAGAGCTTGTTCCACATCATTCTTCTTGCAGAGAGAATTAATCAAATCATTATAGATTACAGTATTCGGAGGTATCTTTGACTTAGAACCCATGTCTCTGAAGATTCTCATGGCCTTGTCGACATCGCCATCTAAGCAATGTGCATGAATCAATGTACCAAAAGTGACAACAGTGGGAACAATCCCCTCACCCAGCATCCTGTCAAGTACTTCATGTGCACTTTTGAAGTCCCCAGATTTGCTTAGGTATGCAAGCAAGGTGTTGTATGTTACACTATCAGGCTTAACTCCAGATGCCTCCATTTCCTCAATCATCTCATGAATCTTCTCAGGCTTATTTTGACTGGAGAACCCTTTAAGCATTATATTGTAGGAAATGATATCCATGGAGAAACCAGCCTCCTTCAACTTCGACACAACAAAGGTGGCATCCTTCATCCTTCCGGCTTGGCTTAAACCACATATCAAGCAATGGTAAACTATTGCATCTGTGGGACAATCTGCGGTCAACATCTGATCAAACAACTCCATTGCCTTGCTAATATTGTTCACATTACAAAAGGAAGTGATTAAGATTGTGTAAGTGACAGCATTGCCTTTCATACCTTCCCTCTGCATTTCATTAAAGAATTCAAGAGCAGTGTTGAGTCTCCCAAGCCTGCACAGACCATCAAGCATAGTATTGAGGGTGGAAACATTCGGTGGTATCCCTTCTTCCTTCATTTTATCAAAGAGCTCATGGCCCTTCTCAATGTCCCCAACTTTGTTGAAACCATCAATCAAACAATTGTAGGTAACAGTATTAGGAGCACAGCCACCTTGCAATCTCATCTTTTCCATCAAACTCAGACCTTCTTCCTGCCTTCCCACTTTACAAAGTCCATCAATAAGAGTGTTATACATGATCACATCCGGTTTCACAGAAATCCCCTCTACTCCTCCACTCATCTTCTCAAACACCTCCATTGCAGCATCTATTCTCCTAGACTTACACAACCGATTAATAAGAATACCAAAAGTTATAACATTAGGCATAATGCCCATCTCTTTCATCTTTGCCGTAAGCTCACTCATCCTCTTAAAATCATTACCTCTTCCCAAAGCCGTCAAAAGCGCATTGCACGACGCAGCCTCCACAGCATCACCCATCTTCATGACATCAAGCAAAACATCCCAAGCAAGACCAACCTTCCCATTCCTACACAAAACACTCACCAATTTTGTAAGTAACACACTATTAGGAAACACACCAAGCTCACCAAATTTCGACACCAACTCCACAATCTCCTCCTCACTCACACTCCTCCCTATCTTCTCTCTCCTCAACAACAAGCCAATCACAACATCAACAGTAATATCATCAGCTCGAAACTTCACTTCTGGGTCAAGCATTTCGCCGAGCACCTTCAGTGCATCATCAATTCGCCCCATTTCAAGCAGCATCCTGATCACCACATTGCGAATATGCGTCGTTTTCAAGTCCGAATCAATTTCATTAAACACTACAAGAGCCTCCTCCTTCATCCCAGCCATCCCCAAGGACCGAACAAGCAGGACTGCCGCCTTGAGATTAATCGGAACATTCCGGTCCTTGGCCATCTTGTAGAGCTCAAAGGGGCTCTTTTCGGAGGTGGGCTCTCGCAATGTGAGCTCCAGAAGGGCCTGGAATGAGGAGGAGAGCAAATCCAGAGCATTGGATCCCTTAAGGGTGAGGTTTTGGGAGACGAAATCGAAGAACTTGAGGGCTTTGGAGGGGGCCGTGAGGCGGCGGGTGATGTGGAAGAGGGAGCGGGGAGAAGGGGAGGTGGAGTTGGGGAAGAGGAGGGTGTGGAGTTGGGGGAAGTTCCAGTGTTGAACATTGGGTTGGAGGAGATGGAGGACTTGGGTTATCAGGGAGTCTTCGGCTTCGTTGGGGTTGGGGTTGGAGTTGGGAGTGGTGCAGAGGTGGTGGTGGTGGGTGAGGAGGAAGATTGGAGAGGTGGGTTTCGGGGTTTGGGGTTTAAGGAGGTGGAAGAGGAGGGGTTTTGAGGCTGAGAGCTTCATTTTTGATTTGGGAGAGGCTTCAATTTTTGGATTAGGGTGAAGGCTGTCGCTTTTTATGTACTTTTTAAACGGACGTCACTATTACATAAACACAATCCGTGAGGTATGTGCTCTTTGACTTGTGTTTTGCTATGAGAGAGATCAGAGCATTTTTTAAGTGTTTATTTTTTCATTTTTTTACAAGCGGTAATGAAGTTAATGTGTGCATGTACCTTGTATCCCAAGTTATGTTTGTTATGGATTTGAGATGGTGGACATACTAATCCTCCTAAAGAGTTGTATGGTAAAGTTAAGCAAATGAACCGACTCAACCAAGTGCTTTACTAACCAGCAAATAACACAAGTACATTGTCATTCACATCGCGTTATGTTGACTAAATATGAATGAAAGCTGCAGTTTCTCCATCCCATTATCAATTAGCATGTTGCAGATAGATCAACTTGTCAACTTAGTTCATTGGTTCTGGAGAAGGTTTTACAAGTTTTGACAGATAAATATGTGGTCTTTTGGCCTGCAAGATGTTCTCATAGCTTAAATATTAGAAAACGCCAAAGAGTGGATTATAAAGCTAATCTAGAAGCATGAGAAGCCAACTCCAGAGAAAAAGTATAAAACTCTTGGATGAATTCTTGTATTGTCCAATGGATAAAGTTTCTGAAATGGAGAATTTTAAGAATGATACATCAAGTTTGTTCCACTGATAAGTAAGTTCTTTTTAACTTTCTGAAATAACACATTAGTACATGATGTATTAAATCTGACAATTGTATTTGACATTAACTCCGCCATTAACTGGACTAAGATCCTTACTCATGCCTCTTTGCTCATATTACCTCATAAGTTAATCTGAGCCACCCATTCAAATTGGATGGTTAGAATTTATCTTCTTTCATTTTAGATGATATTTTCATTGCGCCTTCTTCTCTTTCTCAATATCTCGTCATTCGGTTCCATTCGGTTCGGTTTTTGACCAAAACCGAGAACCAAACCGAACTAAAAATTCAGTTCGGTTCGGTTCGGTTTTTTATTTTTAGAGGGAGTGAACCGAAAACCGAACCAAACCGAACGGTTCGGTTCGGTTCGGTTTTTTTTCGGTTTTTTTTTTTTTTTTTTGCAAAAAATGTAATATTAAATATTTGTATTTAAAAAAACTTTGTGAAAAATTCAAAATTCGCTAATTCAACAATTCAAGTAGTTGAGTTTTTTTTGTTCCTGATAGTTCCTTATTTTTATAAGCATACGCATACAATCTATTGGTAATATTTATGACAACAAATTATCAATCTACAAAAATTGTAACCACCAAAGTCTTCACTCTTAAAAATTCAAACTATGACATCATAATTTAATATTTTTAAATTAAAAAAATATGGCCTTGCATTTTTTAGGCAACACAACACTCTTAATATTTTATCTAGAATCCTACACGGACATTTTGAATATTTTGACATGCACACAACCTCACACAAAAACAAAATAAAATATAAAATATTAATAAAAAAGTAAAATATATAATCATAAAACCTAAAATCACATTAATCAAATCAAATATTTAATAATAAAATACAAAACGACATCTTTTTAATGAGAATTCGGTTTTTTTGTTCGGTTCGGTTTTTCACAAGGTAAAACCAAAAACCAAACCGAATTGATTCGGTTCGGTTCGGTTTTTTCCTTTCGGTTCGGTTTTTTTTCGGTTCGGTTTTTTTCGGTTTCGGTTCGGATTTCGGCTCGGTTTTTTTCGGTTTTCGGTTTCGAATGTCCACCCCTAATTTAATCAAAATAACTTCTCTCTCTTCATTTTATTTTCTTCGATGAATTTTCTCCTCGTCCAGGAGAAAAAACTTCATGATACCCATGTATAGGCTCCGTCGCTGCCGTACAGCATGTAGGATTTGTTGATGGGCTTGGGTTTTGGCCGGTTGATCAGTTGACTGAATTGGAGAACGGCGTCGGGAGATTGGACCATCCAACGGTGTCGAAAGCCACAATCAAGTCGATGACGGAGACTCTGGTGGGCGTTGTAGAAGGCTTTTTTTTTTTTTTTTTACGAGATGATTGCTGCTCTTCTTTTGTGGTGGGCAATACAGGTTACGTAGCTTATTGATTTCTGCTTTTGGTTCATTGTAAATTGTTCTTATTCAATCGAAAGTGATTAATTTCTCTCTTCATTGCTGCAATGTTTTATCTACAATGCTTTAATGCTCTGCATCATACTTGATTTCTTCGCAAATATATAGGTTTGAGAGCTCTATAAATATCTATTCTAATCAGATTAGTGAAACCCTTAGAATTTCAATCCTTTATTTAACCGGTTAGTAATCAAAACCTACTATATCGGCGAACAAAAGATCAAACCCCATAAGCTTTTTCAGAGATGCAAGCAAGATTGTGAACGGTAAGTAATTTTAATTTGAAGCTTCTTCTCTAAGTGGCCAATGGAAAAATGGGAGAGCGAAGAGACAGATATCTCTCTCAGAGTCTCAGAGAACAGAGACGGGTAGAGTACTATATGCTCTTCTTTTTTTGGCAATAGGGTACGAGGTGTATGAGAGTTCGTCTCAAGTTATCAATTATGAATAAGATTGAGCAGTCAATGGAGAAAATTGAGTAGGTTTAAAATCCCCCGCAAACTTGGCGGTCTTGGATGGACAAGTTTGGCTGAAAAGAGGAGATGGCGAGACTTGTGTAGTGGCTTGGTGAGGAGATCAGTAGGCTGATCCTTGGATGGATTGAAGCAGACTCGATGACTACCACGAGCTACCTTCTCGCGAACATAGTGGTATTCAAGTTCAATGTGTTTAGCATGAAAAATTGGATTGGAAGCCATGTAAGTAGTACTCAGATTATCACAGTGTAACAAAATCTGAATATGAATCCTGGCACCAAGTTCATATAATAAATAACCCAACCAAGTCGTTTCAGCACCAGCATGGGCAAGAGAGCAATATTCAGGCTCAACACTTGATCGAGTTATGGTAGGCTGCTTCTTGAAACACCATGAGATGAGATTAGAGCCAGAAGTAGAGCGACGAGAGTCTGGACAACCGGCCTGATCAACGTATGAATAAGCTGAAAGAGAGCGTTTGACGTAACTGAGGATGCGTTTTACTGCCACTAGATGAGGAACATGGGGTTGACTCATAAATTGGGAAACCAAATTAACTGCATCGGCAATATCTGGGCGGGTGATGGTGAGTTACTGTAAGGACCCAACAAGTTCACGGTACACTTGAGGATTCCCAAGGATGACAACATCAGTAAAAGTAAGATCAGACTTGGCATACATTGGTGTGCTCACAGGTTTGCTGAACAAGAGATCATGTTTGGACAATAGATCATGGGCATATTTAATCTCATTAATGTGCAAGCCATGAGAGTGATGAGTAACCTGCAACCTAAGATAATAATGTAGAGGACTTAAATCCTTGATGACAAATTCGCACCCAAGAACAGCAATAAAGCATTGTAGCTGATTATCAATGCTTCTAGTAACCACAATGTCATCCACATAGAGCAGAAAATAAATAGTGCCCAACCCATGACGATAAATAAACAATGATGAATCAGCTATACTATAACAGTCCAGTCCACACACTTGAGATATTGTCCGCTTTGGGCCCACTGGTCCGCACGGTTTTGTTCTTGAGATTTCACCCCGAAATGCGTCTCAATATATGGAGCTAACCCTGTACGTATAAGCACAACATGCACTCTCCTCCGGACGATGTGAGATGTGTGACCTGCCTACCTGCTAGCTTTCCTAGCCAGGTCAGGTCAAGGTCATCACAATCCACCCCCCCTTAGGGTCCGACGTGCTCGTCGGCACACTTCTGGCCGGGGATAGGTTCTGATACCATCTGTAACAGCCAATTCCACACACTTGAGGTATTGTCCTCTTTTGGCCCACTGGTCCGCACAGTTTTGTTCTTGAGGTTTCACCCCAAAACGCGTCTCCTATAGTAGCTTCCAGTGCCTTCCAAGCACATGTCCACTCTCAGCTAGATATTCTTGCTCTCGTCCAGCTGCACTTTGGCGTTGGTGCGGACCTCTGGCCTTATTGGGGTGAACTATGTGCGGTCGGACGGGATGTGAGCTTAAGGATGTGGTATGGTGATCGGAGGGTGGGATGGAATAGGGCCATGATTTTTGGATTCCGCCTTTGGGC
This sequence comes from Potentilla sterilis, assembly GCA_963682095.1. NCBI lineage: Eukaryota > Viridiplantae > Streptophyta > Magnoliopsida > Rosales > Rosaceae > Potentilla > Potentilla sterilis. The sequence goes on along the minus strand of OY821760.1, from coordinate 8,933,196 downwards.
GTTGATTGTAGAGGGTTTAGGCTACCAACGCGCCAAACTTGAAAAATCTTTTAATATTTGTATAAAATCTTGATTAGCATCAACGACTTTCTCTAACATTTGGATGGATTGCCATTCCTTCTTTTTTTTCTTTTTTTTTCTAGCAAGGACGGAAGATTTTATTATCAAACTAATGGTTACAAGCGGGGGCTAAAAAGCCTTGTAGGGTTGGAGGTATCTCACCATACCAATGATAAGATGAACTCGACCAAGGCTAAGCTTAGCTAACTCATGGGCAATTATATTTGCCTCTCTATGCACATAAACAAAATGAGACCCCTGTAAGGAACGAAGAGCATACTTAATGTCTTCCACCCATAGACCAAATCCAGAATCATCAATTTCCCTCCCTTTGGATGCATTCACCAATTTCGCATAGGAGACAGGCCAATAGGAGAAAGGCCAAACTCTGTAGTCATTTCGCATGCAACACGACTTGCTGCTGCCTCCACCATTTCTGGTATCACAACATTAGGCAGTGACAAACTAGTACCACCAACCACATCACCATCATGATCACGGATTACTATTCCAATGTCTCCACTGCGCGCCGGAGACATTGCCGGATGCAACATCATAAGCCTCATCTACATTTGCTTTTAACCAATCAATTGGAGGAGGAAGCCAAGGTTTAGGCAAACGAATGCCTTTCTTCCTCGTGACACGTACATATTTCAAAAGAACGAAGTAGCTAGGTACGTACCTGAAGGGATTGGAATTTTCCTTTCCATGATCTCTGATTTCGTTCCTTCCATCCACTACCAGCTTTGACAGAATAGCCGATGAAATTTTTTTCGTCGGCTATTCTAAATTTTCGTCGGCTATTCCTTCTACCGACGAAAATTTCGTCAGCTATAATTCGTCGGTAAAAGCCCGTCAGTAAAAGTAATGGCCGACGAAAAAAACGACATCGTCGGCCATTCCAACCTTGGCCGACGAATTATGGCCGACGAAAATGATTTCGTCGACCAAAGCTTGGTCAAATATCCGACGAAACTCGTCGGCTATTTTCGAGTATGGCCGACGATTTCGTCGGAATATATTAATATTTTAAAGTTATAGCCAACGAAATTTAGTTTCGTCGGCTATTTGTTCTGAAGTATAGCTGACGATTTGGGCTATTTCGTCGGCTATTTCATCGAAATATATTAATATTTCAAAGTTATAGCCGACGAAATAATGCAATTTCGTCGGCTATAACTGCATTTTGGGCAAAAAAAAAAATATTGGATCGGAGGAGGAGAAGGAGGAGGAGGAGGAGGGGAAGGAGGAGGAGGAGAAGGAGGAGGAGGAGGCCGGAGGAGGGAAAGGAGGAGGAGGAGGAGGCCGGAGGCCGGAGGAGGAGGAGGAGGCCGGAGGCCGGAGGCCGGAGGAGGGGGGGGGGGAAGGAGGAGAGAAAAAAAGCGGGAGGAAGCGATTTAAAAGATTTAGAAGGAGAGTAGCCGATGATTTAATATATTTCGTCGGCTATACTTAGAGAATAGCCGACGATTTAATATATTTCATCGGCTATACTTTGGAAAATCAACAGCCGTTGGATCTGAGCCATCCAACGGCGGACAATAAAAAGGCGCGGATCGCAAGAGTTTAGCCGACGAAATATAATTTTCGTCGGCTAAACTTAGAGAATAGCCGACGATTTACAATATTTCGTCGGTTATTCTATGAACATCGTCGGATCTGAGCCATCCAACGGCGGACAATAAAAAGACGCGGATCACAAGAGTTTAGCCGACGAAATCTAATTTTCGTCGGCTAAACTTAGAGAATAGCCGACGATTTACAATGTTTCGTCGGCTATTCTGTGAAAACATACTAAACTGCCGTTTTGAGGCCCTAAACGAACTCGAAAGCCCGAAAAGGCACACACGTCGTGGCAAAGTGACAAATTTGATTCCTGGCGTCGTTCCCTTTCCGGAATGGTATCACAATCGTCATTCGGACGCCGGACGCTAAATCTGCAGTAAACCGGGTTTTGACTTATTTCATTATTTCAGCACACGGATTTTATCGGAATCTTGTCATTTTTCAACCGTAGACGTATTTCATTATTTCGGTCATATCTTATTTGACGACATATTTGCATTTGAAGAGTGTACGTATAGTAACTATTTGAAACTATACATTCACTTAAGCACTTAGTAAACAAGTTAAGGAACATTATGCATCCACAGTCCTCCGCGGCTGGGATGAATCTACACTCCTCCGCGGCTGGCTGGTGGTCCTCTCAGGCTGGCTAGGGGTCCTGTCAGAGTCTGCGGAACCGGCGGAATTTTCAGAACCTCTAGATCTGGAACGACGGCCTCCGAATAACTGCCTAGATGCATCGGCCATCTAAAGCCCGAGGCATTAATACATTAATTAATATTATATTATATTATATTAAATAACAAATTCTAATTAATATAATAACCAATAATATAACTATTTATATAATACTAACCATTAACCTAAATATAACTATTTATATACAAATATAACTATATTTCATTATTAACATATATATATAATTAGACTACCAATTTATATATATAATTAATATAATAATTTATATAATTAAAATTAAATATATAACAATTTATATACCTAAATTATAACAAATATATTAAATTTATTAACAAATATATAACAAATATATAACAATTTATATAATTAAAATTAAATATAATTAAGCTATATATATAATTAAGCTAAATTATACAATTAAGCTACCAATTTATATAATTAAGCTACCAATGTATACGTATAATTATACAATTATACCTAAATTGTACAATTAAAATAAATTTAAAAAAAAATTACCTAAATCAACATAAATACCTAAATTAGACCTAAATTAACATAAATACCTAAATTAACAATTATATCTAAATTAACATAAATACCTAAATTATACAATTTATACGTATAAATTATACAATTATATCTAAATTATACAATTAAAATAAATTAAAATTACCTAAATTAACATAAATACCTAAATTAGACCTAAATTAACATAAATACCTAAATTAACAATTATATTTAAATTAACATAAATACCTAAATTATACAATTAAAATAATTAAAAAAAAAAAAACTTACCGGATATTTGGAGTAGATCGAGTGGCCGGCCGGAGGAGGAGGCGGCCGGATGGAGGAGGAGACTGGCTGGATGGAGGAGGAGGCGGCTGGATGGAGGAGGATGCGGCCGGATGGAGGAGGAGGAGGAGAATTCGTCGTCGATTTGAGGAGGAGGAGGAGGAGAGCGGCGGTGCGGAGGTTTCTGAATTGCTCGATAGGGGTTTACAGCGGAGGAGAAAGCAGAAAAAAGGGGAAAACGGAGGCTAGGATTCGGCAGTTTTAGACTTATACCCGAAAGAATAGCCGACGATTTAAAAAGATTTCGTCGGCTATTCTTCAACATAGCCGACGAAATCTTTGAACTCGTCGGCTATTCTTTGAATGTCGTCGGCTATACTTTAGTCGCTCAGCAGCCGTCTGATCTCCCCCATCCAACGGCGGACAATGAAAAGGCGCGGATCGCAAGAGTTTAGTCGACGAATTTAGATATTTCGTCGGCTATTCTTTGGACATTCAGTAGTCGTTGGATCTGAGTCATCCAACGGCGGACAATAAGCGGATCGCAAGAGTTTAGCCAACGAAATGGAATTTTCGTCGGCTAAACCTTTGGTCAAACTACGAAGTCAAACCTCTAAACGCTTTAAAACGGAAATTGGCCTGTCTAAATGACGTTTTTTGGCCTGACCTTCAACAGATAATAGTTTCAAATCGATGAGACACAACTAATCGTATAAAAATTTTCCTCAAAATATTTACCGACCGTCAGGCTACCCATAGGAAAACGGAAGTAAAAAACAGCTAACCGCAACATTCGGCACACAGATTTTGTCGGAATCTTGTCATTTTTCAACCGTAGACGTATTTCAATATTTCGGTCATATCTTATTTCACGACACATTTACATTTGAAGAGTGTACGTATAGTAACTATTTGAAACTATACATTCACTTAAACACTTAGTAAACAAGTTAAAGAACATTAGTGCATATGTTCCGATTTTGAATCTAAAAGTTTGGAAAATCTATTCCAACCGTCAGATATCACCGTTAAGGTTAAATACATGTATGAAAAAAAATTCAACTACATCTGACAACGTTAAAGGCTCGATCGGGACGGTCAACCGGGTGAGTCAACCCTTTAAACGCTTAGAAATGGTAATTGGCCTGTCTAAATGACGTTTTTTTGCCTGACCTTCAACAGATAATAGTTTCAAATCGATGAGACGCAACTAATCGTATAAATATTTTCCTCAAAATATTTACCGACCGTCAGGCTACCCATAGGAAAACGGAAGTAAAAAACAGTTAACCGCCACATTCGGCACACAGATTTTGTCGGAATCTTGTCATTTTTCAACCGTAGACGTATTTCAATATTTCGGTCATATCTTATTTCACGACATATTTGCATTTGAAGAGTGTACGTATAGTAACTATTTGAAACTATACATTCACTTAAACACTTCGTAAACAAGTTACGGAACATTAGTGCATATGTTCCGATTTTGAATCTAAAAGTTTGGAAAATCTATTCCAACCGTCAGATATCACCGTTAAGATTAAATACATGTATGAAAAAAAATCCAACTACATCTGACAATGTTAAAGGCTCGATTGGGACGGTCAACCGGGTGAGTCAACCCTTTAAACGCTTAGAAATGGTAATTGGCCTGTCTAAATGACGTTTTTTTGCCTGACCTTCAACAGATAATAGTTTCAAATCGATGAGACGCAACTAATCGTATAAAAATTTTCCTCAAAATATTAACCGACCGTCAGGCTACCCATAGAAAAACGGAAGTAAAAAACAGTTAACCGCCACATTCCTCACACAGATTTTGTCGGAATCTTGTAATTTTTCAACCGTAGAAGTATTTCAAAATTTCGGTCATATCTTATTTCACGGCTATTCTTTTGTCGTTTTCTGTCAAAAATAAAATATGTATTTTTCAATAAAGTTATGGCCGACGAAATAATGCATTTTTTGTCGGCTATTCTATGAAAAAAATAAAAAAATCAGTGGTTTTACACCTCTCGTATTCCGATGTCATGTTCATATATAACCGACATTGAACATAAATAAAAACATAAACCCAGCAGTCAACATATTTCAAATTTTTTTTAAGGGGTTTGGAACCCAGCCTAGCTGGGAGGCTCATCCCCACGCCCGTTCATTAGAAATGAGTGGATTACAAATGAAAGGATTACATCATCTAAATTACTTAATCCGTCGGATTGTAATCGGAATCATCGGATGAGTCTTCTTCGGTTTCTGAATTGCTCAATAGGGGTAATCTATGTCTTTCCTCACCACTAGAGTCCTCGTTAGTTTCTTCATTTGGATCAACATCAACAAGCAGTGGCTCTTCACGGCGAATTCGCACCGGCGTGTCTAGGCGAATAAAAGAGGAGTCAGGAATACCGTTTGAGTTGGGCTCTTGATACGCGGTGCCCCCTTCCTCGTTCTCTTCAGCCACTCCACGTGTAGACGCCCGGTAAATGTTGCGATGGTGGATAGTGTTGACTACTTTCCAGGGGTCACCCTTGGCGAGATCATCAAGATAAAACACTTGTTTCACCCATGTGGCTAAAACGAACGGGTCGTCCTCGTACCATGATGTACTAGTGTTCACAGAAGTTATGCCGTATTGATCGGTTTTCATGCTCTGTGGCCGTGTGTCAAACCATCTACACTTGAAAAGGTGCACTTTCATGCCTTCCCCATAATGCAGTTCCACAACTGAATGGAGAACACCGTAATAGTCAACTCCATCATCCCCACCATGTGCCATAACCCCTGAATTTTGTGTTTTCAGTCTGAGGTCTCTCTCTTCACATCGAAATAACACACCATTCACCTTGCACGTCGCATGAACTTTGGAATAAACCGGCTTCATCGCCAGAAGTCTGAGTTCGTGCGATCAATTAGGGAGATTATCATCTTTAATAAGGTCCATCTGCAACCATCAGAGTCAACTATAAATATGAATAATTATACACAATAATATATAAATACTTTTACAATAGTGTTAAAGTTACGTACCCAGCGGCCGAAATACTCTGCGAATGTCCGGTTGTGGTAATCGAGATCACCTCCAACTCCATCACAATTTAGATGCATGTTCTTCCAAAACTGAACTTCTGGACAGTTGATTAGTACCCACCAATGTGCAATGGCTACCTCTTAATCTTTCAACTTGTAGGAAACTGGCATTTTTCCACCGACAACAACATCGTCGGAGAGTATGGAAAGATTGAACTGTGAAGGTACATCTTCCGGTATGCTTTCCTGAAACGCTCCTAAATACAGCTTCATGTAGGTGACGCACTCGTGCGCAATATATGCTTCAGCTATACATCCTTCAGGTGCGGATCTGTTTTGGACAAAATCACCGTATTGTCCAAGTTGCCTATAAATCAAGTTTTTAAAGTGTTATGATAATACATTAATACTAAATCACATATATGGATGAGGAAATTAACATAAGGTGTAAAATACGTACCTTTCCATCGGATACATCCAAGTGAAGTGCACAGGACCGGTAAGCAACAACTGCCGAGGAAGATGGATCATGAGATGAGGCATGATGTCGAAAAAATTTGGAGGAAATATCATCTCAAATTTACATATGATATGAACGATGTCTTGTTCCAGTTCCCGGAGGTCAGATTTTCTCACTTCCCGTGTGCATACCGTCTGGAAAAATCTTGCCAACGCTACTAACGGGTCCACAACGTGACGGGGAAGGAACGGTCGAATGAAAACAGGGAAGAGACGTTGTAGCAGGATATGATTGTCATGACTCTTCAACCCGTAAAGATTGTTGAATTGTCTGTTCACACACTTGGCTATATTTCTAGCAAAGCCTGAAGGATGCTTGGCCCGACTTATCCAATGGAAAATTTCTGATTTATGCTCAGGCTTGACGGTGTAAGGAGCTTGAGGCATTTTTCTCTTCCCTTGTTTCAACCATAGTGGTTTTCTGATATTCATGTTTTGCAGATCAGTGTGAGCCTTAGGACCGTCTTTCGTCTTCCCCTCCAAGTTCAGCGTTGTGCCCACCACACTTTCAGAAACATTTTTTTTCTAAGTGCATAACGTCTAGGAAGTGACGGATCAGCAACTCATACCAGTACGGGAGTTCCCACAATATGCTCGTATGTGTCCAGAATTTGAACTCCTCAGGCCTTTCAGGTATTTCCGCTACAATATCGGGATGATTGCTGAGGGGCCCAAAATCGTACTCATTAAGCACTGCTAAAATTTCTCTTCCCGTCCATCTTCTGGAGGGACTACCGTGTTCTTCGGTTCCATCAAATGCGGCGGATTCGTAACGCCAGTGGTGATCCGCCGGAAGGAACACACGATGACCAATTCTGTATATCTTGTTGCAATGAGGGATGCTCCCATAATCGCTGAGGCACTCTGGACAAGCCTTGTATCCCCTAACAACGCTGCCCGACAACATCCCATAAGCAGGAAAATCACTGATGGTACCAATAACCATGGCATGCATCTGGAACGTCTCCTTCTTGTACTTGTCAAAAGTGGGATGACCAACGTCCCACAACACCTTAAGCTCTTCAATCAATGGTCTCATTTACACATCGAGACATTTCCCTGGGTAACCAGGCCCCGGAATCAACAACGTCAACATATTATATTCCTTCTTCATGCACATCCACGGAGGAAGGTTGTAAGTTACCAAAACCACCGGCCATATACTGTATGAAAGACTCATGGTGCCGAAAGGGTTGAACCCGTCGGTTGAGAGCCCGAGCCTGACGTTTCTGACATCTGACGCAAAATGAGGAAACTCATTGTTTATATGCTTCCAAGCCACTCCGTCAGAGATGTGTGTCATGATATCTACGTCTCCCGCGTCTCGCTCACCGTGCCATCTCATAGCTTTTGCGGTGGTTTCTGACATGTACAACCGCTCAAGCCTATCTCTCAACGGAAAATACCGAAGCACTTTCACAGGTTTCCTATTGCCTGCTCCCGTCAACTTATATCGGTCAGACTGACATATCGGACATGCGTCAAGGCTAGCAAGGTCATTCCCTTCTGCATCTTTACCCCAGAAGAGAACGCAGTCAAATGCGCATGCATGGATCTTAATGTAGGAAAGCCCTAGATCTTTGAGGATACTTCGGACCTTACGGTGATTGGTAGGATTACGATGACCCTCCTCCAAGAACGAAGAAGTGTACTGTAGATATTCATCCATTTGCTGATGCTCGATTTTGTCTCGACTTTAATCCTCATTACCTCCATCACACTTTGAAGAACTGTCTTCTCAGAACTTGAAGACACAGGGGTCTGTTGCAATGCAATCAGTTTGTTGTACTTGTCAAAGGCAGCAGTGTTGACAACTTGTGGGAACGGCTGCACCGGGTCATGCATATATTGTTCCCCACGTACACCGCTTTCAAAAGGAAACACGTCGTTGACGAATGCCATTGTTGGATCGTTGGATGTACTTCTACTGCCCGCCTAAAAAAACTGCCCATGATCATGCGATCCATCTAATGATGGCTCACCGTGATATATCCAACGTTTGTACTTCGGCCGAAACCCATTACTCTTTAGGTGCTCCCATACTGTCATAATCGGAAATCGACACATATCACTGCGACACTTACATTTCTTGCACGGGCAATAATGGTATTCATTCCCGTTTGCATTTTCCTCGACGAACTGCAAAAAATCCACAACTTCTGTAGTGTATCGTCGGTCATGCCTTGGAAGCGAAATCCAACTTTTATCCCGATCCATATATAGCCTGATAATAATATATATGTATAACTTTAATTAATAAGAAATTAATTAACACACGTACATATATATTACAATATATATTATTATCAACATCAACTCATATATATATATATACCATTAATTAACAACCATTATTTAAGTTCATTACACTATCAACAACCATTAATAACATATTTATATATATATATATATATATATATATATATATTTTAACACTAATTAAAATAACATCAAATTAAAACACATAATTAAACTCTAACTTAAAATCAACTAAACTACAACTCAAAATCAACATATATACATACATTCTAATACTAAAACAACAACAAAACAAAAAATCACTTACTATATCAAAATCACTAAAACTCAAAATCAACTCAACTAAAACTCAAAATCAACATATATACACATACACGTACCTATATATAGCTCCACAATGTAAGAGAGGACGGATTTCAACAATACCCACAGATTTTTCACTCTTTCTCCCGTTTTTTTTCATTTTTTTTTTTAATGAGCAGCTGCTGTCCAGATCTGAAAATATAAAGACTTATAGCCGACGAAAATGCCAATTTCGTCGGCCAAACTTTCAAAAGTTTTCGTCGGCTATACTTTCAGAGAATAGGCGACGAAACTTTTAAATCGTCGGTCATTCTAGGGGTATAGCCGACGACAAATATTTTTTAGGGACGAAAGCAAAAATCGTCGGCCATTCTTTTGGAATAGCTGACGATTTTTTATTTTTACGGACGAAAGAAAAAATCGTCGGCCATTCTTAGGAATAGCCGACGAAAATAGTATGTCGTCGGCCGTTTTTTTTTTTTGTCAGTAAAAGGCTTTTTTCTGGTAGTGGTTATTTCGTCGGCTATACTCATCATAGCCGACGAAAAATTTGTTATTTCGTCGGCTATACTCATAATAGCCGACGAAAAATACATTATTTCGTCGGCTATAAATATATTGGAAAATACATATTTTATTTCAGACAGAAAAAGACAAAAGAATAGCCGACGACTACGAGTCTCTCGTAGGCTATGATTTAAAAAAAAAAACAAAAAATGATCGTATTCCATTTTCTATCACTAACGATAAACCATTGCTTCATCCTTCAAATGCAAAAATGTTGTGAAATAAGATATGCCCGAAATAATGAAATACGTCTACGATTGAAAAATGACAAGATTCCAATAAACTCTGTGTGCCGAATGTTGCGGTTAACTGTTTTTACTTCCGTTTTCCTATGGGTAGCCTGACGTTCGTTAAATCTATTTTTTAAAATTTTTATACGATTAGTTGCGTCTCATTGATTTGAAACTATTATCTGTTGAAGGTGAGGCCAGAAACCGTCGTTTAACTAGACTAATTTCCGTTTTTAAGCGTTTAGATGTTTGACTTAGTGGTTTGACCAACATTTTAGCCGACGAAAATTATATGTCGTCGGCTAAACTCTTGCGATCCGCGCCTTTTTATTGTCCGCCGGTGGATGGCTCAGATCCAACGGCTGTTGATTTTCCAGAGTTTAGCCGACGATTTAAAATATTTCGTCGGCTATTCTCTCAGTTTAGCCGACGAAATATAATTTTCGTCGGCTAAACTCTTGCGATCCGCGCCTTTTTATTGTCTGCCATTGGATGGCTCAGATCAGACGGCTGCTGATCTTCCAAAGTATAATCGACGATGTTCATAGAATAGCCGACGACATTCAAAGAATAGCCGACGAAATATTTTAATTCGTCGGCTATTCTCTCTGCTATAAAAGCAGACAACCGAAGCAGCCCGACTTTTTCAACCCTAAATCCGCAAAAACTCCTCCTCCGCTCCTCAAATCGGCCGTGCGTCTCCTCCATTCCGATAACGTCGTCGTCCTCCTCCTAGACACGCCGAAATTCGGCCTCCTCCTCCTCCTAGACATCCCGAAATTAATCCGGCCTCCTCCTCCGACCGGCCTCCTCCTCCTCCGGCCACCTCCTCCTCCGCCAAAGCAGATCCGAAGGTTTTTTGGTTTTTTTTTTTTTCAATTTTTTTTAATTTTATAATTTAGGTATATAAATTGTTATATATTTAATTTTAATTATATAAATTGTTATATATTTGTTAATAAATTTAATTTTAACAAATTGTTATATATTTGTTATATATTTAATTTTAATTATATAAATTGTTATATATTTGTTATATATTTAATTTTAATTATATAAATTGTTATATATTTGTTAATAAATTTATTGTTATATATTTGTTATAATTTAGGTATATAAATTGTTATATATTTAATTTTAATTATATAAATTTTTATATAAATTGTTATATATAAATTGTTAAATTAATTATATATATAAATTGGTAGCCTAATTATATAAATGGTTATATTTTTTTTAATATATAAATGGTTATTTGTATTTATATATATGTTAATAATGAAATATAGTTATATTTGTATATAAATAGTTATATTTAGGTTAATGGTTAGTATTATTTAAAATTAGTTAAAATTTAAATATTGTTGTAGGAGAATGAGAATTGGTCTACTCATTTCATTAGAGAATCCCTTTATATAGGGTGACGATTACAATGGAAACATCAATTACAATAATGGTAATAAACACTGATTGAAACGTTACATCAGATTGATACTAATTTCCTAATTCGTCATTGTCAGTTACTTTGACGAAGGCACATTTATGGTATTTTCCTTCAACACTCCCCCTTGTGCCAAGTCAAAGACGAAATGGTGCATATGGTGTTGCCTCATTAAAAACCTTGCCAAGTAACAAAACCCAGTTGGACAAAATAAAACTTGGACGAAGGGAAAAAGAGCACAACGCACCTATTACATTTGAAAACAACATGTATGTGCTAGACTCCCCCTGATGTCTGCATCTCCCCCTGATTTCTACATTAATCATGGGTTTCTCCCTGATTCTTTCATTTGATCAAGGGAGCTTCAGTCTTATTAGCATACTTATGCATTTTCACATGTTTTTCCAAATGTGACTTTGAGCAATGATTTAGTAACTAAATCTTGCCACATCGTCCTCAGATCCAGCTTGATTTACTTTGATCTTGAGGATAAGGTTGTTCATGAACTGAATACATAGGTTCATATTGAACATCAGGTTCACTCGTGATATGACCTTCATATAACAAAATAGTCGTAACTTCGTCTAGAGTATGAGTGAACCATTAAGAAATTTGAAATTGATCTGTAATAACAGATTTTCTTATCTCACCTTTAATGCGGTTTTCTTTACGCATAGTTAGCTATGACGTGGATAATTTCTTTATCATGTCAAATTCTATGTAGAGATTGAATAAGTCCAAATCTTTCATATCTTTAATGAAAGAACGATTTGCGCTGTGTAGGCGCAGAGCTAAACATAGCTTTACAAATTTACATCGAATGAGAGGTCGAGTCTTACATATTACGTTTAAGTACAATCATGCGTTATTGCACTTGTATAGGAATTTCATTTCCCAATACTTCTTCGTCATCTTCCTTTAGATGAAAACGGATCTATAGTAAAGACTTCGACTGATCATGGGAGTATATGTAGGCCTCACTTTATTCTTTAGAGTGCCTAAGCCGATTGATGTATGGTCACCATCATTACAGTCCTTGAGTTCCATTTCAAGACTGTGTATTCCCAAAATCTTTTTCATTCTCAACTTAGGATAATACACTGAGTTTCTCTTATTTCATTTAGAGTTCATATATATCCATAATGAGCACGCAAGGGCATAATTCTCCAATCTCTATCCAATCAAGTAGTCACTTTAGTGAACGTTTCAATTTCTTTTGCAAACGTACTCATGTGATCTAGAGTCACTTGATTTGGGTGAATGAAGTCCGTTTAGGATCCTCATGTATATCTCTTAATTTAGATCCCCATAGAGATATATGTTTTGATCACTTTTCATAAGCTGCATGTTCAGTTTTTCGGAAACTACCAAACTGACAAGGTAGTGGAGTGCAATGACATCCATTACGAGAGATTGTCTCATCGTAGTCCATTACGAGAGAATATCTCCTCGTAGTCGATTCCAGTGCGTTTTTGAGAGACCTTGCGCCATAAGGTGAGTCTGCATACTCTTATTCTCATTACGCATTCTAACAAAGATATATTTGATAGGGTTTACATTTGCGGTGTCGACGTCACCTGCCCAAATACCTATCTCTTTGTTTATACTGGATCGCTTCTTTCCATTAGGCCAGTTTACTAAGTTGACATTTTTCAACGAAGTATGGTTCGATAGTAGACTCATTATTCCACGTCCTCATGTACACTAGTGTAATGTGTTTGTAGAGATCTCTATACTTTAAGGATTGGTTCTAACATTTGAGGCGTCCCCCAATGATAACCACAATCCATAAATATTCTCATGAGACGGATTTGAGTATCACTGATCAATAGATCAAGTCGTGCCAAACTTGTTTTCTTCCTTTACACAAGTATGTATCGAACTTAAGGTGGCCTCCCCCTCTTCCTTGGAGAGCCACGACCTGTGACACCATTTATGCCACTTATGGCGTCACCATGCCACCATTCATGGTGGCAGTGCAATACCCAATTCCTCTTGGGTGGTACCATGTCCTTTTGATAAAACACAATCCTTGCAGGTATATTTGCAGCAGGTTTATATGATCTCGTCACTTTAATGTATAAGATATCTACACACTTTGCTTTGTGTGATTTTAGGGATCGAGATGAGACACAGTGGGGACAAACCACGACAATTCCTGTCGTTCCACTTGAACATGCTTGTTCTTATCTCCCCCTAACGACGGGAAGACTGTCTCATCAAAGTGATACTCCGCAAATCTAGCGTTGAAGAGATCGCCTGTCAAGGTTTCGACATAGCGGACTATAGCTGGAAGTTCATATCCAGTATAAATATTTATTCATCTCAATAGACCCATCATTGTGCGCTGTGGCGGCGCAATTTTGGCACATAAAAACATTTAATGGAGCTCAAGGATTGTAGATCCGTGTCAATCCAAAAGAGCTCAAGGATTACAAGTTCGTTTGAAATCCTTTAAAATCCTCACACATAGTCACTAGTTATGGTGTAAATTGGTTCAATGATGTGGTCATAGATGAATAAGTAACGCTGTATGCAAAAATTGCATAACCCAAAACGGAAGTATTGGTGTGCTTTACCAATATTAAGACTATTACTGTAGTCGTTTTCCGTGAGACCAATTGGGTTTTTATATAGGAATATGATGTCCATTACAAATCCCATATAATAAGCCATAAAATCATCACACCTACGGAAATTAACCCGGCCTAGGTGCTTTGACTTTCTAGCATAAGCAGCATAAATTTTAATTGTGGATGGTGTCATGACACGTGACCAGCGTGTCGACACAACAACCAACACCCTAAAATATCTAAGGTGTCCGCAAGTTGGTTGAATCAGTCCACTGAATCCTCTTTTGATTCAATATAACAACATAATGAGAAACTCATGTGTCCTTTGCATATGATGATCTTAATCATAATTGCTTTAACTAATAGGCTTTGAATGATGTACTTTTATCCATAAAATCACGACGGATAGGAGAAGCATAATAAGGTATAAATGCATATGTTTGTGCATCAAATATATTATAATGCCACATTGGGGGAGCGGCGGAATTTAGGAATTGAACATACGTCTTCAACCCTATATGATAATATTTGAGGATAAAATGTTCATTGATCGTCCTCAGATTCATGTGTGAACCATATTCTTCTGGTGTTTGCTTCTATTTATCCAAAAATATGGGTGTCCATAGTAGTTTCTTTAATGTACGGATCACCATATCAAAGCCAATCTATGTCAGAATTCCAAAAGATCATTTTCTTATGACGTTGGATTTAATTAGCGGTTACTTAGAACCTACTAAGTTGACATATAATCTTCTCTAATACATTCGCAGTCATTTAGAGGTAATGCAAAGGAGCTCAAATGAATTCTCACTTGTGTCTTTTTCACATGAAAATCGTGGCGTAAATTTCTTTATAATGTGGAAAACAAAATTCAATTTTCTCTGATCGCATAAATTGTCAATTTGACATATGCTCAATATATACATCAAAACGTAACTCAAGTTCTTTAGAGTAAATCGATGGGGATTGTAATAAAAAGGTATTGTAATCCCAGTTAGGCAAGTGCATTATGAATCCCAAAAGGAAAAGATATACTGATCCTTATCACTTTCTTTGATATACTAATCATTATCATATACTATTGATATAGTACTACTGTTCTTCAGTACTATTATTTTAGGGATTACATTGTGCGTTTCTTTGCACACGGTTCTTTGTTTCATGCCTATATTATGATATGTTGCTTTACTTTATGCAATACTTTGCAAAGTTAGATGTAAAAAATTGAATCATGTGTATTATGAATAAAATTTGAATAATCTCAATTCCTTTAGAGAAGATTCAAAAAATTAACATGCCAACGATTACATTTAGTCTTGTCCAATTTAGAGAAAGAAATTTTAAGACCAAAAGTCTAATTTAGGACCAAAAGTCGTATTTAGGCGTAATAGCCTTTATAAGGATATCTTAAAATTTTTAAAGTAGACTAATCAAAGTCTATCTTGGATTGAGCCAGATCCTTTTTGCTCTTTTAATAGCTGCAATGATGAGATTTGTCATTTAACATATTCTTCCCAGATATTATGTTTTCAGTTGTAAATTCATTTTCGATGTTCTTGTTGTATATTGAAGATACTTTTCCAAAAAAAATCCACGTACTCATATGATTCTTCATACTTATTGAAAGTCGTAGCTAATTCTTTGCTAGCGTATGATGTACGTATCAATAATTCATTGAATTACAACAATGGCAGAGTGTTTCACTGCACATGACATGTCCCCTATGTCATCTTTCAAATATTACATTGTTTCCACTTACTTTTGGATGATTATATGAATTTTACGTCCATGGTAATTACCCTTTGTTTTAGGGTCGTTGCATTATTTTGCCCAATTTGTTCAAGAATATATATTTTTCTAAGACATTACATCGTCATTGCCTTTTGATTTAGGGTTGTTTTATTTTTCAAAATGTGTTCCCGGAAATTTCTTTTTCTCATACCTTACATTGTCATTGTCCTTTGGTGTAGGGTTGTTGCATTACTTTGCATAATTTGTTCCAGGGAATTTTTTTTCTTAGACCTTACATTGTCATTCAAGATATTGAAATTATTTATTTTGCTATTTACATAAAGCAATTTGCATAAATATACCATGCTCAAGCCTTAGTCGGCTTAATAGGGGAATTTGGTACTCAAATTCTTCAGAGTCCAATATGTCAAAACTAAAATGTGATGATTAGACCTATCTATAAAATAGAGGAAGAATATAATGGATTAATCTCGTGGTCTAAATGACATGCACGACGACTAATATAAACCAATATACATTATGGTAAATCCGTGAAATTTCGTTATCACAATAAAATTTTGGTTTCTCCATTTTCATTGCATGTGAAGCTAATGAAATTCCATTATCGTTTTCTTCTACACAATAAATAAGATATCCATGTTGAAAAATTTTCAATAAATAAAAATTGGATTTCAAGACCAAAATTTGTAATGGTCATATTTTTCTTACTTCGTGAAAATACTTTTCCACAGTATAGGTTTGTCACTTTTTCTTTATATTACAATGCTCATGAAATTACATTATCAGGGCAATGCTTAAACTAAATAACATGTTAAATAAATGTAATGCTCTATATTTAACATTTAAATAAATATTAATGCGATTTAGTAAAAGCATTATATGATAGAGATTTAACGAAAGCAGCGAAATTCATACTGTCAGTTTGCCAAATAAACTGCATATGAAGCGATTGCTTGATCTCAGTTCCATTTTGATCGTCGCATCGTAGTTAATACGTCACATGTAAAAACAACAATATTCATATGATTAGTCACTTTAATCATACAGTTACCATATAAATTAAATAATTTCATATTTACCATTAAATTCGTAAAACAGTAAATAGTCACAGTAAATATAAATTACTATGCGGTAGTAATTTTAAATTTACCTTTAAATTTTATTTCCCCAAAAAAAAAATTCTGATTTTTTTCGTGGGTCGGATCAGGGAGATCCGGGTCAGGCCCAATTAAAACCGGGTTGGGTCAAGCTTCTGCCGACGAAGCTTTGTCGGTAGAACTTCTGGGAGGCAGCCTTTCCCGACGAGTTGTCGTCGGTAGAAGCGGGATCGGATCTTGGCTGTGCTGGCGATCGGATCGGGGCTGCTGGACGAAGGGGGGACCGGATCGGGGCAGGGGTCGCCACAGGGGGTTGACGATCGGCTGGGTTGGCGTCGTTGGCGCTGGTCCGGCGCAGGAGGAGGCCGGATCAGAGGGGGGTCGATGCAGGTGGTTGACTGGATCGATGGGGGGGGACGATCCGGGTGGCGTCGGTGCCGGTCTGGGGCAGAGGAGCGGCGGGCCGAGCTGGGGCAGTTTGATTTGTACGGCGGCGAGGCGAGGTGGTGGTGCCGTTCGGAGTGGGTGCCCAAAGAAGAAACAAAAAAAGGGTTTTTTTTTTGTTCTCCGGCAGTCTTCCGGCAGAAAAAAAAATTTAGGGTTTTTTTTCAGTTTTTCTCTTTTCTTTGGCTATTGCCGCTAGGGTTTTTTTTTCTTTCTCAGCGAGTAAAGCTACGTGCTGATAACGTGTTGTAGGAGAATGAGAATTGGTCTACTCATTTCATTAGAGAATCCCTTTATATAGGGTGACGATTACAATGGAAACATCAATTACAATAATGGTAATAAACACTGATTGAAACGTTACATCAGATTGATACTAATTTCCTAATTCGTCATTGTCAGTTACTTTGACGAAGGCACATTTATGGTATTTTCCTTCAACAAATATTAATTTGTTAGTATGTTTTAAAATATGTTAGTATTATTGGTTATCATATTAATTAGAATTTGTTATTTAATGTAATATAATTTAATATTAATTAATGTATTAATGCCTCAAGCTCCAGATGGCCGATGCACTCAGACAGTTATTCGGAGGCCGTCGTTTTTCCAGATCTAGGGGTTCTAGAAGTTCTGCCGGTTCCGCAGACTCCGACAAGACCCTTAGCCAGCCTGAGAGGACCACCAGCCAGCCGCGGAGGACTGTGGATTCATCCCAGCTGCGAAGGAGTGTGAGTTCTCGGCACCAGACCCTTCTCCAGGCGGGGCGACCGTCGAGCAGTTCACGTCCCCCTCTCGGGCCAGATGCTCCGAGGTCCAGTAGGCAGCTATTTCAGGACGAGATAGCTCCAGACGTTCCTCAGGTCCGTATGCATGAGGTTCATCGGGAGCCGATGACGAGTCCGGCGACGTCTGCTGCTGACTCGACTGAGGAGCCTACTCTCCCAAATCAGTTCTACCTCCCGTACAACATTCTTGCGATACCCGAGGTCGACTTTCGTGGTGTGCCATATGGCCTGATATGCCTCAGTACGTGAATGTTGCAGAGGCATACCATCAGCAGCCATTTGAGAGACATGAGCTCCTGATTTCGGCGAGGAGAAAAGGAAAGTCGACAGACGGGTCATCGTGTTCAGGTAACATTTGATTTTATTAATTAAATATTTTATTAAAATTAACGCACTAATATTTAATTTTATTAACCAATCGTCGTTTATGTGATAGGGACAGCCGCTAGCAGTTCAACGAGGAATACGAGAGGTGTCATATGTTTTGACACGCTCAGGAGAACTGTTGAGAGCAGGGGGAGGATCCAGATCAACGAACCCCCTAATCAGGAGGTTCAGGGGAAAAAACGCCGTGATTACGCGGGTTGCGTGGGGGCACTGATTAGGGATAGAGTCCCTATGTTGTGGACACGGTGGGCTGATGTGCCGGGAGAGATCAAGAGGGAGGCCACCAACGCGGCGTCGGTGAGTAATTTAAAAAATTTAATTTCTTTATCGTAATATTTAATAATTTTCGGTATTGTTATAATTGTAAAACTAATAAAATATTATCTTTCAGACATACTTCGAGATTGCCGAACACAAGCAGGATTGGGCGGACGCGATGTAGAACTCGAGGTACGTTGGGAATTCCTCATCTTATAATTTGAAATATTTTATGATATTAATAATATTTCTAATGCACTTTTGTTTTTTCCGTAAGTTCAAAGAGTGGAAGAACGAGCTCCGTACCCACTTTACCGAATACGACAACCGTGGTCGTATGGGTACTCCAAGAGAGTTCATGTTCAGGGAGTACGAGTGGCGTTGGTTGAAGACAGTAGACTTCAACAACCCACTTATGCAGGTAAATACTAAACTTAACTATAAATGTTTATTTTGTTAAAATTTTAATTATTAGTTTAATTATTTTATAATTATTACACTAATATTTTTTTATGCATTTTTCTAATATTTTATTATTTGTTTGAAGGAACGGTCTCGGATAAACTCTGCGAACCGCCGCCGTAACACAACCCCCCATCATGGTGGTTCTAGGTTATTTACACAGTATCAGGAGGAGGCGCTTAGAGATCATCCTGATAGCAACCCGTACGTGGAGACGTTCAAGAAGGCTTATCCACAAGCGACAGAACAGCTCGTAAGTCGTTGATTACGATTTTAAAATTTTAATTATTAATTTTACTTAATTATATATTTGTTAGAACATTAATTATTTTTTGTTTCCCGTTCAATTAGGAGAGGGTGAACCGGGCCGAAGAAGAAGTGTTGCAGCAAGTAGTTCGGGAGACACAACCGAACATTTCAGAGGCAGATCTGCAAGAAGCCCTGCGCCAGGTCGACCGATCGAATGTTCAAACGGCAGCGAGGATGTTCGACGCAGCCTTCCCAGACCGGTCAAGCCAATACTACTGCCGGGGTTTGGGAAGTTCTAGAATAGGGCTCTTGAAGACCACTAAGGGAGGCGGGGACAGCCAACAGATGAGGGGGGAAGTGCAGAGATTGGCCGCAAGATTGGCGGCCGAGTCCCCGAGATCACAAGAGCAACACCGCAGAACACAGCAGTATCATTTAGATATGTCCAGTTGGCATGCTGAATGCGAGAGAATTCGGCGACACAACTACGCCGGCCAACAAAACTGGTGGTATGATATGTTCGCGGCACAACAACAAAGCCTTGAACCCCCGCCCCCGTTTCAGCCGTTAGTTGAACCTCCAATGCCTCAACCTCCCGAGTTCGTTCAGCAGGATGACGAGCATGATGGAGAGCAGGATGCTGGGGATGACGTGGTGGACTTTAGTGCTTTAGGTGATGATTAGGGTTATATTTTATGTATATTGGAACAAATTAAATAATAAGTCATTTAGACGTGTTTCTTGTTGGTGTAAATGCATGGATTGTCATTGTGAATTGCAGGTTGCTTGGAATGGTAATTTAGAAATTAATTTAATTTTTTTCCCCAAAATGTAAGAATAGCCGACGATACTGGCATTATTTCGTCGGCTATAAGTGATATAGCCGAAGAAATTTACTAAATTTCCTCGGCTATAACTTTTATAACCGACGAAAATGACATTATTTCGTCCGCTATAACTAATTAATGCCTATTAAAATATTAATATATTCTGACGAAATAACCGACGAAATAGATGAAATCGTCGACTATATTTCAGAACAAATAGCCGACGAATTTCGTCGGCTATAGTGTACGATATCGTCAGCCATACTCGAAAATATCCAACGAATTTCGTCGGATATTTTGCCCAGGTTTGGTCGACAAAATGAATTTTCGTCGGTAATATCGTCGGCCATACTCGAAAATAGCCGACGATTTTGTTATTTTTGTCGGCCATTGGTTTTACCGACGCCGTTTTACCGACGAATTATAGCCGACGAAAGTTTCATCGGCAGAAGGAATAGCCGACGAAAATTTGGCATAGTCGACGAAATTTTTTTCGTCGGCTATTCTGTCTGATCTGGTAGTGAATGTTCCAAGGGGATATCTCTAATGAAACTATCAATAATCTATGCAACACCCTCCTCTCTAAGTTTTGCCAAATTACGGTAAAACTGCTTCTCCGTTGAAGAATAAGCAACCGCAGAAAACTTACCAATAACTTTATCAATCACCACACTATGACCCTTACCAGCATATTTACGGGTCAGATTAAAGGTTAAATGCTTGGAACAATAGAGATGAAGATTTTCAGGAAACACAATATCAAAAGCTTTCAAGAGTCCATTACCGGGGTCACTAATGAAAGTAATAACTCTTCCTTGATCTTCCAACAAATTTCTCAAGTGTTTGAAAAAGAATAACTAATTGGATTCGGTCTCTGAGTCACAAATACATAGGGCCAATGGAAAAAAAACCCTGTCAAACAACAAATAAAAACGTTAGTTATTGGGGGGCAATAATTGATTACGGAGGGTCAGTAATATGATTACTGGGAGTCAATAATCATATTACTAGGGGTCAGTAAGCGCATAAGCAGTACCTTTATTCCCATTTCTTCTGATGGCTGATAGGATCTGCCCCTTGTATATACTCTTACCAAATTTACCATCAACATATAAAACATGGAGGCAGTACTCGAACCCGTCAACTTGCCTCATTACTGCCCTCATCAACTTCAAGAACAAAAGAAGACCCAGGATTAGTGTCCAAAACCACATCTCTGTACCAACTAAACATGTTAAAAGAATCAGCATCAGATCCATACAGCTTCTCCATAGCCTTTTTTTTTCAATCAAAGCAACTTTGTAACTGATATCAAAACCATAGGTAGACTTAAGCTTGTTGATGATATCAGTAGGCTTCAAACTAACATTATAGCTAACATCACTTTCAATCAGTTTCATAACAATCTTAGATCCAAGCTGCCTGTGCTTTTGGGTTCTAAGAACCTCTTTACAGTTGTGCACGTTATTTAACCCTCTAATGTAAAAGCAACCATTGATAGATTAAACAGCACCATGCACAAACCATTCGCACTTCTCATTACCATGATTTTCACATACTGCATGAACATAGACAGAATCATTCCTAGCTAATATAATGCAAAAGCCACATCCCACTGCATATTTCTTCAAATTTTCACGAAAATCATCAATATTTCTAATTTTTTTTGCCTTCATTAGTAATTAGAGAGCTCCACTCATCAAACAAATAAGACTTCTTTGGCCCATCTCTGAATGGCTCACCCAAAAAATCATTTTCGTCAATTACGGCGGACCCATTGTCCTCCAATGACAACAATCCTGAAACACAAACACTTCCAAACTCCTTCACAACAGAAACATCAACATGTTCCATCTTATATATCCTAGCACAACAAAACAGCATCTTCAAATCTTCCTCGCTATCCAAATAAATCACAGGACAAGAAGGAGAAGAATAATGAAGACGAAATTCATCACTAGAACGGAACCTAAATCGTCGACGAATAGTAGCACACAAATCAAAAAAAGTCATGTACTCATTGAGTGAATGATGAAAACCCTCTCCAGAACATATAAACTGAGCAAGCAAAAAATGAGTCATGTTCCTGCATTGGAATGAACAAAAATAATCGAAATTATTGTCCGTCAGTAACAAATACAAGCAGTACTAACCAAAAACAAAAACAACATTACTAACACTCAGTAACATATACAAGCAGTACTAACAAACTGAAAAATCATGTTACAGATCCCTATTAAATCAGTTAACATGTTTTCTGGAACTGTTACTATATTACTTGAGGTCAGTAATATAATTACTGGGGGTCAGTAATTGGATTACTGGGGGTTAGTAATTGGATTATTGGGGGTCAGTAACATGCTTAGTTGGATTCAGTAGTTACTGGTGTTCAGTAATCGATTGGAAATCTGATGAATGCAGATTGTATGATTCTTATTGACCCCCAGTAATTAAGTATCAAACGTCATAAAGGTTGATATAACCCTAAATTCAACAACATCGTCAAATCAACAAGAAAGATGAAACAGATAATCACACCTGCTATTCAAATCTTCTGACCCAAGTAACCTATTATTCAATCCTCCGATTTCCGATTTCCGATTTCATATTTCCAGATTTCGGAAGCGATGCCAAATCAAATCAATAAGATCTCATATTGGAATTATCTGATCCGCCGAAAACACCATCACCCCTATTCTCCGATTCGAATTTATTGCGAAACTCGTTTTCTCTCTCCCTCTCTCTCCTTCTTTGCAAATATATATATATATATATATATATATATATATATATATATCTCTCTCTCTCTCTCTCTCTCTCTCTCTCTCATTTTCTACAAAAATCGGGCTCTCTCCTTCTCTGATAAAACATCTCTGCACGTTATAATCCAACAAATCTATTAGATAGGGTATAGGGGCAAAAAAGGAAGACAAAATGTTAAAAATGTACTAGGGTTAAAAATATTTGTTCAAATGGGCAATAGAGTTGTTACTTTATATTCAATAGGGGAGAAAAATAAGGTGGTCATTGGAATTGGTAACGAGAGGGCCAAATTAGCACTAAATGGACATTTTCTATATTTTTAACTCTAAAATCCCCTTCAACTTATCATTTTACCCATAATCCTTGAATCCTGTTTAACTATGTAATATGCATGCTTCTATTTCTTTCCCAGCTTAAATACTTTAATGAAGAAGCCCTCCATAGTCGGGTTGCTTACCTTCTCCGATTTTAATTGACTTGTACACATTCCATTTGCATTTGCAAGTTCTTCATGAAGAACCTAAAAAACACCCTTAAAGTGAGAACAACGTAACTCTTGAAAACAAAATATTCATATTTCGATGTGGACGTTGTCAAATAAGTATTCCAAAACAATGGACTCAAACCTGACCTGAATATTGCAGTGCGTATCCATAGTTCCATACTATAAACGCTATGATATCATATCCGGCCCTACTACAGCGTACGTGTTTCAAATGCTATCAATAAGAGTTTATGGTGTAGTGAGATCGACTTGAGAGCATGCCAAGTAAAGAGATGGAGCACATCCTCGTCAAAGGAAAACTGACAAACAAACAGAGCGATAATCAAAATTCCAACTTAAATTAGAAAAAGAAATGCAGAAAGTAGAAATACAAAAAAAATTAAAAAAAAAAAGGAAAAAAAAAAGACCTGTGTGAGGATGAATGGAGAGCCACTTGAGTCAAATTTACATTGACAAAAAAAAAAAATTATGGTCTGCAACCACTTGAGAATTCATCCTGCAAATGATATATTCATCATGATGGATTGTAGTTAAAACATCTATGGAAATATGGCAAAAACTAATGTATAAACTTAACTTAAAGATTCCTTCAGAATTTGCTGTTGGTGATCTATACGTACCTGTTCAACGAGTCATCCAATAGAGACGTTTAGGATGTGAGAAATGTTGTGCCACTCCTTCCCCACGCCTTTTTTGTATTCTCTTTCCAGAATTGGGCATTTCACAATTTGTAAAGTTCCCAGTGCTGCTATCTTGTAGAGGAAGTCTGGCAGTCCTTTTAGCTTTGGGCAAGACCAAATACGCAAGGAAATAAGGCGTGGCATTATTGATATTTCAGAGGAATCCCACTCTTCCCAGTTGTCCATGCTTTGAAAAGAGAGTTCCTTCAATTTAGGGAATAGAATTCCTTATTCTCTTCCCAGAAATTCAACTCCCACCTTTTTCACTTTCTTCATATCCTCGATTCGCAGAATTTCAAGCGATGGCAATTTTCCAAGAGGAGGCAAAACTTCCCAAAATCCCCAGTTATATAGAACAACTTGTCTCAAATTGCTTAAAGAGTAGATCCAATAGAGAGACTCGGTGGTGCCATGACAATACTTGATAATTAAAGATTCCAAATTTTGATGTGGTTGCATTCTGTATCACCTTTTCTCTGCTCTCCATCTTCATATACGAAATATACTATCAATTCAGAGAGGTTCTCCTTATTCTCAAACTGTGCTTTCTCAATCTCACTCGCATCATCTTTCGCATTATTCCCCAACCATCCTTCCATCCAAAGGCTCCCCTGAAGCTGAGTCATCTTTCCAAGGTCCCCTAATTTCAATGCTTCATCATCCTCACCCTCACCCACACAACAATAAAACCTGTCGAGCGCTTGCAGATTTTCAAATTCTGAATCCCTCTTGGTAAGTACCTGAACCTATTACAACCGTAAACGTATAGATTCTTCAAGTTGATCAACTTTTCCATTGCCTTGGGTAGTTTCTCAAGTTGATTGCAGAATCTAACATTCAGAGTTTGTAGAGTGCATAAATCACACACAGCTTCCGGTATTGCTTTCAAATAAGAATTGTGTGACAAATCCAGATATCTCAAATGAATCAATTCACCAATCTCTTTAGGAAGTTCATTGAGCATGATAGGACTGTAAAAGCTACTACCACGCATATTCAATGTCCTAAAGGCATTTCATTTGCAAAATTGAATCTGAGCTTATGGCTGTAACTTTTGAATCAAGGAGTGTGAGGCTACGAAAATTTCTACGATTGGAAAATGAAGCAGGAAATGAAAGTGGACCTATGGGTACACTTGTTAAGGTCAAATGACGAACCTTATCATCTAGTACCTCCATTCTTTGATTAGCACCGTCGACAGCTTCTATAATCATGAATTCTTTTTTGCTAAGGAATTGCACAAAGTCATGCACAATATCATGCATTTTGCAACCAACAACATTCCCCATTTCATCTTTTATAAAATCTTGAAAGAAAGATCACAATGCTAGACTCTCAAAATAATTTTCACCAATTTTTCTCTTTTCTTTGTTTCCCTTTAAATTAAGATAATATTGTGACATCCATAACTCAATCAGTTTATCTTTTCTTAACTCATAATCTTTAGAAAATATAATGCAGTACAAAAGACACCTTTTGACTGCGGGGACCAAATCATAATAACTTAGTAAAAGTGGTTGGAAAACTTGTTGCTCAACTTCTTCCAGTTCCCATATCTTACTATTTAGAACATCCCACCATTCCCGGATTGTTTTCTTATGGCACAGTAAACTGCCTAGAGTCTTTACAGCAAGAGGCAAGCCTTTACATTTTTTCACAATTTTCTCTCCAATGACTCCGAACTCACTAGACTCATCTTCTTTCCTATCCAAAAAAGCGATACTATTGAACAATGCTAGACAATCCCTATCTCTCAGCTTGTCTAAATGGATCATGCTACTGGTTGCCCTCATCATTTTAGCAACCCCTTGTTTTCGCGTGGTTACCAATATTGTACTGCCTTCAGCACAACTTTGCAATATTACTGGTAGTTTCAAATTTTCCCACTCTTTTTGGTCTTCAGTCCAAACATCATCTAGGACAAGGAGCATTTTTTTATTCTCAACATGTGATGTTATATATAGTAGTAGAGTTTCCAACTCATTTGAACTGCTATGGTTTCCACCAAGACTCTCAATGATTGATTTGGCAATCTTAATCCCATCAAAAGGTTCTGAGACACAAACCCATACTCTCTTATCAAAATGAGCTCTAACCTTTTCATTGTTATAGGCTAATTGGGCAAAAGTATCCCTCCCATCCCTACAATAGGGATGACAAGGAACTTTCCCCCTTCTCGGCTACTCTCTCTTAACAACTTCCTTAATAAATCCTCTTTTTCCTCTTCTCGACCATATATCTTAGATATATCGACTAAAGATGTAGTTTTCTGTCGTTGAATAGGTTGTTGATCATCATGGCCACCTATTGATTGATGAAAGCCATACATTTCTTTTTCAACAGCAATCAACCTTAACTTCTTATTCAGTTCCTTTATCCTTCTAGCTATGTTAGGATGATGAATGACCATATTGGCTTGGCCAAAACAAAAGCAAACAGAGGGCACTGGGAAACATACCTTCTTCTTGGTAACAACAGCTTTTTCACCTTCCTCCACTTGTTGTTTCAGAATTTCAGAATTTCACTCGTCAAGGACGTCGTCCATCTCGTACACTACATCTTTGAGCTTCTGCAACCAGTCTCCCACTCTGGCCTCTGTCACTTGTTTCTTCTCTGCATCCTCAAGCACAGCCTGGATAGCTTTGAGTTGTCTCCTCAAACTATGAACATCTTCCTCGGCATTCAGAACGAGTGTCACCACTTTTTTTGTGTGTTCAAACACTGCTGAAGCCAGATGCTCCAGAAGCACAGAGATGAGAGCCTCAGCCATTCTTGACGTTGGGAATTGATTATAATTCAAAGAACAAAGATGAATATGATCCCAGTTAGAGTGAATGAGAGTGTCTGTCACCTCTCTTCTACTCGGTTCTCGTTTTAATAAAGATTGGAAATTGTTGAAGTAACCAATGTATGCACCCTTATAAAAATTGATAAGTTAATTTCAGAAGAGATAGAATGTGATACCTGCCTCGATTATTACTTCAACAACTTTAGCTAAAGACAGCAATATTCTTCTTTAACTATACAGTCTATACTTGAACCACAGGAGCTGGAAAGCAGCACTCCTCCGGATAGAAAAAGAATAATAATGCGAGAGAAGGAAAGCATGTACTGCTCCTTTCCTTTTGCACCCCAAACACCAGAAAGAATCGAGTTTACTTTCCCATGACTCCAATTTCATAAGCCAAATGAGGCATAGGTGCTCATTCTTTATGAACCCCAGAGGTTATTTCAATCATATAAGATTCCTAATGTAATTCTCCATCAAGGAAAGCAGTGGTATCCATGAACATGGATGAAGTACTTTACAATAATAAGACAACAATAGATTATTCTAAAAAAGCAGATTTGGCATCAGCATAACAGTGTAATCTTTGAAAACACTCTTCTAGTTCGGCACAAGTTGTCTATCCTAAAACAAATACTTCTCCAGCTTATGAAGCAAATCCTCCCAATGTAAAGCAATTAAAGGACAAGCATTTTCACATTAAATGGAGAGCCCCAGACCCTTCCTAAGCAAGTTAAGTACTCTGATCGGAATGCTAGATATGTACCTCTAATTTTATAATTTATAGTCAGAGATATTTTTGAGGCACACATCAAGGTAACCCTGGCCACATCATTGCAGCTACTATAAACTTAGTGTTGCTGATTGGTAGCACCAATTGCGTTAGAAAAATTAAACCTCTGTCCAAAGCTGCCCTTTTGCTGACAGTTTCTCTTCCCTCACTTCTCCCACATTCTCATGAGGCAAACTTCATGGTTGGTTCTCTTTAAACTTTGGATCATGACACAAGGATCTCAATTGAGAGGGGGGGGAGGGGGGATTGGGTTTCTACCTTAACCCTCAACAAGTTGGTTTGCAACAACTTGGAGTAGATTCCTACCTTGACCCTCAAACAGGCTTTGCTTTCCATTTTGAATATGCAAGATAAAGAAAAAATGGTAACACTCTAGTCACATTATGTAGAGATAATTTTGTGGTGTCTACTGCTCAGTATTTGTTAGTAATCTTCAGAGTGCTGCTGTCAATTTTTATCAAATCTCAAGAGTGTGTGGAAAGAAATTAAAATTGCTTGGTTTTTAAGGGAGGGTTTTAATCTCTCCTAGTTTTCCCCAACTGACTTTCTCTGTATTTGAAACTTTCCAATTATTAGAGTAATGAGATACATTATAATGTCAAAATTATTATCGGAACAGAAGGAAATAAAAACATGTTGAAAATAAAACAGGAACTAGAGCAAATTCTTTGCTAAGACATTCTTTAAAGATATAAAGATAATGCCTAGTAAGAACATAAATTCCAATCAAACAGGTAAGTGTCAAAATTGGAAACTATCCTGTCGCTATATATAGCTATTCACTCCATTATTTCAGGCTCGCTCTGCATCAACTCCACATGTATCGTGCTGGATAATAAGAACCAAGAGAACAAATTAATATTAGAAATTGATTGTTAGTATAAATTTACCATTTTGTTTCGAAAATATTTGAGAGATCAAAGCATATATGAGAAATGCAATTCCATATACGCTCAAGTGAAGACAGGCCATGCATCCATATTCAGGTGAAACAGCATTCAGTGACTACTCATATTAAAGTGCAGAGTGATACTAAGTTATAGTAAAATAGGCTTCATAAACCTTTGTATGACTTGATGATGAGAGTAATTTATAAGAAAAAGAGTTAGCATATGACGTAATTATTGAAACAGCTTAGTCCAAACCTGCACACTTCAGATTTTCACATTAGTGATATACTTCATAACCATGCCAACAATATCTGATTGGACTTTGGAGGCTGATTCCTTCAAGCTCTTAATCTTCATATCTGTTTCTTCCTCGAGCCTTTTTACATTGGATCCAGAACTCCCACTTGTCTGCAAAAATTAAAAGGCTGATTAGTGGTAATACTGCCCAGTAACTACGTCAAGGGCTGGTTGGGCTACAGCCCAAGGGAGATTTGGGGTAAAAAACTTCTAGGTATATATGTATCTCAGCCTATAGCTCAAAGGAAAAAAAATTACTTACTGAACTGCACTTCAACTTTCATCGATTGATGACATTGTTTGATTTTGGTCGAACCATAATTAATAATAGAAGACAAGACATGGAGTTGCATATTCAGACTCTTAACTTGTATTGATTTCATCGTTTCAGCAGGTTAGGTTACAATGACATCAGAAATTTTTTTGCGCTTCGCACAAATATAAGGGGCACCAATAAATTAGCCCAACCAATGCTTGGTTCTTGCCTACGTCCCTGCTAATCAGATCATTTTATGGTTGTGGTAATACTGCCCAGTATTTTATCTCAAGAAAGAACATGACTTCTTGTTTGATTATATTTTTTTTGACAAAGATGAAGTTCTTGTGATATTCATTATTGGTACCTCGGAAAGCTTGTTTTGGAACTCAGCCTCCATATTGGTGCGATACTGCTGCACTTCCCTCTCAGCTTCTTCTTTAGCTTGTCTCAAGCGTGCCATCTTCGCTAAAAAATGTAAGATTATTGTGCAAGATACATACAAATGGTTAAAAGGAGGAGCAGATGAAATGAAAAACATGGAATCAGAAAACAATGGAAGTCTAAAATATGAAGTGATGGTACTCATTCAACCCATTATTAGCTGTAGTGCAAGAGGAGATAACACATGTAGAATGATAATTGTGGAAATGAATTAACGCATTTACAGTTTCTAGCGCTGTTAACAATGTGTTGAGCTTCCTGTTCTGCTGTTAGCAGCATCTGGATGCCTCCTTGTCCTCTAACGGAATCCATCTCTGCACAACCTTCATAGGAAAAGATAACATAAGAGCTTCGATCAGAAAATATATCACAACTTCTCGACTTAAATGTAAATGATGCGATTAAAAATCAATTGGAGAAATAAGCAGGCTTGAATTATATTCTTGTGAGTTATCTCACTCACATTAGATCGGCACTACTTGGATACGCCAGTATTAGTTTGCAGTAGATCCTTTTCATAACCACTACTGATTACAACAAGAATATCTACCTATTTCTAACCTTAGATACTTTATAAATGGAGCACTGACCAGACTTATTAAGCTTTTAGTAATATTCTTAGTGCTATATGATACAATAGTAGCTGCAGCATGTTCTGCAGATGCACTAATCTTGTTCAAATTGTAAGGAAATCAAGTGGAGCTAAGAGTGTATCTGCAAGCTATTCAGTAGTGATTCAGCACTAAACATATTGACCAATATCCTTTAGTTAATCTGTCTATCACTCAGGCAAGTCAAACAATTCCAATGTGTTGTCTGCGGAGCCTTGATTGAGGATGGGACTTAAAAAAGTTTGATGGATATTGGAATGACAAGAGCATAAGAGATACATACTTGCAGAAACCAAGTCAATAATGTAGAGTGATTCAAAGAACTCTATGTTAAACCCTAGTGGAATTCAAGCTAACCCTGTCCAGTATCTTCCTCATTTAGCAAAGAGAAGTTGGTCTAGCATCTACCGTACCACGTTAGTACTACTCGAGAAAAAAACAGATGAACAGAGAGTGTTGAAGAATGTAGGCTACCAAATAGCTTGAATGAAATTCTCATTGTGTTGATGGCTAATTTTATTAATAGAGATGACCATAAAATTGTGAACAGATATCTCAAAGCTGTCCAATCATTGACCCTGTAGACAACTAATCCAAAAGGATCCATTTGTTGTACAAGCATGTGAAGTTGCAATGACATATGCAGCCGGTACTAATCGTTATATCTCCATTGTTCTCATAGACTGGTAATTCAATCTCTTTGTGCATCAACTTTTTCCAATGAAAGTCCTATTCCTCATATTGGTTATTTCAATTAAATGCCTCAACCATACTTGATGATATGATGAGGGCGAACATAGTTTCCAAGTGAGCAACAAAAAGATCGGTCGATATCAATATTTTCTTTTTACAGATGTACCTGCAGCTATGAACAGTGTAAAGTAAACAACACTTCTCTGCAGATTTAGAAAACAAAACTAAAATAGACAACCCAGAAACTCATTGTATATGAGTGTGCAGATTCATGTGATCCTCCCAACAGATGATTAATCTCTCCCAAATTTGAAATTGAAAATATAAAATTAGTTATCCAGCCTCATATGCAGAGACATCATGTTAAACTCAAACATATATACAAAAGGAAATCTAACACGTGAAACATATACACTTGTCTTGTATCTTATCGAAAGTAAAACACAATTTGAACATATACCTGACGGAAGAGATACTACAGGAGTTGATTCTGAATTTTTACAGGAAGGTTCAATGGCAGATGAAATTTTCTGAAAATAGATACTGGAGAGATAGAGAGAGATTAGGCTTCAGTTTAGGTCAAAACTGTTTGCATTTACAAGTGTAAATATATATGTAAATATATATATATACATACTAACATACACATGACCAGCTACCGAGGTCTGTTTTTGAGATATACCAAAAGATTTACAACGTGATTGGACCATGCATCTGATTTTGAGTATTTACCTTTTTTTTGGAAAAAATTAGGAAAAATAATGTTCATAACGTACCATATCTTTATGGGATGTCCAATCTATGGTTTATTTTTAAAACAAAACTACGTACACAAAAGTACATGACAACAATTTAATTAACAAATAGATCACCTACCGTAATTTTTATACAAATTAGGACTAAATTTTACTAATCAGGACAAGATATTGTTAAGCTGCCATTTGTTACTAAAAATTTACTATTTTACCCTTCTTAATATGGTAAATTCTTCTTATGATACTTCATGTATGGTCAATTTGACACTTTAGTATCTAGAGTTTCAAAGATGACAGTTTGGTACTTGAAGTTAGGTTTTGTGAGACACTTTGGTACTTATGTTGACTAATCTAATAAATCTGAGGGTAAAATTGACATTTAGGTATATATTGATAAAAGTAAAATAAAAGTTATAAGAGTTCAAATTTAATGTTTTTGGGTTTAAATTAGTGTTTTCGGGTGATGTTGAAAACATAAGTGCATGAATATTATTTTTAAGAAATTCAATTGTGGTGATGTGAACACTCACAAGACTAATCCGCGAAGCTATATATAATCAACGAAAAACATTCTTGTGGTTGTTCAAATCCCGAATACTAGATTTTCTAAACATATATCCAAATATTTTCATCTTCAACAGAACCAAAAAAATCAATTCATGTTTATTTTCTCTTAGAAGAGATAAAAAAAAATTGTAAATACTAAGGTGAAAGCCAGTAGTGTTAATTTAAATTTATAAATACCCATAAAACTCAAATGGGATAGTTCAAGTGGTAATAGAGCACCATTACCTAGAAAGTAAGTTATTAGGTCCTGGGTTCGAGTCACGACAATGGAATAGGTGTGAAACCCTTAGTTTCTCTTTTAGAAAAAAAAAAAAAAAAAATATATATATATATATATATATATATATATATTTAGTATATATATAAATACTCATAAAACTCATGTTTTTAATTTTATTTTTATGAAATTATACCTAAATGATTTTAGCCTTACATTTAACTAAAGAGTCGACATAAATACTAAAGTATCACACAAAACCTAACTTCAGGTACCAAACTGTGCTCTTTGAAACTCTTCGTGCCAAAATGTCCAATTGATCATACATGAGGTACCATAGGAGGAATTTACCCTTCTTAATATTCACACTTACATTCAGTCTTAATTGCTGCTACTGCAAAATTAAAAGCTTATATTGCCGACTTAAAGGCTGTTACTGTGGATAAAGAAGTTAACTGCTACTATAGATAGAGAATCTAGCTGCTATTGTCGATAGATAAACTAGCTATTACTGTCGATAGAGAACCTAGCGGCTATTGTCGACTGTGAAGTTAGATGTTGTTGCCGACCTTAAAGATTGCTGCTACTGTCAACCCTGAGGCAAACTACTACTGCCAACCCTGCTCTGCTGCTATTATGGCTCGTGATGGTTAAAATTCGAAATTTCAAAGTTTCTCAAAATATATGCAACACTATACTCAAATGAAAGCCCATACGATAAAAAACAATTTTAGAGTATGACTCTTCTCCAAATTGTCGACGGTTTGACCAGAAAACTTGAAACTGTTGGAAATAATTCAAAAAGGATGAGAGAGAAACTTGTCAATTAATGGAGTGGTAGCATGGTAATTTTGACGAAATCAGTGGCATTTTAGGCATTTCAGACATTTCTACCTTAATTATTCAATCAGTTTTGGGTCCACTCAATTTTGGGCCTGGTTGATGTCCTTTTTTGCTTAAAAATTATTGAAAGTGAGTTATTTGTATATGTAAATTTGGTCGGGTGCTACTGTACGTAATTTACCATTTTGTTTTTAAGAAAATACTTTTATAAACAAAAACCTCTAGGGCAACCAAAGTTTACAATATCAAATAGCAAGTCATTAGAAGTCTCACTAGGAACCCTATCACTCAAATGCAAATGGACATCAAGTACACAATTTGCTTCACGAAAGACATGTTTAAAGCTAATGGAATCAAATCTAGTCGCCAACTCTCTAATATCTTGAACTAGCTTGATCAATCTCCAAAGTGGATCAATTCGGTCATTCACAGCTTCAATTACTAACTTAGAATCTCCTTCCACTTCAACTCTTGTAAAGCCTTTCTCTTTTACTATCACCAGGCTATCTCTCAATGCTACCGCCTCAGGCCCTCAGTAACAGGCACTAAACCTCTTCCAATTTGGCTGGATGCTGCAGATATAGGTCTGCCATGAACATCCCGTATGACTAAGCCATGTACAATCTATGGTCGTAGTAACTACTATGGGTGGTCCAACTACATATTTATAAGATGTGGAATCTCAATATCCAGATTTAAATCCCGCTAATGCAATAATCATTATCTGAATTAAAAAAAACCTTAGTATCATTGTAGTTTGAGTATTTAATGACAGTATTGCAGTTTGAGTATTTGGTTAGATCATAAACTAAAAAGCAACTCACTCTTTTTATAGGAGAAGAATGGTATATATGAGACTAAGACTAAAAATTGTTGAGACTCGAACGATGGACATGAAATTTCATACTAGACGAGTCGCCAACCATACCACACTAAATAATTAAATACCAGTGAGTTTTTATTATTATTATTATTTTTTTTTTATCAAATTACTAGTAAAGTGTAATTACAATTCAAATAGTAATGCGACATCTCATCTATTATTTTTCATATTTTTTACCGTCAACCCCATAGTTCTCGTAGATATAAAGACCCTGACCCAGGTTTCAGTAGAGACACCCCGAACCCAGAGAATACCATATATACCAAGATTCAGGCTTCGAATTGCAGACGAACCAAACCCTTCACTTTTACTACTTCTCGCTCTGCTGAAACTCAGTTATTTACAATCGGTTTGCGGTTTTTTAGACAAGTAAGTCCCTCTTCTTTCCCGACTAAGATTTTACAATCTCCTCGTTTCTGTTTTATTGTTTAAACCTTTGTATGTGTTTTAGTTTGAGTCTTTATCAGTTTGGGTTTTGATTTTGGTAACCTTTTTTGTGTTATTGGCAACAAATTTTTTGAAGGAAGTTATGTAACTGATCAAAAGAAACTCAAATTGAATTGTGTTTATATATCATTTGATAATAGTAATTTCAACTCACATAGTTTTGTTTGGTCAATGCTCTTAAGAATAGGTATGGTATAATTCTCATATGCATTCTTCTCCAATCTGGAAGATATTTATAGTAGTACACATTAACCTATAGCTAAGTATGAAAGGGGATCGGAATACAATAGCAGAACTATATATGAAACTTAGAAACTATAAGTCATACAATACAACAACATTAATGCAGAGATCTTGTCAGGAACAGAGTCTAAATTTACTGATTCTAATACTATAGATGTGTTGAATGAACCATCTCACTTAACACTCCCTCTCAAATTGGAGAGTAGATGTCTCGCATACCCAACTTGTTTAGTGAGCTGTGGAATACTTTTGCAGAAACAGCTTCGGTAAGAATATCTGCAAGTTGATCTTCAGTGCGTACATGTGGCATGTTGATGATTTCTGTCTCCAACTTCTCCTTGATGAAATGTCGATCAACTTCAACATATTTTGTTCTGTAATGTTGAACTGGATTGTGTGCTATGTCGATGACTGCTTTATTATCACAATACAAATTCATAGCATACTCGGATTACACATAATTAAAACCAAGTGAGTTTTTTTTTTTATCGAATTACAGTAAAGTGTAATTGCAATTCAATTAGTAATGTGATCTCATCTATTATTTTTCATATTTTTTACCATCAACCCATAGTTCTCGTAGATATAAAGACTCGGACCTGAGTTTCAGTAGAGACACCCCAAACCCAAAGAATACCATATATACCAAGATTCAAGCTTCGAATTGCAGACGAACCAAACCCTTCACTTTTGCTACTTCTCGCTCTGTTGAAACTCAGTTATTTACAATCGGTTTGCGGTTTTTTAGACAAGTAAGTACCTCTTCTTTCCCGACTAAGATTTTACAATCTCCTCGTTTTTGTTTGATTGTTTCATAGAAACAAGAAACCTCTGTATGTGTTTTAGTTTTAGTCTTTATCAGTTTGGGTTTTTATTTTTGTAACCTTTTTTTTTTAGCGGCAACAAAATTTTTGAAGGAAATTATGTAACAGATGAAAGGAAACTCAAATTGAATTGTGTTTACGTATCATTTGATATTAGTAATTTCAACTCACATAGTTTTGTTTGGGTACTGCTCTTAAGAATAGATATGGTATAATTCTCAGATGCATTCTTCTCTAATCTGGAGGATATTTATAGTAGTACATATTAACCTATAGCTAAGTATGAAAATGGAATACAATAGTAGAACTTTGTATGAAACTTAGAAACTATAAGTCATACAATACAACTACATTAATGCAGAGATCTTGTCAGGAACAGAGTCCAGATTTACTGCTTCTAATACTATAGCTGTGTTCAATGAACCAGCTCACTTAACACTCCCTCTCAAGTTGGGGAGTAGATGTCTCGCATAACCAATTTTTTTAGTGAGCTGTGGAATACTTTTGCAGAAACAGCTTTGGTAAGAATATCTGCAAATTGATCTTCAGTGCGTACATGTGGCATGCTGATGAGATCTGTCTCCAACTTCTCCTTGATGAAATGTCGATCGACTTCAACATATTTTGTTATGTAATGTTGACCTCGATTGTGTGCTATGTCGATGGCTGCTTTATTATCACAATACAAATTCATAGCATACTCGGGTTTCACATAATTAAAAACTAGTGATTTTTTTTTTATCGAATTACTAGTAAAGTATAATTGCAATTCAAATAGTAATGTGCATCTCATCTGTTATTTTTCATATTTTTTACCGTCAACCCATAGTTCTCATAGATATAAAGACTCGGACCCGG
Source organism: Potentilla sterilis (assembly GCA_963682095.1). NCBI lineage: Eukaryota > Viridiplantae > Streptophyta > Magnoliopsida > Rosales > Rosaceae > Potentilla > Potentilla sterilis. Next base: position 8,896,539 of record OY821760.1, on the reverse strand, counting down.
GTTTCAGTAGAGAAACCCCGAACCCAAAGAATACCATATATACCAAGATTCAGGCTTTGAATTGCAGAAAAACCAAACCCTTCACTTTTGCTACTTCTCGCTCTGCTGAAACTCGGTTATTTACACTCGGTTTGCGTTCTTTTAGACAAGTAAGTCCCTCTTTTTTCCCGACCAATATTTTACAATCTCCTCATTTCTGTTTGATTGTTTCATAGAAGCAAGAAACCTCTGTATGTGTTTTAGTTTTAGTCTTTATCAGTTTGGGTTTTGATTTTGGTAACCTTTTTTGTGTTATTGGCAACAAATTTTTTGAAGGAAGTTATGTAACGGATGAAAGGAAACTCAAATTGAATTGTGTTTATATATCATTTGATAATAGTAATTTCAACTCACATAGTTTTGTTTGGTTAATGCTCTTAAGAATAGGTATGGTATAATTCCCATGTGCATTCTTCTCCAATCTGGAAGATATTTATAGTAGTACATATTAACCTATAGCTAAGTATGAAAGGGAAATACAATAGTAGAACTATATATGAAACTTAGAAACTATAAGTCATACAATACAACAACATTAATGCAGAGATCTTGTCAGGAACAGAGTCTAAATTTACTGCTTCTAATACTATAGATGTGTTGAATGAACCATCTCACTTAACACTCCCTCTCAAATTGGAGAGTAGATGTCTCGCATACCCAACTTGTTTAGTGAGCTGTGGAATACTTTTGCAGAAACAGCTTCGGTAAGAATATCTGCAAGTTGATCTTCAGTGCGTACATGTGGCATGTTGATGATTTCTGTCTCCAACTTCTCCTTGATGAAATGTCGATCAACTTCAACATATTTTGTTCTGTAATATTGAACTGGATTGTGTGCTATGTCGATGACTGCTTTATTATCACAATACAAATTCATAGCATACTCGGATTACACATAATTAAAACCAAGTGAGTTTTTTTTTTATCGAATTACAGTAAAGTGTAATTGCAATTCAATTAGTAATGTGATCTCATCTATTATTTTTCATATTTTTTACCATCAACCCATAGTTCTCGTAGATATAAAGACTCGGACCCGGGTTTCAGTAGAGACAACCCAAACCCAAAGAATACCATATATACCAAGATTCAAGCTTCCAATTGCAGACGAACCAAACCCTTCACTTTTGCTACTTCTCACTCTGTTGAAACTCAGTTATTTACAATCGGTTTGCATTTTTTTAGACAAGTAAGTACCTCTTCTTTCCCGACTAAGATTTTACAATCTCCTCGTTTTTGTTTGATTGTTTCATAGAAGCAAGAAACCTCTGTATGTGTTTTAGTTTTAGTCTTTATCAGTTTGGGTTTTTATTTTTGTAACCTTTTTTGTTTTATCGGCAACAAAATTTTTGAAGGAAATTATGTAACGGATGAAAGGAAACTCAAATTGAATTGTGTTTACGTATCATTTGATATTAGTAATTTCAACTCACATAGTTTTGTTTGGGTACTGCTCTTAAGAATAGATATGGTATAATTCCCAGATGCATTCTTCTCTAATCTGGAGGATATTTATAGTAGTACATATTAACCTATAGCTAAGTATGAAAATGGAATACAATAGTAGAGCTTTGTATGAAACTTAGAAACTATAAGTCATACAATACAACTACATTAATGTAGAGATCTTGTCAGGAACAGAGTCCAGATTTACTACTTCTAATACTATAGCTGTGTTGAATGAACCAGCTCACTTAACACTCCCTCTCAAGTTGGGGAGTAGATGTCTCACATACCCAATTTGTTTAGTGAGCTGTGGAATACTTTTGCAGAAACAGCTTTGGTAAGAATATCTGCAATTGATCTTCAGTGCGTACATGTGGCATGATGATGAGATCTAGTATTGTTTTTCTTTTATTTGCTAGATGTATTACTTACATCGTAATTGCTAGATGTATTACTTACATCGTAATTGCTAGATGTATTACTTTACATCGTAATAATACTATTTTCGAGCCATGTATATATAAGGAATAAAATCGAATAATATTCAATGCTTTAGAATAGAATCTGAAATTTATTAATAAACCAACGATAATCAAATCAAAGTTTTGGGCATCAAAATCCAATTCAACAAACCATTATTCAAATAAACTTTAAGACTAAGACAATAGTCTAATTAAAATAAGGCATGCCGCCTTTATAGCATTCTTGGAAAAGTAAATAAATAAATCAGATCAATCATCAAAGTCTGGAACATCCATAGACTGGGCAGGGTTCATGTTGCCATTGAAGTCTGCAATTGTGAGGTTGACATCAGTGTCATCGCCTCCGTCTTCCATATAGTGAGCCTCTTGTTCTTTAGACTCCCTATACCTCTTGTAATTGGCTGCTACTTTGTTACTTGCTTGGTAGTTCTTATACCAATGCTCAGTAGCTCCACACCTATAGCAAAGTTCATTTCCAACTCTCTCCCTTTTAACTGGAGGGTACTTGGGTGCTTTTTGCATCTTGGCCCTAGCACCACCATGGCTACTAGGACCAGCACCACCTTCTCTGCGCCATACATTGGGAGGGCCTCCATGACTTATCCCACGGCCTATACTACGGCCCATATGTGCCCTAGCACGTGGTGCATTGTGTTCACGTGGGTAGGGCTCAGCACGTCTAATCCCCTTTTCTTTGGGGTTCTTTCCACCTTTTATCTTGTCATAGTTAACCTTAGGGATTTTCTTTGTCCCAACAGGCCTAGCATTATTGTTCATAAGAACTTGATCATGTCGCTCAGCCACTTGCAGCATGTTGATTAATTTGTTGAAGGTTGTGATATTTTTCTTGTAATACTCCAGCCTATACTGGTTCGCTAGTATAAGTGATGAAGTAGGAAAAATGGAAAGAGTCTTTTGGATCATATCATCTTCTGTGAGTTCCTTGCCACAGAAATTGAGACGTGCTTTAAGGTTCAACATGTCCTTGTTGAATTCATTAACCCTTTTTGTAGTCAAGCAAGCAGATTTTATTCCACTGACCATTCAGTTCTGGGAGTAAAGTGTCATGAATATTCCCAAAACGTCCCTTTGGGCATCCGACAGTTCTTTGGGTGTTTTCAACTGAAGGTACTCCCAGCGTAAGCTAGGGTCAATATGTCGCCTAAAAAACATTAGGGCGTTTGCTTTGACTTTCGCAGACGGTTCTTTGTCCTTAGGGTCGGTGGAGGGTGTGATAGTGAAAGTATAGTCCTTTCCAATAAAGGCAGTTTCCACATCCGAAACCCAACGGTGGTACTCAATTCATTCTGAGTCCAGTATTTCAAATTCGGGTCGAGTTGGATCAGCCATCTACATATACAAGAGTGAAGGATATATTAATTATGTAGTCATAAGACATCCACGATAATTAATTTCTAAGAATGTGAATTGGATTTTGAGACCAAAATTCATAGTGGTCACACACTTTTCGATGCTTTGTGAAAATACTTTATCACATGATAAATTTGTACTGATTTTATAACATACATGAAGTTTCTTTATCATGACATTATACTTGACATATAATATGCGAAGTAATTCAACATTAACAAAAGCATGCTTGATAATTAATTTAAAAAAAAAATGCAGAGCACACAATATTTGCATATAAAACCGATGTCACATTAAATTAAAAAATAACATCTAAATGACAAATATTGCCTACATAAAATTTAATGCTTAATATATATATATATATATATATATATATATATGCATTTACATAGACAGTAAAAAGATTTCACATTTTATAATTAGTATCAGTAAACAGTAACTTTTTTTTTCACTACGGTAAGTTTAAAAAACTAACCTTAATTTACCAAAAAATGGTAAATATCAGTTTCCTGTTCGCGGGTCGAGTTTAAGAGGAACCGGGTCTGGTCGAGCTGCAACTGGGTTGAACAAAAGCGGGTCGGGTCGGGTCGAGCGAAAATCCGGATGTCCGGGTCGAGTGAAAAACAGCAGTCGATCTGGTCCGATCTGGTGCAGGGCTTGCTGCTGGGTCGAGGCGGCGGAGGGAGGCTTCGGATCGTGAGGTCGAGGTCGTCGATGGGTGTCCAGATCAATCTTGGACTGAGCCTTGCCGATTCGGTTAGATCTGGCGCTGCTGTTGCTGCTACTAACGTGTAGTGGTCAGATCTGGCGCCGATCTAGTGTTCGTGCAGTGGTCCGATCTGGGATCGTGCAGTGGCTTTGGATTTGGTGCTTGGGGAATACGATCGTGAGACTTCGATTTGGATTCGGCTTGGTTGAGCAGCTCTGCTGCTGTGCGGAGGAGCAGACGCCGATCAAAGATTGTGGAGGTTATTGATCGAAGCAGGATTCGGTTGGTGGTTGCCGGGTTGCTGCTAGCGAGGATTTTTTTTTTCTTCTTTGCTAAAAAACTCAGAGAATACGTGCTGATAACGTGTAATAGGAAAACTGAATTGGTCTACTCATTTCATTAGATAATCCTTTTATATAGGATGACAGTTACAATGGTAATAACAATTACAGTTATGATCACTAATTTACTATCGTCATTACTTTGACGAAGGCACACAAATGTTATTTTCCTTTAACATCCAACAATATAACACACCATTATTGTATCAACAAGATATAAAGTTCACACAACTTTATATATTTATACAATAATACTCGCTGCGTCTTCAATCTCACTAAAGTGAGGTGTTCGCGCTCCGTCAATCACCTAAGTGACAGTAACGAATTTTTAACAACCAACTCAAAGAAAAGATAGTACAACTTGCACGAGTCGCCTAACCCTTAACCCGGAGATTTGCCAACACAAGCCAAATCTCCTTCTGAGCGTCTCTAGGTATCCAAAATACCTAACCAGTCCTAGGATAGTACACAAAGCACCAATTTCCAACCTCGGGCTCTCGTAAATTAAAAATCGCCTAGCAATGGGTTCACGAATGCATAACATGCTCATATGGTAACTAAATCATGCAAATTATATATCCCCGTGCTCATAACGACGAGCACAATATTATAGAGCACACAACTGCCCTATAAGCAACCAAACGCGCCGCTACACCCTGCTCTAAGCGGCTGCACGTGGGCCCCACGCGCTGCCCCCTCAACCTGTTAAAACTCACAAACCCAAACGTCCAAATCTAATATCAGAGCAAGGGGAGCATTCCAGTATCTGAGATTCATCCCAATTTGGTCGGAAAGTGGTCGGAATAGCCGCTTGTTTCTGCACAAACCCGTAGGCCTGGTAGAAGCACAATAATAAAGATGGAACATGAACACAAGCAAGTATAGTGGTTCACCGTGCCGTCGGAGGGCATGGCTACGTCCACTTGGAATACACTATAGCCGGCTAATAAGCCATCGGTGGTGGTTACATGCCAAGAGTAGCAAGTATCCAAGATCCAAAAGTCCTTAACACTAAGGGGGAAGCCTCCTATTTATAGGGAAGGAAGGCTTCCTCCTTTACAATGTTTCCAATGTGAGACACAAACCCACATTACTACATATTTCCCTACTCACGAAGCTATTTCAGGAGCCCGGTGACACGTTCTCCGGGTGCGGCACCGGTGATCTCTGACATTGGGAATGTAGCCGGGGTTGCGGTCTACCCGCCGGATGCCGGAAGTAGGACCTATGGCGCCGGCTGCACAGCCCACGAGGTCGCCGATCATGCTTGGCGGTGCACCATATATACTGTCAACAAGTCCCCCAAGTTCCCGAGTAAGAGTGCAATCTTACTTGGGGAGTTAATCATCATGTGCTGCCAAGCATAGGTGGTGACCGAGTCACCCCTACTACCACCAGTCCCCCAAGTCCCTAAGTGAGATTGGGCTCTTGCCGGGCGTTCGAATGTCGAGTTCCCCAGGTTTCCCGGTGGATCGCCTTTTGCCGCTGGATGATATGTACCTTAGAAAACAAATAAGAATGAACAAGTGATCAGAGTTTAAGCCACTTACAACAAGCACCGGGTTGTTATTCGTTACCGCTCGGTGATACGAATACTGCCCGGGGATACCAATGAGATATCAATGGAACACATAAATCATGATCATGTATAGAATGAAGGCATGTGTAGCTTGAAGATGTCATGCATAGTCTTTCGTTGGTGTTGGCTTAGCCGTTGGAATGCCTCAGAGCCGGTTGAATGGTACATAATCGGTAGAATGCCTCAGCCGTTGTTACTGGCTTACCGTTTCCCGGAGGAAAAGATCCCGGAGGATAGAACTCGGCCAGTCACACATGAAAGACTATATGCTATGCACCACAAAGCTAAAAATTACCGATGTAGCAGGTAATCATGCACATTCATTATCATGCGGGAAAACTATTCACATGCTTGCCAAATATATAACACAGTACTCGCATAAGGGTGGAGTAAACATAATTGTAAGAATTAAAGACTTAGCTTTGCTGGAAGCTGCTGCAGTTTGGTTTGCTGTTTGGAGCAGTGGGTGCCCAAAGAAAATTTCTGGGTGCCAAGAGAAGATATTGCTCTGCCCAAACTGTTGGAAACTATCCCAGTCCGGCCCAAGATGCTGAACCATTGCTGCCCGACGTGTTGCAATGTTGCCCGGCCCGGCCCGTCTTGCATGGGATGATGACATGTTGACCGGACCATGCAGCTTTTGAATTTCTCTTCATTTCCCGCCAATTTCTCTTCCTCTTCTGTTTCTTTGTTTTCTTCTTCTACTGGTTTCTTTCTCGGCCGGACTCTCTCCCGCTCGGGGTTCTCTCGGCCGGTGGCGCCTCTCCCGCTCTGGGTTTCCTCCCTCTCTCCGACCGGCTGACGTCTCTCTCGGCCGGCATCCCTCTCGGCCGGTACCCTTCTCTCCCCGTATCCTTCTCTCCCAGTATCCTTCTCTCCCTCCTCGTCCAGTTCGGTCCATGCCCGGAGACGAGCTGTAACGGAACCGGACCGGACCCTGCTGGAAGCTGCTGCACCGGGGACGAGCCGCACCGGACCTGCTGCACCGGGGACGAGCACGCTGGGCCGGGGGGTGCTGTCCGGCTGACTTGTTGGGCGGGAGATGCAGGCCGGTTGAAGCTTGGAAGATGCTGGGCGGGAGATGCTGGGCGTGAAACAATTGGCGCAAAAAAAAAATTTTCTTCTTGCCGATGGAATAATAAGAGCACAACTGACTGATCTCTTCTCGCTGGTAGAGCAACACAACTTTTTGAACTGATTCCCACAGACGGCGCCAATTGTTTCTGCACAAACCCGTAGGCCTGGCAGAAGCACAATAATAAAGATGGAACATAAACACAAGCAAGTATAGTGGTTCACCGTGCCGTCGGAGGGCACGGCTACGTCCACTTGGAATACACTATAGCCGGCTAATAAGCCATCGGTGGTGGTTACATGCCAAGAGTAGCAAGTATCCAAGATCTAAAAGTCCTTAACACTAAGGGGGAAGCCTCCTATTTATAGGGAAGGAAGGCTTCCTCCTTTACAATGTTTCCAATGTGGGACACAAACCCACATTACTACATATTTCCCTACTCACGAAGCTATTTCAGGAGCCCGGTGGCACGTTCTCCGGGTGCGGCACCGGTGATCTCTGACATTGGGAATGTAGCCGGGGTTGCGGTCTACCCGCCGGATGCCGGAAGTAGGACCTATGGCGCCGGTTGCACGGCCCATGAGGTCGCCGATCATGCTTGGCGGTGCACCATATATACTGTCAACACCGCTTAAATGTCGAAGCTCCACACAGTACCCTATCTCACCAAATCGGGCTCGGGGGCCGACGTAGACAGGTTCAGAGGAAGGAGCATAACTCGAAAGTGGGAGTCTCGAGCTTCAAATCGGCCGGAGGAGCTCAAGGCCTCGACGTCGGCGGTAGCAGCAGCTTTCGAGCTCCGGTGCGCCTCGTAAGTCTAGCAACTCAGTGCAGGACTTGGCTCAATCGAAAGAGGAGGTCGAGCTGATCATTCTGGTGGGTGGCACGAAGGCTGGCGTCACCGGACGATGGAGAATGGAGCAAAAATGCAGTTGGGTCTCCACCGTCCCTTGTGGCCTTCGATTCAAGCAGACCGGCGCGAGTTGGAGCAAACCATCACCATAGGGAGGCGCGCACGGAGGAGATGAAGAAAACTCGACCGGTGCCGACGTCTGGAACCGCCGGAGCTCGCCGAAAAATCCGGGTCTGGTCAAGTCGGTCGGATATTTTCTATTCTGAAGGGGTGCGGCTGAGAGGAAAAAAAAAGGAGAAAGGAAAATGTTGTGCAATAAAAGAACCCTAGAACATTTTCTCTATTTATACCTAAAATTTCCGAAGCACGAAAACTTCCGTTGACCATAACTTCTTCACACGACTTCCAAATTACGCGTGCCACATGCTCTACAACTTTGGTGACGGAAATTTCCTGAAAAATCAAACGAATAAAAAGTCAACTCTTTCACCCGCTTGAAACGTTCTTTATTAAAATTCCTCCTAACACATTCCCCCCGCCCTCGAACCGCTATATTTTATTAACTTCCAACTTAATAATTCTAGAATGACAAGCATATCATTCTACCTCAATCGAAATACTCTAAGGAATATAAGATATATTTTTCGACTTTATAATCTCCTCCAATTTAATTGTAGAAATGTATTGTGTTGACAGTAGCCACAGAGGGGCTACAACAGGCCCACAGACCCGCAACCAGTGCACCCGGCCGGCCTAGGGCCCGGAACCGGATCGCCAGCACCCGAAGCCGGGGTCCAGCAGTCTACCTTGCGACCAGGGACCCGGGGACCGGGGGCGCCAGCCTGCCAAAGAGGTCACCAGAGCTGCCCTTTGGTGTACAAACAGAAGGAAACCAGTCCCACATCGAAGAGTGAGGCCAGACCTCACGCCCGGCCACCTATATAAGGGCCTCAACTACCCTCATTAATAGGTAACTGATCTTTCCTACTGCTTATTATACGTGCTTAAGTTATCTATTCATCCCAACTGTACTAACTTATGCATCAGAGAGGAGAAGACCAGCCCGCCCGGTATTCCCCTTAGTAAGCAGGTTTACAGGAGATCACACTTGGATTCATCTGTCTCTGCCAGGCCTACGGGTTTTAGGTACGAACAATTGGCGCCGTCTGTGGGAAGAGATACGATAAAACCACGTAAGCATTACCAATGGCAGAAAGCTCTGAGGCAGGCCAGGAAAGAAATACCACCAAGGAGCAGCGTGTTGTGCCAGAACAAGCGCTCATCTCCACCCCGGTCAACGCGCGAGAGCAGCGCAGTGAGCAGGACAACCAGGAAGGCGGGAGCTGTGGGAGGCCGGCCGGCACGCCGGGGCCATACCTTGATAGCTCGTGCGGGAAAGGCCCGGTGAAGGGCGAGCAACCAGCGCACCGGGGCTTTTCGCTGACATTCTCGGACGATTCGAGCGACAGGGAGGAGAGCCCGCTCGGTGACAGTGACCGGGACACGACGTACAGCCCCGACCGGCTGGGGGGGAGATACGGGCGATGGCAGCGGAAGTCGGTCGCCTGCGCAAGGAGGGCGACCGGGATAGGGCAAGATCCAATGCCCGGTATGAGGAAATGGAGGCGGTGAATGCTGCCCTGGTAGCCGCCCTGGAGAGAGGACATCAGCGCGACGACGCTATGACTAGGGCACATACACCTGCGCCAGGCCGATCTCAGCGGTTTGAAGCAGGACAGTCATCGGGCGGAAGGCCCCGCTCCCCCGAGCGAGCGGAGATCCCGGCCGGCACGGCCTCACCAAAGAGCGCGCCGACCTCCCGGCAACCACACGCTTCATTCGAGGATGAAGCCACGACCCCGACTGCACGTGCATTGCAGATACTCACCGACACTGTGTCGGATCTGAAGGCCTAAGTGGAGGCCAACGAGAGAAGGGCGACGCGGCCGATGGAAGGTACGCGATTCCACGAGCGCATGGGCCCTTTCTCTCACCGGGTTCTGGAATCGGGGAGGTCTAGTAACCAGAAATCCCTAAAACTCACATACTCAGGATCCAGCTGCCCGTACCAGCATTTGGACAGTTTTCGGTCCCAGACGTGCGCCAAGGGCTATTCCGACGCAGTATGTTGCAACATTTTTCAGGAAACCCTGTCTGGCGAGGCGCTCAGCTGGTTCTATGAGCTTCCGGCAAACTCTATCGAGGCGTTCGAGCAGCTGGCCGATCGGTTCGTAGGCCGCTTCATCCTCCGGGTCGAAGGAGCCCGGACATCGACCATCCTCTTCAACTACATGCAGGCACCCGGCGAGGAGCTGAGGACCTTTGTCAACCGCTGGCAGAAGTCGACGGCCGGGTTTCGGAACCTCGACAAGGGTATCACCGAGATGGCGTTCAAACAAGGGCTCCGGCCAGGAAAATTATCCTACGCCGTACGGGTGGAACTCCCGCAGGGGTATGACGAGCTGATGGCAATGGCCATCAGGCATGCTCAGGCCGACCATGAAACGTACGGGCAGCACCTGCTGAAAAGAAAACGGGACGAGCAGCAGGAGGAGCACCCCCCTCCCGGCCAAGAAGACAAGGCCAGCCACCAGACCGAGAACCGAGGTGCCCGACCGAGCCGGCCCAGCAGATATTGGGGGCAACGACAGCAGAGGCCCTATCATGACAAACCCCAGAACGAGCACAAACCGGCCCAGTACCGGCAAGAACGCCCCCTGGCAATCATGCTAGCAGAACGTCAAGAGGTCTTCACCACCCTAACCTCTTCATACGAAGACATCTTGCACGAGAACGGGAACATCATTCCCCCACCGCCCAGGAGAAAGTATCCAAAGGGGAAGCTTACCCCGGCGCAAACGGACAAGTACTGCTCCTATCACAATGAAGATACTCATCGGACAAACAAGTGCTTCGCTCTCAAGACAGCGGTGGAGGGTTTGATTAGCAACGGCCAGCTCCAGCGGTATATAGGGGAAAGGAGAGCAGATCCCGACCGGGAGCCAGGCCAGGCCTGGTAGGCACGCCCAAACCTCCAAGCGGTTAGTTTGGCATATCATCGGTTCGGCTGCTATAACATCATGAGATGTATGCCAACTATTTTGAGAAAAAATTCCACCGGTTCCGCCAGTGCAAGTGTATTTATATCCAAGGAGTAATACAAACAAAAACCGTTCCGCCGAGTTTACAAAAAAAAGGAGAGCAAAGCAAAAATCTCAAGGAGCCGCGCTCCCCCCTTCAGCGAGCATTCCACCAGCTTCTCCAGATGAAGCCGCCGCACCTTCTTCAGGCCCACCTACCCCTTCCGGTCGCTCCTCGCCTACCGACTGCTCATGGATATTCTCATCAGCTCCGGCCTTCGGCATTCGAGAGGTATCCAGGTACCCCTTCTCTTCCCACTCCACGTAGGCGTCCGCGATACCCGATTCCCTGGCCTTCTCCAGGAACTTGAGGAACTGATCGCTCTCATGATACTTGAGGACAACCCGCTGGTAAATCTCCGGGTCCTCTTCTCCAGACACAGCGGCTGCGGCGGCGCGCGCAGCGGCAGCTCCCACCTGGAGCTCATCCACTTTTGCCTCCAGCTCGGCTCTCTCCTCTTCGGCCAGCTCCTTCTCCTCCTCAAGGCTCCGGACCCGCTCTTCCAGTTTGGCCACCTGCTTCTTGGCCCTCTCCTCCAGTCTGACCTTCTCCCGCTCCAGCCTGCACTTCTCTACTTCCAGACGCTCTCGGGCTTCCGTCAGAGCGGCCACCTGCCTCTTCAACCCCGGCAGCTCCTCGCTCGGATCCGGCTGGTACAGATTGTACAATAACTACAAAATAACAGGGAGCCAATTAGACAAGCAGCAAAGGTAACGAGTTACGAGCAGTGCCATGACACTGAGCAATTCTTACCCGGAGGACCGACTCCTTGCACTTTTGGCGGTTCTCCCCTACCAAGGCTCCGGTGACCCCACGCCTGTCCAGGCCAAGGCCAGCCACATCTGCCGCCACCTTCCAGACGAAGGGATTCTCCAGACTCCCCCTCTGTTCCTCCGCAGGAGCGGGGCTACTCTGCTGACAGGCAAAGTTTGGAGCAGCGGCAGCCTTGTCCCCAGCGGAACTCGACGCACCACTGGCCACCTTGAGCCACTTCGCCAAGTTATCACCTGACGACCGGCCGGTCAGCGTCACCAGCGTGGAGGGAGGAACGTCCATGACCCTCCGCCTCTTCTCACCCTGGCCATCCGGTGAAGAAGATTGTGCGCCCGACCGGGTGACCCTGGTGACTAACGGGACTGATCCCGGCCGGTACGGAATCCGGTTCACCCTACCAGGAACCTTTGGTAGCCCCCCGGTGGTCTTGCCCTTTCCAGGTCCCTCCTTAGGAGCAGCAGGGTGACTCTTCACACGCCTCAGAATATAGGTGTCGCCCTCAACGTCCATGGCCCTCGGTTCGACATGAACGGTAAGCCGACCGGACTCCTCGTCCACCGAGGTCCGTGAAACGGCATCTCCTTTCTCCTTTAGACTTGAGAGAAGGTCTTCACCGTCAATGGATAAGGTATTGTCGGGTTTAATGACCGCCCAGGAAGATGCACCTGCAGGACAAGCAAAACGTTAGTGTTTAAAACTCGGCCAGCAGAAACGCCACCTCTAAACCTTGCTACGCATCAGGATCTCGCCCGAGACTACAGTACTCCAACACCTCCCGCCGAATGAAGTTGTAAGTGCTTCGCTCGAGATCGTCCCAGCATCCGAGTATAGTCATAATCCTTTCCCGCTCCAACTCGGATAGTTCGAACGATTGGTCGCCAAGGGGTTGGAAGGCACTAGGAACCCGGTACATTTTACTCCTCTTCTGCCACTTCCCACCCCCCCCCCCCCCCCCCCCCCCCCCCCCCCCCCGCCATCACCACTTTTTTCCTCCAGCTATTATCTATCCAGGAAGGCATGTGGGTGATGATAGGCTGGAACTGTCGGGCGCTAAAGGTCAGACAACCCCGGGAGCCCCTCTTCTTCGAGAAGGATATTCTGTACAATGCCCGGAATTCGTTCACTGTCGGCATGCTCATCCCGGACAACTCGTACAGGCAACCGAGGCTCAGAAGCTTCCTCCACTGGTTCTCGGGAAGCTGCGCGGGAGACACTTGCAGGGCACTGAGCGTGTAATGCACGAAATCTGGCAGCGGGAGGGAAAATCCGTGGCAAAATTGGTCCAAGTGCACGGCAACCCAACCCGCCTCCGGGTTACAGGCCGATTCTCTGGGATTCAGCGGCCGTAACACCACCTCATCGGGGATACTCCACGTCTCCCGGAAGGCGGCAATCTCTTCGAGATTCATACTACCCTCCGGTTCATCGCACACCACGACCCCTTTCCCACTCCCGATAGTATAGCTCACGGGCGGAGTGCAAGAAAAGCGCACCCCGTGCGGGATTTCCTTAGATCCTGAGGACCCAGAAGACGAAACTTCGCTCCGGGAGCGGTCAGCGGCTTCGGCATCCGGGGATTCCGAACCGAGCCAATCCTCCAGTCTCTCCTCATCGTCCACAACGGGACGCCTGCCGGCCGATTTGGAAGCCCCATCAGAACTTGCAGAAGCCATTTAACCTAAGGGGAAGAAAACAAAACCCCACCGCTGGTCAGCAACAGGCTAGAACAACACCCTCTGCGGCTCCTCCCCAAGATTACCGCAGCCACCCCACTTAAAACAACTCACTGTCGGCAACAGAGCCCCCCCCCCCCCCTCTCTCGCCGCAAAATGCCAAAAAGAAAAAGAAAAAAAAACGCCAGGCAAAGAAAGCAAGACTTACCGATTACTATGCACAACCGAGGAAAGTCCGTCCTACGAAAATACCGAGCAATGGTAGGAAAAGAACAAGAACGCTTGAGGCAACGGATGTCGCGGGGCACCTCCACAGAGCTTTCGCCGGATTCCTCTCCAACCTTCTCTTCTCTCTGGGCCAAAGAGCAAAACAGAACTTGTGAAGGCAGAGGAAGCCTTTTTATAGAGGGGTCTGATGCCCTAGGCGCTTGTAATCCCCCCAAAACACGCAATCAGGACAACTCAAACGCCTGCGAATCCAGACCCTCCATCTCAGATCGCTCCCTACTGACACGTGTCCCAGCATTGGTAAACTTCCCATGCCATCATAACTGACGGGACTGATGGGGTTCCTCCTTAAATGCATGTCAGCCACTTGTCCCGCCTACAAGCGACATGGAGGAGAGATGGAGCAGGAACCGAGGCGTCAAGCAGAGCCATGACAGTTCACCGGTTAGGTATCATTCAACCGGCTGCATGGCATCTCCACGACAGCTCACCGGTTATGATTTTTCAACCGGCTCGAAGGCTTCTCACCGGTTATGATCTTCCAACCGGAGCCATGGCAGTTCACCGGTTATGTATCATTCAACCGGCTGCATGGCATCTCCATGACAGCTCACCGGTTATGATTTTTCAACCGGCTCAATTCTAGTATTATTACTGTTTCTACCTAAACCCGGGGGTCTAGTAGATACTTGATGAATCCAACTCGATCTCCTGCAATCCTGCTCACTAAGGGGAATACCGGGCGGGCTGGTCTTCTCCTCTCCGATGCCTAAGTTAGTATAGTTGGAATATATATAACCAAGGCACGTATGTAAGCAGGGAGAGAGATAAGTTACCTCATAAAGAGGGTAGTTGGGGCCCATATATAGGTGGTTGGGGGTAAGGGCTGGCCTTACTCTTCGATGTGGGACTGGTTCCCTTCTGTTTGTAACTTCTGATGCCCTCTTTGGCAAGCTGGCGCCCCCGACCCCAGGGTCCCTAGAGGCAGGATAGAGTGCTGGACCCCGAGGCCGGGTGCTGATGATCCGGTCCCGAGCTTTGGGCCGGGTGCTGGGGCACTTGCTGCGGGTCTGTGGGCCTGCTGTAGCCTCTGCGGCTACTGTCAACAAGTCCCCCAAGTTCCCGGTCAAGTGCAATCTTGAATGGGGACTTAACTGTCTTACTCTTGCCCTGCAGACCCGCAGGGTTACCAACCTACCGGTGCCCAGTCCCCCAAGTCCACGTTAAAGATTGGGCGTGACCGAGGTGAGTACATGTTGCTGATGGTAAATAAAATTGTTATAAGTACGTTTATAAGCGGAGTTCTCGGGAGCTCGACCGGGCGTCCTGCTATATCGAGACGAGTCCCGGATGAACTTGGAGACTGAACCTCGCCCGGGCGTCCTGCCATATCGGTGCGAGGCGGAGTTCTCGGGAGCTCGACTGGGCGTCCTGCCATATCGAGACGAGTCCCGGATGAACTTGGAGACTGGACCTCGCCCGGGCGTCCTGCCATATCGGTACGAGGCGGAGTTCTCGGGAGCTCGACCGGGCGTCCTGCCATATCGAGACGAGTCCCGGATGAACTTGGAAACTGGACCTCGCCCGGGCGTCCTGCCATATCGGTACGAGGCGGAGTTCTCGGGAGCTCGACCGGGCGTCCTGCCATATCGAGACGAGTCCCGGATGAACTTGGAGACTGGATCTCGCCCGGGCGTCCTGCCATATCGGTGCGAGGCGGAGTTCTCGGGAGCTCGACCGGGCGTCCTGCCATATCGAGACGAGTCCCGGATGAACTTGGAGACTGGACCTCGCCCGGGCGTCCTGCCATATCGGTGCGAGGCGGAGTTCTCGGGAGCTCGACCGGGCGTCCTGCCATATCGAGACGAGTCCCGGATGAACTTGGAGACTGGACCTCGTCCGGGCGTCCTACCATATCGGTGCGAGGCGGAGTTCTCGGGAGCTCTACCGGGCGTCCTGCCATATCGAGACGAGTCCCGGATGAACTTGGAGACTGGACCTCGCCCGGGCGTCCTGCCATATCGGTGCGAGGCGGAGTTCTCGGGAGCTCGACCGGGCGTCCTACCATATCGAGACGAGTCCCGGATGAACTTGGAGACTGGACCTCGCCCGGGCGTCCTGCCATATCGGTGCGAGGCGGAGTTCTCGGGAGCTCGACCGGGCGTTCTGCCATATCGAGACGAGTCCCGGATGAACTTGGAGACTGGACCTCGCCCGGGCGTCCTGCCATATCGGTGCGAGGCGGAGTTCTCGGGAGCTAGACCGGGCGTCCTGCCATATCGAGACGAGTCCCAGAGATGCTAGTCTACGGGAGGGCCTGTTGGTGCGTGGACTAGGCCAACAGACATCCCGGAGAGTGTTACGGCCGTACCGAGGCATCGGTTAACACTTGCTAGTTCTTCTCAGCTTTTGTTGGTTAAGCGTTGAGGTAATGTGCAGGTTTGTTAGCCTGCGGGGAGACTTGTTCTGTGTTAGAGAAACAATCTGCCCAGTGGAGTGGCGTTGAGATAACGAGTCTCGCCATGTATCCCCAAATGTATCACAGTTCAGTGTGATGCAGGGTTTTTATCCTGCTGGACAAGAGTACATGGGTTAGATGTAAGCTCGCCCGGGTTTATAAAGCCCATGCGTTTAGAAGCCTTTGTTGTTGGCTCGTTCCTGCCCGTAGGCGAAGGAAGGTGACAACCGGTAGAATGCCTTGGAGTGGGTTAAATGTCCCAGAGCCGGTGGAATGTCATAGTGCTGGGTGGATCTCGACCGGGCGACATGCCATATCGAGACGAGTCCCCCAGTGATATGCAACGAAGATGGTGTTAAAAAGAGGGTGCATACCTGGATAGATGCTCTCGAAGCGGTTGGAAAAAATCACAAGCGGTGAGAGGTCTTCAAGATATACAATGAAGAAGCCATGCAGCCGGTTGAATGATCATACTTGTGAACCGCCATGGTGCCGGATTGACTCGGAGTTGACTTTCTTGGGGAACGAGGGGAGTGGACGCCTCGTTATTCGCTCCTATTTCCCTAAATGCTGCTGGTAAGTGGGACAGGTGGCGGACATGCGATGAGGGGGAGAGCCCATCAGTCCCATCAGTTATGATAGATGGGATCCCTTATCCGTGCTGGGACACGTGTCGACAGAGAGCGGTCTGAGATGGAGGGAATCCACGGCTGGGGTTGCCTTGCCTTTCTTGTTGCCCTATTTATTGTCCACTCTGCTCACCTCCTACCACAGTTTGTCTAAACCCTTTGCCTTCTGCTCTCCTCGTCCACCTTGCTGCAAATCTGAATTATTTTGTGTTAGGATTATGGCGTCTGGGAGATCTGCGCATCATGGCGGCGCAAGCCGCGGGCCCAGAAGGCACGAGCTGCTGGATGGTGACAGAGTGATTCTCTGTGACGAGCCAGTCAGAAGCATGGATGAAAGAGAGATCAGGGAGTTCCGAGCGAAGTGGGACATCTATTCTTCTGTTAAACTTCGCGGCCTGCGTCCCGGGGAACTGGCCTGTAACCCGGAACCGGGCTGGGTTGCTGTTTTCGACGATCAATTCCGACACGGACTATCACTGCCGCTGCCGGGATTTGTTCAGTATATGCTGAGCTCACTAAATCTTTCCCCGGCCCAGCTTCCGAGCAACCAGTGGAGGCAGTTGCTTGGGCTTGGGTGCCTATTTAGCCTGAGCCACATGAACTGGCCCACGGTTAATGAATTTCGGGCACTGTACAAGATTTCTTACTGCAGAAAGGCCCAGTGTAGCGGTTGTGTGAATTTTGCCGCGCGGGACCATGCTGCTGCCATCACGCATCTGCCGTCATCGGTTTCAGATGTCTGGAGGAAGTCGGTGGTGCTGGCCGCTGGCAGGTGGCAGCGTAACTGGAGGGGCTATCAGGTGCCCGGGGCCTATCAGCCGATCGGGGACCAGTCGTTCCAGCTGGAGGACTTGGAGAAGCAGCGGATATTCCGGTTGTTCTATGGCTGGGACTATCTGAGTCGGAGCTCCTATAATTTCATCCGATGGAACGTGCTGGAGATATGCGAGATGGGGAGAAAACCTGGTAAGGTGCCTTTGCATAATTTCATCCTTTTGCATGGTTGCTTGTGTTCTGACCGCTCGACTTATCGGTTGCAGCTAACGCCCCCCGGCTCGCGCTTAAAGTTGAGGAGACTATCGAACCGGATGAAGAGCTTGTAGTCTCGAGATTGGCGGAGACTGGGGAGGTGGCCGCGAAGACCGTTATTGATATAGCTACCCAGAGACGCAGGGATCATAACAAGCCAGTGCCGCTTGTGTTTCCGGATGCTTACTATGGAAGGCTACCGGGCGGTGGGAATAACTCCCCGCTCCTTATTCGGGAAGGGCGGTCTGCGGGACCACCTGGAACAGGACCTGTGGCGCGACCGATGGCTGTTCGGACCTCGCGGGAGAGAGAAACGGCAGAAGTGTTCGGGCACCGTCGAAGCGGCCATGGTGAAACTCCGGCCAAGAGAGCGAGGACCCTTGACGCTGGGGCGTCAAGTTCGGCTGGGCCAATCGAACGGGCGGTGGCTCTGGTCGTGGAGGCGGTTGGCCGAAGGACTCAGGTGCCGGAAGCCAGTCGCAGCTCTGGTGATGGAATTGGCAGGTTCGTGGTTGCTACCATCGAAGCCTTGGGGCTTGACCGGGAGAACCCTGGGACTGGTCGATCGGGCGAGAACAGGGCGAAACCCGTGGAACTAGCTGTTCGGGTAAGTGTTTTTGTGCTTCCCTTTTCTCTTGGAGCGGCACGAGCTAATGTTCGTTAATTTACGCCTGGCAGCTGGTTCATAGCCTTTATGCCGCGGAGCCCAGGGGGGAGGCTGCTGCGGCTTTGGAGAAGCGGGTGGAGGAGCTGAGCGTGCGGGCGGACGTGGCGGAAGCCAAGCTTGCGGAGGAAAGAGAGGAAGTTGGTCGGTTGGGCACCGAGCTCGCGCGAGAGAAAGAACTAACCGGTCGGTTGTGCCATGACCTGCAGCAGGAACGGGAAAAGGCCGATCGGCAAGCTGCTACTCGGGAAGGGAGGGTCGCGGAGCTGGAGGCGAGGGTTTTGGAGCTGCAGAGCCAAGTTACAGCAGTCGCCCAAGGAAGGGAAAAGCTCACGGAATCCCAGCTTGCTGAAGTAGCCGATAAGGCTGTCGACGACTTCCGGGAGTCGGTGGAGTTTGAAGAGATGCTGGACGCGGCCCGGGAGAAGGGCATTAGCGACGCTTATCTGGAGTGGAGGGAGAAAGGATGGCTTGATGCCGAGCAGATGGAGGCTGACATAGCCTTGACTGAGATGGTGGAGCAAGAGCAAGCGCTAAAAGGTGGCGGACCGGGGATTGGGGGCTCCGGGGGCGGTAGCTAGCTGTTTACCTTGTACATGCACATCTTGCAACTGCTGTAGCTTATTTGTTAACGCCGTAACTGCGTATTGCAATATTAATGTTAAATACACTGTTGTGGCTCTGTGACCGCTATTACTTAGGGTAGAACCGTAGATGCTCGATATTCCACGGCCGGGTTGAGTAGATGCCCTCGGTGTTTATAATGTGGAATGTTGCCGGTCCCACGGCCGCAGTGATCTGGTAGGGCCCTTCCCATGTTGGTTCTAGGGCCAACGGTTTTTTCTGGACCTTCTTCATGACCCAGTCCCCGACCTGGAGCTTTCTCTCCCGGACCCTTCTGTCATAGTACCGGGCGATCCGCTGTTTGTAGGTTTGGTTACGCATATGCGCCTGGTAGCGGCGCTCCTCAATGAGGTCCAGGTTGAGCAATAGCCCCTCTGCATTTGTCTCGGCGTCATAATTTTCGACCCTGCCGCTGGGTATACCAGTTTCTACAGGGAGTACCGCCTCGCTCCCGAATGCCATGCAGAACGGGGTCTCTCCTGTTGCCTCTGCTGCTGTTGTCCGGATGGCCCATAGCACCGCGGGGAGTTCTTCGGCCCAACATCCCTTCTTGGCATCCAGCTTCTTTTTGAGGAGGGTCTTGATAATCTTATTGACCGCTTCTACTTGGCCGTTGGTCTGTGGGTGTGCCACTGAGGCGAACAACATCTGGGTCCCCATAGAGGCTGTGTACTGGATAAGATCAGCATTATTGAACTGTGTCCCATTATCCGTAACAATAGTCTGCGGTACCCCGAATCGGCAGTAGATGTTCTTACATAGGAACTTTTTAACCCGTTCCTCAGTGATCTTTATCATGGGTTCTGCCTTGACCCACTTAGTCTGATAGTCTACTGCCACGATGGCATACTTGTATTGTCCCACAGCCGTTGGGAAAGGGCCGATGATGTCCAATCCCCATTGTGCAAATGGCCACGGTGCCAACAGGATTGATAACGTGATTGCCGGGGCATGAGGTGTAGAGGCATACATGTGGCACTTGTGGCAGCTGCCTGATATTTTTCTTGACATTGCCACCATGTCTGGCCAGAAATACCCCGTTCGGAGCGATTTGTGGGATAATGATCTTGCGCCGGAGTGATTACCGCATACTCCCTCGTGGATCTCTCGCATGATAGCCTCGCCTGCCTCTTTTGTCACACACCTCAGCTGGGGGAAGCTGTGCCCCCTTCGGTATAACTGGCCGTTGAGGAGACCGTATCGGGCGCACCGGAGGTGTAGCCTTCTGGCCTCTACCGCGTCCTGGGGGCTGGTTTTGTCAGTCAAATACCTGACTATTGGGTCCATCCAGCTTGGTGGTGCTTCTTCTACCGCAAATATCTCGGAAATGGTTTTGCTGATGCTCGGCTTCTGGAGAGTTTCAATTTTTGCTTTCCGGTACTCTGGAGGGTAGTTTCCGGTTGCCAGCCTTGTGAGGGCATCCGCATGTCTATTTTCCTCTCGGGGAATGTGCTGGATCGTGGCGCCCTCGAACGGCTCGATCAGGGTTTTGGCCAGAGCCTGGTAAGAGGACAGCTGGGGGTCCTTGACCTCAAACACCCCGTTCATCTGGGTCACCACTAGGCTAGAGTCGCTGTATATCTCCATGGACGAGATTCCCAACTCCTTGGCCAGTTACAGACCGGCTATGAGGGCCTCATACTCGGCAGCGTTGTTGGAGGTGCTAAAAAGGAACCGTAAGGCATACTCGTATGACTGGCCATCGGGCGAGGTTATCATGACACCGGCGCCGCCCCGCCTGGTCGTTACGGAGCCGTCCACGTAAAGTTTCCAACCGGTGGGGAGGCCTGGTTCGGTCTTTATGGTTCGCACTGCGTCGGTGTCCTCGCACCGGGCGGGGTGCGCTTCTACCGCCATTGGGGTGAGCTCACATATGAAGTCCGCAGCTACCTGCCCCTTGATGGCCGTTCGCGGGGCGTAAATGATGTCGAACTCTCCCAGTTCAACTGCCCACCGTACGAGCCTACCACTGGTCTCTGGCTTTTGTAGGATCTGTTGCAGAGGGTGATTGGTATACAAGGTGATGGAATGAGCCTGGAAATAATGCCGGAGCTTCCTGGCACTAACAATCAGGGCCAGAGCCAATCTCTCTATGTCGGGGTACCGGCCCTCTGCTCCAATGAGTCCCTTTCCCGCATAGTACACCGGGAGTTCGAGCGTGTCTTCCTTCCTAATGAGAGCTGCGGAGACGGCCGTTGCGGATGCAGCTATGTAGAGGTATAACATTTCGCCCGGCACTGGTTTGGATAGGAGAGGCACTGCCGACAGATATGCCTTGATAGAATGGAATGCCGCTTCATGCTCCGCTGCCCAGTGGATTTTCCTGGTCTACTGTGCCTTGAGCAGCTTGAAGAACGGGGTGCATTTGTCGGTTAGGCGGGAGATGAATCTGGCAAGGGCGGCTAACCGGCCGGTCAACATCTGGACCTGGTTTCTCTCCCCTGGCGTTTCCATATCTAAAATCGCCTGGACCTTCAGCGGGTTGGCTTCTATCCCTCGCTGGCTGATGATGTGGCCTAGGAATAAGCCTTCTGAAATTCTGAAAATACACTTCTTTGGGTTTAAGCGCATTCCGAATTTGAGCATCTTGCCGATGACTACGGCCAAATCCTGGACGTGGGCCCCTGCAGTCAAGCTCTTGACCAGCATGTCATCCACATAAACCTCTACGGTTTTACCCATTTCTTGCTCCAGCATTCGGTTGACCGTTCGCTGGTAGGTGGCCCCGGCATTCTTCAGACCGTACGGCATCCTCTTATAACAGTAGGTACCTCGGTCGGTTGTGAATGATGTGTGCTCCTCATCCTCCGGGTGCATCCTAATCTGATTGTACCCGGCGTAAGCGTCCATGAAGCTGAGCATCTTAAAACCGGACGTGGAATCTATAAGCTGGTCAATCCGGGGGAGCGGGAAGCTGTCCTTTGGACACGCCCGGTTCAGGTTAGTGAAGTCCACGCACATACGCACTGGCCGGTTCCCTTCTTCGGTACCATAACCACGCTAGCGAGCCAGCGAGGGTACTGGACTTCCCGGACGAAACCTATACCCCTTAATTTCTGTACCTCCTCTCTGATTGCCTCATACTTTGCCGGACTGAAGGACCTCCTCTTCTGCCTTACCGGGGGAACATTGGGTAATAAATTTAGCTCATGTACGGCTATCTCCGGGGATATGCCTGGCATGCCCTCATAGGACCATGCGAAGACCGAACTGTTGTCCTGGAGGAAGGCTATGAGCTCTTGCCTGACAACCGGATCGAGCCGCGTCCCTATTACGACAGTTCGTTCCGGGTGGTCTACCGAAATGCAGATTGCTTCGGTTTCTTCCACGGCTGAAGGTGGCTCCAGCTTCTCGATGAACCGCCCAACTCTTTTTGTCTTGACGTCATCACGTGGGTCAATGTTCAGATCTAGCGCGGGCGCCTGCTGAGCGGTTGTGAAGACCTCGGTCCGCTTCCTCCCGTGGGTCAGGGCTTCTCTGTAATACTTGCGGGCGATCCTTTGGTCCCCACGTATGGTAATAACTCCGGCCGGTGAAGGCATCTTCAGCATTAACATATGGCCGGCTATAAACGTTTTGAGCCTCCATAACTCTGGCCGACCGATTATGCCATTGTACGATGATAGGCAGTCGACAATGATGAACTCCAAATGCTCCTTTCTCGTTCTGTCTCCCTCGCTGAAGATGATCGGCAGGTAATCCGATCTCAGGGGCTGGACGACCTCACCGGAGAAGCTTATGAGCGGCTCGTTATCCTGGGATAACTTGTTCCTTCCTCTCTGCAACCCTTTGTATGCGTCTCGGAACATTACGTTGACTGAGGCTCCGGTATCGATCAGCATACGGCTGGTTATCCAGTGGTCTATTTGGACCGTAATGAGGAAGGGGTCGTTGTGCGGTTGGATCAAATCCTCCGGCTCTTCCTCCTCGTAAAAGGTGATCGATTTCCATCCGGTTTTAGCGGCTTGGCCGCTTCTTTCGCCGAAGGCGTACACCTCCTTCCCTCGGACCGATCTTAGGCACCGCTTCTTTGAGCTCTGGGTAAGCCGATCTATATGGTCCCCGCCGTGTATCATGTTAATTCTCCCGTGTACCTCGATCCCCCCGGGAGTGCGGGTGCTTATAGTTCCCACCTGCCGAGGCCGCGGTTGTTCGTTGTTGGGGTCCTTTGGGCGGGCCTGGTCGTTCACGACCGCTATCTGGGGTTTTCGGTCATCAGTCCGAAGGGCTAGATCCTTGGGCTTTCCTGCTGGCGAAATAGCTAAGGTCCGCGGTGGTCACTCCGTTGGCGTAGCTGCCAGAGGCTGCGCCGAACGCACAAATGGCGGTCTACTCCCTGGTCGGGAACCGTCGCCATCGCTCCGCCGGGGTTGCCATTCCTCCCGCATCTCTGCCTTCCTGGTGGCTGCGGGCGCTCGGCTGCGATCTAGCCATCCGGCTTTGCCTCCATGGGATGGCGGTAGGTCGTCCGCTATTCGCTTGGGTGCCTTGTCCCCATATGTCTCGTGCTCTGCCTGAGCGTGTCTGACGGCCACGGTCATCAGCTCGTCGTACCCTAGCGGCTCCTGTACTAGTAAATCGTACGAAAGCTCCCCGGGTCTTAAACCCTGCTTGAAGGCCATCCCTGCGACCTGCTTGTCCAGGTTCCTGACCCCGGCCGTGGCAATTTTCCACCGGTTAACGAAGGCACGTAGCGGCTCGTTGTCAGTTTGCATGCAGTCAAAAAGGATTGTGGATGCCTGGGCTGTCCTGGCTCTGAGAATGAACCGGCCGACGAACTTATCCGCTAACCGCCCGAAGGTTTCGACTGAATTAACTGGTAGCTCGTAGAACCAATTCAACGCCTCTCCCGATAGCGTTTCTTGGAATACATTGCAGCACATGGCGTCCGAGTAGCCCCTCACCCCTGCTTGTGACTTGAAGCTGTCCAGGTGCTGGTACGGACAGCCCGCCCCTGAATAGGTCAACTTTAGAGGCCTTTGGCTTCCAGATCTTCCCGATTCCCTAATTCGGCGCGTGAAAGGTCCAACACGCTCGTTGAACCGCGCGCCACCCTGCTGTCACCCTGCCATCCTCTCGCTGGCCTCCATGCGGCCCTTCATGTCCGCCACCGAGGCTGAGAGCGCCTCGAGCGTTCGAGCGGTAGAGCTTTCCTGCTCGGTTGATGCCTGGCCCGTGCGGTACGGGGGCTCGGCCGGGCCGGAGTTTTTTAGAGCTTCCGAAAAGAGTGGCGTGGCCACATGCACGGTCTTTCTTCTTCCCGTGGCCTGCCCTACCTCAAGATGCGGGAATTCGCTAGCCTTGCCTGCTGACCGCGGTGCTGTTTGAGGAGTGCTCTGTTGACCCTCTCGCTCCAGGGCCGCTAATAGGGCGATGCTTACTGCCTTTAGTTCTTGGCATCGGGCCTCCGCTCTTAGTCGATCTTGATCGCCCTCTGCTCGCAAGCGCTCGACCTTTGCCTTCATCTTTTGTATTTCTTCCGGACCCTTCTGGTCGGTGTTTTCTGGTTCCCGGTGATTATGAGCTCCGTCTCTGATGGAAGAAAGGGCGAACCTCGCACCGACCTCAGCCTTTATGCTACGGGCCGGGTTGGGGAACTGAATTCGCGCTTTCGGTTTTTCCCTGCTGGCTTTTATCTTCCTCCCTTCCATAACTTCCGGACTGAAGGATGCAGCTTCTTCTCCAAAGGATTAATAGAGCAACACAACTTTTTGTACGAGTTCCCACAGACAGCGCCAATTGTTTCTGCCTAAACCCGGGGGTCTAGTAGATACTTGATGAATCCAACTCGATCTCCTGCAATCCTGCTCACTAAGGGGAATACCGGGCGGGCCGGTCTTCTCCTCTCCGATGCCTAAGTTAGTATAGTTGGAATATATATAACCAAGGCACGTATGTAAGCAGGGAGAGAGATAAGTTACCTCATAAAGAGGGTAGTTGGGGCCCATATATAGGTGGTTAGGGGTAAGGGCTGGCCTTACTCTTCGATGTGGGACTGGTTCCCTTCTTTTTGTAACTTCTGATGCCCTCTTTGGCAGGCTGGCGCCCCCGACCCCAGGGTCCCTAGAGGCAGGATAGAGTGCTGGACCCCGAGGCCGGGTGCTGATGATCCGGTCCCGAGCTTTGGGCCGGGTGCTGGGGCACTTACTGCGGGTCTGTGGGCCTGCTGTAGCCTCTGCGGCTACTGTCAACAATTACGATGTAAAGTAATACATCTAGCAATTACGATGTAAAGTAATACATCTAGCAAATAAAAGAAAAACAATACTAGAATGACAAGCATATCATTCTACCTCAATCGAAATACTCTAAGGAATATAAGATATATTTTTCGACTTTATAATCTCCTCCAATTTAATTGTAGAAATGTATTGTTAGATCATAATTCTCATACATTTGTATACCCTAAAACATGAAAATTACTTGTTCTATGAGTTTAATATAATGTTGACTAATCCATTTTCATGCTTTGTAGAAAATCTTAACAAGAGGAGAAAAAATGGGATTCCGGCAATTTTCCGTGCACCACCTCTTGGCGGCATAAATGGCGGCACACCACCACTTGAGGTGGTGCCATGCATTTTCAAGTCATCTTTTTGGAAGAGAAAAGGAGGAGTAGTTCATGGTGCTATCACAACTAAATTCCAACCAAATTGGTTGCATTTCAACTCCACCACCTTTCTCCATTTACCATACCATCATCACTCATCTCATTGTCCAAAAGTCAAATCTATTGCATGCAAAAATCTGATTTGTTTTTTAGGCCATCATCACATTTATCCCCATCATTACCTAGTCTAAACTAACCCATACCTCTACCCATCTTTTGGCATTGTTTTTGGGGAACTTTCTCCACTCTCACACTCTTCCTCTCCTTTCCCATACGAGTTGAATTTGGATGGCTGATCAAGAGGTGTTCTCTCCCTCATTTTCACACTGGACTCATCTTTATTGAAGTCTCTCTCTTCCCACATTCATCCATACCCACCTACACCACACTCTACCTCTTTTCTCTCTCTATTCTCTACATTTCCCACCATCTTTTCCTCCACAAACCTCCATAACCACCACCTTCAATCCATAACCTCCATTACCACCACCTTCAAGTCCACCATCTTTTACTTCTACCCATCTCATTGCATATACACAAAGCTTCACCACTTCCCCATCCTTCCATTCCACACTCTATCATCAAGCAAGGAGAAGGAAGAGGAGTCTAGTGTCATTTGAGGATTCACCACCACCACCTTCACCATCACCATAACAAGGCCTCCATGAGTTCATCCTCACCATCCTCAACTTGAGCTTTATTAGTCACTTCTCTACCCTTACTCTTTACTTTGTTGTTCATGAACATGTTGAAGCTTGTGTATCTGATCATGAGTGAGTAGCTAGTTTGTTGGGACTAGGGTTGAAAGCCCTAGCCAATCTTGTATGACATTGATGTACATATTGTGTTTGATTTACTTTTCATTAGCACTTTAATATGCTAGATCAAGAGTTGAGCATTCATGCTTGAACTTAATCAATTTGGGTATGTTTGTTTGCCATGACATGAGAAATGATTAGGGATTGATTAACCTTAGTTGTTTGAAGCATGATAGCATATCATATGTGCATATTAGGGTTGTGAACTACAATCACTTAGAGATAAACATAGTTGGTTTGCATAATTTATTCATCTCCAAGCTTTATGCACTTAGGGAAATACATTAAATACCTAACCGGATTGAAATGCATGCTTGAGTAGTTGAGTATTACATCCGAGAGGGGTTGCTTATTACCATCAAAGGAGAATGTCCCTTATCATACTCGAGAAGGATGTGAGGAGAGAAATTAGCTAATTAAAATGACATCATTCACATTAGAAACATCATTGTTTACAAGAGAGACTAGAGGAGAAAACCTTAAGTCCCAACTCCCATCCATTTCATCAAGTCTAGTTTAGCATAGCTTAGTTTACATTTCAAGTAATCATTTAGTTTCTAGGCAACACCATTTCCAAACCAAAATAAAATCACCACACCATCTTGCATGTATTCACCATGAACTTGGGTTCACTTTCTCCCTTTGTTTGTGACTTGTACATTTGCATATTCATCTAGCATCCCTTAGGTTTCCCTAGCTAGAGTGGGTTTTCCAATCTCTTGGGTACGATATCCCCTACTCATAATCCCCCTACACTATAACTTGGCCCTTATACTTGAGGGTGGCATTTTGTCTAACATGTATTGAGGAGAAATAGAGTGTTTAGCTAATAGTGGGACTACTCACACTATCTTAAGGAATCGACAATTATTTGTTGAATTAATTCCTTATAACACATCTGTGACTATGTTGGAGGGGATCATCACAAGTAATAAAGGGGCGATCAAATGCCTCCTTTTTTATGCCTAACGGCACAATGATAAAAGTCACAAACGCTCTATATGCACCTAGAGGCAATCGAACCTTGTTAAGTTTCAAAGATATTCGTGCCAACGGTTATCATTTGCAAACTTACTGTGAGAATGGAATTGAATACTTGTATATTACTTCTTATGAATGTGGAAGGAAACGCATTCTAGAAAAACTAATGCGTCAAGATAATAGATTATATCTTACTACCATCCGGATTATTGAATCCTATGCTGTCACCAACAAAGAAATTTGGGATACTAACGCATACAGGCTTTGGCATGACCGACTAGGACACCTTGGTTTTGACATGATGGTTCGTGTTTTAAAGAACTCACACGGACATCCCTTCTTCCGAGGAAGAAATAAAATGGGATAAAAATCTAACACAATGCAAAGTGCCGGTCGTAGTGTTGCTTCAACACAACCATTACATTCTGAAATACCATATGTACTATGTCCCTCTACCTCATTGACTATTTCAAAGGCACATCACTCGTTTTACAAAGCCTACTCTTTAGCAAAAACAGGATCGAGACCTTTCCTATGTTAAATATATGAAACAAAATATTTCATTAATATATGAAACAAAATATTTCATTCTTACAAAGGATATAAGGTGATATATGTGGACATATCCATCCATCATGCGGACCATTCAAGTATTTTATGGTTCTGGTGGATGCTTCGACACGCTGGTAACATGTCGCATTATTGTCCACAAGAAATGCTGCATTTAAAAAAGTCCTAGCACAGATTATACGTTTAAGGGCTCACCACCCCGATCACCCTATCAAGTCTATAAGGCTTAACAACGCTGGAGAGTTCACATCAAATTTTTTTGATGATTATTTCACGTTAATTGGGATCGATGTAGAGCATCAAGTACCCCATGTGCATACACAAAATGGTCTCGCAGAGGCCACCATCAAAAGGATACAGATGGTGGCTAGGGCACTGGTTATGCACATCAACATGCCTATATCTGCTTGGGGTTATGCAATATTGCACGCAACTTTACTTATTCATTTCAGACCCACTGCTAGCCAACCATTTTCTGCGTACCAGTTGGTCACTGGATATGAGTATGATATTTCACACTTACGCATATTTGGTTGCGTAGTACATGTGCCTATTGCGCCCCCACAATGTACTAAAATGGGTCCTCAGAGACGATTATGTATTTATGTTGGATATGAATCCCCAACCATTATCTGCTATTTGGAACCTTTGACATGCGATCTTTTTTACCGCTAGATTTTCGGATTGTCACTTTGATGAGACAGTCTTCCCATCGTTAGGGGGAGATAAGAAAAAGGAATTTCTAAGGGAACGACAGGAATTGTCGTGGTCTGTCCCCACTCAGTCTCATTTTGATCCCCGCACCTCACAATGTGAAAGTGAAGTGAAAAGAATAATCAATCTTCATAACATAGCAGATTCGATGCTTGATGCGTTTTCTGATATTGCTAAAGTGACAAGATCACATATACCAGCTGCAAATGTGCCTGCAAGGTTAGAAGTCCCCAAAAAGGGGCACAATGTCGCAGATAGAGGTATTGCTAACACACTTAGTGGAGGTGTGGTTGAGGTCGTGACTCCCCAAAGGAAGTGGAGAAGGCCACATGGTTCGACTGACACTCACCCAAGGAAAAAGAGGGCAAGTAAGGCACAACCCGATCCATTAATCATCAATGTAAAGAATCCCTCCCATGAGATTGTCTCTGACTATAGTTATGTCCATAAATCAGTACTGGAGGACGCTCCGATGTTTGAAATGATTCCAGAGAACAAATAAATCTCAATGGATTATGAGGATGCATACGAGTTGATGGAAAGATCTTCCATGTACATTGATGATGTATTTGCATACACTGTTGCTCAAGAAATCATAGAGCACAATGATATCGAACCACGCCCTGTTGCAGAATGTCAACAAAGAGTAGATTGGCCTCAATGGAAAGAAGCAATCCAGGCAGAACTAGATTCTCTGACAAAAAGACAAATATTTTGTCCGGTAGTGCTAACCCCACCAAGTGTAAAGCCTGTAGGACATAAATGGGTATTTGTCAGAAAGCGTAATGAGAAGAATGAAGTCTTAAAGTACAAGGCTCGCCTTGTGGCGCAAGGTTTCTCACAACACCCAAGAGTTGACTATGAGGAGACATACTCTCCCGTAATGGACGTTATAACGTTCCGCTACTTAGTTAGCTTGGTAGTTTCTGAAGGATTGGAAATGCAGCTCATGGATGTGGTTACAAGGTATCTTTATGGGGATCTTGATTCAGAGATATATATGAAAGTGTTTGATGGTCTTCCATTGCCCAAGTCAAGTGATTCTAAATCACGGAGTGCGTTTGCAATCAGATTGAAACAATCCAGGCGTATGTGGTATACCCCGTCTAAGTGACTACTTGATTGGAAAGGGATATAAGAATGATGAACTATGCTCCTGCGTATTCATAAAGAAAACGAGTTCCGGATTTGCAATTGTAGCTGTATATGTCAATGATATGAACATAATAGGTACTCTTAATGAAATAAGAGAAACTGCGAGCTACTTGAAATCCGAGTTTGAGATGAAATATCTTGGGAAAACTCGGTTTTGTCTAGGTCTTGAACTAGACACCGAGATTGTGGAATACTTATCCACCAGTCTGCGTATGTCCAAAAGATAATCAAATGATTTAACATGGACAAAGCGCTTCCTGTTAGCACTCTCATGATCGGTCGAAGTTTGGATATAAAGAACTATCAATTTCGTCCAAAGGAAGATGACGAGAGCTATTGGGAGCTGAAATTCCCTACTTAAGTGCAATAGGCGCATTATTATATCTAGCTCAATGTACTCGACCATATATTACATTTTCAGTAAACTTGTTAGCTATATTTAGCTCAGCGCCAACGCAGCGTCATTGGAATGGTATTAAGAACATATTTCGATACCTAAAAGGAACCATTGACTTGGGTCTATTCTTTCCTTACATAAAGACAAGAGGGACCACAAATGGAAATGTAACCCCTAAAGGAAATGTAAATAGAGAAGGTACCACCCCTTACACTGAAACCCCAAATAATATTTTAGTTGGGTTTGCTGATGTTGGGTACCTCTCTGGCCCACATAAAGGTCGTTCTCAAACTGGTTATGTATTTACCATTGGGAACACAGCGATATCTTGGAGATCAACCAAGCAAAACCTTGTGGCTACCTCCTCGAACCACTCTGAGATTATTGCTCTGCATGAGACGGTTCGTGAGTGTATATGGTCAAGGTTCATCATTATACATATCCGAGGGACTAGTGGTTTAAGTACTACCACTGAAGAGCCTACTTGCATTTATGAAGACAATGCAGCTTGCATCGAACAAATGAAGCTAGGTTATATCAAGGGTGATAATACAAAACACATATCGCTAAAGTTTTTCTATAATCAGCAACAACAAGGTCTTCTCAAGATTCAAGTGAATCAAGTAAGGTCTGAGGAGAATGTGGCAGATTTGTTTACCAAATCATTACCCAAAGCAATATTTGAGGAACATGTGAAAACATAGGAATGCGAAAGCTTTCAAAGCTTCCTTGATTGATGTAAGGATTAGGGGGATATGTAGACTTCAGGGGGAGTCTAATACACACATGTCATCCTTAAAAGTCAAAGGTGCGTTGCGCTCTTTTTCCTTCGACAAAGTTTTATTTTGTCCCACTGGGTTTTGTTACCTGGCAAGGTTTTTAATGAGGCAACGATCTATGCAACATTTCGTCTTTGACTCGGCACAAAGGGGAGTGTTAAAGGAAAATAACATTTGTGTGCCTTCGTCAAAGTAATGACGATGGTAAATTAGTGATCATAACTGTAATTGTTATTACCATTGTAATCGTCATCCTATATAAAAGGATTATCTAATAAAATGAGTAGACCAATTCAGTTTCCCTATTATATTAGAGAGTTATTTGGAATTATATGAGGGTGGCAGGTGATTAGATGATTGTATTGTGTTGGAGTTCTTTTGCTAGAATTTGGAATTTGTGCCTTAGTGGTGTTGACAGTTATATCGGGAACCACGCCTTGGCCGGGTTAGTGGGGATGATTAGTAGAGCTCTAGTCTGTCTGTTAAGTATTGCATGGGGGATGACTTAGTGTTGGCGAACACATGAGTACATGTTTTGTTGGGTATTGTATGGGGGATGACTTAGGGTGCGTTTAGGGGGGGGGGGGGGGGGGGGGGGCTTTTTTGCTCCCCTGCTTATAAGCCCAGCGGGTTGAAACGCTTGGTAACCGGCTTTTATTTCCCAGCTTGAAGAAGCCCCAGCATTTTTCATCGAAAAGTCAAAGCTGGGGTTCCCCTCCTTCTGAAAGCAGCAACCTGCTTCTGCACTGTGGCGGAGCCACTGTAGTTAAATGAACTTTTCAAAATACCAGGGCTTGCCCCTCACAACCTAAACGCACCCACTCTCCTCTTCGCAGCAGCTGCTTCCTCTTCGCCTTTACCGAATTTCTAGGGAAACCTCAATCAGCCTCAGTTGTCCTCAATCAGCCACTCACACATCTGGGTTCCCATCAATTTTTTTTATATCTAAATTGGTCATTTACAACAAAAAGCACAAGCCAACTTTCAGTTTACCAAACACTTTATCAATGTCTTTTCCACTAACAACACCTAAAAAAAGCCAGTTTACCAAACACTTAGCCAATTTGCTTTCAGCAGCTTATTTTATAAAAAAAAAAAAAACAGAAGCCAGCTTTTCTGTAAAGCCCAGCTGCACCAAACATACCCTTAGTGTTGGCGAACCCATGAATACATTTTTACAGGAGGAAAACTTATGTTGTCCTCAATTGATTGTGTTGAAGAACTCGTTCTTCTTAAGTATGAGAATTGTTGTTATATCATTGTTTTGTTGTTGAGAAATTATATTGTCGCGCTATTGTCTAGTTCTAACATGGTTTACTCGTACGAGCTTTAAAAGTTTATCGCGTTCGTTATTTACGTACAACCCGGTGCACCAATCCATGGTGTAGGGGTTAGTCATGTAGGTGATAATTAGTAGAGTTGAGGCGGCGGTTGATAGCTGCGGCTAGTAGGAGTGATCCTACTTTTAGCTTGTTTTTCTTGTGTGTAGTGGGACATGAATTGAACAATTACATCATCCGAAATTTTACAACTTGTGTAAAGAATGGTATTGTAATAATTGAGTTCGCCGGAGTCGCATTTCTTTGGACTCTTTAATACTTAGTAAATTGTAATCTATTTTCTAAGTAGTTGAGATTATTGAATTATCACATTTTCGAATTTAAATTTTATCTGTTCAAAATTCGGGGGATGACAATTGGTGTTGATGGGATAGTAGAAGGGGGAAAACAATCTCTCTCTGCTAATTCTGAAGTTGGCAGTTGATTTGTTTCTGTTGTTGGTAGCTGGTTACTCATTTCAGCAACTTCATGTTCAATTCTTGTCACTTCAGTATTTACATGTACCTGGTCATCCACGGGACCTGAGGGACCCAAGAAATCCCTAAAGACTGCTCTTCCTCAATATTGCTCTCACCCTGAAGAGGAGTCTTCGGGGAAAAATATAGTTTATCTTCACAAAATGTAAATCCAATGAAACATAGGAACGTTTCGTAATGGGCTTATAACATTGGTACCCTTTCTGAGTGGAAGCATAACCAATGAAGACAAACCTTTCAGCACAAGCATCCAACTTAGTCCTCTTATTTCGATAGATATGCACATATGCTACACAACCAAAAATCTTTAGATCAAGAGCGTGGGTACGTAGGTGGTAAAGGCAAATAGCTTGCATGAGCTTGAATTGGTGGTTTTGGTGGTGGAGAGTGTTCTTTGGATATGGACTGAAGGGCTTGTGTAGGAAGTCTTTTTATAAGGTATGCAGTAGTTAGGATTGCATTACCCCATAAATATTCAGGCATATGAGCTTCGATCAACATGGAGCGAGCAGTTTCAAGAATGTGACAGTTTTTTCGTTCCACCACACCATTTTGTTGAGGGGTACGAGAACATGTGGTTTGATGAATGATGCCATGAGTGGCTAGATATTGGTGTGGATAATGGGATTCAAATATGGGCTCCCCAGGTTACACCAAAACTCCTTAACCACCCCTACTGGGATGGATTTTTGGAACTGAGTTTGGATCATGGCATGAAAAGTTTGAAATACTGGAAAAACATCACTCTTATTTCGTAGCAAGTAGATCCAACTCATTCGGGGTGCAATCATCAACAAATAAGACAGACCATTTCATTCCTATGTGCATCGGTGGACCAGGCCCCCAATCATCAGAGTGAACAAGATCAAATGGGGCAATACTTTTTGTTGAACTCAAAGGATAGCTCACACGGTGGCTCTTGCCCAAAATGCAAGTGTTGCATTTAAAGTCTGATGGCCTGCAATGCTGAAATAATAGAGGGAAGAGAGTTTGGAGATAGCCAAATGATGGATGTCCCAACCTCTTATGCCATAACCATATTTGTGCTCCATCAGTTGATGATTTCTTATGAATCTAATGCACTTCACTGACACGGCGATTACCACAGATGTCATTTCCATGTAGTATAATCCCCCCTTCTCAATACCCCGCCCAATGGTTTCTCATGTTCAAATGTCCTGAAATATACAACACCAGGGGTAAAGAATCACACAACAATAAAGTTGTTTGGTTATTTGTTTGACAGATAGTAGATTATGAGACAAGGAAGGAACAAGCAACACTATATCAGGGGTAATTGTGTCAGAAAGAGTGACAGACCCAACACCAGTAATGGGGTATGAATCTCCATTGGCATTAGTTACGCCAGACTGGAGAACTGGAGTTAAATTGTGAATATTTCTTAATTATTAGTCATATGATCAGTTGCACCTGAATCAAATATCCACATATCTTTCCAATTAAAGGCAGCATTATTCGATAGCAAAGAGCAAGATGTACCTGGAGTGGCCATGAAGGCAAAATTGGGGTTAGCAGAGTAATCACCATGAGCAGGTTTCTCAGAAACTGTATTCGAACCTCGGTCTTGTGAAGCAACTTGGCAGGAGGCTTGAGGTTTGCCTTTGGGTCGATAGCTCTTCAAGTTCTTATTGCCATGGGGTTGAAATGATT
Source organism: Potentilla sterilis (assembly GCA_963682095.1). Lineage (NCBI taxonomy): Eukaryota > Viridiplantae > Streptophyta > Magnoliopsida > Rosales > Rosaceae > Potentilla > Potentilla sterilis. The sequence continues at coordinate 8,861,910 of OY821760.1, read as the reverse complement.
TTGCTCTCTCTTGTAGTTCTTTTGCTTGTGCACTTTGTGAGCAATAATGTGATCATCCCACCAGTATAGAAAGCCAATTAAGTAGAAAAAGTCTCCACCATATGTCTGGTGGAATTGCAATGAGTGCATTTCATAGGCTTTGGAGGTGGTGTTTTCCAGGATGATGTAGATGAAGAAGGTTGAGAGTTACGAACATGTGGTGGTTGGTATTGAGCAATCATGGCAGATCCTTCATGATTGGTGTCAAACATCATCTTTTGGAGTTTGTTATGCTCAGCACTGAGTTGAGAATAAGCCTCTTCGATGGAAGGTAATGGCTTAGTGTTTAAAATTCTACTTTGAACTCCATCAAGGTGAGGGTCTAGCCCAGCCAAAAAGAAGTAGACGCTGTGTTTGGTGACTCTATTAGCCATGTAGGTAATAGAATCTGCATCCTTGAGTCGGAGAGGATCCAATATATCGAGCTCCTGCCAAATTTTCTTCATATTGTTGTAATAGCCATGAAGAGGAGCTCCATTCTGTTTAGCGGAAACAGAAGCAATTTGAAGCTTATAATTTCTTGTATCATCTTGGGCAACTGAAAAAGTAGTGTTGACAGCATTCCAAATTTCTTTAGCTGTCTCCAGGCTTTCGTAATTTCCTCTGACATCCTTGTGCATGGAATTGAGGAGCCATACCTGAACAAGGCTGTCTTCTTCAACCCAAGTTTCATAACCCTCCTCGTCATCTTCTTCTGATGGTGCTTTCTTCTTACCGGTGAGATAGTCAAGTTTACCTCGACCGGTGATGTTCAACTTGGCGTGTTTAGACCAAGAAATAAAGTTGGTGTTATCCAACTTTTCTAGAGCAAAGGGGTCATTATCGTTGGATGATGATCGCCCTTTATGATGAGAAGAAAATTTTGAGTTGGTAGGTGATGTGTGTGATGACTTGGTGGGTACTTCATCGAGGAGCATGATTCAATATTTACCAAGTAAAGAGAGGAGAATCTGATCCTTGGGTGTTGCCTATGGCGCAAACTTTCGGTAACTCCTTTCAATATGATCAGGTCAAACAGGAGGGTTAAGATTTTGGTGGTGCAATGCTCACTTTTCAACATTTCGGCTACCTTTCTCTTATTTGATCTTTCTCCTAGACATCACATTTATTGGATGAGCCTAGTGGTGTTGAACGAGTATACTCGACGTTACAAGGATAAAATTTCTGATCTCTCTTTTTTTTTTTTCTCCTTTTTTTTTTGGAAAATTCATTCTAAAGGTACCCCACGTTTTCCTCCTTATAAGGATTGTTACCTGACGTTTGCCAAACCTCAAATCAGTACCTCATGTTTGGATTTTGACTAACCTTTGGTACTTTGACCGTTAGTTCCGTTAAATATGAATTTTTTTTTTTTTTTTTTTTTTTTACTATTTTCTACTTTTTGCTAGAACCTAATTATTCACTACCTATTCTTTTACTAGATCCTAATTACCTATCAATTCTAAGAACTAACCTTCATCATGCCAAATTCACATAACGACTCTCTGTCTTAACGGCTACTATTCTGGCGGAATCACTGTTGTCTTAGTTTTGAAAAGTTTCATAAGTTCTAGTAAAACCAATAAATAAGAATTCTTAAGTTCTAGTTAAGCAGAAAGCAGGAAAATAATGGACAATTTTTTCTCAAATACCACTCCTAGGAGGTAATCCTCCACCTGGGGTTTGAGAGATTTAAATAAACACGTAAATGAAGACGGATATGGGGAACACATTAGTTTATTTATCCAAACATACTCACATATACATAACCCAGAGCCTCACTCTTGGGTAAACAGCTAAAAGCTATTTAGCTACTCATGCTGGAATTAAAAATACAAACTTACTTGTAAAATAAAGTACTCCACACCAGATGCCTAGCAAGAAATCACACTCTCATTATTCACTCTTATTTCACTATACTAAACACTCACAAACTTCACACAAGCTCTCCACGTTCAGACTACTCCTTTTCTTCCTTGTTTTTCGAATGCTTCTCTTGAGATCTGAGACTCCTTATATAGCCTTCGGATTTCAAAATGGAATTGAATTCCATTAAGAAAGGCAGACAAGAGGAATCCTTATCTTAACAGCTGGCACTATCTTTTCCCAAAGTAGTTTGTCCGTAAGCGTCGGCAGCAACTTTATTTTACATACTTATCTTACAAATGAGCTGGCTTCCACTAGCTGGATTCCACTCACTTAAAGCTTCTTGTCCTTATGCGTCGGCAGCTAATACTCCATCATATTATTGATGTTGTGTAGCGCTTCGTCATCAAAAGATGCTCCTGAGTCGTCATTTTCTTCAGCTTTGGATTCAATGTCTGAATCATATGGGTCTTTGAATTCTTGCTCTTTCTCTAATTTTTCTATCCACGTGGTAGTTGCTAACGTACCATCGACCTCTCGCCTTTCTAAGGCTTTGTACAAATCACAGTGCTCTGGATGAGGATGGTTATAGCTGGCCACAATGATCTTTTCTCCTTTGGCCAGGAGGGTAGCATCATCATCTTTCTGGATCAGGTTCTGAATGCGAATTACATCCATTGCTTTCATCCAAGGGATGCTCTGATTAGGTCTTCCATTGCTTGATGACCATTTGTGTGCTGGAGAGGCACAACTCTGGATAATTCTGACATAGTGATAAGGAGAAATATAACTCTTTCCCCCTTCTTCTCTAGTCCATTCAGGAGGAGAAGAAATGAACTTTAATCTCAGAATACAGCCATCTGGCCTAATGTTTTTGACTGCTTGGTAAATTACTTCAGGGAGACCTTCTAGGTCTTCGTTTGTTTTTGTCCAAAGATTATGAACAAAGCCATTCTCGATTAACCATAACTTGTTCTTCTGCGGATGCTCTGCTTGAACATCAACCAAATATCTTCCATAGTAAGGACCTGCTACTACTAGCAAGGTTGATGGAAGAGCCTTTCTGTTCTTGGAATCTCCTAAGAGGTTATGGAAACTGAACCATTCCGATTCTGATAGGGCTAGAAGTGGGACTCTAGCACTTTCAGGGTTCTCAAGGTATTGAATGTCCAGCTTTTCCTTGAGCTGCTGCTCTTTTTCTAGCTCGTAACTGCAGAATTCCTCAGCTAGCGTTTCCAGGGCTTGTAGAACAAGTGCTTCATTGTTCTCTCTCGCTGCTGCTAAAATATTATCCATGATGATTCTTTGGTTGAACTGCAAATTTATGCTGGTTCTGAACACCGGTTTTTCGTAAATTCTCATAGGATGACCAAAGATTTTTCTCAGGCATTTTACTGCTGGTAACCTGAAGGATGCTATCCTGTCAGTGGTTCTTGACTTGTAAGGTTGTCTTTTTTGAAACCAGTCTGTTGTGACTGTAGCTCTGGGATGCTGTAAATATTCATTTACAGTTTCTTCTTCTGCGTTGGAAGACTGCTTATCTTCCGGATCATTTTCTTTTCCTATTGAGTCAGGCTGAATTTTTTCAGGGGCACTACTGGATCCAGCAGGAGAGTAGGATACCAAATATTGGTAACCTGGTCCATCATGTAATGGGCCAACAGTCTTGTCTCCATCTCTGTATCTCTGTAATAGGGCCTCGTCTTTTGATCCCTTGCTTTCAGGCCTAGCTCTTGTTCCGAAATTGGGCCTTCTTCTTTCTTCGATTTCTGGTTCTGGTTCAGGCCTTCTGCTTCTTGGGTTACGGCCTTCATCTCTTTCAAACATTGCCATTTCTTTTGTGAGGGCGTCAGGCAGATAATTCTTGTTTCCTGCAATCATTTCAACATCATATTCATATTGTGATAAAAACATCTGCCATCTAAGAACTCTTCCTCTATCAGCTGCATCTGTAAGCTTATAGTTCTTAAAGTTCTTCACTATCTTATTATCTGTTCTGACCAAAAACTTATTTCCTAAAAAGGCTTCAGCTCCTTTAATGGATTTAATTAGGGCTAAAACTTCTTTGTCTCCTGTGGAATAATTTAATTCTGCTGGATTAAATTTTCCTGACAGGAATTTACAGATCTTTTCTTGATTTGTATTAGGTGTTATTGCTAAAACTACTCCTGCCCAATAATAATCATTTGCATCTGTTTGCAAAATGATCAGGTCACCTTCTTCAGGTAACTGTAAAGGGGGGAGATTTTTTGTGAGTTCTTTAATTTTCTTAACGGTGTTGCTATCATCCGTTGTAAATGACCATTTTTTCTTCGTGCTTGTCTTTGGAGAGAGAAGAGCAGTGAGACCACTTACTTGAGGAATAAAATCTCTCGCAAAGTTGACAACTCCCAAAAATCTCTGTAGAGACTTCGCATCTGGGATACTGTCAGGGAATTGACTTATTTTCTTTACTATATGTTCTTGAAGACGAATTTCTCCGTCCTTGACGTGTATGCCAAGGAAGTCAATTTCTCCTTTTATAAGATGAATTTTCTTTTGTCCAAGGATGATTCCTTTCTGAACTATGAGCTTGCAAATCTGCTCAAGGTGCTTCAGATGTTCATTCATAGTTTTAGAGAAGACAAGAATGTCATCAATGTAAACTATACAGAAATCTGAGTATGGCTTAAATATGTTATCCATCTTTCTTTGAAAGATAGATGGAGCTTGCTTAAGTCCAAACGGCATTACAAGCCATTCATAATGTCCTTGAGGAGTTCCAAAGGCTGTTAGGGCTATGGAATCCTGGTGCATTCTTACTTGCCAAAAGACCGATTTTGCATCGAACTTTGAAAATATCTTTGCTCCTTTTAGTCTGTTTATCAGGACTCTTACTTGAGCAATCTGATAACCATCTTTGACGGTTTTCTTGTTGGCATCTCTATAGTCTATGACCATTCTTGCTTTTCCTCTTAATTGCTCTGCATGGTTTCTAACCAAGAATGCTGGAGCATGATGAGGGCTATCTGAGGGTCTAATTAATTTCTTTTCAAGCAATTCTTGAATTTGGCTTTCCATTTCTTTCCGATCTTCATCTCTATAATGGGGTATGGCTTTGACATGGCATATTGCATTTGCATCATGCATTTTTAGCTGACAGTATACTGGGTCTCTTTCCCAATATAGTTGAGGATCTTCACTGATTATGGGTTTCAGCAGATTTTCTATCTCAACAAGTTTTGGGATTTTCTTTTGCTCTATTTTATTAATGTATACTTTTAGATTGTGCTCTCGGGTGAATTCTTCTTCACCATCCGAGCTGTCTGAATCTTGAGGTTCTTCCTCTGATTTTGATTCTTCTGAAGTTGTTGCTTCGTTTTGCACAATTTCTTGGTGTTCTTGCAAAGCTAATACCGGTTGTATAACCGGTTCAAAAGGTGGTTTATGATCACCATGCTTGGCTCGCGATTTCTGATATTGCTCTGTCAATCCTTTACTTGCAATGCTGATTGCATGTAGTAGTCTGGATTCCCAGTAGAACTTATGATTCTTCTCAATGCCTATCATTTCGATGGTTTGTATTATTCTTTGCTGGAGTAGGAAATCATTTCCTATCAGCATGGCTTCACTCTGCCAAATTCTTTGGAACGTAAAGGTTCCTCCACCTATCGAAATCTTGACATTTCTGGCTATGTAACTCATTGTAAACGCTTTTTCTCCCATTCCAATTCTAGTGGCTTCTCTATCAGACCTTTCCCAATATTCTTCAGGAATAGCATGTTTCCTTGCTAGGCTATATCCTGAACCAGTGTCTACAAATGCATGTAGATGGTATTTCCTATAGTTGGGAAATTTCAGACCTATAGTAATATAATTACTATATATACTTGTCTGAACTTGTTTTACTGGTTGGATTGTTTCTCCCTTTCTAGGAAATTCTGTGAAAGGATTTATAGTTATTTCTTCTTCTTGTATAGGCTCAGGTTCTACCTTTTTTGGGTTACTTTCGGGTATTGCTATGGAGGGACTAGGTTCTTCTTTTATAATTTTTGAAGTTTCTAACTTCATCTTCTCGAGGTTTTTCTCAAGATCTTGTTTTTGGACTTGATCAAGAAATATATCATATTCTTGATTTACTAGCGTATGTACTTCAGGGTCTTTTGTTTTTCTCCTTACTTCTGCTATGAAACATTCTTTATGATAAGTTTCTCATGTTTCTTTACAGTACATGGGTACTGTATTATTATCTTCACACTTGCAATAGTCACAAGTGAAAGCTCCAGACCTCGGAGTAAACTGACTGATGCTATCAGTAGTTTTCTGATTCCAATTTTGGATTAACATGAATATAGGTCTATAGTTATATTCACTTTCTCCTTCAGAGCTGTTTGAGGTGCTTTCTGTATCACTTTCTGATGTTTCTTCAAGAGAATATATAGATTCATTCTCTTCATCAGAATAGGCTACTTCAAACCCTTTTATGTTTGCGTATTCTACAGCTTCATCGTATTCTGCTAGAAGGGCTTTAGAAGATCTTTTCTCCCTTTTAGGGCACTCGTTTGCATAATGACCTTCAGCCTTGCAAAGCCAGCATCGACAGGGCTTTGTTTCTCTGGAAGTATTTTTCTTAGGGTTTGGGTTTCTTTTCTTAAAAAATCTCTTTCTAGGAGATCTTTTTTCTTTATCTTGTTCAGAACTTTTTCTGAACTTATACTTCTTTTTAGAAGTAAATTTATTGTATTTCTTGTTCCTAAATCTGCTCCTATTTTTTCTCTCATTGTAGAGATGACATCCCCATTGAGTTGGTGTATCTAGGATTTTAGGACACATATTTTCAACTCCTCTGAGTTGTTTCTTAGCAGTTTTCGACTTTTGATTTTCTGTACACTGTTTTCTTAACAGGTCTCTTACCCTTTCTGCTATTCCTCCTATAGAAAAATATTCTAAAGGATTTTCTTCAAGGGACTGTGCTACAGCATTATTCCAGGGTTCTGGTAACTTTCTGTAATATGTTCTAATAAGGTCTGGGTTTTCCAAATCTCCTATTGTACAATAGTAGTTTTGGAACTCATTTGTGTACTCTTCAAAATACCTCATATTGCAGATGCTTAGTTTCTGGATGTTTGCTTTAGCTCTTTCCTTGGTTTGTTCACTATGTCCCGTTATATCTCCACAAAATTGTGCGTATATAGGGATAGCGAAATCCATTGGATCATTTGTCTTGGCTAGTTTTGCTTCCCAATCTGCCCAACTCTTACTTCTCTTAAAGAAATTGTACCATTTCTGGACTATTCCTTTTAAGGTTGCTTCATAGTAAGCATGTGCTTCTCTATAGTGGAATTTGGATAAAACTAGTGCTTGGGTTAACTTTAAACTAGCTACCCAGTTATCTATGGTTTTTATTTTATCTCCTACTTTGTCGAGGTCTAGATAAACTCCTCTTTCAGAGATTGCCTGTCCCCAGTGAGGTTCTGCAGGAATATATTTTTGGGAGCTTCTTTCTCCAATCTTTCCTGTAGGAGGCTGTCCTTTAGGAAGTTTGATTTTTTCTTCTCTAATGATTTTGGTAGGGTTATTCGTGATGTTATTGATGATAGTATTTCCTGCCAAAGGTGGTTGGCTAGTGCTTGCTTCTGCATCCATGGTACTTGCTTCAGCATTCATGTTGCTGGTTTCAGCATCCATGTTGCTGGCTTCTGCTTCAGCCGCTTGATAAGGAAGCATTTTTCTTTTAGTTTGGACTAAAGAAATTTTCTTAACTATCTCTTCTAACCTTTCTAAGGTTTCACAAGTTTCTGCTTGCTTATAGAGTTCTTTTAACCCTTCTGCTCTAAGCATTCTTATAGGTCTTTTTGAGTCTTCTTCTTCCTCAAAAGATTCTTCAGGAATTGATCCTGAAGTACTTGCTTGCTCATAGTTAGCAAAAGAATGTCTATGGAACTGGAGACTTATTTTTCCTCCAGTATCTTCATAGATAGAAGCATTAGAGCTTTGTATCTGCCTCTCAGGAGGTGCTAAGTTCCATTCTCTAGGGAACGATACTTCATCCCATTTGGTGATGTGCTTTTGCTGAGTATTATTTCTAGGATTGGTAAGGACAGATGTGGTAAGACCAGGGCTGTTGACAAATCTAGTATTTGGTGTGACATTGGAGCTCATTAGCTTGTAATAGATCCTATAGTCAACGGCAAGTTCCATCATGCCTTGTTTCATGGCAATCCCATCTGTTTTGATTCTCAGTCTTAAGAAATGTGCTGCGTCTTTCAAATGAGTGGTGAAGTTTGGAAAGACATTGAAATATGCAACCTGGTTGCATAGTGAGGCTTCTACTGTTCCTAACAGGCTTTTCTTGAAATCTGTTATTCTGTCGTCTTGCAGAATACACAAGACCGAACAGTCTATACCATCTCTTGCTAAGAGTTTTATGGAAATCTGGACTGCACCAATGTGCATATAAGCATATTTTCTTTGAAATGCTTCACTCACTTCTCTAGAAGTGATTAACCTGATGTCTGTTTCACCACCAGTTGCTGGTATTGTTAGTTCTAACATCTTGAATCTGTGAGAATCTATAATAAAGGATCTTTTCTTGTAAATCTCATTGAATCTAAATTTCGGTGCTGAGGCTTCTCTCACACTAGATTCAATCTCGTTATACTCAAATTCTTGAGCATTTACAAGCTGTACTGCTGGTACAGTATGTCTTTTGCTAAAGACTCTACTTAACATCTTCATATCCCTTTTGGATTCTTTCCATTTTAGTAGCTTAGGTTCACTAAAATTGAACCCACTTTCTGTCTTTGGTTGAGGTATAATAATTTTACTAGCTACTGTTTGTGCTAGTGCTTCTTCGTTGATTCTTTCAACGATTGAATTTTCTTTCATTTTTTCTATACCTTTTTGTAGGCTAGAAATCTTTGAGCTTAGTTCTTGGAACTGTTCTTCCATATCTTTCCCTATTTCTTGAAGGTAGATATTGCTGTAGTTCTGTTGATGTATTATTGCTTCAACGTTTTCAGCAAGTTTTTCTGTTGGAAGATAAATACTTACTGCTTTTAAGTCTTCCTGTTTTACTTTTAGCTCAACTCTTTGCTTCATCCTATGCGGGATATAAGAGTTTCTAAGAGTTTCTTTAGATTTTCTTGAGTACCTTTTAGATCAACTGCTTGTTGATGAATACTATTTGCAAGGTTTTCAGTTCTTACTAATTTCTTTTCAATATCTACAAGATATTGCTTTTCTTTAAGATAATCAAGCTTGATTTCAAGTCTTGATATTTTTGCTTGAATTTCTTCTAACTGAGTTACTCTGAGATTAAATCTCTCGAGTTGTTCTTTTACTTTCTCAGTAGTCTTATCTCTAGATAAGTGATCTAGAAATTCAACTATACTTGGCCTGGCAGGGTCAAGTTCTTCTACTCCTATTTCTTTTTGAAGATGAATATGCTCGTCGTATAGAGTATTTAGAACTCTACAGGCGTATTCAATGGAGTATTGGTTCTCTTGGATGTGTCTTGTCACTACAAGAAAAAAAGGCTTTGCCGACGAAAAAAAAAAAAACGGCCGACGAAACACTTTTTTCGTCGGCTATTCCCAAGAATGGCCGACGAAAATTTTTGTCGTCGGCAAAAAAAAAATTTCGTCGGCCATTCCCATAGAATGGCCGACGATTTTTTTTTTCGTCGGTAAAAATGAAAAATCGTCGGCTATACTCCTATAATGGCCGACGATTTAAAGTTTTCGTCGGCTATAAACTTTTGGAAGAATGGCCGACGAAACTTTTTTATTTCGTCGGCCATACTTTTTTTAAAAATAATTATTTACGAACAATGGCCGACGAAAATTAAGTATTTCGTCGGCCATAAGTTTTAAAAAAAATAATTATACGATTATTGGTGACAGAAAACGACAAAAGAATAGCATAGCCGACGAATACTAGGTTTGATTTCGTCGGCTATGATTAAAAAAAAAAACAAAAAAATAGCAGTTTCCATTTTCTATCACTATCGACAAACCATTGCTTCATCCTTCAAATGCAAATGTGTCGTGAAATAAGACGTGACCAAAATATTGAAATACGGCTACGGTTGAAAAATGGGAAGATTCCGACAAAATCTGTGTGCCGAATGTTGCGGTTAACTGTTTTTTACTCCCGTTTTCCTATGGGTAGCCTGACGGTCGGTAAATATTTTGAGGAAAATTTTTATACGATTAGTCGCGTCTCATCAATCTGAAACTATTCTCTATTGAAGATCAGGCAAAAAAACGTCATTTAGACGGGCCAATTTCCGTTTTAAAGCGTTTAGAGGTTTGACTCACCCGGTTGACCGTCCCGATCGAGCCTTTAACGTTGTCAGATGTAGTTGGATTTTTTTTCATACATGTATTTAATCTTAACGGTGATATCTGACGGTTGGAATAGATTTTCCAAACTTTTAGATTCAAAATCGGAACATATGCACTAATGTTCCTTAACTTGTTTACTAAGTGTTTAAGTGAATGTATAGTTTCAAATAGTTACTATACGTAGGCTCTTCAAATGCAAATATGTCGTCAAATAAGATATGACCGAAATAATGAAATACGTCTACGGTTGAAAAATGACAAGATTCCGATAAAATCCGCGTGCCGAAAGAATGAAATCAGTCAAAACCCGGTTTACTGTAGATTTGGCGTCCGGCGTCCGAATGATGATTGTGATACCATTCCGGAAAGGGAACGACGCCAGGAACAAAACTCGTAGCTTTGCTACGACGTGTGGGCTTTTTCGGGCTTTCGAGTTCGTTTAGGGCCTCAAAACGGCATTTTAGTATGTTTTCATAGAATAGCCGACGAAACATTCAAATTTCGTCGGCTATTCTCTAAGTATAGCCGACGAATTCAAATATTTCGTCGGCTAAACTCTTGATCCGCGCCTTTTTATTGTCCGCCGTTGGATGGCTCAGATCCGACGGCTGTTGATTTTCCAAAGTATAGCCGACGAAATAAAAGATTTCGTCGGTTATACTTAGAGAATAGCCGACGAAATATTTTAATTTCGTCGGCTATACTTAGAGAATAGCCGACGAAATATTTTAATTTCGTCGGCTATTCTCTAAGTATAGCCGACGAAATCTTTTATTTCGTCGGCTATACTCCTTCTAAATCTTTTAAATCCTCCCGCCTTTTTTCTCTCCTCCTTCCCCCCCTCCTCCGGCCTCCTCTTCCTCCTTCCCCTCCTCCGGCCTCCTCCGGCCTCCTCCTCCTCCTCCTCCTCCTCCTCCTCCTCCGGCCTCCTCCTCCTTCCCCTCCTTCCCCTCCTTCCCCTCCTCCTTCCCCTCCTCCTCCTCCGGCCTCCTCCTCCTCCTCCTTCCCCCCCTCCTCCGGCCTCCTCTTCCTCCTTCCCCTCCTCCGGCCTCCTCCTCCTCCTCCTCCTTCCCCTCCTCCGGCCTCCTCCTCCTCCTCCTCCTCCTCCTCCTTCCCCTCCTCCGGCCTCCTCCTCCTTCCCCTCCTTCCCCTCCTCCTCCTCCTCCTTCCCCTCCTCCTCCTCCGGCCTCCTCCTCCTCCTCCTTCCCCTCCTCCTCCTCCTTCTCCTCCTCCTTCTTCTTCTCCTCCTCCTCCGGCCTCCTCCTTCCCCTCCTCCGGCCTCCTCCTTCCCCTCCTCCTTCTCCTCCTCCTCCGACCTCCTCCTTCCCCTCCTCCTCCGGCCTCCTCCTCCTCCTTCCCCTCCTCCGGCCTCCTCCTCCTCCTTCCCCTCCTCCTTCCCCTCCTCCTCCTCCTTCTCCTCCTCCTCCTCCTCCTCCTTCTCCTTCTCCTCCTCCTCCGGCCTCCTCCTTCCCCTCCTCCTTCTCCTCCTCCTCCGACCTCCTCCTTCCCCTCCTCCTCCGGCCTCCTCCTCCTCCTTCCCCTCCTCCTTCCCCTCCTCCATCCAAAGCATAATTTAATTTTTTTTTTGCCTAAAATTTAAGAATAGCCGACGAATTTTACCAATTTTCGTCGGCTATAAGTTGTATAGCCGACGAAAATTCTAGTATTTCGTCGGCTATAACTAATTATGCCTATTAAAATATTAATATATTTCGAGGAAATAGCCGACGAAATTTTATTAAATCGTCGGCTATAGTTAAAACACAATAGCCGACGAAATTCGTCGGCCATACTTAATGCATTTCGTCGGCCATACTCAAAAATACCCGACGAAATTCGTCGGCTATTTCTCCCACGTTTGCCCGACGAATTTTTGGATTCGTCGGCCATATTTAACTATAGCCGACGAAATTTTTTTTTTCGTCGGCCATTGGTATTACCGACGGCGTATTACCGACGACTTATGGCCGACGAAATTTTCGTCGGCAGAGGGTATAGCCGACGAAAAAATGGAATGGCCGACGAAAAAATTTTCGTCGGCTATTCCCCCGTATCTGGTAGTGTGTGTGAAAACACAAGTTCCACTTTTCTTTTTCTTTTTCTATGCAAAAGGCTTGATAATTCTTTAGCTGCTTTGGCTCTCTTTTATTTGTTAAGAGGAGCCAACTTTGTGGCATAAGCTTTTGCTTTACCTGTTTTTGAGCAAAACAGGCTCTGATACCAACTGAGGCGGATCTAACCAACGGTTTCTAACCGCGGCTCAAAATTTCAAGAGGTTCTTGCTCTTGTTGCAAAAGTTGTTTAAGTTCTGCGATTTGTCTTTCTGCTATACGAATGCCTTGAGTAAACCTAAAAACTATATCCCAATAGCCTGGTCTACTTCTAGAAAGTCTTTCTCTAAAGTCTTTTAGGATTTTTAATTTTGCCTTTTTATCTTTTATTTCTTTTTCGGTAATTCTAATATTTTCTAAATAAATTAAACGCTGTGAAGAAATACTGTAATGATTAAAATTAACTGTTTACCTTTGAGTATAGAGGATAAATTATATATATGCAGTATAATTGAATAAACAACTTTTTATGCCCACCATGCTCCGTCAAAAATGAGTAAAATCTAAAATTAAAGATAACTAACGGAATTTTTAACGGTGTTAACTGAGAGGTACCAAAGGTAGGTAGAATTTGAAACGTGAAGTACCAATCTGATATTTTCAAAACGTGAAGTACCAAAGTTTATAAAGCCAGAAAGGTGAGGTACCATTCAAACTATTTTCCTTTTTTTTTTAAACCAACATACAACTGGGTACTGGAAGAGATCGGGCCGAGCAGATTGGGCTTGGGCTCGGGTGAGCGGGTCAGCACAAATCTGATGGCTATTATATTGCTTGGTGCACGTGCCCTAGCTGTAGAAACTTGAAGGACGACAGATTACTACGCAGAGGCTCAACGGCGGTCTTGAGATCAATGCTGCGGCGGCCGTGCGGTTCAATACCGGAAGCTGGTCTGATGGAAGTGAGCTACAACGTCTTCGTTGCCACTTCCTGAGTATGGTGATCTCGTCTGGAATCTTCGTCGGAGACCAATAATCCGGTCAGTATCTGATGAAACAATGGCTTCACTACCAATTTGAAATTTCAGAAGACAATGAAATTCCAAGTTGGGTATTGCTCTGGGTTTGGTGAGAATGAAATCAAAGTCAGTATTGATCACTTGAATTTTTCTCAGAATGGTATGGGTACTGGATATAGGGAAAGAACACAATTTGTTCTTGGTATTTTCTGGTACGGAATATGGGTATGGGTATCGGTATCAAGAGCAGAATTTCTCTGATACCATTTTAAGAATAGGTATGGTATAATTCCCAGATGCATTCTTCTCCAATCTGGAGGATATTTACAGTAGTACAGATTAACCTATAGCTAAGTATGAAAGGGGAATACAATAGTAGAGCTATGTATGAAACTTAGAAACTATAAGTCATACAATACAACTACATTAATGCAGAGATCTTGTCAGGAACAGAGTCCAGATTTGCTGCTTATAGTACTGGAGCTGTGTTGAACGAACCAGCTCACTTAACAAGTGCTGCATTTAGGTTCTCCAGTTGTATCTGTTTTTTGGGTCTTCTTCACACATTTGAAGCAATATGACTCATAAAGTGATTGATATAGCTATAGCTTTGTTGCCAAAGGAAGTGTTGTTCCGGCAGTGCAGACCACAAACTTTAATACTATTGTTGTTCAATGCTTGCAGAAAGCTACCTTTTAGTAGTAGCAAGTAACTCGTACTTGTTGTGATGCCCACACATTTTAACTTCCTTGACAATGAATTTTTGTGTAGTGTCGATTGAGCTTGTAGAATTATAATACTTGTTATCGATGTTTCAGTCGAGATGATAATCTATATTCTGGAATTTGGTCCCTCATGTGTGTATTAACTATGTTAGTTTGTTATGTGCAGGACTTGATTTCTCTGGAATAACTAGTTGGAGATAAGAATTGATAGTATATAATGCTTAATTTGTTTCTGTCGGAGCCCAATTGGAAAGATGATGACTCTGCTGAGATGAGAGTGTCTCTCCTTAACAAATTGGAATCCGTTATTTGGTCGTTGATGGCTTCTGGAGGTCGATCAGAGGCCAAATTATGGCTCTGCAACACTATAGCTGGCATAAGTTCCGTCACTCCTCATCATCAACGCGAGTTATTTATTGACCTATTGAGGTCTAAGCCACTTAAGAAGCGCTTAGCAACGCAGCTCCTGCACATGATATTTGATAATAGGCCACAAAAGGCAGGGTCTATCATAGCCAAGAGAAGTTATGCGCTTAGGAAATTTTTCCAAGGTTAGTATTTTACGTTTGACACGTTCAATCAATTTCTCCATGCTCAAATTTTGTATCTCCTCTCTTTATTCATTAACTAATGATTTCATTGTTTTCTGGCTAGTTTTTCTTGCTCACATTGTTCCTGTTTACATAGGCTCTTAGTTACATTATGATGGTCGCCTATCATTGTGTGCATACTAGTGGGTTTGTAAATACCTAGGATGGTTCCAACGAGGAGGAGATTTAGGATTTTCTGATCATGACGTGACATAATTTTTCAAAACTGCAGGAAGCCCAACACGAATATCTCAGTGGTTTTCTAAAACTGGCTCTGGATTGGGACAGGGACTAGGTGCTAATGCGTTATCCCAATTTGCTTTTGTTAATCGCGATGATTTTTGGGAGGAGCTTGAGTGGAAGGGAAAACATGGGCAGTCACCGGCAGTAGTTGCTACAAAACCCCATTACTTTCTCGATTTGGATGTCCAGCAAACTGTGAGGAATTTCCTTGAAAATGTGCCTGAATTCTGGTCTTCCAATGAGTTTTCTGAATCACTTAAAGGTGGTGAAATTTTGTTCATCGATAGAAACTTTTTTCTTCTATATTTTCTGGATTTGATATACAAAGAAGATGCCAGAGATGTATGGGAAGTTGTGAATGAGTTCCTGGAGGAGGAGCGATTTTCTTCCCTGTGTAAACACCTTCTTATTACTCTTGAGGAGTCGGACTTATGTGAGTGTCTTAAAATGCTTCATAAACATGTCAAGCCTAGAGTGGAATGCAAAGATCCTATGGACTCTTCTTATTTGTTTGAAGTTGTAGTATCTAAGTGCAGTGATTGGGGGTGCTTTGATCAGATATTACTGTTAAATGCAGTTTTCAACTATAGACGCCAGCTTCTACGACTTTTACGAGATGAAGGAGCGCCTGAGGATGAAGCAAAACTACAAGATATTGTGTCCGAGCTTTGTGCAATCCCAGGCAATGTAAATAGCATGGCCCCAATAATTAAACGGGGATCTAAACTGAAGATTATAGAAGCATTTAAATTAATGGGGCTTCAGTCTTGGGTGCTCTTTTATAGTTTATCAGAAAAGTGCCAGACTCTTCAGTCTTGGGAATCATTATTTATTGATAATGCAATAAATTTCAGAAAGTACGATAAATATTCATTTCTTCATGATAATGAAGTTGCCGAAGAAGGTGGTTCTGATTTGGATTACAGAGCGTCCAAAAAAGTTAGGCAAAGGAGAAAAAGTAGTAGAAGGAAAAGGAGAAGGGATTTTGATCATGACGACAATGAGTTGCTGGATTTTGATACTACAAATAATAGGCTGGATTTGCATTCTTGTGTGGGAAGTTGGTTGCTCTCACTTGATGGGTATTCTGCATCATGGAGCAGTGTAAGTATCTCACATATAGACTTTTTCTTTTGTTTGATATGAAGTTTGTCGAAGAGTCTGACTTATAATATATATTCTTTATTGAATATTTGGCCTCTTTACATTTCAGAGCAATTAGTAATTTTTGCTGCACTTATTTGAACTCTTATTTGATTGGTGTTTTCCACTTTTACATGATCATTTTCTGAAGAATAATCACATTGTAAGTTTTTGTCCCATAACACAGAACAAGGGTTCTGAGACTGATAAATATAATCGAAAATGGGTAAATTACTCAAATTGCACAATTTTCTAAGTGGTATATTAGTTCGTTTGTCAAAGGGTTGAAATTTTTTATTCTTGATTTCATATTGTAGGGCATTGATTTTGTCTCTTACTTCTGGGTGTGGTTTAACCTTTGCATCATCCACACAGCTTAGTGATAATATGCTGTCTTCGTTTGCAGATACTGTCACTGGTTCATTTTGTTTTCATACTTTAACCATGGCTATTAGTTTTGTGGATTTCTTATCACTGTTGTTCTGCTCATTGTTTCCCTCCCATAGTTAAACTCTATTCCCTTTAAATATGGGAATGCAGTTTTTAATCATTTAGTTTTGCTCTAGCTTTCTAGGCATCCTTTTACTTCACTAGTTATTACTAATGTAATACTGTATAAGGAACTTATTGCAATGTCCTTACATTTTCTTTTCGGTACAAACATCGTATTGTGATGTAATAACTTTTTCCATTCTCTTTGAGGAGAAAAATAATTGTAAATTTTTTTCTTTTTGAAGGCGGATTTACCTGAATATCTTTCTAAGTATTGCTTGTCGACATGGATAAAGTGGGCTGTAGAACAAGGGGATTAATGAGCTTCATTGGTTGGGTCCATCTTCTTCTCCAATGCTCAGGAAGCTGTAAAAGTGTAACTATAAGCAGTTTAGATTGCCCAATTTGTGGTGTGTGCAATTGGAGGCAATTGGAAGGTCTGCAAAATACCTCATTTGGATCACATATGTGGCTCGGACTAGGCTTCAACTGTTCATTCCTAACTTGAATGCTGCAATGACAATGATGTTGGTATGGATGCCCCATTTCATATTTTCATTTGTCTTCACCTTTGATCATTTGACAAATCCTTTTTTGTCAATATGTCACCACTGATTACCTCTCAGATTGGATATATACCTAAACATTGTAATTTGTTATTGGATTTCAGACCTCTGTCATTAATTGAAATTGATTGATGATACTGATTTGAGCAGTGGTGGTCACTTTTTTTCGTTACTAGGAAGTATGAATTCAATGACGATTCATCTCGGTGTATAACTTCATATTTTTTTTTCTTCTCAAATGAATAGAATCACAAACACCATACACATCAAAATACAGCTATTCTTGTAGAGGGAAATTGTTGAACCGCAGAGAGTTTAGAAGTGATTAGACGTGATGAGAATATGCTGATGCTACATAATAACAGTACAATGATTGGCTAGGTTAAAGATTATCAACTCCATTGTTCGCTCAAACTAAAGTATCAACTATCAAGCAACCCATGGTTGAAGCTACCTATGAAACATTTACCATAGGCAAAACGCTGTAAACTTTTCCATCTTCCTAATACTCTCAATTGGGACTTTCCTCAAACACCTGGTCTTCTAAGTCTACAGAACCATATAGTTTCATGGTCAAGCTAGGAGAAGTTCAACTCGACCATTCGATAATCGCCAGACGAACACTTTTCATGACGGGATTCAGGGTGACTTTGTCATCCGGAGCACAAGGACTAGGACTCGGAGCGCGTGGACATCATCATCATCATGTCAGTTAGGGTGAGCCGGTACCTTTCCGGGTTGGTGGCATATTAATTGTGTAATGCTCTATTTTTTGCTTTTAAAGCCATGATTTCATATGATTCATAGTCGATGCCTCGTGTTATATTTTATGTGCTCTTTATCATCTGAAAATGTTTGAGAAAGCCGAGGTTAGACAAATGTGTGTTATCATCATATCAAAGGGGCACCGTTGTTCAAATCTCTGGTGCATGACCTGAGAGTGACGGGACCTAGTACGATAGGATTGTTTTCCCGCGGTGCCGATGACCACGAACCTCCAGAGGGGCAGAGCCCTTATTTTTCTTCTTCCCCGTACAACGGCACTAGATGCACGGGCGAGAAGATAGACTATTGTTATGTGTCGAGTGATTTATTTAGTTAGGGTATCTGTCTTAAATGGACACTCTCACTACGCAGCTCTCTAATAGGATCATGTGTGTTGGTAGGACCCAGACTTTGCTGATTAAGCAAAACTGGGCGCTGGTCACAAGGATCCAGACTTCATATAGGCTTCCTTATTTATTTATTTATCACAACTATGGTGTTAGCATGCATATCTATGCAGCACGGACACGTTGTGAAGGTCGCGTATCGCGTGTCCGACACGAATTGAACACGGACACGCCACAATTCGCCCCAATACGCGTGGACACACGAACTGAGATTTCGACACGGCTTGGACAGGCGCGTGTCCATGGAGGACACGCCAAATCCTTCGTCTCCGCTCCTCTCTCGTTTGAGTGCCTCCGATATGTACACCTAGAAGGTAGAGCAAGACTTGGCCAAGCTCACGTCGGCCAATGATGGAGCAGTGCGCCGACAGTGATGTTCGATCTCACTAGCTCAGGATCTCGGCGGCAGAAAACGGAGGCGGTAGAGCCAAGGTTTCGGTGTTGGCGTCAAGGAGAGAGCAGATTTGCATAGAGAGAGATAGATGAACTATGTGTTGAAGACACAACGCCTAAAGAAGAGCCCGGAGGTTGAAGACAACGAGATCTAGTCAATTCCGGTGAGAGGGGATAATGGAATTAAGAGCATAAGTGTCTTTGCATTAATAAATATAATATTATTTAATTAACGTGTCCACCGCGTGTCCGTGTCTAACTAAAAATTGATTTTGACGTGTCCACGTTTCGAATCATGTCCGTATTGGACACTTGAACTCGTGTCTGTGCTGCATAGATGCATATCCATATGGTTTCAGGTTTCACGTTTCACATTTCCTATTTTCTGCTGCTTTTAAATCAAACCCTGATTTTGGTTGCTTTGTTTTATAATTTGATGTGAGCTCACTTATGTCTGACACATATGAGCATTACCACCTTTTATGATTTTGTTTTCAAACCCTACTTCGGTTGGGTTCGTCTCACCCACAGCGGGATAGCGAGGACGAGTGCTCACCCTTACATTTTCAGGTACTCAGCGACCTTACTTAGAAGAGTTGAACTAGAGGCTATTGACATGGTAGCGGTTGTTGCTTAGTGTTCATGACCTCATAGTCCGTAGGACGCTTTTATTCTCGCGGATCTTTTTCTTTTTATGGTACCTTGATTACCGATCTTTATCTCTATTCTGATGGTCATGTATATACATACTCTGTCTTAGCTTCTCTTATGTGCTTATTCCACTTACTTGCTGGCCCATGTTGCTTATTTCTTGAGACTTGGACTTTGATGTCATTACTTGTTGTCTAAGTGTCATTTGTCGTCTTCCGCACTTGTATTAAATTTGTTATATACATTTTATTTCTCCTCTCTATTTATGTTTTTTATTTTATTCTAGTTTCGTAGTTTCGGATTAGTTAATAATTGACAAGTCGGATTGGCGTTTGTTTAGTAATTCGGAATTACAATACTGCCATGTTTCGGGCCCGAAAATGGGTTTGGAATGGGACAGGGTGTGTATCTAGTAATTAGTCATGTATGAATAAAGTTTCTCAACATATATGACAGAGCCATGAAAGGCCCTTACAAACAGAAAAAAGAACAAAGCGAACTCTCATGAACATACCATCTCTCCCTCTCTCTCTCTCTCTCTCTATTCATGTGAATATATTAGATGAAAAATAATTAGTAGTTTTGCATCATTCTTTTAGTCAATGCGTTGACCCGATTTAACCAGAATGGATCTAGCTGATTCAAGATATATTTAAGAAGACATGAATATTCAAGAAGACAGTAATTAAGCATAAATATTCATCAGAAGATATCATACAACACAGGGAAAATAATAAAAAATACAAATTTATTTTCTCTGATGTTTTACATGGTTAGGTAAAATTTTCGACTTTTGAAGATTAACAAAGCTACTGCTGTCAAATTGTAAAAAAATAAAAATAAAACACACTGAAATATTGCCCGAATGTAACACATTCTCATTGAGAAATAAGTCTGGAATGCTAACTTGCTATAGTGAAAACTAAAGGTATCATTATTGATGTGTTTTTTTTTTCCTTTTCGAAAATCTTTGACGGTCTGTTTTACTTTCAAAATAGTATCTGCAAGGCAAGTATTGAGCATCGTCCTCCGCGGCTGCGTCCAAGTCATGCCCAATGTCGTCGTCTTCAAGTCCAGCGCCATCGTCTTCAAGGTCCAGCACCGTCGTCTTCAAGTCCAGCGCCATCGTCTTCAAGTTCGATTTGGTTTTTGTGCTCTGATGCATGAATCATATTAGTTATTGAATCTAAAATTTACTGCTAGGTTGAATGAAGTTGTTCATAGATACATATTGGTTGAAAATATATAGATATAATTTCGACGAATTAAATGAGTGACTTGAACCGGGATTTCACGACAAACTGTAGATAGAGTTTAGTCATCCTAAATGTTATGTTTGATTACATACGAGTGCTAAGAAGTACGTATTGCATTCAACAAATCCTCATGTTCAAAATTCACACAACTGATGCTAAAAGGATATCGAATCAAAAAAGGAAAAAATGAGAGCTGAAAAAAAAACGATGGTAATAACTAATAATTAACACCCATCACCTCAAAACTAAGTAGTGCATTTGCTTTAGTAATATTAGAACTTCAATATAGGCATCAACGCACTATTATAGAGCGCACTCCCACTAGTTAAAATTTCAATCAATGCCAGCAACCTTTGGCTTAGACATAGGATTTAAAACCTTCGAGCATTCCTATGGCTCACAACGAATTATACCAACCAAATCCCTTTTATTGCTTTGATATCTGAATTTATGTTAATGTAAATGGTTTCAGGAATCTAATTAAGACAAAAGAAAAATAGTGAGAAGATGATAACTAATTGTATTTCTATGAGAAGAAATTTGTAACTATCAAAGTAACTGAAGATGTAACTGGAAATAAATAATGTAACTGTTAAGGAGTGTTAAAAAAAATTTGTAATTATCAAAATAACTAAAGATGTAACTGGAAATAAATAATGTAACTATTAGAAGAAATTTGTAATGAGTAAGTAGAATGTAATTGATTATGTAATTATCAAAGTACTTACTTAAGTTGACTACAAATGCTTCTTTCACTTTTTAACTATATTATTGTTTCCAAGATTATGAACTATCTAAATAACTACATGAGTAACTATATTAATTTTTGGGTTAACTTTTATTTAGTCCCTTAACTTTGATCTCCTCCTCTGTTTAGTTCTTCTTCTTCGGTTTTAATTCATATAGTCCCTCAAGTCACAACTGCTAATTCCAAAGGTCCACTCTGTCTAATCTCACCGTTAGATTAATGACGTGGCCGTTAAGGATCGTCAGCACAGCTCCAGATCACCCAGAAAACAAGTTAACTGACCAAATTATCCCTAGTTCACCCATTTGTAGTGAAACTGCAGCTTTAGGCTTAGTTTGGGACAGCTGTGCTGTGAGTAAAATGACTTTTGAATCAGCTGTGAGCAAAATGGCTTTTGAACTTGCTGTGAGAGGAAGCAGTTTAGGTGTTTGGTAAACTGTTTTCGAAAGTGCTGTGAGAACGAAAAGTAATTTTTTGTGTTTGGTAAATTATAAGTAAAAAGTACTTTGAGTGGGTGTAAATTATCAAAATAATCTGAAATATTTAAAGTTTTATTAAAATGGATATAACTTCTCTAAATTATAGACTATGGTTTTGTGCAATTATTTTGATATAATTTTTTGCAATGTATGATCAGTTGTTTGGACTAAATAAAAGATTTACGAAGAATTCTTAAATATTAAACAAAATTCATCTAAAATATTAGACAAAGTATTTTCCACCATAATCAAATGGAACCATTACACAAAATATATTAGAGTCTATTAATATTGCAACTACATTGCATTCATTAGACTTTGTACAATCATATTTCTTAGCACCACCATTTCTTCAAAAGCTGCTTTCCAAAGCTCCATTTCCTAGCTTTTTAATTTCAGCTTTTGGGGAAATCTATTTTGGTCAAAAACAGCTTTTAGGGACTTTACCAAACACCACACATTAATCCCAAAAGCTAAAGCAGTCTCAAAAGCAGCCTCAAAAGCTGTCCCAAACTAGGCTTTAATCTCCCTTGACATTGTCTTTGCCAACGTTTCTGTGATATCAACACAACAACATTTACACACAATATAACTTTGAAATAACTCGTCCAACTGAAATGAAAAACTCAATTAATAAAAACCCAACTTCTTCTCTCTCACCATCAGTAGCATCAGTAGTAATGATGTTAGCTCTTCCATCACTATGTTAATTATCTCCTCCTTCAAACATGTCTTAGTCTGGAACCTCGTGCTACCAATTTGCCTATCTAAATACCATCAAGAAGTGTTCAAAAGTCTGGAACTTCTTCCACCCGCTCATCCAATATATCATTATCATCTTCCCCATATTTTGATAGTCTTCATTGTCAGGCCGTATCATAATCAAAAAATTTCTGAACCATCACTTTTACAAACCATATAAAAGTGATTCCATAAACCCTCAACTACAAACCCCAAAGTAGCCCTCCAACCAACCCCAAACACAGAAAAATCATCAAGTACGATTACTCGATAAACCCAGAAACTCAAAATTTTACAGCCCCGTGATTTTCAACTAGAGCACAACAATTTACATGGCCTTAAAACATAAATCTGAAATTCACCATCGATCGGCATATTTCGTGGCTCCATCTCGAGGAACCCAAACAATTGTGTTTGAAACAAACTTTCGTTGTCGCCTTCTCTCCTTTTTCAGTTCAATTCAAAAGTTGGGTTTGAAACAAGACTTTGTTTTGGGGAATGTGATTACGAGGGAGGATTGAAATTGATTTGGGAATTATGGGTTTGGGAGAGGCGGAGAGTGTTTAGGTTCCAACCATTTTTATTTTTAGAAATTTTGATCGGATTGCATTCAAATCCTGATTGTTCTAGAGGCCAGGGCAATTTGGTCAGTTCCCAGTTCTTTTTGCTGACATCGCTGTGAGTTAAGAAGGTTAACAGCGACATCATTAATCTAACGGTGAGATTAGATAGAGTGAACCTTTGGGATTAACGATTCTGACTTGAGGGACTATATGGACTAAAACAGAAAGAGAGGGACTAAACAGTAGTTAGCCCTTAGTTTTTCCAATATTGTGAACAAGTAACTATCTCAGTAAATGTATGAGAAAATGCAGTGGTGCAAATTTAGCATGATGTTTGAAAATGGAAAGTACATTGCGACAAAAAACGTTGTCCAAATGAAGCGACAAAAAGAGATGTTTCATGTAACTAGTAATGTAGATATAAAAAATAACTGCTTCTGTAACTACTGGTGTAACTACAACTAAACAAGAATAATAACTGACAAATACATGAGAACAAGACCATTGAGAAATCTATTCACCACAAGAACAATACATGATTTCCATATTCTATATATTTCATATATTCTATTTAAACTTGTAGCGTACCGCTGCATCGCAATGGTAGAGTTCCGCTGCAGAATGCATAGAAGAAAATTTCTTATGAAAATGTAACTGAAAATGTAACTGGAAGTAAACAATGTAACTGTCAAGGTAACTATTAGAAGAAATTTGTAACTATCAAAGTAACTAGAAATAAATAATATAACTGTCAGCGTAACTATTAAAAAAAATTTGTAACTATCAAAGTAACAGGAGATGTAACTAGAGAAAAACAATGTAACTGTTAGAGTAAGTGTTAGAAGACATTTGTAACTATCAAAGTAACTCTTGAATGATTAAATAGAATTAATTCTTTAAACAATCGCCATATCACAACCATACAACTCAATCATAGGTTATATTACAAGGAAATGTGACTGATGAAATAAAGTAACGAATGAAAAACCAAGTCAAAGAATCTTTTACTTTCTTATAGTTGAAATACAATCCAAGTCAAAAACCAAATAGCTATGATGTAACTATCAGTGTAACCAGAAATATAAACTGTCAGTGTAACTATTAGAAGAAATTTGTAACTATCAAAGTAACCCTTGAAAGATTATGGACGAAATGATATAAAACAATTGCTATATCGGATTTTTACAACTCGTTCTGTTGTGCCTGCCAGATTTCCCACACTTGCTACACTTTATCTACTTTCTCAGTACTTCATCCTTACTTCTGAACCTTTATTTTTTTTGTCTTCCGGGTGGTCTCCTTGTCAATGTCGATGATGGTTGTACTAAAATACTACACCACACTAGCTATGCATAGCATATGCTCATTCAAAAATTTCATAATCTGAAAAAAAACCGTTGAACCTGCACAAACAAAAACAAATGTTCATATAGCTACCATTGTAACTATGTATGTAACAATAAAACAAAATCCAAAAATTTATGTAACTAAATGTGTAACTACAGAAGTAACACAGTAGACCTAAAGCTGAAATCACGCAGCTAAGATAGTAAGGATAAGTGTAGCAACGTCAAATTCAAAATGAGGAGGTGCCAAAATATATAGGAAAAAAAAGAAACTACAGATGTGGTTACTGATCGCCCAAAGCATTTGCATATATGGTAAGGGATTCAATATGTATGCAAAGTAAACACTCCACGTTCAAGCTAACAGAACTATAAGCAGGTCATTAACACAGAGATAATAATTTTAGAGTGGTCCATGAATCAACACCAGAATAAAGCTACACGTACACTCTTCTACTCCATTCACAACCTTATGCTCCTTCCTCACAACCTAATCATTATACAGAGTCAAAAATCCACAGAGTCATTTTCACAAATAGTTGGTGTGCATACATAGAGAGAGAGAGAGAGAGAGAGAGAGAGAGAGAGAGAGAGAGAGAGAGAGAGAGAGAGATAGAAACTGACCTAGTAGAAGAAGCGGCGATCGTCGGAGAGGACAAAGCGGTTGATGAATCCACACTAGAATAAAGCAACACATACACTTCTCTACTCCATTCACAACCTTATGCTCCTTCCTCACAACCTAATCATTATACAAAGTCAAAAATCCACAAAGACATTTTCACAAACAGTTGGTGTGAATCACCCAAATTTTCTTTCAAAACATAATAGAAAACATGCATTTGTATATGAAGATCTTTACCTGAATTGAAATTGTTGTCCGGTTTTGGCTTCGGGTCACAGGCGAAGCCTGTCCTCTAGAGTTTTTAGAGAGCTCGGAGTCCTTTGAGAGTCGTCGGAGTCTCAAAGTGTCGTCGTCGGAGAGAGAGAGAGGTTTCGGTCCACTGTCAGCTAGTGTTGGGCGAGCCAGTCGCTGCTGTAGTTGGTGTCAGCTTTTGGGAGGGCGACGACATTGATGGCCACGACGGAGGAGAGAGTAGTGATGGTAGAATCCATGAACATATCAGTAAATATGAGAGAGATGTGATCTGGTTTGAAAATGAAATACAAAATTAGGTAATTGTGTATAACTAATAGCAAGTGTAGAACCGGTACGGAAAAAATGTTAAAACTGACTGTTTTATCATTTTCATAAAGAGCAATTGACCATTATATCATTACACTTAAAAAAAGGTGATTTTTTTTATCATGTGGGAATAAGGGGTGACCTTATTATCATTAGTATGTGGATATGGTAGGTTTTTATCATTTGCCCATTTAACTAATCAAGTGAAAATATAAAATAAATCATAAGAAAAGGGATTATATTTGATAAAAAAAAAAATATATATATATATATTAAAGAGGATCTAAGGGTCTTACACTTACCCCTTAGTCGTGACTCGAACTCCGAACCTAATAACCTACTTTCTAGGTAATTGTGCTCTTTACCACTTGAGCTATCTCATTTCGTCAACTTTTATTGGATAACTAATAGAAAATAATTTTTTTTGGAAGTTTTGAATTTCATCGTGCAAACACACAGTTGAGATTTATATTCTTCATCTTGTTTATCATTTTCCTGTTAGAATTTGAAGAGAACAATACATCAATGCTACTTTTTCACAATATAACATAAGTAATAAGTATAAACATCTACAAAATGTTAACATATATCAAATCATACATTAATTGCCTTAAAATAGTCAAATAATGCAATACGGTATTTTAGATACTTAATTTGGGTTGTGTATTTAGTGAAATATTATAATCAGAAACTAAATTGAGTGGTATTGAGACGGGGTGTGTATTAAGTAGTTTGAGGAGTGTATACAAAATTTCTCTTAATAAAATCTTCTTAAAAAAATTAAAATATATTCTTCTATTTTAACCCATCTTTTTTTTTTCTTTTTCTTTTTTATATTATTTCTCTCTATTCCTCAAAAGTTAAAAGTTTCAACGACTTCTTATACTAAAAATCCTTAAAATTCGCTCCCCTCTCTCAGACTGAAACCCTCAAAGTTCAGTTTTAGTTTAAGATTAAGCGAATAGTGTTGGGATGCTTATGTAACAAGACAGGGTTGAAGGTTTCCATGGAGAATGCCACGAACTCTTCTGAGTGTCTGCCCATGGACAAGCACCTCCGAGCGATTCAAAGAGCCACTAGCACGAATCAGCCCCGGGCGGCTCGATGCGTTGAAGCAAGTTGACCAGCAGGTTGACGCTCTTGCCAACTTCCATGGAATATGCAAAGGGTTGGAACCCTTTAGAAGTTTAAAGTTTTCCGTCTTCGAAAAGCACCCACAGTGCATCCTTACAAGTATGGAAAACTTTCTAGCTTCAAATTGATGTTGAGTTTGCACCTCGTGATTTACTAGAATTATGTGATACATCTCCATTGAAGTAGAAGATTCATTTGCTTTGTTAAATAAACTTGCTGCCATCAAAAGAGAAAATTTTGTTCATCAAATTGAAGAGTACAAAACTTGACAATCCTAGAATTGAAGCAGTTGCTAATAAATTTTAATTATGTGTATCATTTTCTTGCACTACGGAGAAATCTTATGAAACAGAAGCTAATTTCTCTAGATGAGAAGCACCTAATATCTTAATTTAGCTTTGGTTATCCTTAGAAATGTAAATTTGGTATTAAGTGCATCTTAGCTCATTTGTTTATAAGATTGCAGTTTCCTCCTTGTTTTGGTTCCTGATTTTCATATTCACTCTTTTGACCTTTGTTTACGTTGGCTCAACGTCTCATCCATCTCAAATTGGTCTTTCACTTTTATCTTTGGCCACAGCAAGAGTTGGCAAAGGTAAAGTTATTATAAAAAAAAAAAAGTATCATTTTCACAAAAAGAAAGTGAAAGTGACCATTATATCATTTTGATATAAAAAGAGGTGACTACTTGATCATGTGCGACAAGGCTTCACTTTTTTACCATTTCTGATTGTAAGTGGTACCTGTTCATACCTAAAACCCGTAGGCCTGGCAGAGACAGATGAATCCAAGTGTGATCTCCTGTAAACCTGCTTACTAAGGGGAATACCGAGCGGGCCGGTCTTCTCCTCTTCGATGCCTAAGTTAGTACAGTTGGGATGAATAGATAACTTAAGCACGTATGATAAGCAGTAGGAAAGATCAGTTACCTATTAATGAGGGTAGTTGAGGCCCTTATATAGGTGGCCGGGCGTGAGGTCTGGCCTCACTCTTCGATGTGGGACTGGCTTCCTTCTGTTCGTACACCAAAGGGCAGCTCTGGTGACCTCTTTGGCAGGCTGGCGCCCCCGGTCCCTGGGTCCCTGGCCGCAAGGTAGACTGCTGGGCCCCGGCTCCGGGTGCTGGCGATCCTGTTCCGGGCCCTAGGCCGGCCCCGGGTGTACTGGTTGCGGGTCTGTGGGCCTGTTGTAGCCCCTCTGTGGCTACTGTCAACAAGTCCCCCAAGTTCCCGGTCAAGTGCAATCTTGAATGGGGACTTAATATGTCTTGTTTCTGTCCCGCAGACCCGCAATTACCAACCCAACGGTACCCAGTCCCCCAAGTCGGTATTGAAGATTGGGCGTGACCGGGCGTTCGGTCAGGCGAGGTGCGGTGAGTACCTTATCGAGTCGGGGAGTGCATGGGATCTCGACCGGGTGTTCTGCCATATCGGAACGAGTCCCCCAAGGCGAAATTGGCGAACCGACCAGTGGACCCCCATACCCTATCGAGTCGGAGAGTGCATGGGAACTCGACCGGGCGTTCTGCCATATCGGAACGAGTCCCCCAAGGCGAAATTGCTGCCAATGGCGGGGCAGGCCGGGAAATAGCCCGGTGGTTCGGCCCAGCTTGTGCTGGAATAAGCGTGGGGTAGGATTACTAGCGTGCGGGGAGGCCCGTTGGAGCGTGGAATAAGCCAATAGGTACCCCGGTGTTGCGGCCATGTTGAAGCACCGGTTAACACTTGCTAGTTCTTCTCAGCTTGTGTTGGAATAAGCGTGAGGTAATGTGTAGGTTTGTTAGCCTACGGGGAGACTTGTTCTGTGTTAGAGAAACAATCTGCCCGGTGGGGAGGCGTTGAGATAACGAGTCTCGCCATGTATCCCCAAATGCATCACAGTTCAGTGTGATGCAGAGTTTTTATCCTGCTGGAAAAGAGTACATGTGTTAGATGTAAACTCGCCCGGGTTTATAAAGCCCATGCGTTTGGAAGCCTTGAGTTATTGCTGGCTCGTTCTTGCCCGCAGGCGAAGGAAAGTGACTAAACTGGTGGAATGCTTTGGAGCCGGTTGAATGTCACATGATCGGTGGAATGCCATGGAACCGGTTGAATGCTACAGAACCGGTGAGGTGCCATGGAGCCGGTTGGATACTTCATAACCGGTGAGATGCTGCGGAGCCGGTTGGATACTTCATAACCGGTGAGATGCGGCGGAGCCGGTTGGATACTTCATAATCGGTGAGATGCTGTTCCTTGGTTTGAGGTTGACTCTTGGGGAAGTGGGGGGAGTGGACGCCTCGGCTTGTGCTCCTATTTCCCCAAACTGTCGCTTGTAGATGGGACAGGTGGCTGACATGCAATGAAGGGGAGAGCCGATCAGTCCCATCAGTTATGATGGCATGGGAGCTTTATCGATGCTGGGACACGTGTCAGCAGGAAGCGGTCTGAGATGGAGGGGATCTGCGGCTGGGGTTGACTCTCTTTTATGCTTGCCCTAATAATCAACAAGGTGCAGTTTTGCCGCCTATAAGACGCTTCGCCCCCCCCCCCCCCCCCCCCCCCCCTCTCCTCCTGCTGTATTTTGCTGAAGCTTGGCTCTTCGTTTGCCGTCTGTCTGTGCTGTTATCTTGCTACAGAGCTAAATTCTGTTGTTTAGGCTTTATGGCATCTGAGAGATCAGTGAACCCTGTCGATGCCGGCCGTGGGTCGATGGGAGGGCCCGTGAGGTATCAGTTGTTGGATGGCGGCAGGGTGATTTTCTGTGACGAGCCAACCAGAAGCATGACTGATACCGAGATAAGGGATTTTCGGGCGAAGTGGGACATTGACTCCTCCGTTAAGCTCAGGGGCCTGTATCCCGGGGAACTGGCCTGCAACCCGGAGGCGGGTTGGGTTGCCGTTTTTGAGGATCAATTTCGGCACGAGCTATCTCTGCCGCTGCCGAAGTTTGTCCAGTACGCTGAGCATGATAAACCTCTCCCCAGCCCAGCTTCCTAGCAACCAGTGGAGGCAGTTGCTTGGCCTCGGGTGCTTATTTAGTCTGAGAAACATGGACTGGCCCACGGTAAATGAGTTCCGGGCGCTGTACAAGATTGTCTACTGCAAAAAGGCCCAGGCCTGTGGTTGTGTTAATTTCACCGCGCGGGACTTCGATCCTGCTGTCACCCACCTGCCATCGTCGGTTTTGAATGTATGGAGGAGGGCGATTGTGCTGGCCGGGGGCAGGTGGCAGCGTAGTTCGAGGAGCTTTCGGGTGCCCGGGGCTTATCAAGCTATCAGGGATCAGTCGTACCAGTTGGTCGACTTGGAGAGGCAACGGTTAGCCCGGCTTTTTGTTTGCTGGGACAATCTGGGCCGGAGTTCCTACAATTTCATCCGGTGGAATGTGCTGGAGATATGCGAGATGGGGAAGAAACCTGGTAAGGTACCTTGCACTGTTGTTTTGTGGGGTCACATTTTATTCTGACCGCTCGGTTTGTTGGTTTGCAGCTAATGCCTCCCGGCTCGCTGTTCGGACCGTCGAGCCGGATGACGAGCTTGTGGCCCAGAGGTTGATGGAGATGGGAGAGATGGCCTCGAAAACCGTTGTAGATCCAGTTACTTTAGAGAGGACGGTGCATAATAACCCTGTGCCGCTCATGTTTCCGGACTCCCACTACGGTCGGCGGCCGGGCGGTGAGGATAACGCCCCACTTGTTATTCGGGAAGCAAGATCGGCGGGCTCGCAAGGTCCGGAACCACTAGCGCGGCCGGTGGTGGCACGAGCTCCGCGGGAGAGAGAGGCAGCGGAGATGACTGGGTACCGCAGAAGCAGTCTTGGCGAAGCTCCGGCGAAGAGGGCGAGGACGTTTGATGCCGGGGCGTCGAGCTCGGCTGGTGGAGGGTCAGCATTGGTTCTGGCAGAGGGAACCGGTAGCCGAAGGAGTCGGGAGCCGGAAGCCGATCGCGGTTCTGGTGATAGCGGTTTTGGTAGGTTCGTGACATCTACCATTGAGTCTTTGAGACTTGATCAGGAGGCTCCGGGGGCTGCGCGGCCGGGCAAGAGCAGGAAGAAGGCTATGGAGTTAGGCCTTTGGGTAAGCCTGGTTGCGTACCTGTGTGGAATTGAGGTTCTTATGTGCTCCCTGTCCTCTTTTGTGGTACGAGCTAATGTTCCTTTTGTGCATTTGTAACAGCTGGTTCACAGCCTTTACGCCGCTGAGCCTAATGGGGAGACTCTGTTTTTGGAGAGGCAAGTGGAGGACCTCACCATGCAGCTGTCATTGGCGGAGGCTAAGCTTACGCAGGAGAGAGAGGAGGCCGGTCGGCTGGCGACCGCTCGGGAAGAGGAGAAAACGGAGCTGGAGGTGAATGTTTTGGAATTGCGTACCCAAATAACAGCAGTCGTCAAAGGAGGGGAGAAACTCACAGAATCCCGACTTGCCGAAGTCGCTGATAAGGCTATCGACGATTTTCGGGAGTCGTTGGAACTTGAAGAGATGTTGGAGGCCGCTCGTGCGAAGGGTATAAATGATGCCTATCTGGAGTGGAGGGAGAAAGGATGGCTTGATGCTGAGAGGATGGAGGTTGAGGTAGCCTTGGCCGAGAAACTGGCGGGTTAGGGATTGGAGGCGTCGGCGGCGCTGATTAGCGATTTTTTGTTTTACATGTATACCTGGCAGATGTATATACCTTGTAACCAGCTGTAGCTCATTCTAGAGGCAGTGACTGTGTATTGCAACATCGGTACCAAATACATTATTGTCCCTCCAAGACTGATCTCATTTAGGGTAGAACCGCAGGTGCTGGATATTCCATGGGCGAGTAGAGTAGATGCCGTCGGCGTCTATGATGTGGAATGTTGCCGGACCCGCGGCTGTGGTGATTTGGTAGGGCCCTTCCCAAGTTGGCTCCAAGGCCAGCGGTTTTTTCTGAATTTTCTTCATGACCCAGTCTCCCACTTGCAATTTTCTTTCCCGGACCTTTCCGTCGTAGTACCGAGCGACCCATTGCTTGTACGCCTGGTTTCGCATATGCACTTGGTCGCGCCGCTCCTCTATGAGGTCCAGGTTGAGCCGTATGCCTTCGGCGTTTGTTTCGGCGTCGTAATTCTCAACTCTTCCGCTGGGCATGTCGGTCTCTATGGGGAGCACCGCTTCGCTTCCGAACGCCATGCAGAACGGGGTCTCCCCTGTTGCCCTGGTTGCTGTCGTCTGGATGGCCCATAGAACCGCAGGGAGTTCCTCAGCCCAACATCCCTTTTTGTCGTCCAACTTCTTCTTGAGGAGACTCTTGATGATCTTGTTGACTGCTTCCACCTGGCCGTTGGTCTGCGGGTGCGCTACTGAGGCGAACAACATCCGAGTCCCCATGGAAGCCGTGTACTGGATTAGATCAGCATTGTTGAACTGTGTTCCGTTGTCCGTGACTATGGTCTGCGGCACCCCGAACCTGCAGTAGATGTTCTTCCATAGGAATTTTCTTACCCGCTCCTCGGTAATCTTTACCAGGGGTTCCGCCTCGACCCACTTGGTCTGATAGTCGACGGCTACGATGGCGTATTTGTATTGTCCCACAGCAATTGGGAAAGGGCCGATGATGTCCAGCCCCCACTGTGCGAATGGCCATGGTGCTAACAGAATTGACAGCGCGATTGCGGGGGCATGGAGTGTGGTGGCGTACATGTGGCACTTGTGGCAGCTGCCTGATATTTTCCTCGACGTTGCTGCCATGTCTGGCCAGAAGTACCCTGCCTGTAGCGACTTGTGAGATAGGGACCAGGCGCCATAGTGATTACCGCACACTCCTTCGTGGATTTATCGCATGATGGCTTCTCCCGCCTCCTTAGTCACACACTTTAACTGGGGGAAGCTGTGTCCTCTTCGGTACAGCTTGCCGTTGAGGAGGTTGTACCTGGCACACCGGAGGTGTAGCCTCCTAGCCTCCACTGTACCCTGGGGGCTGGTTTTGTCAGCCAAGTATCTAACTATCGGATCCATCTAGCTCGGTGGTGCCTCCTCTACCGCAAATATCTCGGAGATGGTCTTGCTTATGCTCGGTTTCTGGAGGGTTTCAATTTTAGCTCTTCGATACTCCGGTGGGTAGTTTCCGGTTGCCAACCTTGCAAGGGCGTCTGCATGCCTATTTGCCTCCCGGGGTACATGCTGAATCGTGGCGCCCTGGAATGGCTCGATCAGGGCTTTGGCCAAAGCTTGGTAGGAGGCTAACTGGGGTTCCTTGACTTCGAACAGCCCGTTCATCTGGTTCACTACCAGGCTCGAGTCGCTGTATATTTCCAAGGATGGTATCCCCATCTCCTTGGTTAGCTGCAAGCCGGCTATGAAGGCCTCGTACTCAGCGGCGTTGTTGGAGGTATTGAAGAGGAACCGTAGGGCATACTCGTACGACTGGCCATCGGGCGAGGTTAGCATGACGCCGGCTCCGCTCCGCTTACCCGTTACAGAGCTGTCCACACAAAGTTTCCAACCGCTGGGGAGGCCTGGTTCGATCTTTATGGCCTGAACTGCTTCGGCGCCCTTGGACCGGCCGGATTGCGCCTCTACCGCCATCGGGGTGAGTTCGCATATGAAATCCGCAGCGGCCTGACCCTTGATAGCCGTTCGCGGGGCGTAAGTGATGTCGAACTCTCCCAATTCAACTGCCCACCGTACGAGCCTGCCGCTGGTATCCAGTCTTTGCAGGATCTGCCGTAGAGGGTGATTGGTATATAGGGTGATGGAATGAGCCTGGAAATAGTGCCGGAGCTTTCTGGCACTGACGATCAGGGCCAGAGCCAGTCTTTCAATGTCAGGGTACCGGACTTCGGCTCCGGTAAGTCCCTTCCCTGCATAGTATACCGGGAGATCGATCGTGCCCTCCTTCCTGATGAGAGCCGCGGAGATGGCCGTTCCTGACGCAGCTATGTAGAGGTATAGCATCTCGCCCGGCACTGGTTTGGATAGGAGAGGCACTGTAGACAGGTATTTCTTGATGGACTGGAATGCCGCTTCGTGCTCCGCCGCCCAGTGAATTTTCTTGAACTGCTGTACCTTGAGTAGTTTAAAGAATGGGGCGCACTTATCGGTCAGGCGAGAGATAAATCTGGCGAGGGCGGCCAGTCGGCCGGTCAGCATCTGGACTTGGTTTCTTTCCCCTGGTGTTTCCATGTCTAGGATCGCCTGGACCTTCAGCGGGTTAGCTTCTATCCCTCGCTGGCTGATAACATAACCTAGGAACAAGCCCTCTGAAATTCCAAAAATGCACTTCTTCGGGTTCAAGCGCATTCCAAACTTGAGCATCTTACCGACGACTACCGCCAAGTCTCGGACGTGGCCCCCGCGGTCAAGCTCTTGACCAGCATGTCATCTACGTACACTTCCACCGTTTTGCCCATCTCCTGCTCTAACATGCGATTTACCATCCGTTGGTATGTGGCCCCGGCGTTCTTTAGACTGTACGGCATCCTCTTGTAACAGTAGGTGCCTCGGTCAGTTGTGAACGAGG
This sequence comes from Potentilla sterilis, assembly GCA_963682095.1. NCBI lineage: Eukaryota > Viridiplantae > Streptophyta > Magnoliopsida > Rosales > Rosaceae > Potentilla > Potentilla sterilis. The sequence goes on along the minus strand of OY821760.1, from coordinate 8,827,740 downwards.
TGTGCTCTTCGTCGTCCGGGCTCATCCTTATCTGATTGTATCCGGCGTTGGCATCCATGAAGCTGAGTAGTTTAAAACCGGACGTGGAATCTATAAGCTGGTCGATTCGGGGGAGCAGGAAGCTGTCTTTTGGGCATGCCCGGTTTAGGTTGGTGAAATCCACGCACATGCGCCACCGGTCGGTTCCCTTCTTTGGGACCATAACCACGTTGGCGAGCCATCGGGGGTACTGGACTTCCCGGATGAAACCTATGCCTCTCAGCTTCTGCACTTCTTCTCTGATCGCCTCATATTTCGCCGGGCTGAAAGACCTCCTCTTCTGCCTCACCGGGGGAACGTTGGGCAACGAATTTAGCCGGTGGACAGCTATCTCTGGAGATATGCCTGGCATGTCCTCGTAGGACCATGCGAAGACCGAACTGTTGTCTCGGAGAAAGGTGATGAGCTCTTGCCTGACAGCCGGGGCGAGCTTCGTTCCTATCACCACCTTGCGCTCCTGGTGATCCTCCGAAATGGAGATTGTTTCGGTTTCTTCCACAGCCGACGGTCGTTTTAGCTTCTCGTTGTCGGAATCAGTGTCATCACGGGGGTCAATGCTCGGATCCGGCACTGGCGCTTGTTGAGTAGCCGTGAAGACCTCGGTTCGCTTTCTTCTGTGGGTCAGGGCCTCCGCGTAATGCCTGCGAGCGATCTTCTGGTCCTCGCGTATGGTAATGACGCCTGCGGGTGAATGCATTTTTAACATCAGCATATGGCCGGCTATAAACGTTTTCAGCCTCCACAACCTCGGCAGACCGATTATGCCATTATACGAGGACAGGCAGTCCACGATGATGAACTCCAGGTGCTCCTTCCTCGTCCTGTCTCCCTCGCTGAAGATTAGCGGTAGGTAATCTGATCCCAAAGGCTGGACCACCTCACCGGAGAAGCTTATCAGCGGCTCGTTATCCTGGGATAACTTGCTCCTTCCTCTCTGCAGTCCCTTGTATGCGTCTCGGAACATCACATTGACAGAAGCTCCGGTATCGATCAGCATGCGGCTGGTTATCCAGTGGTCTATTTGGACCGTAATGAGGAAGGGGTCGTTATGCGGTTGGATCAGATCCTCTGTCTCTTCTTCCTCATAGAACGTAACCGAGTTCCATCCGGTTTTAGCGGCTTGGCCGCTTCCTCCTCCAAAGGCGTATACCTCCTTTCCCCGGATCGACCTTAAGCACCGCTTCTTCGAGCTCCGGGTAAGTCGATCTATGTGGTCCCCACCATGTATCATATTTATGCTCCCGTGCACCTCGATCCCTCCCGGGACTCGGGTGCTTATGGTTCCCACTTCTCGGGCACCCTGCCTGTCTCCTTGCGGGTCGTCTGTCCGGACTCGGCCGTCCACAACCGTTTTCGGGGGTCGTTGGTCGTTAGTCCGGACGGCTGGGTCCTCGCGTTTTCCTGCTGGCACAACGGCCAGGGTCCGCGGTTGTCGCTCCGCTGGCGCCGCTGCCACGGGCCGCGCCGGTCTCGAAGTCGGCGGCCTTCTACCTGCCTGTGAACCGTTGTTGCCGCTCCGGCGGGGTCGCCAATCCTCCCATACTTCGGTTTTCTTGCTGGTCGTATATGTGCGGTTGCGATCCTGCCGCCCCGCTTTGCTTTCACGGGAAGACGGTGGTAGTAGGTCATCCGGCCTTCGCTTGGGCATCTTATCCCCATACATCTCATGTTCCGCCTGGGCGTGCCTGACGGCCACGGCCATCAATTCGTCGTACCCCAGCGGCTCCTTTACCCGCAGGGCGTACGAGAGTTCCCTGGGTCTTAACCCCTGCTTGAATGCCATCTCAGCGATCCTTTTATCCAAGTTCCTGACCCCGGCCGTGGCGATATGCCACCGGTTAACGAAAGCGCGTAGCGGTTCGTGGTCAGTCTGCATGCAGTCGAAAATGATCGTTGATGTTTGGGCCGCCTTGGCTCTGAGGACGAACCGGCCGACAAACTTATCAGCCAGCTGTTCGAAAGTTTCCACCGAGTTTACCGGTAGCTCGTAGAACCAACTCAATGCCTCCCCCGAGAGCGTCTCTTGGAATACATTGCAACACGTGGCGTCTGAGTAGCCCCTTGTGCCCGTTTGTGACTTAAAGCTGTCCAGGTGCTGGTATGGGCAGCTTAATTGCTCCTGAGTACGTCAGTTTCAGGAGTCTTTGGTCACCAGACCTTCCTGATTCCCTAACCCGGTGTGGAAAAGGTCCAGTGCGTTCGTTGAATCGTGCACTGTCCTGCGGTCGCCCCGTCCTTTTCTCGCTGGCTTCTAGCCGGTCCCTCATGTACGATACCGAGGCGGACAGCGTCTGGAGCGTCCTTGCGGTGGAGCTATCCTGCTCGCTCGATGCCAGACTCGTGCGGTATGGGGGCTCAACCGGGCCGGAATTCTTCAGAGCTTCCGGAAAGAGAGGCGTGGGCACGTGTGCAGTCTTTCTCCTTCCCGTAGGCTGTCCCACCTCTAGGTGCGGGAATTTGTTACTTTTGTTTTCGGGCCGCGATGCCGCCCGAGAAGTGCCCTACTGGTGCCTCTTCTCCAGGGCCGCTAATAAGGCGACGTTCACCGCTTCCAACTCTTGGCACCGGGCATCCGCCCTTAGTCGGTCTCGATCGCCCTCCTCTCGCAACCGTGAGACTTCTGCCTTTATTTTTTTTATTTCCTCCCCCACATCGTATTGGTCAGGATTGTCTGAGCCTTGGAAACCGTGAGTTCCGTCCTGGTCGGGGGATGGGATGAACCTCGCGCTGACTTCGGATTTAATGTTTTGGGCCCGGCCGGGGATCCGGACTCGTTCTTTCAACCTTCCCTCGCTAGCTCTTATCTTCCTTCCTTCCATGGCCTCCGGATTGTGGATTTAACTGCCTTTCAAAAGATCAGTCGGGTTCTATCCTCCGGTAGAGCAACACAACTTTTTGAACTCCTTCCCACAGACGGCGCCAATTGTTCTTACCTAAAACCCGTAGGCCTGGCAGAGACAGATGAATCCAAGTGTGATCTCCTGTAAACCTGCTTACTAAGGGGAATACCGGGCGGGCCGGTCTTCTCATCTCCGATGCCTAAGTTAGTACAGTTGGGATGAATAGATAACTTAAGCACGTATGATAAGCAGTAGGAAAGATCAGTTACCTATTAATGAGGGTAGTTGAGGCCTTATATAGGTGGCCGGGCGTGAGGTCTGGCCTCACTCTTCGATGTGGGACTGGCTTCCTTCTGTTCGTACACCAAAGGGCAGCTCTGGTGACCTCTTTGATAGGCTGGCGCCTCCGGTCCTCGGGTTCCTGGCCGCAAGGTAGACTGCTGGGCCCCGGCTCCGGGTGCTGGCGATCCGGTTCCGGGCCCTAGGCCGGCCCCGGGTGTACTGGTTGCGGGTCTGTGGGCCTGTTGTAGCCCCTCTATGGCTACTGTCAACAGTACCTTATTATCATTTGACCTATATAGAAAACATTTCGTCTTTTGAAGATTAAAAAGGTTACCTTTGTCAAATCGTTTGAAAAAAAAAATGGAAGTATTGACTGAATATAACATATTTGCTTAAATTTGGTATGGAAGTGAGGTTTTGAAAGTGAAAATTGAGAAAATCAAAGTAGGCAACAATGAGTTTAAGGTCGATAGGGATTTCTCATTGAACCTTGTATTATTGAATTTTCATGCGAATGCGAGATCGACGAGACATATAACTTAAACTTGCCTCAACAGAGAGAACTTAAAATTGTACTTAAAGCCTACTCAAACTAAATATTATTAAAACAACAATTAATAATTTGTCTTGGTCACTCCTTACTTTTGATTATTAGCCTCCTCTACTTCCTCCACATTTGCAGTCGTTGGCTCGTTGCCTCTTTTATGTTCTTCTTTTAGTTTGTCTCATAGTGCTCTCAGAGATCATTTGGCTTGTAGAGAGAGTAGTAATACTCAATTACTCACATTTGTTATTTGTACGCACCGTTTGACACCATGCCCACCTGTAAAAAATTTATGAAGCACAATCAAACGAAACAGAAAGACTTTCACACACGAGCGCGTCCTTATGCACAAAGTTAATTTTTGTTTTTGTTTTTGTTTTTGAGATAATAGAAAAGGGTTCTATTTGCACCTCTAATCTGCTGAATATACCTCCATATATTTTTGTAAAATTTATATTACTTTTATGTCCCTCTAGTAATTTTTCAAGAAAAAAAAAGTAGAAGTCCTTTGTCCATTTCTAAACCTTGCTGTATTTTTTCGTTGCCCACCAACCCAAACAACCATTGGTTTGTATCGGAAAAAAAAAACCATTAATTTACAATTAATAAGCAAACAAACTAGAACGAATTGAACCATGTTCCTGAAACGACTAAACGTTTCTAGCATCTTGATTCCACAATTCCACTACTTAATCTGCTATAGTATTGGTAATCAATTATGCATAATGAATTGAACAAAGCCCACAAATTTGAAAGAGAACCTAGCATCGTACTGGACAAAAAACTAAGGTAAGATGGTTTTCTCATAACGTTTGACCTTTATTTGATTTATGAGATTTAATTGTCATTTAGGGCACAATTTTTTACTTATGTGATTAGTTGAATTTCGGGTTCTGGAGAGAGAAAAATTGCACTGTTGTCATCTTTAAAGAAGAGAGAGAGGTAGACTCAGAAATTTAAAATAACTGAAGGGGTAAAATTGACAGTTAAAAGAAAAATAATGAGGTTGAGGTGAATAAAATAAACTTGGATGTGCAAATAGAACTTCCCGATAGAAAAAGATAAAAGATAAAGGAGGTAGTTAATTTGAATCGAAGATGTAATAAAAGTGATTGATTCTTTTCTTCTGGTTCAGTAGAAAACACTACACTCCGATTTTCTCCAACCCGTCTCTTAATCAAAACCAAATGATCATTATCATTGATCAATTCTAGGTTTCAGATTCAAGAAATGAGCACCAGCACCAACAACAACACCACCTCCACCACCGCCGCCGTTGATACCACCAGAGATCTCGCCTTGTGGTTCCTCGACCAATCGCGCCTCGGCTCTCTTAGCGGCCCCGCCGACATGGACGAGGACGAGGACTCGCCGACGGAGCTCAACACCATCAACAGCTCCGGCGGCTTCATCGTCGTCTCCCCCGATAAGCTCTCCGCCAGGTACACAAACGTCAACCTTCACGGCCATGACGTCGGCGTCGTTCAGGCCAATAAGCCGGCGCCGGTGAAGCGGCTCGTGTACTACTTCGAGATTTATGTCAAGGATGCCGGCGCCAAGGGCCAGATTTCCATTGGATTCACTACTGAAAATTTTAAGATGCGCAGGCAGCCTGGGTGAGACTTCTGCATCTGCTCATAAGATTTCTTCATTTTTTGTTTGAATAATCAATAGGATAGCAAAGAATAGAAATTGGAAGCTATATTTTGTTGAATAGTATAACAAAGAATATAAATTGGAAGTAAAATTTTGTGTTTTACTGTAAGTATTGACCTTTTTAAGCATTGCAGAATTAATGCGAGTACTATTTAGTGGACTAATTAACTGATCAGTTTGGAATTTGATTGTGTGAACTGTACTGTTCTTAATAAATACGATAGTAGGGAAAAAGCTAAGATTATTGTTCGTCAGATTTGAAATTTTTTTATGTTATGCAAGTTCGATTTGAAACTTGTTCGTCAGATTTGAAAAAGCTAAGATTTCTTGATTTTGTTTTCGAATAATCGAATAAGATAACAAAGAATAGAAATTGGAAGTTTTTGTGATTTTACTGTCTTAAGTAGTTGAGGGTTCATGTGAGTAGGATTTAGTAGACATATTAACTGATCAGTTTCACGACCAAAAAAAAAAATTGATCAGTTTCGGAACTGATCAGTTAATATGAACTGATTGTCTGAACTGTGCTGTTCTAGTAAGTATCATAGTGGGTGAAAAGCTAAGATTATTGTTTCATCGGATTTGGAACCTGTTATGTTTGAATTCAAAGTTCCATATTTTATTTTGCTATCTGGGCAACTTTCTGAGTTCTTTTCATTCATGGAGCAGATGGGAGGTAAATAGTTGTGGCTATCATGGGGATGATGGATTTTTGTATCGCGGGCAAGGAAAGGGTGAGGCTTTTGGCCCAACTTACACATCTGATGATAGAGTTGGAGGTGGCATTAATTATGCGTCTCAGGAGTTCTTTTTCACGTAAGGCAGTAGTCTACTCTGTCTTGTATGTTTGTTTCATAATGTTGGATGCATGAAATTTCACTTATGTCTTGCTTACTTTGCCCTTCTTGTATGTCAGTAAAAACGGAACTGTAGTCGGAACTGTGCCCAAGGACATGAAGGGTCCTTTATATCCTACCATTGCTGTACACAGCCAAAATGAGGAGTATGTGATATCTTCCTTGAATAGTAACCTGCTGTTCAGCTATTTTGTTGCTTCTGGATATAAGTCTCAGCTTTAGATAATAAAAATTATGGTTTCATGTTATCTTTCATGTGTTTGATATTTATCCTGCAGGGTGCAAGTCAACTTTGGGCAACAACCTTTTGCTTTTGATCTTAAGGCAAGATATACCTATCCTTCTTGTGCTTTTATTTTAAGAACAATGATACATATTCTGCATGATCTCTTTTATCACATTGTGATCCTATCCACAGGGGTTATGTACTTGCTTCTGTTTTCAATTATGTGTAAAATTTTAAGTAGTAATGATCATTGGTTGTTGCTGCTAGAATGTAATTTTTGTGTGGTGTGGAAAAAGATCATTGCTTTTAGTGTCCGGTGGCTGCCATCATAGTCTATGCTACTGTTAGGGTCTTTTTGTTTACCGCATGGGTGCTAGGAAAGGGTCATTAGTCAGGTTTAAAATGCATAAATTATAAAGCATAGGTTGCCTTTCCCAGAGGTTTCAACACTTGAGGACTGATGCTCAACTCTCAATCAATCGTCTTTAGAATTAAACATTCCACTTTCGTCTCTTCCTACCATTAATGGAACAACTATGAGTCCTATTTCATGTACAAAGCCAATACATGGAATAAGAAAGAAAACACTTTGCTGATTTGAAATCCCAACATTTCTCAATCCTTAAAGGAAATCACTGGCAGTACACATACCCTTTTAATATTTTCATTCCATGGAACTGGTTAGGATTTTCAAGAGCCAATTCTGTGACTGTAATATAAACAAGGGCCTGAAGGTTTTACTAATAAAATTTCACTTTGTCCATAATTTTGCCCGTCATTTTCAGATTTGTTATAAAGTATGATAGTGTTTTGAGTCAGTAAAGGGTAAACAATATTGTTCTATGTCTAAACAGAAGTAATATGTAGACTCTGCATTCATTGTTGTTTCCTATCATTCATTTCTGTTCTGTACTATGCTTCTCATGTAGACATTTGCTAAATGGCATCTTCAAACTCATTTCATAACTTCTTATTAGGAATTTGAAGCACAAGAGAGGATGAAGCAGCAAATGATGATTGAAAAGATTTCATTGCCAACTAATGTTAGTCATGGGTAAGTTGACATATATATAAATTTTTTTTTTCCTCTTAGATATCTAAAGCTTTTGGCTTCCTCATAGCTATGAGCTTATCATACTTATTTTACGTATCTATCTATTTGTCTTACAAAAGATGGCCCTTACATATATTTCTCCTAGACTCATAAAGTACCATGACTTCTTACAGACTCATTAAATGACAATAGACTCTTGGAGTATTGATATATACTATACATACTTGAGACTTAACTACTTTTTTTTTTTTTTTTTGAGGGGAAAGGAAACATGTCCATTGACTTACGTTATAACGACCACAAGGATCAAACACATGAGATGACAGGCCAATTCAAATGCAAGCTAAAAGGCTAATACTTACTAATCACGAGTGAATAGTAGAACAAACTACGAATTGAAAAACAAAACTCAAAAACTGCAGTCCAAAAAGGCGGACTCTACACGACTAGAAAGCGAATAAGAACCTCTATTCATATAACTGCCGAAGGATGAAACAACGAAATTGATAAGCCTGACGCCTGAGACCTCAAATTGGTGTACGTTGCCACTCATCACATAGCTTCATCCATATAGCAGTATAAGACATCAAGGTGCTACTCCCTCGAAGAGCCAAGAGATAACTAACCGAGATGAGAACTAGGAAGGAAAATAGGATCCCTCGGCCAATCTACCTGGCCACAAACTGCAGCCCAAAAAGATTGAAACCCAGAGGCCCAATATCCCTTCTTCTCCCCAGATGAACATTCGGCTCCATGCTTCTCGGAGGAGCCTCCGATCACTCTCAATCCAGTGGCTTCCACCACCATCCCATAACTCCTCCTCCGCTAGAGACGATCAATTTTTTGCTACCGGCAATCTCACGAAATCTAATCCGACGCCGGAAAGTTGGAGGGGACCTCGCCTCCGTAGCCCAACCCGATCTCGAGATTCGGATCTCCATCGAAACTTCCGCCGAGGCCACAGGCTCTCACTTGCGTTGCCGAAGACCTCACCCTCCTTCCACGAACTCGCTTCTCAGCCACTTCCTCTGACTGTTGCTAAGTACCTTTACTACCCCGGAGGAACTACGTTGAAGCGTCCTGTTGCAGACGAGGTTGGAGACTGCCGCCGCGATGCACAGAAAACCTACCTAGGTTTTGGTATCTCTCCGATAGTTCCGGAGCCTATTTATATAACTTGGTAATGACTTAACTAGACTGTTAATACCACTAGTCTCAAATATAAACTTTTGATAATACTCAACATCAACTCTTGGATTCTTTGCTTGTTTAGTTATTATCTTTGTCTGACTTGGATTCTTTTTTCTACCATGGGGACTTTTTTTTGGACCAAAAAGTTTTAGAGCAGAGCAAGTGGGTGCTGGGCCCAGCTTTTTGTTTATTTTGTAAGTCCCAGTTTGGCTTCTAAAGTGGGGTTTATTTATTTATTTTAGGAGTAAATACTTGTTACCCCCTAAACTCTTTACCTAAAAACAGTTTTGTCCCTATGCTTTCAAATTAAACTAGTAGATCCTTAATCTCCCATATTTCAACAATTTAGTCCAATCTGTTACATGGCCGTCAGAATATTCCGTTAAATTTCTAAAATGACGAAAATAACCCCGTTCAAAATCAAATTTTTTTTATCTCTTTTGTTTTTGTTCATCAACTCTTTTTTTGTTTGATTATTGTTATACTTTTGGTTTATATATATAATTATATATAGAGAGGTACTTAATTTGACCCCCAAAAAAAAATTAAAAGAGAATGGGAAAAATAAAAAAGATTTTCAGTAGGGGTATTTTGGTCATTTTAACACCTAAAGTGTGCCAATAATGGATTTGTTTGACGGAATGGACGAAATTGTTGAAATATGGGAGATTAAGGATCTACTAGTTTAATTTGAAAGCAGAGGGATAAAACTGTTTTTAGGTCAAGAGTTTAGGGGGTAACAAGTATTTTGTCCTTTATTTTATTTATATCTTTAATCCGGCTGTAGCTACTGCATCAGATGCATAGTTATGGCAGTCAATTGTTTGAAACTAGTTCTTTGTGTGTTGGGTAGGCGGAGTTTGGAGTTTGAGGTGTCATAGCGCTTATGTCTTCTTAGAATATACCCCCTTTTAATGACTTCCAAGATTAAAAATTGATGTTTCAGTTTCTTGAGGTTGAATAGAAGAAAAACTTAGTATGGGCTCCCATTGAGAGTAGAGTCTCTGATTGGAAATGCAAGACCTTGTGTGAGAGCTTACAACGTATGGGCATCTCCAGCCCATGCAAATACGTTTTGAGTTGAACTGATGCAGGACAACTCCTGCATCATGAATGCTCAAATTCTGTCATGTTAGCTGAGTAGGCTGTCTGTGAAATTAGGCCCAAGGGCCTCCCGTTCTTCAAATGGCGCTGAATATAACCTGTTGATGCAATTGGCTCAAAGTTTTACAAAACGTGAGTGGTGGACTTGTAGAGAGTGATGACCTGAAATATATCCAATTAAGATGGTTTTACTTCAGAATCTCTGCTCTCCCTAGCTCTGTATCTGGACCCCCTGAACTCTGCCTCACGGGCCATTGTACAGCTTTAAGTTCTTTTCTAGTTTTACAAGGTCATTTTGGTCTCCGCTTTAGGTATTGAACTTTATATAAATCTTTTTGGGTTATCACAAGAATCCCTTGGTGCTATGCGCTTCTGAACTACACGCAATAGAAACTACGGTTGGTCAGTTTTAGGGTTGAAATATATTCTGATCGGGTGCTTGTACATTTACTTGTATCATATATATTTATGGGTCAGGATCAAGGGACACACAATTGTACACAATTTTTTATACACCTTCTGAGCCCTAAGATTTTAAAGTTCTCAATTGTCTGGATTAAGTATATGGCATTAGATATATTTTCTAACAAAAAAAAGATAAATAAATTTAGGAAAACTGGTCAGGTACATCTGACAAGAACCAATGAAAAATAGACAGCTGTCCATTAGAATTACATATATGTCAAATACCCAATAACCCCCTGCTATGTCCCTTTATTACAAACAAACTTTAATAAATGGACACTTGTCCGTTGCCCATTGGCTGTGGTCGGGCATAGCTGACCATGGCTGGTTAGGGAAGTTCATGCCATAAATTTAAGGCAAATAAATATATATAAATCTTTCTTTATAAAAGAGTATTATACAAAAGTAGATAATACTAAAATTTGAAGAAGAGAAGAAACGGAACAACGCCAAGAACAACAGCAAGAATGCCAAAACCATGGTGTTCATCTTGGTTCAGTAAATTTTATGTCCTACCCTAAAATGAGATTAGACTCATTCCTCATGATTATTACACCATTACTAAAGTTCTTCGAATCTTGTATATTCTTGAGCTCATATCTAGACTGTTACATGTCAAATGTTAAGTATATATAAAATCATACCTCCTTCAATTTGAGTCTGGTTCAATGGAAATCTGGGACTTGTGTCCCTTGTTGATTTCTTCTATGTTTGGTGAGTATTAATAAGTTCCCAGTATGGAAAAAGGAAAGTATGCAGGGACGGTTCACAAATCAATGAATCATGCATCATGAATCTTAATTTCATTCATTTAGAATTTGGGAAGGTGATGGCCAGGGATCAAGCTTAGGAGAGGCAATCTGCAGGTGTTCGTGTCATGCTCTACTTGTTCATTAGTCTTTATTTTTGTATTTTACTTTTTAATCATAATAGAAAATTATATTTTGGTATTATTCATTTTGTTTATTTATAGCTTTATGCCATGTCATTTTCATACTTAATCTAGACCATTGTGTGTCTTAATATCTAAAGGCTGAGAAGATGTGGTGTATAATTGTGTGTCTATTGAATCGGACCCTATATTTATATATATAGCAACATAGCAATATAGAAGTTTACCTTGAAGATAGAAATGTCATACTTTTACAGTTTTACAGTACATTATTTGTAGATCTTGTTTATCTCAATACTTTTATACTTCAAGTTTTAATTTATTTATACTTTGTTAATCAGAATTGTGCGCTCCTACTTACTACATTATGGCTATGAAGATACGCTCAATTCATTTGACATGGCAAGTAAAAGTACTGTTCCCCCTGTATATATAGCTCAAGAAAATGGCTTTGATGAGCAGGATATTGTGTATGCACTTAATCAAAGAAACACTCTTAGACAGGTACTGATTACTTTAATGACATCTTGTCTCGATCATTCAGTTGTTGCCTAGTTATCTGCTTTCTTTTCTTTCTCTTGCCTAGCTATGTTTAAGCTTTTCTGTATATGCATGAAAATTCCAAAAAGGTATGGTGTGAGTTTTCACATTTTGATTTAATCTATATTGAGCTTCTATATGAGAAATTACCCATGGGTCATATTATACCACTCCTTTTGTTCCATTTAAGAATAAATTAATGATCTTCTGGTATGGAGTTTTGTTTTGTTGTTGCTATTGGTCGACAGTACAGTTTAAGAAATCATTTCTGTAGCTGTTATTAAGTATTTGCTACAACTATTTGATCACTGGAAGTCATGAAATGGTCTACTAGTTTATAATTTTGGCTTGTGTTCTCATTAGATTGTATTCAGTCCCATGTATAGATTTTCCTAGCATATTTCTGCCGTTGGCTGACCAATATCTTTGCCAATGAAGCTTGTCAGGAATGGGGAGATTGACTCTGCACTTGTTAAACTCCGTGAATGGTATCCCCAAATTGTTCAGGTGGACTGTCTCAGGTTTTGAAGTGGCTGTTTTTTTTTCCAAGTTATATCTCTATTACTATAATCTCTGAACATGAATTTTTGAGATCATGCTGTAATTTCTGTTTACTGTGCATGAAGAGAGCTCAAATGATTTCCTAGTAGTCTTAACTTTGTTGTAAAGCCTGAATTCCTTTCTAAGCCCTCTACGTGTCCATCCTCTGTGTTATAAATATCACTACTCCTTTTATTCCCTGTTAAACATGTTAAGAGTGATGTCCTTATCGCAGCTAGTTATACAAATTAACTCGTACATAAAAGGAGCCAATTTTAAAGTATTTAAGCGTGTTAGAACCACTCCATTTTTCATCCTTTGTGTTTCTACTTTCTAGTAGTTTTTGGGGGAGGAAGGTATAGCTGGGGCTATATCTTTTTTATTGGTTTGGAACCAATTCGGCTGGGGATCTCTGTCCTTGCCATATGTGCTTCGAGCTTCCAACTATCTTTCCAGTAGCACCTTCATTTACACTTTACTTACTCAGTCCCTTAATATACCTAGGCTACACATCAACTTGCTATTGTTTTCCTGGTGTGTTTGTCCACAATGTTGGCTGAGAGTCCTGTGCAAATACCCCTTACCCTGAAGATAAAAAAACAATGTCTTGTACTCTGGTTACTATTTTAGAAAATGTTTGCTTTCTTATAAAATGTTTTTCCGTCACTTTAGCTGATCATACATGAGGCTCTTAATATATGTAGAATAGTAAATTACAATTTTCAGTTAATAAGCTACTGAAAAATTTTGATATCTGGTGTTCTGGATTGAACCTACTTTTATTTTTGGAGGGGAAGAGAAGGTTGTGATAATGAATTCCAGTTGTTGTTCACCCACGTATCTGTTGCTATTTTCTGCTCCTGCTTTCATGCCTATGCAACAAACTTGCTCATGCAAGATTGAGTACGCATCTGGAGCAATCCTTAAAAGTGATGGGCCCAGTTAGTGACCATTTGTTTGTGTTTTTAATTTTCATTTTACTACAAGGCAGAGAAAAATATGGGAGAAAAAGGATCAAGGCGTACTTGATTAGGGTCATGACGTTAGTTTTGGTACCTGCAGGATGATAAATCAGCTACGTGCTTTCTGCTTCACTGTCAGAAGTTTATTGAATTGGTTCGGGTATGTCTTTCCCCTTTTTGTTTGTTATCTTCCGTACTGCTGAAAATTCTGGCAAGGACTTGGATTATTCGTTTTACATAAAATTGGAACAATGAGGAAAAGTACTGCACACTTCTTACTATCCAATTTTGGAGCCTTGAAGGGAAACCAGTAACTGAGACAGATAGTGAGGTACTTACACTTTGTATTGTAGGTTGGATCATTGGAGGAGGCAGTGAAATATGGAAGGATGGAATTGGCAAAGTTTTTTGGCTTGCCGGTGTTTGAGGAAATAGTTCAGGTAAGACAGAACGTCTGAAATGTGAAATATTTAGCTTATTAATATGGCTTTGACTTTGGATGGTATGAGAGATTTGTGTTCACGAGTTCACTAGTTATGCTTACTATATCACTTTCAAATTAGGCTTAAATAAACTGTAGAATGGAAAACTCACATCAATGGTGACTCGTAGTCTGCTAGTATTATGTAAGTTGCTACATCTTCTGGTGCTTTGCAGGCGTTGCACATTAGATCCTCCCAGTTTTTCATTTGAAGTTAAAACTTTGTTTGTGTCAAATAAGGTTAAAGCTTGTAACATCACAACACATCTTTCTGTAGGACTGTGTTGCTCTGCTGGCATATGAACACCCACAGGAGTCCTCGGTTGGATATCTGCTCGAAGAGTCGCAACGTGAAGTTGTAGCAGACACTGTGAATGCAATGATCTTGTCAACAAATCCCAACCTGAAAGATTCAAATGGTTTCTTGTATTCTTATCTTGAGAGGTTACTTAGGCAGCTCACGGCTTGCAGTTTGGAGCGAAGGTCCTTGAGTGGGGATCAAGGTGAAGCTTTCCATCTGCACAGAGTACTTAACAGTTGTAAGAAGGCTAGGTTAGGTACTAGTTAATGGGTATTATACCTCTGTTCTGTTCATATGCAGCTGGCCATTTTCTGAACTGGATCTCAACCAGACAGACCGGCTTTAGTGTTCAGCATACTGTATAGAGGCGCCACCCTTGATGTTTACTGGCCTACACTGATACTTGTTTTCTTGTATAGAATGCCATGTTTCTCTTTCTGTAAACTTGTAATCTACCATCATAACCTCGAAAAGAATTCAATTGAACCAGCATCTAGCAAATGTTACATAGTACTGGGGTTCTGCAATTTCGAATTCGGTTGGTAGCTGCAGTTGACAAATCTATCTTTGACAAGCCATGTAGAATGCTAGTAAAACAATTTTACAAATCAGCCACTAGTGTCTTTTTAAGATTTATATGGTACTCTAAGCCACAAGTTTACGGGGCTCTAATTTCGTTTCGAATTTATTTTGTTTTGAATGAAAAAAAATATATATCAACGTAATTATAAGTTACACTCAAGAAAGGTTTATAATAGGTCAAACATATATATTAGTAAATCAGCTTACTTGATAAATCAAGTAAATTTGTTTGATAATTTTATAGAATGGGTGATTTAAAAGAATTATTGGAGGGGAGCATGCTTTATATCTCAAAAATGATGTGTTTGAGAAACTTTCTCAATATAATATGGGGACTGTGTGAGTAATAGAAATAGAAAGCTATGGGAGGGTAAGTTACATGATGCTCCTGATGTTATCTCGGGAGCTTTTACATGGCTCTGGAGTTTGAGAAAGCTTGATAGTTATGTGAAGAAGAGGCAGCAATGGAGACCATCTGAGGTCCCTACATTACATGTGGATGCGTCTTTGCTCAAAGCCAGTTTGTGGAAGGGGCATGTAAAAGGGGCATTCTCAGTCCGGAGGTGGATCTTGGACCTCAGCAACTTGGTTCTTGATATTATAACCAAGTTGGCACCAACAACATTTTGCGCGGATCTTGGAAATTTACTGGGTGTAGAGAGTAATTGTGTGGGTGTAGAAAGTCTGCTGGGTCTATTTAGAAATTTGCTCAACCCTTCGATTTTTGACATCCCAATTATATATGTAAATTTTGACATTATTAATATAAATAGCTTGGATTTTCACTTAAAAACAAATAAAAGTTCAAGGAGTTGTTTATAATTTCCCTTTCAAAACATATCCAGTATCCAGTTATTCACAATTGCAGCACTACTTTCCTTCATTATAATTACACAACACACTCGGATTGAATCGTCCTGCGAACCAAGTTTTACATCGACCTCGACTTCCACAATTGTCTACCTAGCTAAAACCTAAAAGTGAACCATATAGTAAAACCAAGTACTACCATTAAACCTATGGTTTACCTCATCACTTTCCGGTAGGTCTTTTTCTTTTTCTCCCACCTTACAACTGCCTCTTTCTTGAGTTTCCAAGATCGATATTTCTCTCGATCCTTCAACCAGCTAGAGTACTCCTTCCCTGGTTTGCACACAAGGAAGTCCGCTAAATCCTCAAGGTCAGACTTCGTGGAGCCTCCTAGTGTGCATTTGAGGTACATCTCCCCATTGCATGTTTCCTCTGTTTCCTCCTCTGTGACATCAGTAAACTTTCTTGTGCAGCTCATGAAGCATGCATTTTCAGAAGTTTTTGCTACGTCACTTCGTGCTCCCTTATGGTGGCCTGTGACAGAATGTTTTCTGCAAAAACAACAATAGCAGAGAATGGCTTCAGTCACAACAGCGAATGATAACATACAATAATGCCCTTCTCCAACTGTTCTGGGGAAGACTCGCATAACTAAATCAAACAAAAAAGTCTACCACTATTGGTTAAAATGAGTAGAACTAAGCATTTTAAATTCCAAACTCCAAAAAACTTCCATCAAACCCTACTTCAGAAAAAAAAACAACAAAAAAAAAAACAAACAAACAAACAAACTTCCATAGTTCTATAACAAGTTAACAACCTACACTTTTGGCCTAAATGACAATCAAAGAGATAAGCACAGCAATATGGAGCCAATCAACACAACTTTCATATAATTGAGTCCTTACACAATTGGCAGGGCATGGTGGAGTCTGACCAACTGTACACATTGTGGTCCCTTGATTTTGCAATACAAGCTGAGATCACCATTCAGTATAACCTTCACCTAAGAGTGACTAGGACTTATGATTATGGGCTATACATAACGGCTTAAATTATAGTGTAATCCCGAATCACATAGAAAATTGCAGGACGGACTTGTCGGACAACTTTTCAAGGAGAATAAAGCTCTTATTCTTCTCCATGTAGGCCAATATGACAAAACTTTCTTTCGTATAATCAAATCATGATTTTCATAGATTCATTTCTATAATATAGATTGTTTTAAGGCAAAACCACATGTTCATTTTCTCAGGAGCACACAATGATTTACAAGATTATGCCCATAAAGAAAAGGAAGATCTTTATAGGCTTTGCTACACAGAAATATTTCTCATATTTTCCTGACTGAGTAGCTCTATGAAAGTTATAGTGCTACATAAACATGTCTCCAGAAAGAAAAAGAAAAAAAAACATGAATTGGAGCACCTGAAATATAGCGAACCCACAAACAAAGAATAATATAGCTGAAGAACAATCTAACACAAAAGAAGTATGAATTTCCATTTTACATTTCACCATGATTAGTGAAGACTATTCTATATGATAACAGTAATATTGTATACCTCAAGTAAACATTTTGAATCTTCTGAAACTTTGATGCAACTTTTCTGATGGATTTCTGTTTCTTCAAAACCTGCAACATATGTCATTACTCAATTATCAATTTAACAAAGGGGATACATTCTTTCTCAATTCTTTCCTCTTTAAGTCTGAAGAGTGACATATAAATCATATCAGTTGAATTAAGAAAAAGGCATAGAAACAAAGCTCACCTGTGTAACCTTATCAGGAGGCAATTCAGATGAAACAGATTGTGAACCAACATTTAAGAATGACCGCAGTGCAACTATATCACCCTCTTCAAAAGCACATAGATTTAATAGTGCCATGATTGTTGATATGCATCCCTTGACTAAGAAGTCAATCCCACTAGCAAAACTTAATGATAGCAAGCCCAAAAAATGCAGAAGGATCCACTTGGAAGTCTTATGTATCATTGGGCGGGTTTTCATCATGTCAGATAAGAGCTTCTGATTAGGTAGAGATAAACTGAATTGAATAAAGCAGCCAATGATACCCACCATAAAATCATATTCCTTAAGTGAAGAAGCACCTTTTAAGGTTTGCGGATACCCAGAATTCCCACCATTTCTCAGGCACCAAATAACTTTCAACAAGGAACTACTCATTAACTTCAATATTGAAGCAAGAAGATAAATATCTTCTGGGTTTGTCTCCCCTTCTCTATGAAAAATGTTATGATTGACATCTGAAGATGAACCTCCTTGTACTGTGCTATGTAATGCTGACAGAATATCATCTTTACACGATTCATAAAAAATATGCTGGTTCTTGTTTATGTATGCAGTAGAAGCTGTCATCATATCAGACTTAGTTAACCGCCTCAAGGAACCTAAATGGGTAACTGGATTACAGATCTTCTCTCTCGTTCCTGACTGAATACAAGATTCAAAAGAAGGATGATAACTCCCTAGCATCCATGAATTGGGATGAGAACACCTAACACCCAAATGATAGTGATCCTTAAGTGAAGTAGACATGTGGCTAGTGTACAAGGCAACTGAAGTTTCGAATGCTGTTAGGTAGGAGTCCATATTTCTAAGGTCTGGTCTAGCATTCTTCAAAGAAATGTCTATATTGCTTCAGAAACTAACAAAATCAAATGTGTCCGTAACATTTTTGGCGCAGAAAGCATGATGGGGTTGAGAAGCAGAGGCAAGGATGCAGTCAGGCTCAGTTCAGGACCACTAAAATGCTTGCTGAATTGCAAGTATAGTCTTTTGAGGAAGTTTTCAGATGCTGGCTCATCATAAACTGATAAAATGAAATGAACAGAAATCACCTCCAAAACACTTCCAATATCACTTTTAACAAAGTTATTAAATAACCTTTCATCTGTGCAAGAAGCAGAATCAACAGCCACAAAGTATTTTCTTAACGGTCTCCGCATTAAGAGTTCATCTGCAAATATCTAAAGGCAATTCATCAAAATTCAGTTGTGAATAAATAGATGGAAGAAAATGTTTTTTAATAAAAAGAAAGAGAAAAGGAAAGGGAGTTAACAAAATTACTTAAGATGAAGGTAACCAGGTTCTGTCAGAAGTTATCAGGTATAAGATCAAATACGCCACAGCAAACACACTATGGAAGAGTCTATATTATGGCTATAATCTACACCCAAACAAGGTTGAAATGAAAATACAGAGGAGATAGCATGACACTAACAGTGTGACAAAGTTATCAAACTGAACTAGCACACATCAACATACTTGTGAAGATATTGTCAATCCCATAATTAGAAGCTGAATGATTTAGAGAAACAACTCCAATGTACTACTCAACAACCAAATGATACCTATGATTAAATAATGGGACGGCACTCTCAATTTTGAATATAAAGGAGATGCGACCGTCACCTGACAGTCCTCAACGCAGTTATCTTAAGTTTACTAAATAGTTCAGTGGAAAAGGATCTCTGAAGTAAAACTCATCTCTATTACACAACTGTACTACAAGCATCAATCACTTCATTTCTATTTTAGCCTTGTAAATTTTTATGATAAACATCATATTAGTCAAACAGAAAACAAGGGTGAAAAAGCTAACTAGAATATAATTCAACATATTGAACCCTATTACTAAATGTACTCGGGAACCATAAAACTGATAGTCATACAAAGACATAATATGGATAAGTTTCTAGCTGTACACTGTATGAGTGGAAGCATAGCTGTGACATCTCCTCAAACAAAAAACATATTACAAGCACAAAGTAAAAGTTGAAATTCTATGAACGTTACCTCAAGCAAGGCACATAGTACCGGGTACCACGGTTTAGAAGGCTCCAAGAAACACAAGGAAGCAACAAAGTCTTCAGAAACATAGGTTCCATCACCATCAGTATACGCACGTTCACAGGAAACAGACTTCCGAAAGCTGACAGACTCATTCTCACTGCATCCACTTGTAACCAGACCAATCACCTTCCCAAGTACCGAAAGAAGAAATTGGATCTTCTCCATTACTAAACTCGGACCCACCATGCTGAAGGATATACAGCATCTTAAAAGCAGGGCTAGTTCATCAACATCGACCCCCATATCTTTCTCAGCCTCAGTGTGCTCGTGAGTTCCATTTTCATTGGCATCAGATAAACCCTTGAATAGAAATTCAAGCCTCTTGGCTAGCTCTATGACAAACAATGGATGAGACATTGTAGATCTTCCAATTTCAGTTCATTCCCAAAGAAACTATAACTACCTTCCGCGTTCGGTACTGGTTCCATTGAAAACATTGCAACCCCTAGTGCATATAATCGCTTCAAAACCGGTACCTTTAGACCCTGAAGTTAACACAATCAAATTAAATTCCAAAAACATCAAACAAGAAATGAAGCAAAACATGAGTTCCTAAAACTGCACAAGACTCCTCCTTTATCCATATCTATATATATCTATGCATATATATATATAAACCGTAAAATTCCCAAAAAACCAACAAAGAACCAAAAACAAAAGACTAGAATTTTCATATCAATTTCCTAAATTCGTTCAATTTTGGCCTCCAAGATTACATCTTTGACTGAAATAAGAGTAGGGAAACTGAAATGAGAGTGAGATTAGTACCTGGGGTGCTTGAATTGAAGAAATTAGGGTTTGGAAGGTGAGTGGGGGAAGGCGAGTCGGAGTTGGGGTTTGCTGTACAACGGGGTCTGGAAGCTTCTTGGATATCTTGCGCTTCGAACCCATTATCTCAATTCGACGAAAGCAGATCTCAGAGAGTGATTGGGGATTTGGGATTTGGCGCCAAATTGGTCAGAGGAGTTTTGGTCTGAAATGTTTGAACTCTCTGAAGACTGAGAAGAACATAGAGGGGTCTGTCTGGTGTCTGGTAAGTCCATCGATCAATCCATCAATCCATCAATTGCCTCCATCAGATACTATTCACTGTAAATTACTTTTCTGGGTCAATTTTTATGCACCCATGCAACCCCATCACTCTATCACTATTCATCAATTAATTTTTTTATTTAAAAAAATTTGTACATAATAATCAACCAATACTCAAATGACATATGACATTTTTTTGTTTTTTATCACCAAAATAATTGTATAGATTTTCGATAGAATTTCGGACCAACCAAAATTCGACACGTGTATGTTTGTCGACCAAATAATGTCGTTAGATTTTCGATAGGATTTTTTATGAGATTTTCGACGAATCAAAAATCGACATGTGTGTGTTTGTAGGTCAAATAATGTCATTGGATTTTCGATAGGATTTTTCACGAATGATGATTCGACACGTAGCATGATCTTCAAACTTTATGATCCGAAATTTACCATAAATAAGCTTCATCACCCACTCTATACTCACTCAACCTTCAAAACTCATATCTGAAATTTTCCAAAACACAATCCCTCAATTACTTCTCCACAGTTTCTTATCACCACAATGAGCTTCTTTCGCAAATTGTTGAAGCAGAATCAACAACACAGCCAAGAGGACGATGAGATGATGGATACGATGATGAATAACGCGGCCATGATGATGGCACATCTTGATACTTCAGATGAACCAGAAGGACGCGGTTCACGTCCTGGTCGGTCTCCCAATCACCCAAGACACAGGTTATCAAGGGGAAAAAATCTCATGGAAGATTACTTCATCGAGCGTCCGATCTTCGGACCGGAAGAATTTCGTCGGAGGTACCGGATGCACAGCCATGTGTTCAACCGCATCATGACTGCCCTCTGCAACCACGACTATTATTGGCATCAAAGAGCAGATGCCCTTGGAGTACTAGGATTGCTGCCACAACAGAAAATGACAGGCGCCCTGCGTATGTTGGCGTACGGCTCAGCTGTTGATCAATGTACTGAGATAACCAGGATGGGGGAATCAACTACGTTAGAGTGTATGAAGAAGTTTTGTCAGCAAGTGGAATGCATTTTTGGTCCAGAGTACCTCCGGGCTCTAACAAAGGCTGACCTTCTAAGGCTTCTAGCAAAGGCTGATCACCGGGGATTTCCAGGTATGATTGGAAGCATCGATTGCATGCATTGGGAGTGGAAAAACTGTCCAACCGGATGGCAAGGGGCTTACACCGTACGGAAGGGACGTCCCACAATTATTCTTGAGGCAGTGGCCTCGTATGACACAAGGGTATGGCATGCTTTCTTCGGTGTGCCAGGAGCTCAAAATGATATTAACGTCCTCGATCAATCACCGGTCTTTGAAGGGCTCATAGTAGGAAACACCCCGTCTGTGACGTTTCACGTCAACGGAAGGAGATATAGCAATGCTTATTATCTGGCTGACGGAATATATCCAAGGTACTCAACATTTGTTAAAACTATGCCAAACCCTGAATCCCAAGCACAGAAACTATTTGCAAAGAAACAAGAAGCATACCGCAAAGATGTAGAGAGATGTTTCGGCATCCTGCAATCTCGTTGGGCGATCATTCGGCATGGAGTTCGGTTGCACAAGAGGTCGACACTTAGAAGCATAATGATGACTTGTATTATATTGCATAACATGATTGTAGAGGATGAATTTGTCGAGCCAGAAGAAGAAGATCTACTAAACCCACTAACTGCAAGAGTTTATGATGGGCCGGTGGATGATCAAGGAGTTCGAATTCCTTTTTTACCAGTGGGAAGAGATGGACGAAACCAACATGCATTTTTGGACCGTATTGACCACCTCGAGTCAGCTTATATCCACAACCTTCTTCAAAATGATTTAGTGGAGCACAATTGGGCTTTAGAAGCCAACCAACAATAATCAATTATGGATTTGGTTAGGTATTATATTTTAATTTTGTATTGTATTTTAATTTAGTATTGTAATTTGATTTTGCATTGTATTTTAATTTAGTATTGTATTTTAATTTAGTATTGTAATTTTATTTGACATTGTAATTTTATTTGGCATTATTATTATATTTATATTGTTTTATTTCGTATAAAAATAACTTAAAAATGAGAAACATAAAATTACTAGTATTAGAACATAAAATTATTTCATATATAATAACTTGAAATTGAGGAACATAAAATTTTATTTGACATTTTAATTTTTTTTATAGAGGCGTGTATTGCACGCGCCAGTTTAAAAAAAAAAAAAAACTGCTGGCAGAGCCCACGTGCGTGGGTCCCGCCATTTGCCTCTCCATCACAGAGGCAGGCGTTGCCTGCTTGCCGGACTGATTATTGCTGGTCTGCTGGCAGGGCCCCACCTGCTTTTCTCCTTCTCTTTCACCCGCTGCATCTTCCAACTCCATCAATCTAGCAGCAAAGCTGCCAAATTGAGGTGATGGAGCTCAGGGCTGCATATGCTCTAAGATAACCAAGCAAGTACTAAGCCGTAACTTCCTCACTACATGATCTACTCATATATATATATACTCTCTTTTTTATGAAATTGGTACTTTGTATTTTACAAACCACACCTCCTCAGAAATATACCACTTAAGGAAATACTTTGTCTCAATTTAGAGAAAATATGAGGAACATAGTTCCTTCCATAACCACAAGGAACTCATTTCCTTCATTCTAATCTTGCTGTCATTCCTTACACATTTTTCATTTTATTATTGTATTAGTTACACAAAGTTTAACAACAGTTTTTTACCAAAATCACAACGATGTTCTCGTTACAGTAAAACCAAATTAGCTATTACATAATCTTTTCTTATAGGACGGTCTACAGAAGATAAAAAATCGCGGATTAAAGAATATATATGTGATAAGTTGTGTCAATTCTCTTTAAACTCAAATACGAAAACCAAATATACCTTGATTCCGGTAACCTTCCAAATTGCTTTGGACTAAACTTTTCACATGTTACAAGACACCGGAATGAAAACTTTATGATAAATTTAATTTCCAAATCCCAAACCAAGCAAATGCTAAATACAGTTTTATGGCGGAAATAAAATGCAAGAAAAGAAGAAAAGGATTTGTCACTTGGTGTGGGAAATCCACACTCCAATTTTTACAAACCACACTCCTCTTTTAACTTCTTTCTATATGAAAAGACCAAACTGCCCTTTCTCTCTTTAATTTAACAAATTTTCAGTTTAATTTTCATTTTTACATTTTGACGGAGCGGGGTGGGCCCATGAAATTGTTTACTTAGCATACTGCACATATATAATTTATCCTCTATACTAGAAGGTAAACAGTGAATTTTAATCATAAATTATTTCTTCTCAGCGCTTGTTTTACTTAGAAAATATTAGAATAATTGAAAAAGAATTAAAAGAAAAAATAAGGAAGCTGAACATATTAAAGAATTATAAGGAAAGGCTTCATAGAAGTATGCCCGGTTATTGAGAAATAATTTTTAGATTTACACAAGGTATCCATATTCTAGAAAACCATATTGCAGAACTTATAGAAGTACTTGAAAAAGAACAAGAACCGCTTAATATTTTGAGCAGAGGTTAGATCCGCCCTGGTTGGTATCATAGTCTGTTTTGCTCAAAAACAGGTACAAGAAAAAGGCTTATGTCACAAAATTGGCTCCTCTTAGCTAACAAAAGAGAACCAAAACATAAGAATTATCAATCCTATTATATTGAAAAAGAAAGTGATAAGTGGAATTCGTGTTTCCACTCAAGACACATCCAAGAAAACCAATACTCCATTGAATACGCTTGTAGAGTTCTAAATACTCTATACGACGAACATATTTATCTCCAGAAAGAGATAGGAGTAGAAGAACTTGATCCTTCCAGACTAAGCATAGTTGAATTTCTAGAACACCTTTCTAGAAATAAAATTTCTGAGAAAGCAACAGAACAACTCGAAAGAGTTAATCTTAAAATTAATCAACTCGGAGAATTACCAACAAGGTTATCAAAGCTTGAGGTCAAGCTAGATTACCTTAAAGAAAAACAATATCTTTCATATATTGAAAAAAAATTAGTAAGAACAGAGATTCTTGCTAACAACATCCATCAGCAAGCAACTGAATTAAGAGAAACTCAAGAAAATTTGAAAAGACTTTTAGAAACTCTTATCTCCAGGATAGAATGAAGCAAAGAGTAGAACAAAAAAGTAAAACATGAAGACGTAATGGCTATAAGTCTTTATCTTCCTACAGAAAAACTTGTTGAAAACGTAGAAGCAATAATACATCAACAAAATTACAACAATACTTTTCTTCAAGAAATCAGAAAAGAAATAGAAGAGCAGTTTCAAGAAGTAAAAGCAAGAATGTCAAATCTACAAAAAAAATGTAGAAAAAATGAAAGAAAATTCTAATGTTGAAAGTATCAACGAAGAAACACTAGCACAAACTTTAGCTAGTAAGATTATAATACCTTCTCCAAAGGTAGAAAGCGAGTTCAAATTTAGTGAACCTAAATTACTTAAATGGAAAGCATCCAAAACTCCTAAAAGAGACCTAAAAATGCTGAGCAGAATACGCAGTAAGAGACATGCTGTACCACCAGTACAACTCATAAATGCTCAAGAATTTGAGTATAATGAAATTGATTCTAGCGTAAGAGAAGCATCCGCGCCTAGATTCAGATTCAATGAGATCTATAAGAAATGATCTTTTATCTTGGACTCTCACAAATTCAAGATATTAGAACTAACGGTTTCAGCAACCAGAGGAGAAACATATATCAGGTTAATCACCCAAAAAGAAGTAAGTGAAGCCTTCTAGAAAAAATATTCATACATGCATATTGGTGCTGTTCAAGTATCAATAAAACTCTTAGCAAGAGACGGGATAAATTGTTCAGTCATGTGCATCTTACAAGATGACAGAATAACAGATTTCAAGAAGAGTCTATTAGGATCAGTTGAAGCCTCACTATGCAAACAGGTTGCATACTTTAATGTTTTTCCAAATTTCACCACTCATCTAAGTGATGCAGCCCACTGTTTGAGATTGAGAATCAAATCATATGGGATTACCATGAAGCAAGGTATGATGGAATTAGCTGTGGATTATAGAATTTATTACAAGCTAATGAGTTCTAACGTAACGCCAAACACTAGATTCCTTAACAGCCCTGGCATTACTACATCTGTCCTCACAAATCCAAGAAACAATTCTCAGCAAAAACATGTCACCAAATGGCATGAAGTAACATTCCCAAGAGAATGGAACTTAGCACCTCCTGAGAGACAAATACAAATCTCGAATGCATCTATATATGAAGATATGGGAGGAAAAATAAGTCTTCAGTTTTATAGGCATTCGTTTGCTAATTATGAACATGCAAGCATTTCAGGAGCAGTCCCTGAAGAATCTTTTGAAGAAGAAGATTCAAAAAGACCAATAAGAATGCTCAAGATAGACGGAATAAAAGAACTATATGCACGAGCAGAGACTTGTGATTCCTTAGAAAAGCTAGAAGAAATTATAAAGAAAATTTCTTCAACCCAAACGAGAAAAAATAAGAGAAAAATACTGCCGTATCAGGCTGCCACCGAAGAATCAGATACAACGTCCATGGAGGCAGAAACAAGTAATAACCAATCAGTACCCCAAGAAGGGCATACTATCATTCAAAACATTACAAATAATCCCACTAAGATCATTAGAGAAGAAAAGATCAAACTTCCTGAAGGACAAGCGCCTACAGGAAAGTATGGAGAGCGGAGCTCTCAGAAGTACATTCCTACAGAACCAAAATGGGGACAAGCAGTCTCAGAAAGAGGTGTCTATCTAAATCTAGATAGTGTAGGAGACAAAAGAAAAACCATTGACGACTGGGTTGCAAGCTTGAAGCTAACCCAATCGTTAATTCTGTCCAAATACGCTTATGAAGATGCTCATGCTTACTATGAGTCGACCTTAACAGGAATTGCCCAGAAATGGTATAATTCCTTTAAGAGAAGCTCTAAATGGGCTGATTGGGCAGCCAAACTAGCTCAGACCAATAATCCGATGGATTTTGTTATTCCCCTATATGCACAATTTTGTGGAGATATAACAGGGCATAGCGAACAGTCTAAAGAAACAACTAGAGCAAATATTCAAAAGCTGAGTATTTGCAACATGAGATACTTTGAAGAATATACCAATGAATTTCAGAATTATTTCTGTACGATCGGAGATTTAGAAAATGATGATATTGTTAAGACATACTACAGAAAACTACCAGAACCCTGGAATAATGTTGTAGCGCAGTCCCTTGAAGAAAAGCCCCTCCAATACTTCACAGTTGGAGGAATAGCAGAAAGAATAAGAGATCTCTTAAGAAAGCAATGTACAGAAAATTAAAAATCTAGAATTGCCAAAAAACAACTCAGAGGAGTTGAGAACATGTGTCCAAAAATATTGGATACTCCGACACAGTAGGGATGGCATATTCACACTGATCGAAAAAACAAAAGCAAGTTTAGAAACAAGAATTACAACCGTAATTTTACTTCTAAAAAGAAGTATAAGTTTAGAAAAAGTTTTGAACGAAACAAAGAAAAAGCATTACCTAGAAAGAGATTCTTTAGAAAAAAACAACCACAAAAGCAAAATTCTTCAAGAGATACAAAGCCCTGCAGATGTTGGCTTTGTAAAGCTGAAGGACATTATGCGAATGAATGTCCTAAAAGAGAAAAAAAATCTTCTAAAGCTCTCATAGCAGAATATGATGAAGCTATAGAATACGCAAACCTAAAAGGTTTCGAAGTAGCCTATTCAGATGAAGAGAACGAGTCAATATAATCTCTTGAATATTTATCAGAAAATGATACAGAAAGCACTCTAGAAGATTCTGAAGAAGAATATAGTGGTTATCGCCCTATATTTATGTTAATCCAAAATTGAAAACAAGAAAATATTGATAGTATCAATGAAGTTGAATTTTTTACCGAATCCAGGAACCTTTACCTGTGACTATTGTAAATGCTACGATAGTGACACAATACCCATGTATTGTGAAAAAACAGGAGAAACACCAGGAAAAGACTCTCCTCAAGAAAATGAAACGAAGATCAATCATTTCATAAAAATATCTGAAAATACAATCCAACCAGTAAAACAGGTTCAGACGAGTATATACAAGCAATTATATCACCGTGGGCCTGAAATTTCCCAAGTATAAAAAGTATCATCTACATGCATTTGTAGATAATGGTTCAGGATACAGTCTAGCAAAAAAATATGCTATTCCTGAAGAATATTGGGAAAAGTCTGACAAAACTGTTACTGGAGTTGGAATGGGAGATAATGAATTCATAATGGATCATGTTGCTAAGAATGTCCGAGTCTCCATAGGAGGAGGAACTTTTACTTTCCAAAGAATCTGGCAAAGTGAAGCTCAAGGAGCTAATATGCTAATAGGAAATGACTTCCTACTTCAGCAAAAGATAGTGCAAACCCTCGAAATGATCGGGTTTGAAAAGAACAATAAGTTCTATTGGAAATCTAGACTACTTGATGTCGTCAGCATCGCAAACAAAGGATTCACATAACAATATCAGAAGTCGCCAGCAAAGCGTGGTGATCATAAACCACCTTTTAAACCGGTTTTGCAACTAGTGTTGGCATTTCAAGAATACCAAAAAATCATACCAAATGAAGCAACGAGTTCAGAAGACTCAGAATCAGAGGTAGAACCTCAAGATTCAGAAAGCTCTGATGGTGAAGAAGAATTCATCAAATAGCACAATCTAAAAGTGTACGTTAACACGACAGAACAAAAGAAAGTTCCAAATCTTGTTGAAATAGAAAACTTACTGAAACCCATAATCAGTGAGGATCCCGAGCTATACTAGGAAAGAGACCCGGTATATTGTCAGTTAAGAATGCATGATGCTAATGCAATATGCCATGCCAAAATCATTCCTCATTATAGAGATGAGGATAGAAAGGAAATGGAAAGCCAAATTCAGGAATTGCTTGAAAAGAGACTAATTAGACCCTCAGATAGCCCTCTTCATGCTCCAGCATTCTTGGTTAGAAACCATGCAGAACAATTAAGAGGAAAAACACGAATGGTGATAGACTATCGAGATGTCAATAAGAAAACAGTCAAAAATGGCTATCAGATTGCACAAGTAAGAGTCATCATTAATAGATTGAAATGAGCTAAAAATTTCTCAAAGTTTGATGCAAAGTCAGGCTTTTGGCAAGTCAGGATGCACCCTGATTCCATTGCTTTAACAGCATTCAGAACTCCTCAAGGACATTACGAATGGTTAGTAATGTCATTTGGACTCAAACAAGCACCATCTATCTTTCAACGAAAGATGGATAATATTTTTAAGCCATATTCAGATTTTTGCATAGTTTACATTGATGACATTCTTGTCTTCTCTAAAACTATGAACGAGCATTTGAGACATCTTGAGCAAATTTGCAAGCTTATGGTCCAGAAAGGAATCATCCTTAGACAAAAGAAAATTCATCTCATAAAAGGAGAAATAGATTTTCTTGGCATACATGTCAAAGATGGAGAAATTCGTCTTCAGGAACATATTGTGAAGAAAATTAGCCAGTTCCCTGACAATATCCCAGATGCAAAATCTCTTCAGAGATTTTTGGGAGTTGTTAACTTTGCGAGAGATTTTATTCATCAAGTGAGTGGCCTTACTGCTCTACTCTCTCCCAAGACAAGCTCAAAGAGAAAATGGTTTTTACAACGGATGATAGCAACACCGTTAAGAAAATCAAAGAACTCACAAAGAACCTCCCTCTGTTGCAGTTACCTGAAGAAGGTGACTTAATTGTTTTGCAGACTGATGTAAATGATTATTACTGGGCAGGAATAGTTTTGGCGATCACGCCAGATACGAATCAAGAAAAGATTTGTAAATTTTTGTCAGGAAAGTTCAATCCTACAGAATTGAATTATTCCACGGGGGATAAAGAACTACTTGCCCTAATAAAATCTATTACGGGTGCAGAAGCTTTTCTAGGAAATAAGTTTCTAGTTAGAACTAATAACAAAATAGTAAAAAACTTCAAAAATTATAAGTTAACAGATGCAAGTGATAGAGGAAGAGTTTTTGGATGACAAATGTTTTTATATTAATATGAATATGATGTTGAAATGATTGCAGGAGACAAGAATTATCTGCCTGACACTCTAACAAGAGAGATGGCAATGTTTGAAAGCGATGGAGGTCGAAATCCTAGAAGCAGAAGACCAGAGCCGGAACTTGAAGAAAGAAGAAAGCCAGAATTGGGGCTAAGAGAAAAATCAGTGCCTGAAGACAAAGAATCAAGAACAAAAAAGAAAGTTATGTGGGAAAGATACAAGAGCGGAGATAAAACTGTAGGCCCTCTACATGATGGACCTGGATATCAGTACATAGTGTCATATTCCCCTGCAGAATCCAGCAAAGCCTCAGAAATAATGCAACCAGACCCAACAGATGGGGGAGATTATCAGAATAGCAAAACTTCTTTACATGATGAAATACAATCTGCGAATTCAGAAGAAAGACAACTCTTAAATGAGTTCTTACAACACCTTAGAACTACGGTCACAAATGACCGATTTCAAAGAAAATCAACAGGACATCTTCAGATGACAAAGGCCAAATCTACACATGACAGGATAGCATCCTTCAAAGGTAAACAACCGGTTGTAACCGGAATGAAGAAAATTTGCAATCATCCAATGAGAATTTATGAAAAACCGATATTCAGAACCAGTAGATTCCTTCAATTCAACCAAAAGTTCATTATGGATAATATAGTAACAGCTTCTCGTGAAAAAAATGAAGCACTTGTTCTTCAAGCCCTCGAAGTATTAGCTGAAGAATTCCATAATAACAATCAGCAAGAAGATAAGCAAGTTACTGAGAAAAACCTCAAGACAGCATATCTTGAGAATCTTGAAAGTGCAAAAGTTCCCATGGTAGCTTTATCAGAAGCTGAATGGTTTCGTTTTCATAATCTCTTAGGAGATTTTGAAAATAGGAAAGCACTCCAACCAACCTTATCGGTTATAGCAGGTCCATACTATGGAAGATATTTAGTCGATTTTCAAGTAGAGCATTCGCAGAAGCACAAGCTTTGGTTAGTAGAAAATGGTTTTGTTCATAATCTTTGGACAAAAACCAATGATGACTTAGAAGGTCTTCCAAAAATAATTTGTGAAGCAATTAAAAATATTAGACCAGAAGGATATATTTTGAGATTGAAGTTTATCTCAACACCTCCAAAATGGACGATCGAAGAAGGAATAGTAAGTTACATCTCTCCATATCATTATGTCAGATTAATTCAAGGTCGTACATACATAAATATTTCAGCACTAAGCAACGGCAAGCCAAACCAGAGTATCCCTTGGATGAAGGCTATGGCAATAACCAACATAAAGAAGTTGGTTCAGAAAGATCAGTTTACCACTCTTCTTGCTAGTGGTGAAAAAGTAAGGGTTGCTAGTTGTAACCATCCCACTCCAGATAACTCAGATTTTTTCAGAACCCTAGAAAAAAGAGAGATATATGGGACTTTGGCCACCACCACGTGGATAGAAAAACTGAAAAATGAGCAAAAGCACAAAATACATTATGACTCATATATGGAATCTGAGGAGGAAGAAGATTCGGGTGCCTCTTTTTGTAATGAAGAATTACACAACATTAACAACATGATGGAATGTTGAGTGGAGGTCGACGCTTAAAGACAAGTAACTTTAGGTAAGTGGATGTCAGCGCATAGAAGATAAGGAATAAGCGGTCGC
The DNA here is from genome assembly GCA_963682095.1 of Potentilla sterilis. Classification (NCBI taxonomy): domain Eukaryota; kingdom Viridiplantae; phylum Streptophyta; class Magnoliopsida; order Rosales; family Rosaceae; genus Potentilla; species Potentilla sterilis. The sequence goes on along the minus strand of OY821760.1, from coordinate 8,796,683 downwards.
CGACCGAAGCGGACAAAATTCAAAAGGAGAAAAAGATAAAATCTTATCAGCAATAAGATTCCTCTGGTCTCATTTTTCTTAAGGCGTTTCAATTTTAGTTTGGAGTCCGGCTTCTATAAAAGGGGAAGGAAGCTCTTATTTGAAGAAAGTCGAGAGAGAGAGAGAGAGAGAGAGAGAGAGAGAGAGAGAGAGAGAGAGAGAGAAGCGAGAAAAGAAGGAGCAGAGCACACATAGTTTCAAAGAGTCTTAAAAGGTGTTTTCTTTAGAGTTGTGAGTATTTGTACAATAGAAGTATCTATGTGAGAAGTGTTTGGAGGTACTATATCCAGCTAAGTCATCTGGTGTGGTTTCCTTTATTTCCAAGTAAGTTTGTGTTTTAATTTCAAGCATGAGTGGCTAAACATCTTTTAGTTGTTTACCCAAGAGTGAGGCTCTGGGTTATGTATACGTATGTATGTTTAAATAAATAAATTTCAGTTGGTATTCACCATATCCGTCTATATTCTAGTTTGTTTTTAAACTTTCTCAAACCCCAGGTGGCGGATTACCGCCTAAGAGTGGTCTTTGGAATTGTTTGTTTTTGTTAAATCTTCTCAAACCCCAGGTGGAGGACTACCTCCTAGGAGTGGTATTTGAGACGTAATTTTCTTTTAGTTTTCTGAACTTAAGAAACCATATTTATTTGCTTTACTAGAACTTAAGGAACTCCCCAGATTAAGACAGCAGTGATTCCGCCAAATTAGTAGCCATTTAGACAGGAGGTCGTTAGGTGAATTGGGCATGGTGAAGACTAGCCCTTAGAATGGGTGGGTAATTGAGTTTGAGTGAGCCAAAAAAAAATCAGAATTAGTGAAATGGGGTATTTTGGGAACTTTGTAGGATAGGGAGTGTAGGTTACATTTTGTGGAGTGTAAGTTTCAATTTCCTTGTCACTATTGTGATACTAGGCGATAGTTTAGGCTGTATGATACTAGCCGTTTATCCTGAACCACATAAAGGCGGTCAGGAATTGAGAAATCCTTTCCAAAACCACACCTTCATCTCTGTCTCCCTTGATTACTTTCATCTTCCATTCCATGGCTTTCACAGCTGCTCCTCATGCCTCACAGACTTTGAGCTTACTTGGTAGCCCAAAATCAAGAAGAGCAACCACAACAACTAGAACTTCAAGCCGCCATGTGAATTACGTTGCTACTTTTCATGTGCATGCATCAACCTCATCATCAGAAGCTGAGGGTCCAAGCAAGCGAGGAAGACCCCCTCCGGCGCCTCCAGGAGTCGATACCAGAATCCATTGGGGAAATGAAGATGAAGGCTGGATTGGAGGAAGCAGCAGCAAGAAAACACAACAGCAAGTAGAGCAAGAGCAGAACAAGGATGTCTGGGGAAACAAGTTTGCTGATTTGCTTGATGACACAGCTGATTCTCACTACCAGTGAGTAGTTTAGTGTCTTTAGTTTCAGTTTGATATCATCACATTTTTAGAACTCTTGTTGTTACGAATTTGGGGTAAAGTTCTCTGCAACTAGAACAAGAATCCCAAAATGTGAATGCTTTAGGTTCAAAAATAGTTTCTATGTTGGTTGATATATATGTAGTTCAATGTCACACAAAAATAGTTTCTTGTCATTATGGAGGGTCTTACTCATTGTAATATTGGGGCAGATTCTTAGGTGTATCAGCAGAAGCTGATCTAGAAGAAATCAAAGCTGCTTATAGGAGACTATCCAAAGAGTACCATCCAGACACCACTTCTCTGCCACTAAAGACTGCGTCCGACAAGTTTGTGAGGCTAAGAGAAATTTATGATGTGTTGAGTGATGAAGAGAGCCGCAGATTTTACAATTGGACACTAGCTCAAGAGGCTGCAAGTCGCCAAGCTGAAATAATGAGAATGAGATTGGAGGATCCTTATGAGAAAGAAGTGGAGACGTATGAACCTATCCCAGATATGGTGGATCGGCTTGGTGGAAAGAACATGGCCCTCGGCGATCAAGCAGTCACGGCCCTTACCATTGATATTTTCATCATCATCTTTGCTATTTGTTGTATTGTATATGTGATTGTATTCAAGGAGCCATATTACTAGCTAAGTTTGATACATAGCTTAGATATAGCTTATAACTAATGCAAAGTGCACATTATGATTCAAAAGAATTGCACATAGTATAGGTGACATTGATCATGAACTATATTCTTCTGTGAAGTTTTTGGATCTCTACAAAGTTATGCTCATACATTCTAGCTACATTCTATACGTATATAGCATCATGTGATCTAATTTAGCAGAACTGCTGTTGGCAGATGTCTACATGATGCAAATTTGTGCATGCAGGATAATATTATCTGAATTTGTATATATAGTCAAGCTCAAGTGTAAGAAGTGCTGCTTGTACAAGACCTTTCTGTCAATATTGATTTGCGACAGAAACCTGCTAACACCTTGGTTGTGGGAGAGGAGGTTCTTCTGATTATACAACTTTATTAATTTGAAGACCAATAAGCAGCCCCTTGAGCAATTGAGATCAACAATTCAAGATATCAAATAAACCGATAATGCCTTGCAATTGAAGCAAGTTACCTATCTAAGTCTAAACTTTGAGATTTCATTTTTGCTTAGATAGGCTTTAATAGCAACAGGGAGAGAGAACTACGCTTACCATTTTATCCAAAATGTCTAAAACCACTACAGCAAAGCTAGCTCTAGATCATGTTATATTTGAACACAGCACATAGATTTGAGATGGCAGACCAAATACAATGACAGAGAGGCATAGATTATGCAATAGATCAGGGGCAGGACTATGTCACACTGCATCAGTCAAGATAACCGCTAAGGTCACAAATAAGCATACATGTAAATGCAGCTGAAATATGTTAACCTCCTGTTTTGTGTTTCCCATATTTTCTTCATCAACTTCTATATTTATTCTGGAAGACAACCTTCGCATTGGAAACAATTCTTCTTGTCCTTATGAGCCATGCAGCAGGTGCTAGATATGGTGAATAAAGAATGACCATTTTTTTCAAATTCTTAGCATGCTCAAGTATGTAATATGCAAATTCCCTTTCGTTGGCGCCAGAAAGTTCTATTCTCACCTCCTCAAGCTGATAAATACAGGAAAGGTTTTGGGATATCCAGTAACTCATGCTATATGGGGACACCTGAAAATAGATAATTCATTTTACTTGTGACTCTGAGAGAGAGAGAGAGAGAGAGAGAGAGAGAGAGTTATTATTCACTTACACTATTTTCATGTAAAGGGCAGCTTATGAAGGATGGATCAGAGTGTATGTAGAAAGTACTCAAAGTTGTGATTCCTCTGAGAAGAGAGACCATTGCAGGAATAAAGTCATCACTGAAGGTCGTAATAAAGATCTGCAAGTGAGAAATATTGGCAAAAAGTGATGGGATGGAATATTCCCTGAATAGAGCCTGCAATTTTAGAAAGGCAAAATGTTAATTTACTGTTGCAGCAAGGAAAGATTGTTTTCGGACAAAGAAAAAGATTGTTTTCGGACAAAGAAAAAGATTGTTTGAAGCAGGGTAGTGTATTCTGTTACCTTTGTAGTCGTTTGATTCAGAATAAGAGTTTTAACCATCCTCATACCGTCAAGAGCCTCAAAGACTTTCACAGAGTCCTCTTTGATAACATCTAGTTTAATTTCAGCCCTTTCTAGGTACAACAGATCCCCCAGATTCATATGATCCATCAAACAACCACCCCATTTCAAATGTTTAAGATTTGGAGTGCAGATTGTAAACACGAGAATCTGAAAACAAATCGAATGCAGACACGTGTACAAATAAAATATAATTTTATTAATAAATCAAATGTGGGTTACAAATCTTTGTGAACTCATCTGATTCTATCTCCGAATGTGGTGTTTGACTCAAGGGGGATCGACGTTTGGTTCTTGAGACTTTGAATTTGATGTGATTTGGAATTTGGTGAAGAACTCGCTATTTGGAAGCTTGGTGGTTCTTGAGGCTTTGAATTTGATGTGATTTGGAATTTGGTGAAGAACTCGCTACTTGGAAGCTTGGTGGTTCTTCGGTGGTTTTGAAGACTTCAGATTTTTTTTGGGAGTGATTTTGCTCTCTCGGGCTGAAGTCCTTCTCTTGATTTTGAAGAGAGTATTTATATTGTCAAGGCCGCTCCATGTATGGAATACATTGATGACGCTGAATTGATTTTATTTCCTTAGTAACATAATCAAATCAATCAAAATTGATTGATTAATTTAGATATAGTAATTTCCATAACTAAATCAATCAGTTTTAACAATTGATTTAATTATGACTACTTAAGGAATTTGAACGATTTAATTAAATGTTAGACCAAAATGTAGATAATCAATTTATGTTAATTGATATCTGATTGTCTAATGACATTTAATAATTAATTCGAATCAGAATCAAATAATTTGTTACCGATTTCCCACTTGTGTGTCACCACGTGTAATTCTCATAATCTTGTTGACTTTGTCTACTTATGAGCCACGTATAAACTTTTATTGAGTCCAGACAGCTGTTTAATAATTTAACGAATATTTTATTCATTAAATTTTTATTTGTCAACAAATGCCCCCACTTCAAGGTACGTCATAGACATGCGGCCATCTTGCGTCGAAGGCGTGGCTTGAAGTTTAGAACTTGACTTAATCAATTTTGGAATTACTCGAGGAGTTTCCTTGCATTTGTAGAAACTCCTGAATTTTGCAATGGCTTTTCAAATTTGATGGAGGTCTAAAAGTTGTGGAACTCTCAGAATTGTAGAGACTACTTTCGTGGGATTCCATATATTTATAAAGAATCCAAATTTGATGGAGAGGACTGAAGTCGTTGATTTAATTGGTTGAAACCTTTTTTTATATATATTTGGCATGAAAGGTTCCAATCAAGTAAGTCCCAAGGCCTGTATTAAGTGGGAATATTCCCACCATACTTGTATGGAAAGAACCCATTTATTTTTGAATGAAATATGCAGTCATCAACTTAACCATAAATCCTTAAGTGATTTGGCGCCATATGGCGGGATAACCTTCCATTCTTCCCATATTCTCTAAGTCTCGACTAGGAAATTTCTTATACAGAAAACCCTAACAATCAATATAAAATAAGGGTCACGTTTCAGACCCTCCTCATCAGCATCGTCTTCCTCTTTAGGTTAATCTCAGACTCATGGTGCCGCCTCTTTCTTTGTTCATACCTTTAAGCTAAGACTGATCCTCTTTTCCTTCTCTTTTGCTGCATTTTTTTTTTTTTGATTTCTGTGTTGCAGTTTGCCCCCGAAGGGGCCAAACCCTGACAAGACTACTAGAAATTGCTACAGTGAGTTACTCTTTGATTCCTGACCTTCGGCTCGGTATGATTTTCTTACACGTAGAAAGGGACACATGCACAATTCTTTATTATATTAATTTCCTCTGCTTTTGGTTCCTGTGCTGTTCGGTTGCAGAAATTCGTCTCCCTCTTTTTTACGTGTGGAAAGACTTTTAGAGTCTGTCTAAAGTGATGGCTAGTTTAATAAAGTATGTCACGTGGGTGGCTCCATCAATAAGCTGCCATCTCTTTTCCTCTCATGGCGTCATGATGGTGGCGTCTCTTTTTTTTTTTTTTTTTTTCATATCACTTTTCATCTCTTGAAATGGGCTGATGGACTTGACAGCCTACTGCCAGCAATTTATTTATTTATTTATTTATTTTATCCATTTTCATCTCTTGGAATGGGGCTAATGGACTTGACAGCCTACTGCCAGCATTTTTTTTTTTTTTTCATTTTGTTTCGCCCTTTTTTTTTTTTGTTGTTGGTCGTTTCAGGATTCCGATGACACTTGAAGAACGCGGGTGATCTAACCACTTGGTTACTTTCATCTCATAAACGTGAAAGTAATCACTCAAAGTATTTAGACTTCGCGTGTGCGATTTCAGGAGACGATTGAAGAACGCGGACGACCTAACCACTTAGTTGCTTTCACCTTTTAGACGTGAAAGTAATCACTTAAAGTGTTTAGGCTTCGCGTGTGTAATTTCAGGAGACGATTGAAGAACGCGGACGATCTAACCACTTGGTTGCTTTCACCTCATAGACGTGAAAATAATCACTCAAAGTGTTTAGGCTTCGCGTGTGCAATTTCAGGAGACGATTTGAAGAACGCGGACGACCTAACCACTTGGTTGCTTTCACCTCATAGACGTGAAAGTAATCACTCAAAGTGTTTAGGTTTTGCGTGTACTTTTCGGCATGGCGGACGTCGTTAAGTGTTTCAAGAGGGGCACCATCACTATCCTTGAAGATACTGAAGACACCCAAACCAACGACACTACCTTGAATGTGTACCCTTCACTTACCAGGCCACATGCTGTTGAGAAGCCTCCTTATGACGATTCAGCTCACATTCCCCAATGCACTCACGTCGCAACTCGTCAATTAGCCACCTTTCAACCGTCAAAGTCCAGCAATGAGAAGCGGAGCGCGGATGCGTTGTTGTTGAAGTTGGCACATCATGACCAAAGCGCTTCTCAGGAGTCATTCGCACTTCTCGCCGATTGAGTGTGCAACAGCTCCGTAAAGTGGAGTGGGTTTATCAGCAAAAATGAATCCTCTGAGGTCTTCATGTCATGTAGCTTTCTCTGAAGCCTCTATTGGTGGAGCTGGTATCATGGATGCAAATGAAAAACTTCGCTCGATCATTTTTCAAGCGGCCACCCAAATTTGTGAGCAAATTGAACATATGATCATGCAAGATTCTTCACATACCATTATTTCTAAGCAAGAAGAGCTTAATTTGTTGGTTGAGGGACTCAGTCTTTATGGGGTCGATCCTTCAACAATCAAAGGCAAGTTTGAGTGTCTGATGACTAGCGTTGTTCAATACGACTCAGCAAAACTTACTTGTTCGCAGAAGACTATATGTACTTAACGCTTGGCTAGTACAGAATCTGTATACAAATCAGCAAGACCAAGTGCTCGTCACCCTTGAATGTGATGGTTTTGATTAGGACTTCTAGTCGTGTGTTGACGATTTGTGGAAGATAGTTTGATCAAGGGTCGTAGCGACTTGATCTTGATCAGATTTGGGCCACAAGCGGTTTCACGTGGCAAGTGTTCTTTTGTTTTGATGATGGACGAATCGGCATGTGTGCTTGTTGATTCTCCAACGAAGATGATGATAACGATCTTGGTGGAAGTTTTGCGTCGTCGAAGGCTTGAAAACGACGGTTCGTTAAGGGCCATTGAGGCTTGATCTTGATCAGATTTGGGCCACGAGGCTTTGATGGCGGGGATGAATCGGCACGTGTGTTTGGTGCTTGTTGATTGTCCACGAGCTTGTTGAAAAACTTGGTAGAACCTTCGCTTTGGTGTAGACTTGTGGAAAATCTTGGTCACGGGCCTTGGAGGCTTGATCTTGATCGGGTTTGAGCCATGAGCGGTGTCACGTGGTGATCGTCCTTCGCCTTGAAGTTGGTGAAGAGATCGCCTATTTGATTGCTTGAGTCTTCAGGATTTCAACAGCTTCTAGGCTTGAGGTTGGTGAAGGAATCAGCTATTTGGCAGCTTGTTGATTCTTCACAGGTTTGGGAGGCTTCTGAGTTTGAGAGAGACTTCTTCTGTTATCTCCGTCCTCTTTGATTTTTTTTTTTTTGTCTTTTCTTCCATTGCATTGTAATAAGTCAAATTTTGACAATAAGAACTTATTAATAATGGAATAAAGAATTTTACTTTATTGGTGGCAAAACCCTTATTTTTTTTTTTTTTATGTGACTGAACTTAAGAATGTTATTCTCAAGTTGCCTACGTATCCTTCCAAAGAAGGAATCAAGTCATCACGTAGTTCAAGGGCTTTTTTTTTTTTTTTTTTTTTTTTAAATTTTTTTGGTGCAGTTTAGGCTCGTGCAATCCAGGAGCATTTTTCATCAATAGCGGCTTGCCGGATCTTTGAGTTTAGGAGGAACCTCACCTACTTCACTTTCGGAATTCTCCTGATCATCTTCCTCGAAAGTCTCTGTTTCTGCCACCGTGATATGATAAGCGGTTTGAACAATGTCATCCTCATCACAAACACCAGTGTCTCCTTTTTCAACTTGGCCAGTGAGTATGATGGTATGTTGTTTCACCTTAAGTTGACCTGTGGAGCTCACCTTCAATTCGCAACGTCTCTTCATGCGTGATGGAATAAGGCTTCGGATTTCCTTGCTCTCCACCTGATCCTCATTCCCCTTTCTTTTATTACTCTGAAGCGCTTTGGGTGCTTGGATTCTTTCGAGTGCAGATTTTCGTGGAGTTTGATTTGACTCGTTGCTAATAGTTTTAGGTAATGTCAACCTGTTGAACACTGAAGCCTGGGTGGATGCATTATTGATGCGATTGAAGACTGATCTTCGATTTGCTTGCGTGTCAACACGGTTGAAAACCAAGACTCTCTCTCTTAATTCACTAACTTGTTCGGACGTCGTGCTTTGGCCACTTGGACGAATGCGGTCAAACGCCGAAGTACGTGAAGCTGATTGAGCTTTCGGGTTCTCCTCTTTCATTGAATGAGAAAGCAATGGAAACGGCTCGAACGACCCAGATGCAATGGTAGTGCAATTGACCTTTGCAACATCGTCAACGTCTAATTCGATCTTTCCTTGTCTAGCAAGACTCATTATCAAATCTTTAAAGACAAAACACTTCTCGATTGGATGACTAACAATGCGATGATATTTGCAATACCTCGGATCATTGACGCGATGCATCTCTTCCAGGCGTTTGCACTCTGGAAGGTCTATAACCTTGTTCTTGAGTAGATCCTCCAACATGTCTGCTACGTCAGAATCTGGAAAAGGGTACGTTTTTCGCTCCATATCCTTCAATGTGCGTTTCCTCCTATCGTAGGTATAAGTTGGCTCTGCCTTCTTGACTTCCTTCTTATCTCGTGTAGAGATTTTGATAGGAGCGGTATTAACAGCCATGGATTCTTCAGTAGGCCTCTTCGTAGTTTTGTCGACCTTTCCGAAGACTTTGTCCTTCCGCTGATCAATGATGGACTCTTTCTTTCCTTTGTGGCTAGCTAAGCTTAGCTCCATATCATGTGCTCGTGTAGCCAACTCTTCGAAAGTTCGTGGTTTGATGCCCTGCAAGATGTACAACAAGTCAAAGTGCATGCCTTGGATACACATTTCAACCGCGGACACCTCTGATAATCGATCCTTGCAATCAAGGCTAAGTGAACGCCACCTGTTGATGTAGTCAACGGCAGGTTCCTCCCTCCATTGTTTTGTGCTAGTGAGTTCCATCATGCTTACCGTACGCCTTGTACTATAGAAACGGTTCAAAAACTCACGCTCCATTTGGCCCCAACTGTTGATAGACTCAGGTTCTAAATCCGTGTACCATTCGAAGGCATTCCCCTTCAAGGATCGAACAAACTGCTTGACGAGGTGATCACCTTCTGTTCCAGCGTTATTGCATGTTTCAACGAAATGAGCAATGTGTTGTTTCGGATTGCCCTTCCCTTCAAATTGTTGAAATTTCGGCGGTTGATACCCCAATGGCATCCTCAAGCTATCGATTCTCTTGGTGTAAGGTTTGGAATATGTGAGGGAATCACGAGAAGGACCTCCATATTGAGCCCTGATTGAGTTGGTGATAATGTCCTGCAATTGTTGGAAGGACATGGAGCCGAGAGAGCCTTCATTGTTTTTGGAGCTTTCCTCTTGTCTGTCGTTCAATTTCCTTCTCCCTCGTGTGTCTTTGGTAGAGTCCTCATCATTTTGGTTCTCGAGTCTGTTATAGAGCTTAGCGATTTGCATATCTTTCTCCTCCACTGTTTGGGTGAGCTTCTCGACCGTCGCTATTAGATTGGCAACCTGCTCTTCAATGGAGGATGCTCCTGTCATCATGACTTGCATGATGGGATGTGTGGAATCAGTTGGGAACCCAAGGGCATCTTCGCCATCAACATCAGGACTTCCATGGTATGATGCTGTACTTGAGTTGTCGTCAGAGACATGTCCATCCTCAAGAACTTCAAGAACAGGTGGGGGAGATTGATCCCTTGGCTCCTTTTCTTTTGAGGCTTGCCCCTCCTCACTCTGAGAGACATGCTTCCTTGCCCCTAGACTTTCTAGGGTGATAAATGGTTGGCGAGACTTGGCAGGAAGAGCCACGAATGTTACGGGTTGAGTCTTCGCCATACTCCTAGTAACATGAGCGGTGGACTCACCGCTTGATCTCGAGGTTGTTGGTTTGGATTTCCTCGTCGGGTTTGCTTCATTGCTTGAAGCCGAGTTTGTTGATTTGGATTTCTTCATCAGGATGGCTTGATTGTTGGAAGCCATTGCTCGAACAGATTTGAAGTTTCTTCGAAGAAGGAGATGAGAGGCAAAGAGGTCCCACTGGGCGTGCCAATTTGTAAACACGAGAATCTGAAAACAAATCGAATGCAGACACGTGTACAAATAAAATATAATTTTATTAATAAATCAAATGTGGGTTACAAATCTTTGTGAACTCCTCTGATTCTATCTCCGAATGTGGTGTTTGACTCAAGGGGGATCGACGCTTGGTTCTTGAGACCTTGAATTTGATGTGATTTGGAATTTGGTGAAGAACTCGCTATTTGGAAGCTTGGTGGTTCTTGAGGCTTTGAATTTGATGTGATTTGGAATTTGGTGAAGAACTCGCTACTTGGAAGCTTGGTGGTTCTTCGGTGGTTTTGAAGACTTCAAATTTTTCTTGGGAGCTAGTGATTTTGCTCTCTCGGGCTGAAGTCCTTCTCTTGATTTTGAAGAGAGTATTTATATTGTCAAGGCCGCTCCATGTATGGAATACATTGATGACGCTGAATTGATTTTATTTCCTTAGTAACATAATCAAATCAATCAAAATTGATTGATTAATTTAGATATAGTAATTTCCATAACTAAATCAATCAGTTTTAACAATTGATTTAATTATGACTACTTAAGGAATTTGACCGATTTAATTAAATGTTAGACCAAAATGTAGATAATCAATTTATGTTAATTGATATCTGATTGTCTAATGACATTTAATAATTAATTCGAATCAGAATCAAATAATTTATTACCGATTTCCCACTTGTGTGTCACCACGTGTAATTCTCATAATCTTGTTGACTTTGTCTACTTATGAGCTACGTATAAACTTTTATTGAGTCCAGACAGCTGTTTAATAATTTAACGAATATTTTATTCATTAAATTTTTATTTGTCAACACAGATTTGTAACGATCTCCTGCTACTCGAATCAAACTCCCATGTAATATGTATATCTTCTACTTTCTGACCTGATACCTTAAGATGGCATAATTCATTCGGAATATGTTGCACAAAACAAAATGATTCCAAAGACAAGCTTTCAATCGACATATATTTTATTCCGCGAACTTCTTCAAGATGTAACTCCTTCAGGGTTTTGCAGGAACATAAGATCCATTTGAAAAGATACTCCTCTCCTTCTATTTTGAACCTTCTTAACTTCAAGACTTGGAGATTACTCGGATTAGAAAAATAAGCAGAAGAGGACGGCCATTTAAGAATGTTCCCTCTAAAGTCGAAAAGTAGAGATTTCAAAGATGAACAATGAAAGAACCAAGATGGCAGTGCTAATGGTATCTTATGTAATGTATCAAGCTGAAGATCAAGCACTTCAACATTGCCCCTTATTGCATTTCGGATCCATGTGAATATCCTATAAAGCTCATTAAAATGGCAGGAATTTTTGACACTGTAGTGAGTCCAACGAATACGAAAGTATTGAATCGTATTATCATCACGACTACTCAAGAACCTATCAAAATTGTTGAACAACTGCAGCCGCTTCCACATAGAAAATCTATCACAACTGCTTGTATCAAAATTCAATGACGGAAGTGAAAGATAAAGCTTTGTACATCTTTTGGACACAGAGCTCACCCGAGTAAGGTCTCTTAAATTCAGGAAGGAAAGAATGTGATGAGCAACTTCATCCGGAATATCACTAAATCTGTCTATAAACTCCTTACAGGCTCCTTGAGTTTGGCAGCTTGCACTAGTTCCCACGTCTCTCATGTCGATCACTCACCTTAAGGATTGTTGAAAGCAGATATGAGATTTACATGAAACAAAAAGTGCAAGCGTAAATGAGATCCAAATAAAACACATATTCCTCACAATAAAATTCCAATCATAAACAATAAAAAAATGGTATTGTTGCAAGGAGCCAAGGAGTTCATGTATAGATGCTTAGGAGATGACAAAGAATATGCAGCTTATGGAAGGCCTTCTCAAACACAGTTCTTTGTAGTATCCAATATCGATCACTAGCCAGAAAATAATACAGAAAATAACATATATGCGTGCAACAAATTAAGCTATGGAGTACAAAACCTCCGATGATTAACAGTACTGGAAAATTTCGTATACAGATTATAGAGAGAAAGTAAATCCAAGTGATCACTAATCTTATGAACAATGGATGGTTTAGGGTTTGGGGTTCATGATTTTCAAAATAGTCCTACAAACTTGTGATAGACTCAAGCTTTATGTTCCTTACCTTAAAGAGATCTCCTTAATTGGTTCGCGTACTAGTCCGGCCACCGGAGGAAATAAGAGAGAATGGTAGCCTGGGCATATGACTCCCTGAGAAAATGGGAAGTTGACGATACTCTCTGATTCGGATATCAATGATTTGCAACTTCACTGTACAAGATTATTTGCTTGAAAGTTGGAATAATAAAAGTACAGTAACGTTAGCTCCTAATTATATCAGGATTGATTGCTTGATTTATTAGAATCACAGTAAGAGTCAAATACCATGAATCATGGTCCAGCAGTACAACTAATAAGGAAGGAGATGATATGGATTTCAAATTTCAAAACCTTTTAATTACAGAATGCGTCACTTCACATATGCGAGTGAAGGACTCCTCTTCCTATAGATTTACTGATCACATCTGCAACTCGAAGAGTATCACATAGAATGGTGATTTTGAAGTCATGGTCCGAGTGTCCATCGGCAAACTTACCAGGTAATAGGGTCACAAGAGGCTTCAAAGTTCTATTCCAAATGAATAACACATGATCTCTACCGGCAAGGAGTAGGAGAAAGTAGTCTAAGTAGAGTTGCTCAGACTCAAGACTAGGCACCTGGCAAAGACCGAATCTCAATAGTGCACATATTTCTTGAATATAGCTTATCTTCTATATACGTTCCACGCTACATTCACTCATTTCTTGAATGTCATTTTCTTAAATTCTAAAAGGGGAGCAATATAGATGAGTCGGTCAGACAGCAATGCCTAAGAGAGCCAGCTATAAAGAATGCCAAAGCATATGAAACTGAAACTGAAACTGAAGAACTCTAAAGGCCTAATGTATCTAAGATTTAAGTGAGGTATACACTACATGTTGTATGCACTGAGCACAGTTATAAAAATTCAAACAGCAACCAGTCTGTGATGCACTCATTGACATTGATTACATTAAGAAACAATGATAAACATTTTACATCAGAACCTCCTTTGCAATTAGCATGCTTAAATTGTACGGGATCAAGTTCAAACAAATAAGATCCCATTTTCTTTAATGGTATCAAGAACAATCCCGAGCTTACCTTCAATTCGTTCATCTTTCCTGGGTTCGTAAGACAATGCATATACATCCGCTTCCTTGGATCGCTCAGCAATAAGCCTGCCGATAACTCTGCATGCATTATGATCTGTGAGTGATGGTAAATTAGTCCGCAGATCCTTTGCATTCGTGGTAGCGACTGATATCACTTTGCTTGTTCCCCGATGCATCACTTTTGCATGGATAAATTTCTTAGAAAAGAAAACATTTAGTAAGAACGGCCTCATGTACATATCTGTCTTCTGTTTCCATGACTTCTTGTTTGGTCTTTTAGCAGCTTCACTTCGAGATCTTCGGGTGTATGCAGCACATACAATTGACATCTGCAATTTTAGGTATAAGTGGGTTGAGATATGCATATATGCCCTTCCAGCAGGGGGAGGAGCTACAATGTAATCAAGGTCTTTACTTTTTCATTTTTAAGGCCCTCTTTGAAAGGGTTGTAAAGGGCCAATTTGACATGAAAGTCATTGCACTGATCTAGTTCTCCTTTCTAGATACCAAAACTATCACAGAATAAACAACACTAGCAAACAGTCCAAAAAGTACTGTGTGTAATAGTACGAGAGAATTTAGCAGAGGCAGAACATACAGCACAACTACGATCGAAAAGGTTGCCTCTAACTGCCTATAAGGCTAAAGATGATTTGCAAAAATTGGGAAGCAGCTAAGTTGCCCCATAGGACTTGTTGCTATAAGCAATAGGGCATAACCATACATATATGCCTTTCCAATAGTCCTTCAATTGAGGCAGGATTACTAGATCATCCCACGTAAATTCGACTGGAAGATGGTTTGGTATTAGAGTGTATTGAGTTTACTAAATTTAAAAGCAAGCAGTTTCAAAGAAATGCAAATAGAATCCAACATCTACATGCAATGACTTCTCTACTGAACATCCCACTTATCTTTTCGACTTGATGTACTCATACCACCATAACTTCAAGTTGCACCCTTTAGTGGGAGTGATCCACTCTTAGCCTAATTGGAGCCAAAGCAATTATAGGCTTATGAGTTGTGCTTATCTACTCAACTACTGCTATATTCCTCAGAAGAGTTGTATCAACAACAAAAATGACATTGTAGTACCAATCCATCTACTAAACGTTGTACAATTTTACGTTGCTTATTAGTTAGCATTCCGCAATCAATGCAGAAAACCCACAACTCATCCACAAGCAAATAGCATACCTACACAGATTTGGTTTCTAAAACATAGATTGTATGTCTGTTTTTCAACGTCTAAATATTTTCCCAACATACATATTCAGTAAAAACCATAAAGTTAACATCATTCAATTCAATCCAGTTCAATTGTTATTTGGGTTGTTCCTTTGTGTAAGATAAGGTACTTAAAATGATAAAACATTGTGAAAGTGAGTGATTACCTTGTTGGGTGTGGGAGAGGCAGGGAGCGTTGATGAGGAGGTCATGGAAATGTTCATCAGAGGAAACGAAGAAACCCATGAAAGCGAAGCTGGTTTGGGTCGCTGAGTAGAACGAGTTGGGAGCAATTCGAAGGAGAGCAGCGACCCACTTGATGCAACTGAACAAGACATCATCATCTCTTTATGAGAACAAAGAGCGCAGCAGCCTAACTCAAGTAATGGCTAACGTTTCTGTTGGGTCGCGTAGAAATATATTGGAAAACAAAAGTTTAAGATCAAATCAAAAAAATTATGGGGTAAAAATAATTGTGAAGTAAAAATGAAGAAATATGGGTAAATGGTAGTCATAAAATTTACCTACTTTAGTTCAAAATTTTAGTTTGACCCCTTGTCTTCTCTGTTCTGTGTCTCCAACATTCCACTTAGATTCGTTGAGAATAGGAGTTTCTAGAGATTTCTTGGTGTTGTTTGTTTTTAGAGTTTTAAAGTCAAGCATTGCCTAGACTGTCGCTTAAAAACTCTTCCCACAATCCTTACTTCATTCTTATGTTTGTCATGTTATTTTTTATTTTTTATTTTTGAAAACATGTTTGTGATGTTATTACATGGTAACAAACTGAAGAAAATGAAAAATCAATTTGTTTATCTTGAGCATCGTCCTGCTTGATATCACTTAAGCATTTGCTAACCCACATTCAGTACAAAAGGAATTAAAAGAAAACTTATTAGAACCCACAGAAGACCCTAACATCTAGCTAAAACAGAGGACACGATGGATAACTGAAGCGATCAAGCCGAGGCATATGATGATCGATCTAGGCAGTGGCTTGAACGACATGGACTTATGGAGTATCACTATTTTGAGCTTCGAAGGCAAGAATGCGAGCATGCATGAACAATTTTGGCATGGTTGCATTGAGTGTATAATTGTTAGTGTTATGGGGAATAAACCAGTTAACCAAGCCTAAACCCATGACTGAGTGTGGTTGATGCGGAAGGTCACCTGAATGAAGATCGGTTCAGAAATAGGATTGAGCAACACATGAAAACCTAGAGCGGCGCCGCACGCGCACAAGAAAAACCTCACGTTACTTGAGACTTTCGACGGCTCAATTATGGCTTTGTGGGTTTGATAGGCTCCCTCTGAGCCATGTAAGATCGATCTCTTGGGCTTGATTTCATTGCTGGGGAAGCCTGAACAGAGAAGTATACACATGTCCCAGCAGTGATGACACCGCCAGTCCCGGCAGCAGCGGCAGTTACGACATCGATTCCGGGAATGATGACAACGTCAGCCATGGTAGTGTCGATCCTAGCAACGATGACTACAGTCCCAACAGCGACAACTATCTCAAACACAAGACCCTTGGGGATGGATTTTATTGAGGGCGGAAAGTCACCATCTCCATCTCCTGGCTCTCAGTCAAAGACGCAAACACAAACCTTCGCTTGCTTCTATCGTCGGGGGTTCGATAGATGCAATTGATCACACGATCCTTAACCAACTACCAAGCCCAGAGGTTCGTGGTGACAAAATTTATGTCAAGATTAGTGAGGATTTATATTACGAACAATTGAAGAATTTTCGAACCAATCTCATTGGTCGACTTCTACTTTGTAAAGGATCGAATCCTATGAGAACAGATTCTTTGAAAGCATCTCTTACAGCTCTATGGAAACCTAAGAGTCCATGGCACTTATTTGGGTAAAGGATTTTTTTACATTCATTTCAATAGTGAAGATGACAGGCTACGGATTTGGAGAGGTGGCACATGTTCCCTTGCTAATGGAATTTTTGGAATGGAAACCAGACTTCAAACCAGCTACTACTCTTCTTCAAACACATTCTCAAGTGTGGACTCGAAGGCGTATTGGCATCCTCGCCATCTCATGGAGATTGCTCGTGGGGTTGGGACACCATTGCATATCGATGAAGCGACGAAAGGAGCGTCAATTTGGTTACTATGCCCGCATATTGGCTTATAGTGGAAAAAGGTAGTCATGCTTTCTTTGTATGTATCACTTTTGAGAATTTGCCACATGAGTTTAAGAAACAAGAGAAACCGAGAGGTCACTCTCGTGATGATCAAGCCGAGGGTAAGAAAGTTCATCATGAATATAGGGTTAAGGCGCCTCCGATTCTTGTCTCACACGTTGAACAACCAGGAACTCAGCTTGAGACCGTCCACATTGAAGATACCATTGAGCATGAGGTATCCAAAGATCCATTATTTACTCAAATCAATGATCATATGCTTGCTTTAGTTGAGGAGACGGCGCCTATTGATTCAAGTGCTGTTTTGGCTGATCCAAGTGAACCACATGAGGAGGAGAGTACAGCTCCAATTGAGTCTATAGGTAATACCGATATTTCGACTAGTAACAGTTTTGAGATCCTTGCTCAAATGAGCCCATTGTTGCAATTGAACAAGAGATCGTTGGACTCCCCTCAAGCACTTCGGTTGACTCAGATACTTTAGTGAAGCATAATGTTCAAAAGATTTATTGGGGTGATTTGGAAAATGAAGAACCACTTGATCATACAGTTCACGCTCATTCTGTTAGCAATTATGAAACTTGGTTTGATGAGAGCGAAACGGCTTAGATGTGAATCTTCTTCGCTCTCTTCCAAAGTCTCAACCTAAAAAACCCAAGGCCAAGCAATATCAAACAAACTTAAGGTATCCGGCGCACGATCGAACACCTATGAGTCTTTAGTCGTATGAAAACATGACTGAGTGTGGTGACACTGAAATATGTATATCACATTAAGAGGCCTCTCATTATCATTCTTCAAAACCAAAAATAAATTTCTCAACATCACTACAAACATATATAATTGAGTGACATACTGGAGAAAACTTAACATACTTATCATTTGGTTGCACAGCTCCTCATGTAGGAAAGGAAAATTATGTGATATTTGATCAACATGAAAGAAACCCTGAAATCACAACTCAAATTTAGATAAAAGTATGGCTCTCAGACAAATTAGAATTAATCATCTATCCTCCTAGAGAAAACAAACAAAACCAATGATAACTATCTACAATATTAAGCCGGTCACTCTTGAATCCCTATATTTGTCTCCGTAATTTAACTTTTAACTGTAATAAATAAAACACAATGTAGTTATGTTTGAGTTATTGTCCATACATTGTTTCTTGTGCTTCGATTTAGTCTGGTTTCATTTAGATGTGAAATTGTAGAAGTACAAAAATTATCCCACCTATATTCATACTTGTGTCTTGTGAGGGATGTCTGTTTTTGTCCTTCCGGTCCGGATAAGAGACGGGACCAAGTCTTCAAGCCAAATACCAAATTGTTAGGTGGAACTGACATGGCTTTTCCCAATACCTAGCACCTGTAGAAGCTTATAATTAATCATATCGAAATTAATTCCATATTTAAGAAGAAATATGATAAATATAAACGTAACTACAGTTTTCTTTTAAGTGCGTTATTTTATAATTCTCTTTTCAATTGATTTAATTACATAGTTGGTTGGGGCGGGGTTAACCACGACATCAATCGACACTAATTAGAGTTAAATACTAATTCATTCTCAGTGGCTAGATTACGAAGCGTTTTAACAAGATTCCCGATGAGATTAATCTCTGAACTTAGAAAAATACCGTTGTTGGTGGCATATATGGTACACCGCCAAGCATGTTCGGCGACCTCGTGGACCGTGCAACCGGTGTCATGGGTCCCACTTCCGACATCCGGCGAGTAGACCGCAACCCCGGCTACATTCCCAATGTCAGAGATCACCGGTGCCGCACCCGGAGGGCGTGCCACCGGGCTCCCAAAGTAGCTTCGTGGGTAGGGAAATGTGTAGTAATGTGGGTTTGTGTCCCACATTGGAGAAGTTGTAAAGGAGGAAGCCTTCCTTCTCTATAAATAAGAGGCTTCCCCCTTAGTATTGAGGACTCTTGTTTCCAGGGCATTCCACCCTTGTACCACCGATGGCTTATTAGCCGGCTATAGTGAATTCCAAGTGGATGTAGCCGTGCCCTCTGATGGCACGGTGAACCACTATAGATCGTTGTGTTCTTGTTCTATCTTTATTGTCCTGTATCTACTAGACCCCTGGGTTTAGGCGGAAACAACCGTCATTAATTTTATAGAAGAAGGAAAAAAAAACGAAAAGTCAAATAGTCAAACACAAACAGTCCAAGACTGCCCTTAGCTCCTCATCTTCTGGGCTAATCCCGAACCGTCATTCTCTCAGTATTAATCCTAAGTTTCCTAACGTTATGGACTGAAAAATAAAGAAATATAGAAAAAGAGGCCTGTTGGCGATAATATATAATCCCGGGCCGGAGAAGATTGATGAGGAGTGAGAGACACTGGGACAGGGGTAGTTGCCCTTTCAAACGTCACCTCATGCACCAACCAGTACCAACCAGACCGATCACACTCTTCCTCGATCCGTCTCTTTCTCTTTTATCACATAGCTAGAGACACTTCCTCTTCATCATCATCATCTTCTTCTTCTTCTTCCTCAGGAATCTCAGATAGAGAGAGAGAGGGAGAGAATCCCAGTCATGGTCATTCAATACTCATGTGCTTGCTGCTGATGCTCAATCAATTAGTTAAGTTCAAGTAGGTAGACTTTATCATTTCAATTCCTGCTTCCTTCTCTCCCTCTCTCTCTCTCGTCACATCCATCCACGCTCACCTACGCTGCTCCCTTTCTATTTTGTATTTATTTATCAAATATATTTCAGAAAGGAAGAAAGAAGAAAACACAAAATAACTAGGGCATGCTGGTGATTCATGTGTTATTGAAAAGGAAAGCTGATGACCCCGATTACCCGAGTTACGTATAAATTAAACCTCCTCTGTAGGAAAAGACTATACAAGTATACAACAGTTTCGTATGCAAACTCTTATTTTCAAATTTCTTATCTTTCAGCTAGAGGTTGCAAAGTCAAGCATATCTATGCGAGCTCGAGCAGGATCGATATGGAAGACAAGCTACCGAGGCTGGCCTTGATTCACTTTTTGCATGGAGTTTAATAATTAGATAGTTTCCGGAGTTTCAATTTTCAAGTGCAAATATATAGCAGGTTCTAGAGGCAAACACTTCGTAAATAGTATGAATCAAAGAAACTTTTTTTTTTTTTTTTTTTTTTCCTTTTATGAGAAAAGAAAGGTGCTTGTATTAAACAACTTAGATATACGTACATCATGAGAAAGTACATCAGAGAGCTATTTTGGTCCCTCTTATACCTAAACTTAAAATGCAGAAAACAAAAACGTTTTCCTTGCTAACAAATACGCTGCCTGATTACACAATATGTACAAATAACTAAACTAAAAAGATGAAATAAAGCCTTCACCTCATCTATTAGACAACCTTCAACAAATAATTCACTCTTCTTTGTTCAAGTGATTAATCACAGTCAAGACATCAGATTCAAGAATGATATGGTAAAACTGAAAACTAGTTTCTAATATAACTTGAATCAAAGAACATGAAAATAAGATATTTGAACGCACACAAGATATTATTTTCAAATACGATTAATAAATGGTGCAGGTCACATGTCTCGTCACCTTACCAATGATATGTTGGATAAACCACATGCATAACTTGTTAATAGCTCAATAATTTCAAGGTGTGTGCTTGATTACGATATGGGTATACGTATGGTCTTTTTTGCTTATAGGGTGAGTAACATATATATATATGTTGCATTCATGTAAACCTAAAATAGGTTAAATGATCGAATTTGACAACTCTTTCATATAGGTGTTATAGTTCAATCGAAATTCAACCCACAACACGATTTAAATTATTTTAAAAAATTGTAAGATTTCTATTAAAATTTTTGAATACACTATCATGACACGGCCAGTACCATGATACGGCCAGTAACATGATACGATCACAAAATATATATTCAAGATAACACAAAGACTCATTCTCAAGTACTCTCTAGTTTATCGTCCAGATAATCAGAAAATTGTCATATATATTACCTACTAGAATTAGTTAACACAAATGCAATCCAGGTAGAATATATTACGTACCCGTTTAACGGCCGTTTTGACATAGAAGAATAAGATGGATAAATTATTGGTGCAAGTCTGCCGGCCAAGGTGACATTATTTTCTTGCTTCTTCATTACAATCCCGATCCCAAATGAACTAAAAAGAAAACTTATAGTACTGCATTACCTTAATCAAGTAAACTAGTCAATTCGGATTAGTTAAGCAACTGTGGTGGTGGCATGGATAATGACTTATAGAGCCAGATATTCAACTAACGAACACATGAAAACGTACACTTATCTTCAAATAAAGGGATTGAAACCTCATGTTTGGCTGGCTTAAATCTAAGAATAAATTCCCAATCCCAATCTTATATTAATGTAAGAAGAATTCCATACCATACCGCACTGTATCTGCACATGCACAAGTTCATATATAATCCTCTCAACTCTTTCTTGCTTCTCTTAATTTCTTGCTTCTGGGTTCGATCTGAGTCACCCCCACCACCACCAAACCCTTAACTAATTAACCAACTGTTTTCATTTCTTTGGCCACTTTGTGTATTTTTATAAATAGATCGGTTACCTACCTCACAAACATGTCACATGTACATTCTTTTTTCTCGTTTCTTTATTTTTTCTCTCCACATGAGATGCTTGATTAAATTCCCTTCCACTCAATCATACCTAAAGTTGTTTATATAAATATATCCAAATACACCACATCAATCGTGTTTAGATTCTTCACTCAAGAGAAAGAAAACAGTGAAAACCCTAGCGGAATGTTCGCCTCCTTGAGTCGACCGAAAGAGATTTAGCATGCTGCGCTGCAATGAGTTCACTTCGATGTATTCCACGACGGTCATATTTGTGGAGCTACCAAATTTTGTGTACTTAATTGAGTTTGACTGATCGGATCATATTTACCACTAATTTTTATAAAACAATGTATACAAAATGTAATTGGGGTCGTCTACGTTATTTTTATAATTGGGGTCGTCTACATTATGAAATCATATCCTCAATTTATAATTAATTGAATGAATATTATAATTTGAATGAGTTATTACAACATTGACAATAATATTACAATTTTTATTTTCCTTATTTACAAATAACTAAACTAATTTATTTGATCTAGTAGCATATATAGTCTCTTCTCAGTAAGTAGAAAGTTTTGAGTCCGACCTCATGAAAGACTCATATTGTAGTATATGAGTTATCTGCCTAATAAAAAAAAATTAAACTAATTTACCACATCGATGACCATTTATTTATAAATTTCTAAAATTATCGACAACTAACAGAAACTGAAATTACTCAAACAATCACTATATTTAATACATATAATAACAACAAATTTATTGTTAAATCAGTAAATGTTCAGTATATGAGTGTATCATGTATATGGACGGTAGAATTTTCAATATAAAATGCTCTAAAAACATTTGTCAAACTTCATTCTAAAAAAAAAAAAAAACATTTGTCGAACTGTTATTTTGGACTCAAATAACAAGAGATAGATAACATCAATATTCTCGGAAAAATGTTGGACAACATCAATATTCTCGGAAAATGTTGCATTACATGCATGGGACAAACGCCGAACACATCGATCGGCTAGCTGATCAACAAAGCAAATCCATGACCTACTCGCTCGATAGCAAACTATAAAGCAGAGGGAGATCAATTCGAGCGGAGATCGCCTCGATATGCTGCGTCGATGGATCAATAACCTATGAGGCGTCGTTGCCGCCACTGTTACTAACTAGAACCCTAATCTACCATCACCATTTCTCTCATTCATCGAGTCTCATTTGACAAAGAAGCTCATTCAAAAAGGAAAACGATGTTAATGGCATGCATGCAGGTCCATATTACGTGGAGATAGATTTTTCATGGCATCGGAGCCTTCCCCCACACAGAGATTTTACAAGTATATCGATCGCCCCCACTGGCCACTACCACAGTCCAATAATCAATAATGTGAACAACTCTCTGTGAATCCTACCAGCTTCGATCAATGGCAAACAATTATATA
Organism: Potentilla sterilis; assembly: GCA_963682095.1. Taxonomy (NCBI): domain Eukaryota; kingdom Viridiplantae; phylum Streptophyta; class Magnoliopsida; order Rosales; family Rosaceae; genus Potentilla; species Potentilla sterilis. Next base: position 8,773,631 of record OY821760.1, on the reverse strand, counting down.
TATATATATATATATATATATATATATATATATATATATATTCCAAGAGAATAGATTAAGAGAGTTGGTGTTTCTTGGTGGAGACTTGAGGGAGATCCGCCATTCTTCCTGGACCCTGTGAAATGATTCCATGTCTACACGTGCTTTTATTTATTTTACTCCAATAATTCCATTTTTTCCTCAAATAAATACCATTTTATGGTTGGTAGGTCTACCTATTCCCATGTTATAACTTTCCATTTTCTGCTGTCCATCTTAAAGCTTTCTAGAACATGAAGCTAGGTTTTATAAGGTGTAATGTCTATTTAGTTTTGTGATACATCAACATATTGCTCGTCTTTTATTTTATTATTTTTTTATAAAGAGCATTTAAGACTTTCATGCATAATCTTTTATCGTGACTCGAACTCATGACCTAATAACCTACTTCCTAAATAATGGTGCTCTTATCACTTGAGCTATTTCATTTCGTCAACATATTGTTTGTCTTGATACATTAAGTAGAGTAGTAGACTTAGTTAGAAAGGTGAACTAAATTGATATAGAAGTAGCTAGAGTATTCTCCTAAAGAGTTAGGGTAACTTATAGATGTTCTATATCTAACACTTAAACCCTCGTCGCATATGCAATGTTCCAACTATATTCTGCAGCATAATGTCTGATCATTTTGACAGCTTCATGCAGCCTAGATTTGAAACTTTGAATCATGTAATACAACCAACAACAAAAACAGTTCGTCTTGATATTCAAATCAAATCATGCAGCACTTTATGCCAATTCTTAATCACCCATAATTTGATGCACAAATCGCATAACGATGTATTATAAAATTTTTGCATGCTTTATTCCAAGAACAAAACTTTCCTTTTCCTCTAGCTCCCATACTACAACCTGTTCACACCCATAATTTGATGCTATTAGCCCCAATAGCAGCAGTAGTGGTGGTAGTTCATATATGGTCAATCTTCAAACGAACAAATATAATATGAGAATCAAACTTTTATTGGCAACTGAAGAAGAAAAGTTTCAGTACTAGGTAAACTTTCCAAATGTGATTTGCATGTGAGGGATATACATAGATTACCCGCGTTTAATGAAGATGGGGTGGAAGCGTGAGATTGACCATAAATTGCCCGATTCGCTTCCACCGTACTTCATTCATGAAGATGGAGTCTTTCTAATAAATGAAAAGAACAAAAGTACTCAACTTTCGCCAACTTTTCTTTATCAGAATATTAAGAGTTGTGGGGTTTAAAACATCAATTGTGGGCTTTAATTGAGTCTAATGTATATTTGTTCAGCTTTATAATTATATTTCTTAGATATATATATATATATATATATATATATATATATATATTATTTTATTTCGACGCTTCTAAAACGCACCCGCTTCCATTCTTTTTTGTTGAAAAAAAACTCTTTCGCGTTTCCAAATGTTTCATTTCCACGTACCCGCACCCGATTCCATGCAGCTTAGACGATGACTAGTTCTTAGATCGCTTACCCAAAAAAAAAAAAAACTCCCACGTTGAGCAATCGACCCGACCCTCACCTCTAACAAATACACAAGCCCACGATGCACCTGCTGCTCTGCACTTTGGACCGAACCCGAGCTAGACGACGCGTCATGCAACAAAATTACTCTCAAACTGTCACTACCAGATCCGAGGGCATAGCCGACGAAAAAAACTTCGTCGACTATGCCGAATTTTCGTCGGCTATTCATTCTGCCGACGAAATTTTCGTCGGCTATACGTCGTCGGGAAAACGGCGTCGGTAATACCAATGGCCGACGAAAATAACGAAATCGTCGGCTATTCTCGGGTATGGCCGACGACAGTGCCGACGAAAATTAATTTTGTCGACCAAACCTAGGCAAAATATCCGACGATATCGTAAACTATAGCCGACAAAATTCGTCGGCTATTTGTTCTGAAATATAGCCGACGATTCCATCTATTTCGTCGGTTATTTCGTCAGAATATATTAATATTTTAATAGGCATTAATTATTTATAGCCGACGAAATAATGTCTTTTTCGTCGGCTATGAAAGTTATAGCCGACGAAAATTGGTAAAAATAGTCGGCTATAGTGCTTATAGCCGACGAAATAATGCCAATATCGTCGGCTATTCTTACATTTGGGGGAAAAAAATTAAATTAATTTCTAAATTACCATTCCAAGCAACCTGCAAATCACAAAGACAATCCATGCATTTGCACCAACAAGAAACACGTCTAAATGATTTATTATTTAATTTGTTCCAATATACATAAAATATAACCCTAATCATCACCTAAAGCACTAAAGTCCACCACGTCATCCCCAGCATCCTGCTCGTCATCATCGGGAGGTTGAGGCATTGGAGGTTCAACTAATGGCTGAAACAGGGGAGGGGGTTCAAGGGCGTGTTGTTGTGCCGCGAACATATCACACCACCAGTTTTGTTGGGCGGCGTATTTGTGTTGCCGAACTCTGTCGCATTCAGCATGCCAACTGGTCAGATCCAAATGATACTGCTGTGTTCTGCGGCGTAGCTCCTGTGATCTCAGGGAGACGGCCTCCAATCTTGCGGTCAATCTCTGCACTTTCCCCCTCATCTGTTGGCTGTTCCCGCCTCCCTTCTTTTGACCTCCCTTAGTGGTCTTCAGGAGCCCTATTCCAGAACTTCCCAAACCCCGGCAGTAGTATTGGTTTGGCCGGTGTGGGAAGGCTGCATCGAACATCTTCGCTGCTATTTGGACATTCGATTGGTCGACCTGGCGCATGGCTTCTTCCAGATCTGCCTCTGAGATGTTCGGTTGTGTCTCCCGAACTACTTGCTGGAACACCTCTTCTTCGGCCCGGTTCACCCTCTCCTAATTGAACGGGAAAAAAAAAATAATTAATATTCTAACAAATATATAATTAAGTAAAATTAATAATTAAAATTTTAAAATCGTAATCAACGACTTACGAGCTGTTCTGTCGCTTGTGGATAAGCGATCTTGAACGTCTCCACGTACGGGTTGCTATCAGGATGATCTCTAAGCTCCTCCTCCTGATATTGTGCAAACGGCTTAGAACCACCATGATGGGGGGTTGTGTTACGGCGGCGGTTCGCAGAGTTTACCCAAGACCGTTCCTTCAAACAAATAATAAAATATTAGAAAAATGCATAAAAAAATATTAGTGTAATAATTATAAAATAATTAAACTAATAATTAAAATTTTAACAAAATAAATATTTATAGTTAACTTTATTATTTACCTGCATAAGTGGGTTGTTGAAGTCTACTGTCTTCAACCAACGCCACTCGTACTCCCTGAACATGAACTCTCTGGGAGTACCCATACGACCACGGTTGTCGTATTGGTTAAAGTGGGAACGGAGCTCGTTCTTCCACTCTTTGAACCTACGGAAAAAACAAAAGTGCATTAGAAATATTATTAATATCATAAAATATTTCGAATTATAAGATAAGGAATTCCCAACGTACCTCAACGACTGCATCGCGTCCGCCCAATGCTGCTTATGTTCTGCAATCTCGAAGTATGTCTGAAAGATAATATTTTATTAGTTTTACAATTATAACAACACCGAAATTTATTAAATATTACGTAAAATAAATTAAATTTTTTAAATTACTCACCGACGCAGCGTTGTTCACCTCCCTCTTGATCTCTTCGGGCACATCAGCCCACCGCGTCCACAACATAGGGACTCTGTCCCTAATCAGTGCCCCCACGCAACCCGTGTAGTCGCGGCGTTTTTTCCCCTGAACCTCCTGATTAGGAGGTTCGTTGATCCGGATCCTCCTGATTAGGAGGTTCGTTGATTAGGAGGCTAGTCGCGGCAATTTATTATATAACAATTTATATAATTAAAATTAAATATATAACAATTTCTATACCTAAATTATAACAAATATATAACAATTAAATTTATTAACAAATATATAACAAATATATAACAATTTATATAATTAAAATTAAATATATAACAAATATATAACAATTTATTATATAACAATTTATATAATTAAAATAAAATATATAACAAATATATAACAATTTGTTAAAATTAAATTTATTAACAAATATATAACAATTTATATAATTAAAATTAAATATATAACAATTTATAAAATTAAACTAAATTGAAAAAAAAATTTAACCGGATCGGAGGAGGAGGCCGGAGGAGGAGGGGAAGGAGGTCGGACGAGGAGGGGAAGGAGGAGGAGGAGGAGGCTGGCGCGGCTTGGAGGAGGATTTGAGGAAGAGTTTGGATCGGAGGAGGAAGAGGAGGAGGAGGAGGAGCAGCGCGGCGGAAACGAACGGGAGAGCGGCAGATTGGAGCAGCAGCAGGAGGAGGAGGAGGAAGAGAGGAAAAATTCGGCTAGGGTTCGACAGTTTCTGCTTTATACCCGAAAGAATAGCCGACGATTAAAAAAGATTTCGTCGGCTATTCTTCACTATAGCCGACGAAAACTTTAACATCGTCGGCTATACTTTGAATGTCGTTGGCTATTCTTTGAATGTCGTCGGCTATACTTTAAGAGATCAGCAGCCGTCTGATCTGAGCCATCCAACGGCAGACAATGAAAAGGCGCGGATCGCAAGAGTTTAGCCGACGAATTCAAATATTTCGTCGGCTATACTTTGGAAAATCAGCAGCCGTTGGATCTGAGTCATCCAACGGCGGACAATAAGCGGATCGCAAGAGTTTAGCCGACGACATATAATTTTCGTCGGCTAAACTGTTGGTCAAACGACTAAGTCAACCCTCTAAACGCATTAAGACGGAAATTAGTCTAGTTAGACGACGGTTTTTGGCCTGACCTTCAACAGATAATAGTTTCAAATCGATGAGACGCAACTAATCGTATAAAAATTTTCCTCAAAATATTTACCGAACGTCAGGCTACCCATAGGAAAACGGAAGTAAAACACAGTTAACCGCAACATTCGGCACACAGATTTTGTCGGAATCTTGTCATTTTTCAACCGTAGATGTATTTCATTATTTCGGTCATATCTTATTTGACGACATATTTGCATTTGAAGAGTGTACGTATAGTAACTATTTGAAACTATACATTCACTTAAACACTTAGTAAACAAGTTAAGGAACATTAGTGCATATGTTCCGATTTTGAATGTAAAAGTTTGGAAAATCTATTCCAACCGTCAGATATCACCGTTACGATTAAATACATATATGAAAAAAAATCCAACTACATCTGACAACGTTAAAGGCTCGATCGGGACGGTCAACCGGGTGAGTCAACCCTTTAAACGCATAGAAATGGTAATTGGCCTGTCTAAATGACATTTTTTTGCCTGACCTTCAACAGATAATAGTTTCAAATCGATGAGACGCAACTAATCGTATAAAAATTTTTCTCAAAATATTTACCGAACGTCAGGCTACCCATAGGAAAACGGAAGTAAAACACAGTTAACCGCAACATTCGGCACACAGATTTTGTCAGAATCTTGTCATTTTTCAACCGTAGACGTATTTCATTATTTCGGTCATATCTTATTTGACGACAGATTTGCATTTAAAGGATGAAGCAATGGTTTGTCAATAGTGATAGAAAATGGAAGGTGGTCTTTTTCTGTTTTTTTTTTTTAAATCATAGCCGACGAAATCAAACATAGTACTCGTCGGCTATTCTTTTGTCGTTTTTGTTCTAAAATAAAATATGTATTTTTCAATATAGTTTTGGCCGACGAAATTACGCATTTTTCGTCGGCTATTTTGAGTATAGCCGACGAAATAATGCATTTTTCGTCGGCTATTCTTTGAAAAAAATAGAAAAATCAGTAGTGTTACACCTCTCGTATTCCTATGTCCTGTTCATATATAACCAAAATTGAACATAAAAAAAAAAAAACAGAAACCCAGCAGTCAACATATTTCAAATTTTTTTTAACGGGTTTGGAACCCAGCCGATGCTGGGAGGCTCATCCCCACGCCCGTTCATTAGAAAAGAGTGGATTACAAATGAAATGATTACATCATCTAAATTACTTAATCCGTCGGATTGTAATCGGAATCATCGGATGAGTCTTCTTCGGTTTCTGAATTGCTCGATAGGGGTAATCTATGTCGTTCCTCACCACTAGAGTCCTCGTTAGTTTCTTCATTTGGATCAACATCAACAAGCAGTGGCTCTTCGCACCGGCGTGTCTAGGCGAATAAAAGAGGAGTCAGGAATACCGTTTGAGTTGGGCTCTTGATACGCGGTGCCCCCTTCCTCGTTCTCTTCAGCCACTCCAAGTGTAGACGCCCGGTAAATGTTGCGATGGTGGATAGTGTTGACTACTTTCCACGGGTCACCCTTGGCAAGATCATCAAGATAAAACACTTGTTTCACCCATGTGGTTAAAACGAACGGGTCGTCCTCATACCATGATGTACTAGTGTTCACAGAAGTTATGCCGTATTGATCGGTTTTCATGCTCTGCGGCCGTGTGTCAAACCATCTACACTTGAAAAGATGCACTTTCATGCCTTCCCCATAAACACCGTAATAGTCAACTCCATCTTCCCCACCATGTGCCATAACCCCTGAATTTTGTGTTTTCAGTCTGAGGTCTCTCTCTTCACATCGAAATAACGCACCATTCACCTTGCACGTCACATAAACTTTTGAATAGACCGGCTTCATCGCCAGAAGTCTGAGTTCGTGCGACCAATTTGGGTGATTATCATTTTTAATAAGGTCCATCTGCAACCATCAGAATCAACTATAAATATGAATAATTATACACAATAATATATAAATACGTATAGAATAGTGTTAAAGTTACGTACCCAGCGGCCGAAATACTCTGCGAATGTCCGGTTGTGGTAATCGAGATCACCTCCTACTTGGTCACAGTTTAGATGCATGTTCTTCCAAAACTGAACTTCTGGACAGTTAATTAGTACCCACCAATGTGCAATGGCAACCTCATAATCTTTCAACTTGTAGGAAACTGGCATGTTTCCACCGAGTACAACATCGTCGGAGAGTATGGAAAGATTGAACTGTGAAGGTACATCTTCCGGTATGCCTTCCTGTAACGCTCCTAAATACAGCTTCATGTAGGTGACGCACTCGTGCGCAATATATGCTTCAGCTATACATCCTTCAGGTGAGGATCTGTTTTGGACAAAATCACCGTATTATCCAAGTTGCCTATAAATGAAGTTTTTAAAGTGTTATGATAATACATTAATAGTAAATCACATCTATTGATGAGGAAATTAACATAAGGTGTAAAATACGTACCTTTCCATCGGATACATCCAAGTGAAGTGCACATGACCGGTAAGCAACAACTGCCGAGGAAGATGGATCATGAGGTGAGGCATGATGTCGAAAAAATTTGGAGGAAATATCATCTCAAATTTACACATGATATGAACGATGTCTTGTTGCATTTCCCGGAGGTCAGATTTTCTCACTTCCCGTGTGCATACCTTCTGGAAAAATCTTGCCAACGCTACTAACGGCTCCACAACGTGACGGGGAAGGAACGGTCAAATGAAAACAGGGAAGAGACGCTGTAGCAAGATATGATTGTCATGACTTTTCAACCCGTAAAGATTGTTGAATTGTCTGTTCACACACTTGGCTATATTTCCAGCAAAGCCTGAAGGATACTTGGCCCGACTTATCCAATGGAAAATTTCTGACTTATGCTCAGGTTTGACGGTGTAAGGAGCTTGAGACATTTTTCTCTTCCCTTGTTTCAACCATAGTAGTTTTCTGATATTCATGTTTTGCAGATCAGTGCGAGCCTTAGGACCGTCTTTCGTCTTTCCCTCCAAGTTCAGCGTTGTGCCCACCACACTTTCAGAAATATTTTTTTCTATGTGCATAACGTCTAGGAAGTGACGGATCAGCAACTCACACCAGTACGGGAGTTCCCACAATATGCTCTTATGTGTCCAGAATTTGTACTCCTCAAGCCTTTCAGGTATTTCCGCTACAATAACGGGATGATTGCTGAGGGGCCTAAAATCGTACTCATTTAGCATTGCTAAAATTTCTCTTCCCGTCCATCTTCAGGAGGGACCACCGTGTTCTTCGGTTCCATCAAATGCGGCGGACTCGTAACGCCAGTGGTGATCCGCTGGAAGGAACACACGATGACCCATTCTGCATATCTTGTTGCAATGAGGGGTGCTCCCATAATCGCTGAGGCACTCTGGACAAGCCTTGTATCCCCTAACAACGCTGCCCGACAACATCCCATAAGCAAGAAAATCATTGATGGTACCAATAACCATGGCATGCATCTGGAACGTCTCCTCCTTGTACTTGTCAAAAGTGGGATGACCAACGTCCCACAATACCTTAAGCTCTTCAATCAATGGTCTCATATACACATTGAGACATTTTCCTAGGTAACCAGGCCCCGGAATCAACAACGTCAACATATTATATTCCTTCTTCATGCACATCCACGGAGGAAGGTTGTAAGGTACCAAAACCACCGGCCATATACTGTATGAAAGACTCATGGTGCCAAAAGGGTTGAACCCGTCGGTTGAGAGCCCGAGCCTGACGTTTCTGACATCTGACGCAAAATGAGGAAACTCGTTGTTTATATGCTTCCAAGCCGCTCCGTCAAAGATGTGTGTCATGATATCTGTGTCTCCCGCGTCCCGCTCACCGTGCCATCTCATAGCTTTTGCGGTGGTTTCTGACATGTACAACCGCTCAAGCCTATCTCTCAACGGAAAATACCGAAGCACTTTCACAGGTTTCCTATTGCCTGCTCCCGTCAACTTATATCGGTCAGACTGACATATCGGACATGCATCAAGGCTAGCAAGGTCATTCCCTTCTGCATCTTTACCCCAGAAGAGAACGCAGTCAAATGCGCATGCATGGATCTTAATGTAGGAAAGCCCTAGATCTTTGAGGATACTTCGGACCTTACGGTGATTGGTAGGATTACGATGACCCTCCTCCAACAACAAAGAAGTGTACTGTAGATATTCATCCACTTGCCTGATAGTCGATTTTGTCTCGACTTTAATCCTCATTACCTCCATCACACTTTGAAGAACTGTCTTCTCAGAACTTGAAGACACAGGGGTCTGTTGCAATGCAATCAGTTTGTTGTACTTGTCAAAGGCAGCAGTGTTGACAACTTGTGGGAAGGGCAGCACCGGGTCATGCATATATTGTTCCCCACGTACACCGCTTTCAAAAGGAAACACGTCGTTGACGAATGCCATTGTTGGATCGTTGGATGTACTACTACTGCCCGCCTAAAAAAACTGCCCATGATCATGCGATCCATCTAATGATGGCTCACCGTGATATATCCAACGTTATTACTTCGGCCAAAACCCATTACTCTTTAGGTGCTCCCATATTGTCCTAATCGGAAATCGACACATATCACTGCGACACTTACATTTCTTGCACGGGCAATAATGGTAATCATTCCCGTTTTGTATTTTCCTCGACAAACTGCAAAAAATTCACAACTCCTGTAGTGTATCGTCGGTCATGCCTTGGAAGTGAAATCCAACTCTTATCCAGATCCATATATAGCCTGATAATAATATATATGTATAACTTTAATTAATAAGAAATTAATTAATACATACATATATATATATATATATATAAATCCTTAATAATTAATTACATTACAATATATATTATTATCAACATCAACTCACATATATATACCATTAATTAACAACCATTATTTAAGCTACACTATATCAACAATTATTTAAGTTAATTAATTACACTATATATCAACAACTATTAATTAACATATATATATATATATATATATATATATTAACACTAATTAAAATAACATCAAATTAAAACACATAATTAAACTAAAACTCAAAATCAACTCAACTAAAACTCAAAATCAACATATATACATACATTCTAACACTAAAACAACAACAAATTAAACAAAAAATCACTTAATAAATCAAAATCACTAAAACTTAAAATCAACTCAACTAAAACTCAAAATCAACAAATATACATACATTCTAACACTAAAACAACAACAAAACAAAAAATCACTTACTAAATCAAAATCAACTCAACTAAAACTCAAAATCTGTTGAAGGAAAAACACATTATGTGCCTTCGTCAATGTAACTGACGAGAGGTAATTAGGTAGTCATTATTGTCATTAATGTATTTACTATTACCGTTGTAATACTCACCCTATATAAAGGGGATTATCAATGAAATGAGTAGACCAATTCAGTATTTCCTACAACACGTTATCAGCACGTAGCTTTACTCGCTGAGATTTTTTCAGCCAAGACAAAAAAAAAAAAAAAAAAAAAAAAAAAAAAACTGACAGAAAAAGAAAAAAGAAAAAAACCCTAGTTTCCCCCCTCCGCCGCCGCCGCCCCTCGCTAGGCCTGCACCTCCGATCTGATCTGGACACCCAAAGCCCTGCGCTGTAGTTTCTTGATCGGCTCCTATCCGGATCGACCCCATCAAACCCGACGGCGCCAGATCCGATCCGGTTCGTCCTCGATGAAATCGTCCTCGCTGACAAACGACGTCGTCGTCCCCGGATCCAGTCGTCCCCGATCGTCGTCATGACGCCTAGCCCAACGACGCAAGAGACCCCGTCGATGACCTGCATAGACCTCAGATCAAAATTTGATCTGGGCACCCATCCCTCGCCGGACGACGCTGCTGCTTCGATCGGACCACCACCTTCTCCGATCGTACCCTCCCGTGCCTCGTCCTACTCCGATCGACTTCCTCCAGTCGACACTGTCAACCACCGACAATGTCTGGATCGACGACGCCAACTCCGCTCGACCTCGCCCCGGATCCGATCGCCTCGCCCCGATCGCCTCGCCACGATCGTCCACTGCTCGGACGACCCCCGATCGCACCCCTGCTCTGCAGAGCCGACGACGGCTTGCCCTCCGCTCCGCGCCTCTGCCGCGACGCCTCCGCCGCTCCTGCCTTCAGATCGGACCCGACCTTTGCCGACAAAGCTTCGTCGGCAGAAGCTTGATCTCGACCCGGATTTGGGCCTGATCCGACCCGGCCCAGCCCCTTGGGCCTGACCCAACCCGAAAAAAAAGAAGAAAAAAAAGGATTTTTTTTGGGGGTAAAATACAAAGGTAATTTTTGAAATTACCGTACAGTAATTTATATTTACTGTATAACTATTTACTATATATATCTATTTACTGTTTTTCGAATTTAATAGTAAATATGAAATTTTTTTAATTTATATAGTAAATGTGAAATATATATGATTGAAGTGACTAATCATATGAATATTGTTTGTTTTTATGTGACTTATCAATTACGATGCGGCGATTAATATGTGACGACTATTTGGAGTCGGAGATCGAGCAATCGCTTAATATGCAGTTTATTTGGCAAACTAACAAGTAAGATCTAATTAACGTTATCATTTTCATTAAATCGTTAATGATATAATGCTCAAACTTATCTTATTATATTATGACATATATTTATGAAAATTTGAGCATCATTATATGTCTATTTTATTATGTTAAATAATTGTTTTTATTTAACATGTTATTTAATTTGAGCATTGCTATGATAATGCAAATCTCATGAGCAATACAATATAAAAATGGACAAACCAATTATTGTGATACAGCATATTCACGAAGTAAGAAAAATATGACCATTACAAATTTTGGTCTTGAGATCCAATTTTAATTTCTTGAAAAAAATTTTCATCATGGATATCTTCTTGATTATATAAAAAGCAATGATAATGAAATTTCATTAGCTTTACATGCAATGAATATGGAAACATCAAAAAATTTTATTGTGATAACGAAATTTCACAAAGCATTTGATTTCCATAAAGTATATTGCTTTATTTTAGTTGTCGTGAATGTCATAGACCGCGAAACTAATATATTTTATTCTTCCTATATTTTACAGATGGTTTAACCATCACAGTTCGACTTTGACACATTGGGCTCTGAAGAACTTGAGTTCCAAATTCCCCTATTGAGCCAACAAAGGCTTGAACATGGTATATTTATACGAACTGCTTTATGTAAATAGCTAAATATATAATTTCAATATCTTGAATGACAACGTAAGGTCTGAAAAGAAATTCCCTGGAACAAATTATGCAAAGTAATGCAACAACCCTAAATCAAAAGGCAATGACGATGTAAGGTCTTAGAAAAATATATATATATATATTCTTGAACAAATTGGGTAAAGTCATGCAACGACCCTAAAACAAAGGGTAATTACCATGGACGTAAAATTCATATAATCATCCAAAAGTAAGTGGAAACAATGTAACATTTAAAAGATGACATAGGGGACATGTCATGTGCAGTGAAGCACTCTGTCATTGTTGTAAATCAATGAAGTATTGATACATACATTATAAGCTAGCAAAGAATTAGCTACGACTTTTAATAAAAATGAAGAATCATATAAATACGCGGATTTTGGAAAAGTATCTTCAATATCCAACAAGAACATCGAAAATGAATTTACAACTGAAGACATAACATATGGGAAGAATATGTCAAATGACACATCTCATCATTGCAGCTATTAAAAGAGCAAAAAGGATTTTTGCTCAATCCAAGATAGACTTTGATTAGTCTACTTTTAAATTTACAAGATATCCTTATAAAGGCTATTACGCCTAAATACGACTTTTTGTCATAAATTAGACTTTTTGTCTTAAAGTTTCTCTCTCTAAATTGGACAAGACTAAATGTAATCGTTGGCATGATAATTTTTTTTGAATTTTCTCTAAAGGAATTGAGATTATTCAAATTTTATTCATAATACACATGATTCAATTTTCTACATCTAACTTTGCAAAGTATTGCATAAAGTAAAGCAACATATCATAATATAGGCATGAAACAAAGAACCGTGTGTAAAGAAACGCACAATGTAATCCCTAAAATAATAGTACTGAAGAACAGTAGTACTATATCAGTAGTATATGATAATAATTAGTATATCAAAGAAAGTAATAAGGATCAGTATATATTTTCCTTTGAGATTCATAATACACATGCCTAATTGGGATTAAAAAAATTTTTTATTACAATTCCCATTTCCCAATCGAGTTACTCTAAAGAACTTGAGTTACGTTTCGATATATATTGAACATATGTCAAATTGACAAATAATGCCAAGAGAAAATTGAATTTTGTTTTCCACATTATAAAGAAATTTACGCCACGATTTTTCATGTGAAAAAGACACAAGTGAGAATTCATTTGAGCTCCTTTGCATTACCTCTAAATGACTGCGAATGTAAACGAGTATTAGAGAATATTATATGTCAACTTAGTAGGTTCTAAGTAACCGCTAATTAAATCCAACGTCATAAGAAAATGATCTTTTGGAATTCTGACATAGATTGGCTTTGATATGGTGATCCATACATTAAAGAAACTACTATGGACACCCATATTTTTGGATAAATAGAAGCAAACACCAGAAGAATATGGTTCACACACGAATCTGAGGACGATCAATGAACATTTTATCCTCAAATATTGTCATATAGGGTTGAAGACGTATGTTCAATTCCTAAATTCCGCCGCTCCCCCAATGTGGCAATATAATATATTTGATGCACAAGCATATGCATTTATACCTTATTATGCTTCTCCTATCCGTCATGATTTTATGGATAAAAGTACATCATTCAAAGCCTATTCGTTAAAGCAATTATGATTGAGATCATCATATGCAAAGAACACATGAGTTTCTCATTATGTTGTTATATTGAATCAAAAGAGGATTCAGTGGATCGATTCAACCAACTTGCGGACACCATAGATATTTTATGGTGTTGGTTGTTGTGTCGACACACTGGTCACGTGTCATGACACCATCCACAATTAAAATTTATGCTGCTTATGCTAGAAAGTCAAAGCACTTAGGCCGGGTTAATTTCCGTAGGTGTGATGATTTTATGGCTTATTATATGGGATTTGTAATGGACATCATATTCCTATATATAAAAACCCAATTGGTCTCACGGAAAACGACTACAGTAATAGTCTTAATATTGGTAAAGCACACCAATACTTCCGTTTTGGGTTATGCAATTTTTGCATGCAGCGTTACTTTTTCATCTATGGCCATCATCATTGAACCAATTTACACCATAGCTAGTGACTATGTGTGAGGATTTTAAAGGATTTCAAACGAACTTGTAATCCTTGAGTTTTTTTGGATTGACACGGATCTACAATCCTTGAGCTCCATTAAATGTTTTTATGTGCCAAAATTGCGCCGCCACAGCGCACAATGATGGGTCCATTGAGATGAATAAATATTTATGCTGGATATGAACTTCCAGCTATAGTCCGCTATGTCGAAACCTTGACAGGCGATCTCTTCACCGCTAGATTTGCGGAGTGTCACTTTGATGAGACAGTCTTCCCGTCGTTAGGGGGAGATAAGAACAAGCATGTTCAAGTGGAACGACAGGAATTGTCGTGGTTTGTCCCCACTGTGTCTCATCTCGATCCCCAAAAATCACACAAAGTAAGGTGTGTAGATATCTTATACATTAAAGTGACGAGATCACATAAACCTGCTGCAAATATACCTGCAAGGATTGTGTTTTATCAAAAGGACATGGTACCACCCAAGAGGAATTGGGTATTGCACTGCCACCATGGATGGTGGCATGGTGACGTCATAAGTGGCATAAATGGTGTCACAGGCCGTGGCTCTCCAAGGAAGAGGGGGAGGCCACCTTAGGTTCGATACATACTTGTGTAAAGGAAGAAAACAAGTTTGGCACAACCTGATCTATTGATCAGTGATACTCAAATCCGTCTCATGAGAATATTTATGGATTGTGGTTATCATTGGGGGACGCCTCAAATGTTAGAACCAATCCTTAAAGTATAGAGATCTCTACAAACACATTACACTAGTGTACATGAGGACGTGGAATAATGAGTCTACTATCGAACCATACTTCGTTGAAAAATGTCAACTTAGTAAACTGGCCTAATGGAAAGAAGCGATCCAGTATAAACAAAGAGATAGGTATTTGGGCAGGTGACGCCGACACCGCAAATATAAACCCTATCAAATATATCTTTGTTAGAATGCGTAATAAGAATAAGAGTATGCAAACTCACCTTATGGCGCAAGGTCTCTCAAAAACGCACTGGAATCGACTACGAGGAGATATTCTCTCGTAATGGACTACGATGAGATAAACTCTCGTAATGGATGTCATTGCACTCCACTACCTTGTCAGTTTGGTAGTTTCCGAAAAACTGAACATGCAGCTTACGAAAAGTGATCAAAACATATATCTCTATGGGGATCTAAATTAAGAGATATACATGAGGATCATAAACGGACTTGATCCACCCAAATCAAGTGACTCTAGATCACATGAGTACGTTTGCAAAAGAAATTGAAACGTTCACTAAAATGACTACTTGATTGGAAAGGGATTGATGAATTATGCCCTTGCGTTTTCATTATGGATATATATGAACTCTAAATGAAATAAGAGAAACTCAGTGTATTCTAAATCCTAAGTTGAGAATGAAAAAGATTTTGGGAATACACAGTCTTGAAATGGAACTCAAGGACTGTAATGATGGTGATCATCCATCAATCGGCTTAGGCACTCTAAAGAATAAAGTGAGGCCTACAGATATTCCCATGATCAGTCGAAGTCTTTACTCTAACAATAGATCCGTTTTTCATCTAATGGAAGATGACGAAGAAGTATTGGGAAATGAAATTCCTATACAAGTGCAATGACGCATGATTGTACTTAAACATAATATGTAAGACTCGACCTCTCATTCGATGTAAATTGGTAAAGCTATGTCTAGCTATGCGCCTACGCAACGCAAATCGTTCTTTCATTAAAGATATGAAAGATTTGGGCTTATTCAATCTCTACATAAAATGTGACATGATAAAGAAATTATCCACGTCATAGCTAACTATGCGTAAAGAAAAACGCATTAAAGGTGAGATAAGAAAATCTGTTATCACAGATCAATTTCAAATCTCTTAATGGTTCACTCATACTCTAGACGAAGTTATGACTATTTTGTTATATGAAGGTCATACCACGAGTGAACCTGATGTTCAATATGAACCTATGCATTCAGTTCATGAACAACCTTATCCTCAAGATCAAAGTAAATCAAGTTGGATCTGAGGACGATGTGGCAAGATTTAGTTACTAAATCATTGCTCAAAGTCATATTTGGAAAAACATGTGAAAATGCATAATTATGCTAATGTTACTGAAGCTCCCTTGATCAAATGAAAGAATCAGGGAGAATCCCATGATTAATGTAAAAATCAGGGGGAGGTGTAGACATCAGGGGGAGTCTAGCACATACATGTTGTTTTCAAATGTAATAGGTGCGTTGCGCTCTTTTTGTCCTTCGACCAAAGTGTTATTTTCTCCCATTGGGTTTTTGTTACTTGGCAAGGTTTTTAATGAGGCAACACCACATGCACCATTTTACCTCTGACTCGGCACAAGGGGGAGTGTTGAAGGAAAAACACATTATGTGCCTTCGTCAATGTAACTGACGAGAGGTAATTAGGTAGTCATTATTGTCATTAATGTATTTACTATTACCGTTGTAATACTCACCCTATATAAAGGGGATTATCAATGAAATGAGTAGACCAATTCAGTATTTCCTACAACAAAATCAACAAATATACCCGTGTACGTACCTATATATAGCTCCACAATGTAAGAGATGACGGATTTCAACAATACCTACAGATTTTTCACTCTTTCTCCCTTTTTTCCCCCTTTTTTTGAAATGAACAGCTGCTGTCCAGATCTGAAAATATATAGACTTATAGCCGACGAAAATGTCAACTTCGTCGGCCATATTTCCAAAAATTTTCATTGGCTAATGTTTCGGAGAAAGGCCGACGAAAATACAAATCGTCGGCTGAAATATGAATATAGCCAACGATTTTTTGAAAATACCAACGAAAAAAGGTTTCGTCGGCTATGGTTAAACTATGGCCGACGATTTTGTTTTTTTTAACGACGAAAAATAAAATCATCGGCTATTCCTTAGAATTACCGACGAAAATTTTAATTCGTCGGCCGTTTTTTTTTTTTCGTCGGGAAAACCTTTTTTTTCTGGTAGTGTGTCACACGCATCCCTTCTTGGAGATCCGCCTCTTGATCGACGACATGCTCGAGATCAGAATTATAGACCCCATATCACATACCTTGGTCCGAGCCCGATATCAAAATCTTAAGTCATAGCTAGCTCCGATTGCCAACCCTTCTAGTAGTCAAACACCTAGCTGCAACTAGGTTTCAAACAATCAAAAGTGCATTCATATTCTAAAGACAACTTATAACATCTTTCATATATAAAAAAAAAAAAAAAAAGGAAAATGACCATTTGCACAAAAATGGGGGAAAAATTGTCAATTCCAATGTTTATAGCCCAAATCAATGAATCTTGGCAAAAATACCTAACTACCCTATACTAAAACCACATCTCTCTCTCTCTCTCTCTCTCTCTCTCTCTCTCTCTCTCTCTCTCGTGACCACAACCTCGCCCAGATCCAAGTCGTAGCGCTCCAACGATGCCCTCCGGCAGTGCAATGCCCTCCTCCAGTCCCTTCAGCAGTCTGTCGCCGGCCCCGCCAAGTCTGCCGTTGAAGAGATCGTCGCCTCCCCCGCCTCCTCCGTCCTCGCAACACAACTGATCAACAAGAACAAGACCCTGATGATAATCAATCCCACTTTTTCCTCCTCCCAAACCACATAATCCTCGAAATCCTCTCCAGAATCCCAGTCAAATCCCTCATCCAATGTCGCTCTGTCTGCAAGTCATGGCGTCGTTCACTCTCAGACTTCGTCTTCACCAAGTCCTTACTTTCCCAAACACCCACTTGCGTTTTGCTCCAGAGCAGCAGCTCCATCGACCCGAATTCCCCAAGCCTCTTCTTGATCGATCTAGACAAGGGTTCTACCAGGAAGAGAGCGTAGTCGAGGGAGATGACATCAGCTTTGACCTCGTAGGCGAAGTAGGGGTAGGCGTTGACCATGAGGTAGGAGTTGGTTTGACGGAGGAAGTCTAGTATGGGCCTGAAGACGGGCTGGACGAGTTCAGGTCGGAATAATTGGAGTTACTGATGGTCAGTAATTTATTACTAGTGGTTACTGGAGGTCAGTAATCGAGTTACTGAGGGTCAGTAACCTAATTACTGAGAGTCAGTAACATGCTTACTGGAATCTGTAAGTTGCTTATTGGGGGTCAGTAACATGCTTACTGGAATCTATAAGTGCTTACTGGAGGTCAGTAACTTGATTACTGAGGGTCAGTAACATGCTTACTGAAATCTGTAAGTGCTTACTGGGGGTCAGTAACCTGATTAGTAAGAGTCAGTAACATACTTAAAGTCAGAGTCAGTAATTTAATATTGGAAAAAAAAATTCTGGCAAAAAAAAAAAAAAAAAAAATTGGTGATCGGAATCCGGCGACTGGAATCCGGCCACTGAAATCCGGCCACCAGAGTCCAGTGACTGCAATCCGGCGCCGACCATCAGCACGTAATAATTCAAAAGAGAATCTATTAGATAGGGCATAAGGGCAAAAAAGGAAGACATAATATTATTGTACTAGTGTTAAAAAGATTTGCTGAAATGGGTAATAGTTATCTTAGTTTAATAGGGGAAGAAATTAGGGTGGTTATTGGAATGGGTAATGAGAGAGCCAAATTTGAACTAAATGGATATTTTCTCTAAAAAAAAAAACTTATAACATATGTATTATAACAAAATCGAATACTCAGCAGCTAGGATCATTACAAGTATGATCCAAAAAAATAAAAGTAAGGATACCGAGTAATTCGAAGATTGTCCCTATTTCCAACTGAATTCCAAGTAGGAAAATTCTTCTTATAGGAACCATTTCGTCTTTATGTCCTATGAACTTCAACGTCTTTCTTTTCAAAAAATTGCGAATCAACTCCATTGAACTCCAACGTCCTTGTTTTTAGATCACTTTCTATGGTTCGTTTTCTTAAGGAAAAAAAAGTGACCAAATTACGACTTGTGAGCCAAGAAAAAAAAAACACATAGTCCTATAACATGCTAATAAATCGATTGAGGGTGGATGGCTAGGTAGCCAAGTTAGGTGGTGTGCCATAAAGGTTATGTAACATATACCAAGACTTAAAAGGCGTCACTTATTAATCGGCTAGTGGATGTTAGGTTCTTAGCTCAGAGAGTTGGATCGATTTTAATGAACATGGTATCATGAATGCTAATCCTCCACCTAAATCTGCCTAGAATTGGTTACATGTACAACTTTATAATGTGACGTTGATCCATAACAGATAAGAAAGTTAGGCTCATATTTTTATTCCAACTAACAAAGTGGGATAATGATAACCTTATTCCTAATGTCATTACTAGTACACAAAGTTGAGTTCTTTCAAGTGTAATTCTGATCGAGCAAGTACCAACTAAATCGTTTTGGGTCTTCACACAAACTAAAAGGGGAAACTTCTAATAATGGATCTTTGCCTAATTCAAGTTCCTTGTGTTCTAAGAAGCCACGCTATACACTAAATTGCCACAACCCCCCCCCCCCCCCCCCCCCCCCCCCCCAAATTTACTTCCACCAAAATGCTCGCTGTCAAACAAATGTTTAGCTGTGAATAAAAACAAACTATGAGGAGATACGTAGTTGATTGATACAATCAGATACGTAGTTGATTGATACAATCAGATACGTAGTTGATTGAATACAATAATCACATGTATTTTGGTGGGTTTTATCAACTACGTCAATTGAAATGTTACGACTAGAGTTTTGTGAATCGAACTCACAATTCTGACTTAATAAGTGAAACTATGTTACTAGATCAAATGATATTGGATGTATTAACTACGATTTAACCCCGAACGCTAAATATATAAAATTTAATTTAAGATGAACAAATTCTTCTAATTTATAATGATCTAGCACATAATTTATTGACTCATATACGAGAATGAAGTCACATTCGGACATAAACTCTATGATTGTTAATTTGACAAAATTGTATATGTAACATGACATGTTACATGTTTTGGCTAAAGCCTAAGGACATAGTTTTAGACACTAACCCACATGACATGACATAGATTTCACTCAAGAGCTTACCTTTCTTATTCAGGTAAAGAATCAAGACACAAATTTGAGTGGGAATGCCAAAGTCAACAAATGGAACAAAGGAACATCAACTGGGATTATATGGAGATACCAATAGGTTGTTCTTTGCTGTCTGTAATAAAAAGTTACATTCTTCAAAAGTGAATTCAACTGAATTTACCTTAAACTATACCAAATTCATCTATATCATTGAAATTTTGTTTAACCCCAAAAAAAAGAAAGAAAAAAAAGAAGAAAAATGGACTACGAATTCAAGGGTCTGTGAAATCTGTAGAAGCCATTTGTGCACTGACAACTCCTACATGCCTCACTGCTCTGAAACCCCACCTGGCAACACAAACACACCGCCGCTGCCGCCTGAGCAAACATCTCGTAATTATTATGACCCCGGTGAGACAGTTTCGACTCGGCCGAGTTTCCGGAGGATGCTCGAGTCGGCTCGGACTGAAACGGCTCTAGCCCTATAGAAAGGTCCAAGTTTAAGTCACCACACTTGTACATGATATCTGGCTTCTGTTGTTGTTGTTGGTCTTCTTCTGTTGTTGTGCCACTGCTGCTGCAATTGGCCTCTTCTAAGTTGTTGATGGTGTTCATGTTGGTGTACTCCTCTTCTTTCTTGGGTTTGAACAGGAGAATCTTCTTGTTTTTGTTGTTGTTGGTCGAGTTCTTGAAGTTGGTTTGATCCATTAAGCTATTGATTTTCTCGACTGACAAAAACGGTGGAGACCCGTTTCTGAAATCCAACCGAGAAGCTGTAGCCACGGCGGTGGCGGTGGCGGCGGCGGACTCGTTTAGGGGGCGGTGGGTTTGAGGGTCGAGGCCGCGGGTGAGGAGCTTTCTCTTGATGTGGGTGTTCCAGTAGTTCTTGATTTCATTGTCGGTTCGTCCAGGTAAACGTCCCGCAATCAGAGACCACCTGAAACAACAGAACATATTTGTTCAGGTTATTTTCTGGCAAACAAAACAGAGCAGACATGAATGAAAAAAGAAAACAGAGATCAATTACTTGTTTCCGAGTAAGCTATGTAGCTTGATAATGAGCTCGTCTTCTTCCTCGGTGAAATTCCCACGCTTGAGATCAGGTCGGAGGTAGTTGATCCACCTGAGCCTGCAGCTCTTGCCGCATCTAAGCAACCCTGTTACAAATGAACAATTTTCCATTAAGCAACTGAAACAAACACGAAACAGGGGACATGAACCATGGGTTGTGAAGCTTATGTATCAAAGAATTGAAATTTGGAAAGAGAATTAATACCAGCTTGTTTAGGAAGAGAGCGCCAGCAACCTTCGCCATGGATGCGGATGTAGTCGATGAGGCGTTGGTCTTCTTCTTTGGTCCATGCCCCTTTATTTGTATGAGCTTTCTCACAACAAGGTGACCGCCCCATAATTCTTTTTTTCCTTATAACAATTATCAAAGCAGATTGAAACAGAACACAACAGAAGAAAAGAAAGACAGAGGTGCGAGTTGAAGAAGAAGAAGAACAGTGTATGGATAAGTATGATATGTGTATATATATGTGATGGTGTTTTGTCTGTACCAACAACTTTGAAACTGAAAGGATAAGGAGAAAGAGAGAGAGAGAGGGGAGGATTTGGGTTTGAAGGGAAAATTGGGAAAGAAAGAAAGGGAGGGGGATTTATATGTTGGAGAAGAGAAGAAAGGAGAGAGAGATGAGGATGGAGGCAATAGACTCGGAGGGTTAATGAAGGTGGGGAAGGAATTGAGGGGAAGGAATTGACCGAGTTGGTGAAAAAGACGAGTGGTTATTTAGTGGTAGGTAGCTCTACTTTTACGTCACATTCGGCCCCTTTGTGGGCTCTCTTTTTGCTCTCTCGTCCTTTTGTTTCGACGAGTTCGACCACGAACACGGTGTGATGTAATTGCTGAATTAATCATTAAGACTGTAGCATACTGGCATTATTAGATTTAATTTGTCTTATCGACTAACATCAATAAACGAAGCAAAATTACGAGCACATTTCGTTTTTACTTTTTACAAGGTTTTTACAGTATGTCTCACACTTTCATGCATATAGTACTTTAGGTACATAATTCAATACAGTAAAATGTAAAGTTATCGATCGAAACGTGTTTAATGTCAGACGTATCACAATCAACCAACAGATCTAAAAAAAAATTATGTCTCTCCAAATCGACTAGACATTTTGGTTGCTCAAAGCTCTCCAAAGAAGAAAAGGAAAACTAGCCTTGGGGTATTTCCATGTGGATTTTTAATTTTGAAGGGACAAACTTGATTGCCCACATAAACAAGATCCTGTGGGCTGAGGTTTGCCTAATTGGTTGTGCCTCATCATTTGGGGACTTGTTGGTCATTTAAGTTTGAGATGCATATGATCTTTATCTAGAATTGAAAAAAAAAGCAAGGAAAGGAGAATACAT
Organism: Potentilla sterilis; assembly: GCA_963682095.1. NCBI lineage: Eukaryota > Viridiplantae > Streptophyta > Magnoliopsida > Rosales > Rosaceae > Potentilla > Potentilla sterilis. Next base: position 8,751,044 of record OY821760.1, on the reverse strand, counting down.
TTTCTGGGCGGTTGCTTATCCATTGTGTCATTGTGATATGGTAGCTGTGAAAAGAGGATTTCTTGTCAAAAGAGGATGAAAAGGATCCTGATGTGAATATTGCAGAATAGGGAAGTAGACGTCAAAAGATGAACTTAACAACATGAAAAATTTCCAACATGTTATTTTGATTTTTGATTTTTTTTCTTCCTTTTTGGTATTGGAAACAAAATGCATTGAACCCAGAGGTAAGCTCAACAATCAAACTACGAAAATGCTCTCATCTATAAAGGAGGAATGTTTTTAGCAGTTTTATTCAAAAGACTGGTACTGGCGTAGCCAAAAACAAAAATTAAGAGGATCAAAGTTCATAAGTTAACGACCGTAAAACAGAAAAATTTTCACTGAATCTAAATTAATAGGGACTCCATGGAAAAGAAATCCATATTATTAAATAACTAGCCTTCCTGCACGCTCGCGCGTGCAGATGGGCCGCGCTCACGCGTGTGCATATCACTTATTCTCTTTTACTGTATGTGTTTCAATGTCGCGTAAGCGTGTAAAATGATTAAGTGTTTGCACATTACTTAATATTAAAATTTACTTCTTTTTGAGAAACAACTTAGTTGTGGAATAGTGAAAACAGATTAAGTGTTTGCACATTACTTAATGATTTTGCTTTCCACTGTCGAATTTACAATTTCATTTGTCATCAAGCATTTTGTTCTCAATTCTTATTTTCTTTGATAGATAGAGTAAATAGTCAAAATATGTGCAAGTCAAACTGGAGAATCACATAACTGAACATAGGGTCACATTTACCATTCTTCCAAAAAAAAAAATGGAGGTTGAAAACTTGTTAATTTTAGGTATCAGTAGAAAACTCTAGACACAGGTATAAATATTGTGTTATTTATTTATTTATTTATTTATTCACATTTAGCTAACCATAGCGAGCAGAATCCTCGACTACTCCATCGGTTGCACGTGATGGAGTCGAACGGGGTATTTGTCTTATGTGAGTCAATCGAAATCGGGAATTGTCTCACTCTTGGTTATCAGAAATTGATGAAATTCTTGAGCTTGTGCCCACATTGTCATATCCTGTTTTTGACACAACTAATTACAATCGGTATTTTTTGCTAGCTTTTATGACATAATTTGGTAATTATACTCTAGCAAGGAAATTTCTATCGGTGGAAAACGGTTAATATACTAATTGTAGCATTTCATTAAAAGATTTTAGTATAATAAAAGAAAGTATGGAAAAGAATTAATACCTGGATTTTGTTCAGTCATATTAGTTGGCTCATTTTCCACTGTCGGTCGTTTTCCTTGAACTATTGCTAGACGTCGTGCCAAATATGCGTCATGTTATGAAGAACTCATTTTTTCTCTCCTTAGTGCTTCCCTTATTAAATAGTGCCTTAACTGTAACTTCGGAAATTAAAATTAAACAAATAAATGGTAGAACAAATTGCCCAAACTATTTCATTGCAATTAATAGGGTGGAAAATGTAATACTAAACAGAAGCCCATATACATAAAAGATGCTAAAAATCAAAAGTAAGTAAAAGGTTGTACCATTTTACGTATTTTTTTTTCCTTTTAATTACCAAATTTTGCTGAATAAAGGACTAAAGGAGGGCAACGACCCTAGGTGTGCTTCTATATTATGTGCTTCTATTTTGTTTTTTGGCTTTGACGTGGTAGTCGATGGTTAGGATGGTCTTCTGAATGTAACCTAAGCAAATTGAGATTTGAAAAAAATCAAAACCGGTTAGCAGATCAATTTGGGTTTATAATTGACCATGAACGCATATCAAAACTGGTTACTGTGAAGAATGTTTTACGTATTAGGTTAATCACAAACAGTTTGGCTTATAATTAGGATCGATGGTGAATACACTATCAGTTTAGATCACAAACAGTTTGGCTTATAATTGAGTTTTTTTTTTATCACCATTTAATCACAACCTGATGCAATAACTTCCCTCACAGGCAAGAGATTGATGGGAAGCAATTATGAAACTGTGGTGTATTCTGCAGGGCCTTTGGCTTTTCGCCTTGAGCATTTCCCTCCAAAAACTCACTACTAATTTGTCACCCACCCCAGTCAGCTTTTGTCTCGGATTAAATTGATTCACTTAAGCAATTTTTTTTTTCAGCACGAACACATTAATATAAGAAAATCTCTATAAATTAAACATTTAACCAAACAGCACGAAATTCTCCAGATCAAAAGCACACATATGAGAGAACATACGACCAAAATATCAAGTAAAACGGAATCCTGAATCTTACTGAAAATCAAACTTGAAATTGCTGGACTGCATAATACAGAAAATTCCAGCACATAACATTTAACTTTAGATATTCATCACGGTCTAACCATTCCATAGAAATGCAAGAAATATAAGAGTCAAGTTATATATAATCAACTTGTTTGATCAACCAATAGGTAACAAAATTTCTAGGTAACACACTTCACAATTTGTCTGCCACCACTACATAGGAAACCATTTACTGACTTTGTTAATCTTTCTTACTAATCTCTGCTCATATGAGTGAAATCTTAACAAATTATAATCTTAACAAATCTCTCCTAAACTACAGAAACAAACTCCTCACTTATTAACCAAATTAAAAGGAGATAATATCATGTGAATCATTCACTCAAGTAAAAACTCAAAACAGCTATACTCACATTCAAAGCAATTGCCGATTGGTGATTGAAAAACGTAGGAAAAGCAACGATCTGAGAATAATAACACAAACAGATCAACACTCTCATCAGGAATTTCATATATTCGGTGGCTGTCTACAACCCAATTTCATAATCTTCATAACCATTTACACAGTAGTACACAGCTTTTTGAGGTCCTGATCAATTGGAGCAGTAGCAGATTTAGAAGAAGACTTGGTTGCTTCAGTTGCTTGAGTAGACAGCTTTGTTCCTGTAGTTTTCATTCCATTAGACAAAATACTGTGCCAATTGCAGAACCACCTATAGAGGAACTGACATTGAGTGGTTGAAGGATAAAGAATAGGCTAGCCTAAAGCAATGCGTGAATCAGAATACAAAACTACGCCGTTGAGAGGTTGAAGGACTTATGCAAACCCAGAGCAAGGCTAACCTGGGATTGGTCCGGTCACGCGCTCGACGCCGACCTCCACTCTCACTGGTCCACCGCCACCAACACTAAGGAGTGGATCCTCCTCGAGCTCAACGTAACTAATTTCCTTTCATCGTAACTTTGATTTTTGCGCTGCTCTACCGCGTTTCTCCCCCTTTTGGGTCTGATTAAAATTTTCTTCTCCTTCTGTTTTCGTTCCTGTAAATTGAAAAAGGGATGAGTAGTAATGTATACATATTCAGATCAACTGGAGAAGAGTTTCTGTATCCATATCTTTGAACATGAGTTTTGGGAGATGTAAAGATTAGGGAGAGATGGGTGGTTTGAAAACTGAAAATCAGATATTTTTTTTTTTACTCATTTGAAACTGTTTTATCCTTCTTTTATTTAATCTTGTTTTGGAAGATTAATATTAAGAGGGGTAAAAAATGGTATCACATGCTTGGCGGTTCCATAAGCCAAATTGGCTTAATATATAGAGATATTACATATATTACTTTACATAAATGTATACACAAGCTGATTAGGAGAAACATTTTGTAAAACCCAAAATATATATGGAATATTATTGATCCATTGATTAATGATAGAAACAAATCTAAAGAATTGTGTGGATAATTGGAAATTGAGGCAAAATTACTCAATCATATCTTTTTAACTATGTGTCAGAAGGGTAAAAACTCATATTAGAATGCAATATTGAAGTAAAAGTATCTAATATTTCAGTCAATTATTGGAAACTGAGGAGGGTCATCTGACCCCTTTAATACAAATGTGGCTACGTCTATGCAAAAGGGTATATAGAAAAAAAATTTGAACGAACAATCCGATTGGGATAACAATAAAACCGTGACAAAGCAATATCATTTGGTGTAGTGACATAAGTTTTTTATTTATAAGTTAGAGGTTGTAAGTTCAACTTAAAAAAAAAAAGTTAAAGGGTAGCATCTTGATAAAATAGTCTATAGTGAGAGCCCCAAATCCTTATAAATCCACAAACAAAGTATTTCATATCTCAACACACTAGCACAAGTGTGCCGAATTTTGAAGCCATACACGTGGACAACTATTTGGGTGACGTGGAGTCTGTGTGGTAAAGAGAGAGAGACAAATAAATAGAGTCCCATAAAGAGGAGAATACACGTGGGTAACCCGCTTTGATACCATGATAAAGTAGTTTGAGGTTGAAATCCAAAATCAATAGCAATAGATGCAGAGCCCCAAACCCTCATAAATCCACAGACAAAGTCTCATATTCCCCATGTGGGATTTCATATCTCAATACATCCTCAATGAAGCTTCTCTTCTCTAACTTGAACTCAGCAAGGAGTAACTTACCGAAGACTAGTTTTTGCATTCTTAGTTGTTAATATGCTTTTAAAAAAAAGTATCATGAGTTGGGTGTTTTAACATAGTAAGGGAGAATTTCAATGTAGCATCCTCATGTCTTCCCTATACGAGCTCAGTAGGTAACCTCAAGTATAACTGAATTTTTCACGTAGAACCGAACTTGGCGTCGGAATGTGTGGCAGTTCCATGTGCATTTCAGGGAAGAGAAGCTCCTTGGTTAAGAGGAAACATTGGAGCTCACATAGGTGGCATAGCTTTCACCTGAAAAACATGCTTACTGTCCCAAATTAACCCCAAAATTGGACAGAAAAGTAGAACCAGCAGATGACAGAGAGTGGAGTTTCATAACCATGCCATCGAAATATCACATATGCCCTGCAAGAGTAGGCACCAATACTATAGGCAAGGCAGCTCCCTCCATACCATAGAACCCAATTTTTGCCAAAAATACGATGTTCTTGTCAACCTCTCTTTCTAGACGACAAAGGTAACGGTTGTCCGGCTTCGATCAACAACTGACCTGTGCTATGCCACACCTGGCTCCTAGCTCATATAAGCGATGTATACTTCGGGATCAATCTCATCTGTCTGGTATAGTGTCATTAATTTACATCGTAGTTTCTCAGTCCATGACCACTAGATTCTTCACCCAAATTGTCATCCCGCACATAATCTTGTTTTCACTCCTTAAATTATGTCCGGCGGAAAACATTGCCAAGAAAAGAAACAGAAAGAGAAGGGAGAGGTGCCACCGAGGGCTGGTGGGTGGTGTTATTGTCGGAAGTGATTGTGGCGGCACAACTCCGGTGTGGAGGTGAGAGAACAGGTGTAAAGAGAAACTAACATGGGCAAATTGGACGCGTTACATTAACACGTCTCATAACACATTTTGAACTACAGATAGTAACTCAAACTCTCGACTGTAAACCAAAAACGCCAAAACCGGCATCATAGCAAATTGATGCAAGCCAGTGAAGCCACAAGAAGCAATCAGAAACTCAAATACGAAAGCAAATAGAGAAATTGAGGTAATACAAAATAAATTTTATCTGTGTGATTGTCCATGTACAATGAATTGAGTACCAGACTACTGATCCAACTTATGGTACTAAACCAATTGAGTACCTTGTATACACTAACCTCCCTACTCAAATGAAAGAAAACTATGATAACTGAATGAATGATACACTACTTTTAATAAACACAAATGAATGGTACACTATATCACAGGTAAACAAAGAATTGTAAATCTACTGACAATTTTTATGTATTCAAGTCAGTGTTGTTGTGTTACTGTTTTCATATACAGCTTCTCCTTCCTCACACATACAATCTGGCATGGGAAATGTATATAGTGACGCACTGGGTTTTCTCACTTCAACACCCTTCTGGTCACTGTGTCTAAGCATGTCTTGCATCTGTCGCTTGAAATCTTCCCATCTGCAAAGCATGAAATGTGAATGAAAACATGTGTATTTGTATGCAATGTGTCAGGAGTGGAAGATTAGGCTGACAATGAAAACGTAAGAAGTTTACATTTGTGTAGGATGTATATATGCTTCAACTTTTCTAGCAAGTTGTCCCTTTAAACATGTACAAGTAACTCTTTATATACATTTTTTTGATAAAAGGTTTTGTATGCTTAAATATACATCCATTAGCAATCAAAACTGTTGTTTTGAAATTGAGAACCAGATTATGGTGATATAAATTCCCTCAACAATTTGGATGGTATTGTATTCTCATTTGCAGAATAAAATCTGCAAGATGCACAAGCTAGAATGTCCGCAGAGAATGAAAGAAAATTATGGAAGACAATCTTCTCCAAGGTGTTCAATTATAAGGCTACCTGAATCTGTTATATTTCTGTAAGACAATGTACATGTACTTTTTTTTTGTTTCTCTTGATGAAGAACTAAAGCAACTCAGCATAGGAAATCAAATAATTAAGTTCAACTAGAACTTACCTGATACTGGGTTTATCAAACAATAGTGCCAATTTACGCTTATCAGGCTTGACTGTTTTTGAATGTCCTCCATAGAGATAGCGCCTGTGGCCCATCAAGAAGTGAGGAAAATTACCGCCCTGAGTGGTGACAAACACTTCACTATGGAGGCAAACCGTGTAATCAAGAGCAGCCAACCTAGATAAGTGGCCCTACATCAGAAAGTATCTTTTTAAATCAGTCAAGTGATGCTAACTCTATTAAATATACCAAAAGTAGCAAATTTAAAATGGCCCTACTGCAAATGGCTATAGTAAATAATTCGTTTGTCTCGAACTATCTTGCTTTTGTGATTGATGCTGTATTTAGTTCATGACTGTGACTCAAATGTTACCTTAAAAGGAGCGAGTTCTTCTGAAGTAGCCAGCGTGTCTTTCATTTGCAAGCGTGGAAACATCTGTTTAAGTGGAGCCATGAACTTTTCTGCTTTATAAATATTTCCTGCTGCAATGTATACTGAGGTGGTATTATCAAACCCCATGCCCCTGAGCATCATTCCTACCTACAGCAACAGATATTACATTAGTCACTCAAGCTGAGAGTTCTTACTTCTTACTCTTCCTATAGTAATCAGATTCTATTGTTATCTTTAATTATAAACCTGAACATTGTGCAAGAGGTTGCATGTCCATTTCAAGGAATTCAGTTATTGATATTTAAGCGCTACACTTATGAGCCAGACCAAACAGCAGAATAATGTATGCCTTAGAGCATCCGCTGGCAGGATAAGATTTCTAAGAGTTTGAACTTAAAAAACCAAGTAGGAAAACACAAAGCATTGTACCTCTAATGGCGTTAGAGGGCATTTCCCATCAACACGATTTGCACCTGGCCTTATTACTCTACCCCTTCTCCTGAATTTTCCTCTCCAGCTTCTTTCTCGAGCAATATCCATTTCATGTTTCTCTTCCTCCCCGCCATCATATTCACAGCATGAAAACGCAACCATATCCTTTATAAACAGAAAACCCGAATTTAGAACGTGCAGAAGTACAGCTACAGGAGAGTTCAGAAGTCAAATAAAAAGATAAAGAATAAGACCTCTTCAAAGCGGAGATGTACAGAGACATACTTGCCTCCGCTGTGGGCGCTACTTTTGACCATTCGATCAACCATTTTATCTGCAAGCAGTCTTATTGAATTCGAGAACCTCAGCGCTTCAAAATTGGCTAAGCATCTAAGGCTTTGGATATTTGAAGGAACTGCATGAGCCAATCTGTTCGAAAAAGGTGCAATGCGCACGGCCCTGAAACATGGATTGAGGGAAACTATATATAGCTGTCACATACAATGTAACTTAAACCCATGAATGAAACTGAAGGAATCTAATAAAAGTCGCATACATAACTCAGAAAGAAAGAGGTAAACTATATCACATTATAAGATGTAAATTTAAGCTAGACATTCAAAAAATATATGGAAAAACAAAAGATATTAGAAATAGTAATAATGGTAGGAGACGCACCCCATATCCTTCAACTTCGGGAGGACCTTATGGAGATAGTGAGTTGAACTTGACCAACCTTTCACTCTTAAATTCACAATGTTGCTTATATTATTGTCAAACCGCTGAAGTATATCTTCTGGGAGTTCCCTGACCACATTAACATGATTTCTGAGAGCATGGATGAAGAAATCTTCATCAAATATGTTCCCGAAGTGACTGCAATAAGTTGAAAATAAAGGATCAATACCTTGCAGCATTATCAATAAGAACCTGATTTTCTAGTAAAAAAAGACATGTTTTGATTACTGTGCCATGCTTCCGATGTACTGTAAGTATATGGAAAACCATGCACCAATTAGACTGTCCGTCAATATATATGCTACATGAATATATATTTGAAACTCTTTGTCTACCATAACTATTAGATCATTCAGATGCCTCTGTAGAATTTTTTTCTTTCCAGATCTAATTTATTAAGTAATTGGAAATAGAAACCCCATTAACATCTCTTCTTGGCAGTAATAAAGACTTCAACCCCAGAACTGAACTGTCAGTTACAACATTTTCTTTTCATAAACAATGTATTAGCAACAGACACATAATCTAATTAAAATTACTGTAAAAAGTTACCCCATAATCAATTGGTAACAGAACAAGCTAGAGTTTTGTAGCTGTACGCAAGTAACTAACCAGAAAAGAAACTGCAAACATGACAAGGAACCAAAAAAAGGTAGACAAAAGTGACAGACAGACATTTGGGGGGAGGGGGTGGTGTTTGGGGTTGGGTAACAGAGTAACTCAGGGTTACTTACGAAAGTATGAAAGTGTTGCTTTCCCTACCTATCTGACTCACCCCTAAATTTAAAATTGAAAACAAGTTTTACTTTCATTCCTGATATTTCTTTTTCCTGTTCGACTTCGTCTCACACTCTTAGTACGTCAACTTCTATCATTAACAAAAGAGAAAACTCAAAGTTGGCTGCAGTAATGTATTGTTATCAGATGAGGTGGTCTTTTCAAAAGTATTTCCAATACAAGATTTGTTTTGCACATTTTTATACTATGGGAAACACTGAGGAAGAGTGAAACACAATAATAGAAGAGGTTCAACAACTATTACTTTACTATATTTAGATATATCTTTACCAAGACCTATGTAGCAATTAGTTAATTGAGCTGGTCTTTCCTAGTGTATTTTTTCTGTACTAATCTGGTAAACGGTTTAGGAAGACTAGACAATGAACAACAACCAGCAAGTAGGCAACAATGAACCTGATACTTAACGTCTTTATAATAGCTCAATAAATCACCTTGAGTCTCTCCAAACACTATTTAGATGGAAGATTGGGATCATAAGAGTTGCATTTAACAGTCCAGCCACAGCAACTGCATCACATATCTGTGAACATGAAAAGGCAAAAGTCAGGAACTAAGCCAAATAATAAAATGCGGAAGACAGTAATGATAACTAATTAACTAATATGTTTGTGACACGAGCATGCAAATCCAGCCTACTCAAGCACTTCAGGCACACTTAATTCTTTTCTAAACCAAATGTCACCATGAGTACATAAATTGATACTTGGACACCATACTTATTGTTGCATTTGACAGAATTGCTTAATAAACACAACTAACTAAATAGGTTATAATGTATAGTTAGACAGTCGGGAGTCTAGGACTCTAGCATGTTATGTTTTTTTTTTTGACAATTCACATAGTAGACTTGTTTGAAGCGCAGATCCAACCATCCACATAATGTATAATATATCTAGCAATATACCAAAAACCTATATTATTCAATTTCTGTAGTGGGACAACAGAGTTAGACGCTCCTCATTGTAACTATTGTATTGACTTCAACCATGGTCAATACAACCGACAAAATTATCTGGGTTTGTTATGACCTCCCTCATTCGGAATTTCACATATTTAAACTAAAAAAAAAGCATTGAAAAAAAAATCATTATGATTAGATCAATAAATCTACCCATCACAACAAATGAATTCTACTAAGCAATAATTAGACGTACCGACAACCGTTGCTGGTTCAACCCACCGTTCGCTTCAATTATGAATAAACCATTTGACTTTGGTAATTCTGTAAATTAAAATACTGAAGTTAGTTATTCATTTCATTGTTTATACAAACAAATTAATATTCTTTTTGTTGGTCAATTATCAAATAGTAGAAGTATGCATTTGATAATTACTTCTAATGCGTACAATCAAACTGAGTTTCAAATGCCACACAAATAGAAGTAAGCTGAATATTGCAACGGGGATGTATTAATTAGGGTAGTCTAAACTTGTGGTACATGCACATCACCTAATATTACTCTAAACCCATATCAATTACTGAGGATTCATTATAATTTTCTATAACACATTCTTTTAATAACTACTTTACACACCATAACTACATGAAAATTTGCATGAAATATTTAATAACTACTGTTAATAACTGAACTATAATTACAAGAGTATTTTCATTTCCAATTTTTTTTTTTTTTTTTCAGTATTCCATGGGCTTAAATTATGGGTCCACAAACTTTTGCAGCTCGTTTCTGCCGATATTAATCCTATATAGCTAATCTTAATAGTGCACGGTATGCCCTTTTGCCCACAGAGCAGAAGCAAATGATGAGTTCAACTAAGCAAAATCTCTGTAAATTAACCAGTAGTAACTAATAATCCCAACAGAAAATTACCTATTGCTAGTCAATTAACTATGTATGATCTTCTAAACAAAAAATCTAACCTGCTTCTGGAGTATCTTTGGGAATACAAGGCTTCCATACTTTATGCACCTTCGAGTTCCACACTGTCATCAACTGCAATGATTCCATTTCAGCAGACTATCAACTCACATAACTCATTGTAAGCGATTATCCTTAACTCTTCACAAAGTGCACAATAATCTACATCACTCGCCGACACTGATTTCATGTGAACATACTAAATTCTCTATCGACTCAAAATCTCATATAGCTTAATCAAGTCTTTGGAAATCTCAATTGCACGTGCGAATGAATAATGCAAATTAAGGTGAACATAAGCATACAAAAAGTGCTGCATTATTATCAATCCGAAAACCGAATCGGCCGGAATTAGTAACAAAATCTCGGTAAAGGCACTGACCAAATTAGGAGTGTGATTAGTCTCGGCCTGCATAAAAGGCCAGAGCTTCTGGAAAACCTGAGGACTCCGGTACACTGATCCTGGCGGCGACGGCTTAGAAATAATCACAACGTTCTTCAAGCTAACTACATCGAAGCTCACAGAGCCCATATACAGTAACATTCCAGAAATATACAACAGCGGCGCGAATAACAGCATCCCTCGTCTTCTAAACGCCACCGATATGATGAAGAACACCGCCCTCTCCACAATGCTCTGCTGCTTCGTTGTTGTACGGCCTCCGCCAGAGGTCTTGCTCCGGCCGTGGCGGCACCGCGGCGAGGACGGCGGTGAGCCACGGGGGAGGCCGAGGCGGCTGTAGCCGTGCATTTGAGGTGTTTAGGGGCGGAGAGAGGTTGAGATCTGGTGGTGGTGGTGGTGGAGGAGCTGAGGGTGCTGCATTTAGTGGTGGTGGGCTTAGTTGGGTTTTTGGGGAGGAGAAGAAGAGTGAAGGAGATAAGGAGTTGAGGGGGAGGGAAGCGCGTGGCGCGTGGGAGAGTGGGTGGTGGATTGCTTTCATTACACACCGTGTTGTGGGGTCCGCGATAGTAAATGCTTTGTTCTTTTGTGTATTTCGTTTTCTCAATTTCTTTTTTTTGTCTGGGTCTCAGATTTTTGGAGATCAAGTTTCGTTAATGTTTGTCGTGAAGCAAATTCAGCGAATTACTCGAGGAGTGAAAATTATAACAACGGTTAAATAGATGAAATGAAGATTATTAGTTTATTACACCAAACCACATCTCTACTATTAGAAAGCCAAGTACTTAAAAGCTTCACCAAATTGTGTTTTGCCTAATTTACCCTTTGTATTACAAGAAATAACATAAAAAGATTAGCACAGAAGAAAAAACCTAATACAGAAAAAGACAAAGATTTTTTTTTTCATTGACCAACAACACACAACACACGTGCATCGCACGGGTATGAGGCTAGAAATAAAGATTATTAGTTTATTACACCAAACCACATCTCTACTATTAGAAAGCCAGGCCCTTAGAAATATCACCAAATTGTGTTATACCCATTTTACCCTTCGTATTAAACTAAATTACATAAAAGGATTATACTATAAGAAAAAACATGAAACAAGATGAAAGAAGGAAAATACAAATTAAATTCCACGTTTTTGTTCTATTCACCAACAATATGTGTTTTTGTTCTATTCACCAACAATATGTGCATCGCACGGGTACGAGGCTAGTTAATAAAAAAACCCACAAGGAAAAATAAATTAAAATATTTTTGAATATTATTTTGTTTATTACTGTTTTGTCTTTTGTTTATTAAAACATATTTTAACATAATTTATAATTGAAGGGTTTAATCGTATTTTCACAATCATTTTGGCAAACAAAACTAGTTCTCTTAAATAATAGTATAGATAACATCTCTGATTGTAAGATCGGCAATTAGTTGACTTCTCTAAAATCATAAGAAAATGGTTTCAACAATGGTCAAATAGATAAAGGGAATATGATAAATTCTAACAACAACAAAAGAAGAAACAAAATTGGCAATTATTTGCAAGAGTGGCAAATTTTATTTATATACAATGGGGTCAGAGACCCAAACAAAGAACAAACTAAAAGTTACGGTTCTAATGTTAACATTCTCACACAAATCATAAAGAACAGCACTGATAACTTGTGGAGGAAGTTGCTGAAAATATTGAACTCCAAAAGCAGATACAATGTTAGATTTGGAGAGAATAATTGAAGATTGGCAATTGTGTTAGCTTCTCTGAAATTATGATATGCTGATCGGGTTGGAGATGTCTACAACTACAAGCATATCTCTTCTCTTAATGCAGAAAGCACAAAGCCCAGCAGTGTAGTCGATTCATCTTTATTACGACCTTTCCAATATGGAAGACAAGAAAATGTTCTCTTCGATCCTCCTTCTTAAACCTTCTTTCTTGAAAGTTTGGCAAAAAATATTCTTCTCTTAAAAAGGCAGAGTACTTTTGTTCCAACCACTTCCATTAGCTGGTAAAGCACCATTGCATTAAGGAATGACTCATTACACAACCGGAGTTCAAATTTAGCAAGAAAGTACAAGAACCTACCAAAGTCATTAGAAAGAGCTTATGGATCATACCTCGTTACGATGATTTTCAAGTGAAAACCAGAACGAAGCAAAGAGAACCCAAAGCATCGACATTGTCATTACACAAACCAGGATGTTCTGAAGAAACTCATGGGAGACAAAGAGGGAAACTCATAGCTAGCTCTTTCTTCTTATGTAAGAAACAAAGGGGGAACAAAGAAATGTCTTTGGGGGGAGAAAAGGAGGGACACAATGATGAGCTATGAGATAGTAGAGAACAAAAAGATGATTGAGTAAAGAGAGAGCAGCCAGTTTTCTCTATTGTGCCTGGTGAACAAGCAAGGGAGAAGTTTAGATATGGTTTTGATCACCATAGTTAAGTGGAAAAACTAACAAGAGAAAGTGTGATAATGATGTTACTCCACCTCCTTGGTCTTCCTTGCTCCTCTTCAAATTTGACCGGAAAAGCTCCTGCACTGCCATAAGTGGTGGGGGGTCGCCATAAGTGATGAACCACTATTTTACTTTTTGTTCCACGTTGGACCGTCATTCTTCTATGTTTGGATTCTCTATTCCAAAGCTTCAATGTTGATGCTTTGCATATTAAGCAATATTCCTAAATAATGATACAACTGATTTTAAAAAGCAATGATTTAGAATCAAAAGCAAGTAAAATTCATTATTTAGGGGCATAGATATATACAGAATATTATGGTCCAACAGCTAGAGAATCATCATATATCAGGCTCCATTTATCCAAATCCCATATACCAGTCGGATCCCAATCAGCATCAACGTCAATCTCACAAAAAACTTCCTCCTAAGGCATGAAACCAATGCCATGGAGACGTACTTAGATATATCAAACCTACTCAATTTAATTTCACAACTAGAAAGTCCATAACTTCAAGCCTACAAGTATTACGTACATTGAGGTTAAGGGCCACTTCAATCAGTCAAATGCATAAAAAAAATTCCTTATGGTGAAAGTCTGCCTGATACATAGTCCATCCTGCATAGAATGTGTTCATCAAAATCAGATTCATTTCTCCACCTTGAGTTAGATACTTGGAGAGTTGAACAGATTAAAAATCAACTCCAGTACCCAAGAGGCTGATCAATTGAACTATATATATATATATATATATATATATATATATATATATATATGATCATTGTGCAGCAAGCAGTTGCATCGTCTATACCTCCATATATACCCGCGACATGTTGCATAAGCACATCAACTTGGATGAACTCCTACTTCACAAGTTAATTCAGCCAGGATGTTTGCTGAGAACAACATACAGTTTTGATATCAATCAGCTACAAAAACAGTTTATGGTCAAAATTTTCTTTTTATTCTCGGACAAGGAGTTATATATAATATGTTAAGTTACTAGTGGAACTTTGTATCCAGTGGAACATGAAACAAAAGAAATCTTGATGGGATCATTATGATGGTAAACGTAGTGTAATTGAGGTAAAAGAAAATGAGACACACGAGACATAAATTACTACACTTACCTACATAATCCTGCAGCTTTAATTACTGAACCACCTTTTACCTTCGATTGATCTGTCTTTATATTTTATCCTAGTATACATGCACTTGTCAAGTTTCAGACACTAAACTTTAAAAGATCTGGAGCTAAAATATACATGCAGAATTAGGGCAACTGATCGATTTTAGTTATTTCAATCAAAGTCAGACTATATAGGCATGTGGCTTAACATAATATTCACCTTGTAGTCTTGTACCATGCATGGAAGCCCCAAGGATGACAGAGACTAGGCCTTAGAGTTTAACTGCATAGTGACTACTATCACCGGATCTTAGTTTCTGCATTGGAGGTTTGAATCAAAACAGTGAGGATTGGCTGCTGAAACTGTTGAGCTAAGGCCAATCTTTTAATAACCAAAGAATAGAAATCCTCACTGTATCAGAACTGAACAAGTCTAGCTTGATCTCCAAAGTACATAGTGCTGTTATCTCGTGCAGGAAGTCTGGCAGTGCTCTGAGCTTTGGGTACGTAGGAGGAAAGGTGTGCCATGTGATTTCATAAGAATCCTTTTTCATATCTTCCCACTCTTCTCAATACGGTTATATACCAAATTTTGTTATGGGGTACCCTGATATTCCTCCCTGCATAGAATGTGTGCATCAAAAATCAGATTTGATCAGTTCTTCAGCCGGAGTCAACTCTTTGCATTTCAACAAACTAACAATGTACTTCTGAGAGCATTACTGCATTAGGACTGCAGTACAACAGTAAATAATGGTATTCACTGCACATACATAATGCAAAGTATTTGTAATCCAGCTAATTATATTGATACCTGAATCTAAATATGTCCCTTTACTGAGTAGAAACAGATAACCATAGTAGGAAACAGACATGAATACATGAGGAAGCATAATAGTGTGGACTGTGGAGTGCATTGCAAAGTGCATAAGTTTCTGTTACTTATGTACCAACAAAATATATGAAAGTATCAAACAGACTTGGCAGCAAGAACTACAAGAAATGAAACACCATTTCTCCAGCTCCATGTTCATTGTTAGGCTGCAGATTGTATAAAGAGCTTCCAAATCCCATGTACCACTTATATTCCACATATGTCTGTAAGGATTGTAAAGGAGTAAGTTGGCAAATGTCTATACAATCATATTGTTATTGTAAACTTTTCTGAATAATACGAATACACAAATATAAATATATCCTTTTAAAGAGTAGAAACTAGAAAGAGATACGAATACTAGGAAATTGACATAAAATATGAAGAACAAATGTTTTGATGATTATCTAATGGAGAGAACAGCAGAGGAGACCAGGAATCAGTAACAGGTAAAGAAAAATGAGTTACCTACATGGAGAGCTTTTTCAGCCTTACAAAGCAAGTGACTTTCATAGTTGTAGAAGCGTCAATGCTGTCCATGTGCAGCTTAAAAACTACTAGCTAGAGATCATGCATCTAACTAACAAATCTGCTTCAAGAACTTTTTGATGTGCCACAATGCCTTACATATCTAAGAGCTAATGGAATGGGATCTAGAGAATCCAAAAATATAAGATTAAAATGACATTAACACTGTGAAAGCCTTAAAAGCTCTTCAATTGGTACAAAGATATTAACACCACATAAACTTGTTTAAGCTGCCAATGACTTCAGTAAACTCTGTTAGCAGTTGAAAGTACCAAAGTAGATACAACAAGGAAAACAGTTATCTATTCAGGTTAGAAGAGTCCAAAGCCTATGCTCTCTTCAAATCTTCTGAGCCAAACCTTCCATAGATGTCGTTTAGTTTATGTCTTTTAGAAACTGAGTCCTAGATGCATGTATTGCCATTGAACTTCGGAATAAATAGGAATTTCAAATGTTCAAATATTTAAGGAGTTCCTGTGTGACCTGCAGAAAAAATTCCATGCAGAAAAATTTCAAACCAATTCAAAACAATATTTCCACCTTTTATTATTTGCTAAGCTCAATCAATGTAGAACAAAACAGGGATAGAGTCACCAAGCCACATATCTTTGAACTGATAAACAAATCCCATGAACCACTCACAAATTCTTATAACTAAGATGTTAACACTTTTGTCATATGACCTACTAAAATAAAAACTAAAGCTAAAAGAAGTCTTTTACAAAATGCTCTACAAACAACCTCAAAATACATACTCAGTCACTCTAACAGCAATAAGTTTTATAAACAATTTTCAAGTATTTTGTTTTCTTATATTAAATTCATGCGTTACATAATGAATTCAAGGAAGCTATATATACAAAATACCTCTGGCAAGAAACCAGATAAGGGTCAGGGGACACATCCAGACCCTCTTGAGTAGAAGCCAACTTGTTGGCAAAGAAGGCCCCCAAAAGAAGGAAAATAAGCTTCCCCACCGGTCCATAAAGCTAGCCTCTGCAAGTTTTCAAGTTTCAATGCGGCCTTGGGGTTGATGGAGCCTCCCTAGCTTTGCTTTATGTCCTCTCTCAGTGGTATTGGATTGTTGGAACCCCAATGTTGTGTTTGAGGCTCTGTTGCTCATTCATTTTTAAGGGGGAGGGGGTCAGAACTTTATCTGCAACAATTTGATCGAAGGCCTGACCACTGAGGCTAATGAAGTACAGGTGATGGCCTGAAGGGTTATTTTGGCCCCCGTCAAAGCCTAGGTAGGTATGTGGGACAGGGGCTGAACTGCATTGTATGTAATAAGAAGTCATCAGACCATACACAATCAAAATTTACAGACCACGCACAACTAAAGAACTCTGAATCATATTTTCCCGTAAATATATATTTTTCGGTGATGATTTCACTATTTGGGAGTAACAAAAGTGAAGGCATGAAAGAAAAAGGACACCCTCTTCACAAATTGGGAACACTTCCACCTTTCTATTATATGTCCACCATTACAAGTTAATTACGACAAGTTCATAACTCAAACTCTCTAAGAAGCTAGACAAAAACTCACACGCATAGCCTATGCTCCCCGGATAGCAATTTTTTTCAAAACAATGTAGGACTTTAAGACCCACTTCCAACATCTTTTATACCCTTAAACCATTAACCAAATATGTAGGACCAAAATTGCTACATCACACATATTCAAGAATACCCTAGTTCATCCTACCCCAGACACAGCGAAAGCAAAACCTAAACTCCCTCCTCTTACAAAACCCAACTTTTTTCAATCCCTTCTGTAATCAAATAGCCATTGTACAGCCCCAAATCAGCCCTTCCCTTCTAATCAGCCGAGATTTACTAACTCTAGTTCTTTAAACACTTCCATTCCAAATAAACTCCAATCTAACAACAAACCCAAAGAGCAATCATCTTTAACAAGTATCTCTTAATTGCAACAATCATTAGTCATGAAGCTCAGAAACTTTAACATGCTTGAAAATGATCAAAATAAAATGTATTATCAGAGCACACTCTTAGTTTCTATAATACTAGAGAGAGATAAGAGATTTGGCACACTTGACTAGACTGCAATGGACTTTTCTAATCTTACAATAGTGAGAATGGTGTTGAGGTAGAGACAAGGGGGGAGAAAAGTACCAGAAGTTCGTATTCATTTACATAGTTGTTTAGCAATATCATTCAAACATAGCAAGATGTTAGTCTACCACAGGGCCTTAATTTTCCCAATTTTCTCTAATACCATATTCCTGAACAGATCAAAAGTTGTGCATTTAGCCCTAGAGAAGAGCAACAATCAGTTATCAACAAGTCGGTGAATAACAAAACCTAAGCCTGCATAATTGTTTTAAAGAACCAAGACATTTGGAGACAGTTAAATCTGATCAGGTTCCTAACTCATGGCTTAGAACAAAATAAGGGATATAGTTGAGGGCTTCAGTTACACCCTCTACAAAGTAGTATGAAAAATTTGATGTTGCTAGATTAACCCAGAAAAAGTCCAAATCCAGCGAGTTTTGTTCAAATTGTTTTCGAGGACATTGGTCTGCCAAGTTTGTATAGAGTAGTTGTACAATAAGTGTCAAGTTTTGTGTTGGATTTTGAAGTCAAGTGTATATTAGTATTCAAACGTACACTGAAGCATATGCAAAACCTGCTACAATATTCATACATCAAATATATAACACAGAATCACCAAATTGACTACAATAGACATTGTGAATTCAGGAAGATCAAAAACTTGGATAAGGTATAGCTTGGAAGAACTACCTGGAACAAAATTTTCAGTCTTTCGAATGGGATAACAGCAATTCTTGACCTGCAGCAAATACGCAATAACAAAATGCATTATTGTAATGAGCAAAATCTCTAATGTAAATAGCAAAACAAATTTCATCCACTGCTCTAAGGTTTTCTAACACATGCATCAAACATAGAGTTCGTGATTTTAAATCCTAATTTCGCTAAGAACTGAAAGCTATTCATATTCTCACACCCTAATCTGTCATGTCCATGGAAACACTTTAAAGAGTCAATCATGTTCATTCACATGTAAACAGATAAACAACATATGAACAAATAGAGAATGTAATACCTTCAATGGCATCGCCGGAGTCTTGAAGCCCACCAGCCCAATACTCTTCTAGAAAGATCAATTTGGAACTAAATTCCACAAGTTGGTGGTTGTCGGGTTCTCTGTTCTTTAGAAACTGAGCCCAGGTGAGCTACTCTGTTCTCTGGCCTTGGTGAATTGCGGTTGTTGTTGCTTGATTTGGTTCTGTTTGATTTATAAGAATCTGGCTGTGTTGTTAGAGTTTGAGTTAGAGTTATTGAGGGAAGAGCACTATTAAGCCTAGTTTGGTACACTGTCTTTCTCGTGGCAAAGAAAGAGAAGGGAAAGGAAGAGTTTTCCATCCCAATGTTTTGTAATGTCGGAAAACCATTAGATAATTGTTTGATATTTTCTAATTAAAATAATAGAATAATATGTTGTGAGTAATAAATGTAAGAAAATTAAAAAAAAAAATAGTTATACTGGATTTTAGAAGAAACCATTTTCCCTCTTATTTTTCATTTATGGTGTGTTTGAATAAAGAAAAATCAGGAGAAATTTAATTGAAATTGAGGATTTCATAATTCTTAAAAGTCAATTCAGTCGTTTGGTATTATCAAATAGGAATTCTAAATTTCGGTGGAAAAGAAAACGAATAAATTCATTGTTTAAATTCCTCTCTTTAATTCCTCACAAAATAGGTGTCATTTACAAATTCCTTTGCAGTGTTTAATTATCTTTCTAAAATAAGACTTTTTATATTTTAATTTTTATTAATGTTTTAAAAACTTTTTTAATCTATAACACATTTCAAATTCTATATAAATATAACCAAACAGTAGAATTTTCAATTAATGAATTTCAAATTGATGGAATTCAAGATGCCATCAATTATTGATCAAGAAAGTGTTTCCTTTCTATTTACGTTTTCAAACACATGAAATGAACAACTTTCTTTTCCTGAAACTTACTTTTCGTGAACCAAACAAAACCTCAGTGTAAACGATTAAGAGAGTCCTTGATAGATTTTTATATATACCAAACATAATATATATATATATATATATGTGGTTTTCAGTCACTATGTACTCTTGTTTCCTTAATAGATTTTTATATATACCAAACATAATATTTTTATATATTATGGTTCTCAATCACTACGTACTCTTGCTTCCATTGTGTATGTTTCCCCATCTGTATGGTCTTTTCGCTAGGGACTTGATCATCAACTTTAATGGTAATTTAAACTATTCTCACCACTCTACTCGCGTATACCTTTACAGATACCACTACCTACTACAAATTATTTATGCCTAGTGAGTGTAATAAGTGTGTATTTTGCCAGTAATGATGTATGGATAAAATTGTTAAAACTGTAAAACTTGTTCTAACTTCTAAGTATGAAAACTCACACAAAAATGAATTTCTCACGTCAAAATTAAAATTATCCAACCTAATACGTATATGTATTTATGGTCCTAAATTCGTGCATAACTACGGACTTTTGTTTTTATCGTGTATGTTACTCTCATTTGCACGATCTTTTTCGTTAAGTATTTTGGTATAATTTTGTTTATTTTATTTTATCAAATAACAACTTCATTGATACACGAAAACTACAATGAATTCGGTGACAAGAGTTTTAAAGAAACTCTGTCTACACTTTACTTCATGACTGCAATCTAAATTGACACACTCATAGAGCCATGAAGACCCCGACTCCGAACAAACTTAAGGATGACTTAACTTCAAGGCTTCAACTTTGATGCTAGCCTAAGTTATTTCCATTAAAATATGATTAACAATTATAAATTAACTTTACTCACAGCCTCCAATAAGTGTACATGTATTTTGCTAAGAATGGACCAAATTGTCAAAACCGTAAGGGTACGTTTAGTTACCTAGAATACACTCGAAAAGTAAATGAATGATTTCAAAATAAGAGAATTCATGCGTTTACTTACACATGATGGAATCAAAATCAAGAATTGATTCTTTGATGATCTGTATTTGAAAAATTAAGAGGGGAGGTGGGTTTAGGAATGAACTTTTTATTTCAAAATATCCTCACATAATTTCAATAACCCGAAATTACCTAATTCTATTTAATTTATGTATCTTGTATATCTCTAATTATATTTTTCTCAATATAAATAGCAATCTAGAAATAAAACATACACACATTCTCAAACTTCAAAGACGTAATCCATTGATATACTTAATAGTATAGATCATTCTAGTACCACAATGCTTAATGGTATTTTAGTAATCAAATTAGTATTTATTCTAATTTCCTATGAGTAAACAACATCAATCGTAGTAGTAAACGTCTCAATAGAATTAAAATATCTACATACAGTTTCATTCCGTTTCTGATTTTTATTCCGGATGAATTCTATTCTAGATAAGTAAAAGTGCCCTTGATTAACAATTAAAACGGATTCTTAATCTTTTTAATTATACGTGGGCCATATTAATAAAAAAGAAGAAGAAACATTTTCTCAACCTTCCCTCTCTCTTTCTTTAAAGAGAAAGGAGAAACCTTGGGTCTGCTAAAACCCTAGTCCCCAAATCCGTGACACACAGCCAGACAAACCCCCATCAATGACTCCAAACCAAAACAACCCCCTAAATTAAAAAAAACCCTAACCCAAATTCCCCTCAGTCCCTCAAAACCCTTCTTCTTCTTCTTCTTCCTCCATCTGGGTCCTCTCTGAAATGCTCAGAAGTGATGCAGAAACTGCTCCGCATAAGCCCATCAGGCCCCATCTTATGCACTCACGTTAACACCCCTCCTCCCTCCACTCTCGCCAAAGCTTTCAAGTCCTCCTCCGCCGCTTACCACATGCACGCCGCCGCAGCTTCCGCCTTCCGCGGCGGCTCCGCCCTCGCCGCCGCCTACAACAAACCCACCTCCGCCAACACCGCCCCCTCCTCGTACCGCTTCAGCTGCACTCTCTGCGCCAACAGGGCCCCGCTAAGGGCTTGGCCTGTGCTCAAAGAAGCCGCCTTTTCTGGGTACCGGCCGGCGTGGCTCCACTCCGGCGCCGACTGGTCCTTCTCCGTCTCCGCCGCCGCCGAGGCTGAGAAGGGTTTGGAGGATGGAGAGGCGGAGAAGGGTTCAGAGGAGAAGGCGAGTAAGTTTAGGAGGCAGAGGGCTGCCGGTGGCGGCGGTGCGGTGGTGGCTGGGAACCCGGATTTGCTGGCTATTCCGGGAGTGGGGCCCAGGAACTTGAGGAAGCTGGTGCAGAAGGGTATTGGTGGAGTTGCCGAGCTCAAGCAGTTGTATAGAGATAAGGTACTGTACTGTATTGTTTGTACTCATTTTTTATGCTTCTATTATTGTGTTGTTGAATGCCTTGGTTTTGTGTGTGGATGGTTAAGGTTGTGGTGGAGTGATTTATTGGTTGAGAATGACTATAACTGTGGAGTAATTTGTGATTGTAATACTGGTTTGGGGTATAATCCAACTGTGGGGTGTAATTTGGTCATTAGACAAGGCTCTAATCGGAGATTATAGGGGTGGACTACTAATTGAATCTTCTGTAGTTTGCTGGATTTAATTCTTTTTGTTTCCAACTCAGTGACCCCAGTTGAGTTCTAGTAGATAAGTCAAATTCTGCTGACTAGTTGTGATTAATAAATAGGTTACTCTGCTTCAGAATGTGAAAATTAAACGATGTTTTTGTTACTCAATACCAAAATGTTCCGTCTTTCAGTATATAACTGTTAAGATTATGATGACATTGATTGATTTTTGGGCTTCTGCTTGCAGTTCTTTGGAAAATCGAATGAGAGGATGGTTGAGTACTTACAAAGTTCAGTAGGAATCATCCACAAAAACCATGCTGAGAGTATAACAAGTTATATTAAAGAGAGTGTTGATGAGGAGTTGAAGGATGATAGTTCAAGCTCAGGAGGGAAACCAGCCCAGAAGAAACGACTTACTTTCTGTGTTGAGGGAAACATCAGCGTGGGGAAGTCCACCTTTCTGAAGGAAATAGCAAACACTACGCTTGAGCTACAAGATCTTGTTGAGGTGGTTCAGGAACCTATTGACAAGTGGCAGGATATTGGACCTGACCATTTTAACATATTGAATGCTTTCTATGCTGAGCCACAGCGGTATGCCTATACCTTCCAGAATTATGTTTTCGTTACAAGAGTGATGCAAGAGAGAGCGTCCTCTGGTAGTATCAAGCCCCTGAGGTTGATGGAAAGGAGTGTTTTCAGTGACAGGATGGTAAGTATCTTGTTCTTTATCAGTTCCCTTCACTTTATCTGCTAAAATGAGATTATGCTGCATTCTACCCCAGAAAAGAATGTGTTCTGTGGTTGTATAACATACGGATAGTTAGATATAATATGTAGTGTTGGCCTTAGATCTGGGGGATAACTGAAATACTTGAAACATAAAAAATTTGTGACCACCCATGGATCTAAGCCAACAGTAAGTGGGTAAGAGACCAAGGTTTCTCTGGTCAAAATTCCATCAAAATGGGCTGTTATGTAAGTCTATATACTATGTGTATCAATACTATCCTCTTCCATGACCGGACAAAAGACACATGTTTTTTCCTAAGAGAACTCTGGACTGTCATATTATAACAGCCCATTTTGATGGAATTGGAATTTTGCAGTTCTTTTTGTTTTCCTTTTTGGTTGAACAGAATTATCTTAAACATTTCAAGGCTGATGCATTCTTATCGCGTTGTTACATTGTGAAGGTTTTCGTACGAGCTGTCCATGAAGCAAAGTGGATGAATGAGATGGAGATCAGCATATACGACTCCTGGTTTGACCCTGTTGTATCAAGCTTGCCTGGTCTTATTCCTGATGGTTTCATATATCTTAGAGCAAGTCCTGATACTTGTCACAAAAGAATGATGAAACGCCACAGGGCAGAAGAAGGTGGAGTGAGCCTAGAGTATCTCCGGGACTTGCATGAAAAACATGAAAGTTGGCTTTTCCCCTTTGAAAGCGGGAACCATGGGGTCTTGTCTGTCAGTCAATTTCCTCAACAATTGGATACCTCTTTACCTCCTGATATTAGAGACCGTGTGTTCTATTTGGAGGGTAATCATATGCATTCAAGTATTCAAAAGGTAACATTTTGACATTGATCTTTCTGACCTTCTGTCATCTCATGTTCAAAAGTATGGGGCTTATATTTCTTTGGAATGAGCAGGTTCCTGCTTTGGTTCTTGACTGTGAGCCAAACATTGATTTCAAGAAAGATGTTGAAGCAAAGAGGCAGTAAGATATCTATTCTTTTTAATTATTCATGTGACTGGTTATGATTTCAATGACTTTTAAATGGAAATGTGCTTTTTTGTTTTCTGTATCATATAGTCATATTGCATTTGTATTTAGATGTCTTTGGGATGCTGGTATAGATAGGCCTCGATGTTGCATTAATTTTGTAGTGCTGTATATTGCCAATTAAATTTGATAATATCTCTTACACGTGGATGTCCATGAATAATCTAAGTTGCGAGCCTGTCTTTTTTGTTTTGAGTTAGTTTTATACTAGTCCTGTAATGCGACCATATGCTTTGTTCAACTATTTTATAATGAGTTAGTTAGTACATATGCAGACTGTAAATCATTTAATCATGGAACATATCAGATCTTGGAAATGACAATAACATGAAACCTTGAAGTGAAATCTGTTAAAATGTTATGTCTTTGCATCCTTCAACTTATGAGTTCCAGTTTTAACTCTGATAAGTGGACTTTAGTGAGAATATGAGATTTTTAAGTAAAATGTTCACATTCTTGTGGAAGAAGTTGTTTTGGTCCTTGCATCATTACGAGTATAGTAATATGATCATGCTTAGCTACTGTGATGATTGGTCTAGTCATGTCTTTTTTTTTTTTTTTGTGGAATGAGTCATGTTCATTAAGTGCCATTTTATATATTCATGTTTTGCAAATTTGATGAAGGTATGCTCGTCAAGTATCGGAGTTCTTTGAATTTGTGAAGAAAAAGCAAGACATTTCATCTGGAAAAGGTAGTGAAGAAGCTAAGAAGACTAGCCAGCCACAAATATTGCTGCCTCAAAATGAATTATGGTATCCTGATGCGCCTTTCCCTGAGTCAGCCCTCAAATCTTTGGACTTCCGACGAGCCATGTCCATGATGTCTGGCTAGTGCATCGGCTTCCTCTGGTTTCTCTGTCCTTTAATCCTTTACCCTGATACATGTCATGACTCTCGAGTCATCTCATTTTGTTTCAAATGTATCTGGGTGATGATGTTCAGATCGTTTATGTATGTAAAAAAGTTTCTAACCCCTAGAGATGATGATAGAGCAAGTTGTATGATTGTTGAAGATTCTGAACTCGTTGCTTAGTTTCTGTGAAGCTTTATTTCAATTGAATGTCTTCACTTTCGCGTGCAGTGAGATGCCTCAGTTTCTTATTATTGCCCACTTTTTCTTATTTTAATTTAATATTTTGCGATTTGAAAGAGTGAGACCTAGGAGAAAAGTTATCATCTGATTATGTTACTGTTACGATTACTTAAGGGACTGACTCTTACAGACAATTCTAACAAACAATTGAGAACGCGCGGTAAAAACTATCTGAAATGCAAAGCTCCAAACGTTTGACTTGGAAAGTCAAATTACAGGAAACTGGATGTGACTACACATAAATTGAGAATTTTTCAAAATAAATGAAATAAATATTTACATTTTTTTCTCAAGGGGCATTGCACGACGCCGTTTTACTGAAACATCTTGCAGACCACAAAACCCTGAACCCTGAAACCCCAAAAAATAAAAAATTACAAAATCCCTACACTGTAGAGGACAGACTACAGACTCCAGTTCGTGTTCCACTGTTCGTCTTCTCCAATCTCTTAATCTCCGGTTCGCTGCGGCTCGGTCTTCTCCAGCTCGGCCAGGCCTTCTCCAATCTCCAGTTCGTCGATCGCTTCTTATCCTTCTCCAGTTCGCTCGGCCTTCTCCAGTTCTCCGAGACGCCGACTTCGCCCAATTCTTGCGCAGTGGAGTAATCAAGGTGAGTGTGTTTGTCACTTAATTCTGTAGTTTTCAGGGTTAAGGTTCGAAAAAGATTTGATCTTTGGTATTGAATTGAGTGTTCATATGATGCTACTACTGTTCATATGGTTGAAAGATTAATGCCACTGCGATTAGTTCATAGTTTGATAATGAATTCAAGGCTTTGTTTAGTTTCGTTACCAATGCTAGTGCTTTTATATTAGTTGTTATTGAATTCTGTACTTAGTCTTTATTGCTTTCTTTGAAATGGATTGATCCTAAATGTGGAAAAATACAAAGAATCTCTGAATTCGAGTTAGCTTCTCGATTTGGTACATTGGGAATCCAACCTGCTAAATTATAGAAAAAGATATAAATGCAGACTGAAATGGACTGTATAACCCTGTAAAGTAAGATTTGCAGGAGAATCCCTGTAGGTTGTACTCTCCAGCTCTTGTATATGATCTAGAAGAGACATATGAAATATTCTCCAAAGACAGTAAAACAGTTAGCTCTCTAGTCTTAAATTTATTTCAGCTGTATGTCGATTGCTTTTCTTAAAACATTTTATTGAGGATAGTTTTTACTTTCAATTACTTTTTCTCGTTAATTTTATTTGTTTTTGTCTATTAAAAGTAAAGCACACAGAATTGGAAATATACAGGTTGAGACAGAGCTCAATCTTTTCTTTGATGTTTAATACTATTAGTATGAACTTGATATTCTCATAGGGCTTTTAACTTCCAGTAGACACCCGCTAAATGATCCATAGCTCGGGAAAACAATGGGAAGCTCACATGGTAGGATAAGAGCTTGCTTTCATCTTAGTGCATTATAGGTAGCAAATGTGTACAGATACGGTTATTTGTCTCACCTATAGTAAGATGAATCTTCCTTGTAATACCCGTATCCCTAATTTTGCAGGCGAAGTACCGTTTTCTTTCTTAAATTGATGAGATAGTAATTTGTCTGGAGAACAGAATTGGGGCTCCGTGAGACACTCATGTTGCAGATTTGGGAAAAACCATGCGATCATGTCTTGCTTACCATGTTACATTCAGTAGACTCATTGACAGTGTATGCCATCATCTTATCCTCATTCCATCCCAAAGGAACTTTTTCTATCCCATATCCAGAAATTCATACCTAAGGCATGGAAAGAAGGCATCAAACAGCTCGAGAAACCATCATCTGTTTTAGAACCGAGCTTACCAGCTGGTGATTCTATGATAGATTCTCTTCTGGCATCGATTAAGACGTATGCACGTGAAGGACATCTTTTAGAAGCATTCAAAAGCCTGTCTCTTATCAAGCGCCATCCCTCTTCTAGTACTTCTTGTGATGCAGTCTTACATTCCATCTCATCTCTTCTTTTATCATGCACCAGCCATAAATTTTTCCCACAGGGTAAACAGCTTCATGCACACATTATCAAATTGGGTCTTGAACAAGACCCCATTTTGGTTCCCAAGCTGGTCACATTGTACTCGAGCTTTCATTCCCATGGCGATGCTCATATTGTCGTTGAGAATTCCAATTTATTGGATCCTTTACCTTGGAATTTGCTCATCTCTTCGTATGTTAAAAATGAACTTCTGGACGAGGCTCTCGCTACCTATGAACAAATGGTCAATAAGGGGATTAGACCGGATTCTTATACTTATCCATCAGTCCTCAAAGCTTGTGGTGAGAAATTAGATATAGGTTTTGGGAAGGAGGTGCATAAGTCCATTGATGCTAGTTGTCAGGAGTGGGATTTGTTTGTGCATAATTCATTGGTCTCAATGTATGGAAAGTTTGGGCTTGTGAATGTTGCTCGTCAGTTGTTTGACAATATGCCCCAAAGGGATACAATTTCTTGGAATTCAATGATCTCGTGTTATGCCTCCAAATGTATGTGGAATGAAGCATTTGAGCTGTTTGGAAACTTGCAGATGGAGGGTAAAGAAATAAGTATTGTAACCTGGAATACCATAGCTGGAGGTTGCTTGAGAACAGGAAAACTAAAGGCTGCTCTGGAGTTGCTTTCTCAAATGAAGGTTGGTGGTATTCAACTGGACTCGGTGACATTTACTGTTGGGCTTAGTGCTTCTTCCCACATTGGAGCCATTAAGTTAGGAAAGGAGATGCATGGTTCTGCAATTCGTACTTGTTGTGATGGGTATGACAATGTCCGAAATGCATTAATTACAATGTATTCCAGGTGCAAAGATCTAAGGCATGCCTATACTTTGTTTCAGTCTATAGAAGATAGGAGTATAATCACTTGGAATTCCATGATTTCTGGTTATTCCCACCTGGATCGAGCGGAGGAGGCTTCATTCATATTTAGAGAGATGTTATGTTCTGGAATTGAACCCAATTTCGTTACAATTGCCAGCATCCTGCCTCTTTGTGCTCGGGTTGCAAATCTTCAACATGGGAAGGAATTTCACTGCTACATTACAAAACGTGTTTTGTTTGATGATCATTTATTGCTGTGGAATGCTCTTGTGGACATGTATGCCAGATCGGGGAGGGTAATTGAAGCTAAGAAAGTATTTGATACAATGAATGAGAAGGATGAGGTAACTTATACTTCCATGATTGCAGGATATGGAGTACAGGGTGAGGGAAAAGCTTCATTGAAGTTATTTGAAGAGATGAATAGTTTAAAGATTAAACCAGATCATGTAACCATGGTTTCCATTTTATCAGCATGTAGCCATTCAGGGCTTGTGATCCAAGGACAAACTCTATTCGAAAGGATGGTGAGTATGTATGGTATAACTCCTGATATGGAGCACTATGCTTGCATGGTTGATCTCTATGGGAGGGCTGGTCTACTGCATAAGGCAGAAGATATTATCAAAAGGATGCCTTACAAGCCAACTTCTGCGATGTGGGCCACTCTTATTGGAGCTTGCAGGATCCATGGAAACACAGAGATAGGGGAATGGGCAGCTGAGATGCTATTAGAGATGAGACCTGAGAATTCTGGGTACTATGTGTTGATTGCTAACATGTATGCTGCTGCTGGTCGTTGGAACAACCTAGCTAGAGTGAGGACTTTCATGAGGGACTTGGGTGTAAGGAAGGCTCCTGGCTCTTCTTGGGTTGACGTGGGTGATGGATTCTCCCTCTTTTTGGTGGGGGACACCTCAAATCAGCTGAGAAATGAAATTTACGTTTTGTTGGATGGATTAAGTGAGCTAATGAAAGATGCTGATTATATTAGACAGGATTATAGTTCAGATTATGCAGTTTTTGAGTAGAATGAAAATAGGAGGAGCTTTGCAAGTTACAGTGTAAACGAAGGATTATTAACATATGATTTGTCTATTGATTGCAAACTTTAACATAGTAATAATGTGTGTAAATACCCTCAGAGACGAATATTGTTTGTTTCCAAAAGTATTCTGCTTTATATCATCGAAATTCAGTTTCATATTGAGAATGTTTATCAGATTCATACTCGAGTGTATTCAATTGTTTTGATGGCTGTTACTCGTTTTTCATTTCGTTTAATGGATTGACAGGATATTAAAGGAAGGAAAGCAAGACAATCATATCAGCTCGTGGAGAGTGATCCTAGCAGAGCCTTGATTGAATGATTTGTGGATCATGTAATTAGTGATTTAGATCTCCTGGAATGGTGCTATTCAGCATTATTGCCATCCCTAAATCTAGAGCAAGATTAGTTCTCTTGTATATGTATATATTAGGTCTGTTCAAATAACTACCTAAAGATGATCTCATCTGGTGCTATTCAACTGTATTATGCTTATTGTCGGGCTGGTGATATAAATAAGATGGGTGAAAAAATGTGGTCTAGATCATATCCTTTGCTACAATGATCCAAGCCTGCAATGCAGTAGGCATCACGCACGACTCTACAGCTGCCTAAGAAAAAGAAAATACAGGATGATTACTAGTTAATATGTACTGATGACGCCAAGACTGTCTAGTCTGTGTTTTAAAAGTGACCTTTGTCGATACTTCCTATGGCTTAAAATGCTCCCAGATCGAATGCTCTTGGTAGACCATTGTGTTCTCAGGCACAAGATTTTTGATTGAATTCTAGTATCTTCCTAATGTTGCAGAACTATCTTCAAATAGGGAAATACAAAACTATCATACTTCCTTCAATTCCACCAGCTTCTCAAAAACCACATAACCCAATACAGATGTTTCCATCTTTTCAGCTCCAAACAGTCAAAGCAGGTTTCAATCTTTTGGGTGAAGGAGACCTGAGCTACAGCAGAAGCCAGTCGAGCTACACTTCAATGTAACATATTTTAACAATCCTACGATCATTATGGTGAATCAAACATTCACATATATGGGTCATTGAAGCACAGAATGGGGTGATAGGATGGACTACGAAAACTTAGTGGAGCTGAAAACTACCTAAAGATGGTCTCATCTGAAATTAATATGGAAAAAAAATATATATATATATATGAATATGAAGTTTAATATTTACACACATTTACTGATTTACATATATGTATACAACTCCTTTTACATGGACTTTGCAAAACTCACTGCTATAAATTAAATATATTTTCGCCAACACGATGTTGAGCTCCTGATGTGTCTAACTAATCTATCAGAAAGAAAGAATAGAAAACCCGGGGAATTTGCCACCAGAGTTTACATTTCTTTTCCATGCTTCTGCTTCTGCAGGGCATCATTTAAAAAAAAAAAATCATATCCCAAGATCAAACGATGGAGCACTGCCAAGAGTAGGATCTTCTGGGTTTAACTGGGGAATTATCTGTGGCTTCTGCACTGACAATTCTGATTTCTGCTTAAGTAGAACAGCTTGTGCTTCCAATGCATCAAGATCAAGGCCCTCAAAAAATTGATCATCATCATTTAGCATGTCCCCATTTGGATCACTGTGCTGCATATTTCTGCCTTCAGCCTTTGATTGCAACGAGAATACTAGCTCCAAGTTGACAGCAGGAATAGATCTTGAATGATGAAAATTCGATTTTCTTTTTCGACTTTCATTATCTCTTTCATATCCTGGAGAAATACCAGTTGTACAAGGTCTGGCTTCAGAGTTCCTATTCATGTAAGAGGACTTTGAATCTAATCCAATTGGCAGATTTGTAGAGTCACTTTGAGGAGTCTGAAGTGAGAAAGATGTTTTCCCATCAGAACTTCCAGTTTCTGGTGTCCTCGTTATTGTTGCCACAGAATTGGGAGAAAATGTGGTTGAACTGCTTTGCTGCCTCTCCATGGGTGATTGAGTGAGCAATGAACGCCTGTAGCAAGGGTACTAGTTATAATTCTTGACATTTTTTTAAATAAAACCCCAGAACTGAGAGGAAATGCATCCATGGGTAACGTAATCAGTGTAGGTTACAGAAATCAGATGAGAAGTAGAATGGCAAAAAATTATGAACCAACTGAATCTAAGAAACCAAATAGACGGCATACTTAAGGAAAAATGTTATTAAGGAGAAGAGGCCTAGTATTACGTGTCAGGCCACCTTAACTCTCACTTCATTTCAGAACACACAAAACTTTTCGGAACAAACGGCAGCTTAACTAACCGGAGAAAAGAATCTATTTTAATTGAACCTCAGTATAGCTGGATAGCTATTATGTACCTCAACTAAAGTGGAGAGAGAGAGAGAGAGAGAGAGAGAGAGAGAGAGAGACCTGTACACTGCCATCATATCAATTCCACTGGCGGCAGCCTGAGTACTTGCAGCTGTAGGATTTATCCTGTCATCTATGAAACTATCATTTGAATAGTAGTCTATTTCATCTTCTTCATCATCAGATATATCGACCTCTGAAGATACCCTGAGCAATTCAGTGAAATAAGATAATTTCAAATATTACTTTCATGAGAGGAGAAGCTTCATCTTTTATATTCACAAAATGATATTATGCTTATAAACAGGATATTATGCAACTTCACAAAACAAGTTTAACTACATGTTTCATATTATAGCATAAATGTATACTCTTACTCAGCTTCCTCATCGATGAATTCCCTCACATCATCAACTGACTTCTTTGCACGTATTTTGGTACCTATACAAAAACAGGTACCATGTACGAGTAAATAGGTCATATAGGCATCAATCCTATAAAATGGTTATACAAAATTCCAATCAGAGAGGGGATCCCTAAATCTAGCCGCTATAAGCATCAGGAGTTCAAAAGTAGAAATGATAAAGAAATAAACAATCCATTGAAAGGGTAATGAACAAATCCAGATGCATCTCAAGTAATATCCAAGATACCTCTTCGATGCTTCGTAGGGAGAGTAGTACTTGTAAAAGATCTGGTCAGATTTTCTCTTGGGACATCATTAGTTGCCATGGTTTCCTGATCCCTACTTTTCCAGTGATCCCCAACTTTCCGCAGTCTTTTAAACTTGCGTGCCTGTTTCACACTCTGTAACATATCTCCAGAACCTATACACCAATCTTTGCTACAGCTACTGTTTGTACGTTCTGCTAGAACATTTTGGCCTCTGTCAATACCCAATGATGTGGAGGTATCTTCATTTATACTGGCACTATTCTTATTGTGCAAGGGAGATTGGATTTCGTTATCAATAGGAAGAAAAGACGCATTTCTTTCACATGCATTGGTATCCATATCAGTGGCTTTCTCATTTTCCCCAGGGCTTGAAGACTTCAATATCAGTTCAGTAGGTAGTTGGACAGGTGAAACAGCGTCAGGAACCGCATACTTATTTTTAGTATCTAATAGTCCTGCATCATTTACATGTATGTCAACACAGATCTAATACCAGAGTAAATGGTGGGAAAATTATTGAGATAAAATATTACTAATTGCAGGTAAGAATACCTACCATTATTATTGATAGGAGACTCTGGAACAACTCCACTTTCAATCAAATTAGTAAGTCGTGGACTAAGTTCATCACCTCTGAAATGATCGTCGTCTTCATCAGCAAGCAATGGCGGTGTCTCACAAGCACTATCTCCATTTGGAAAGTTTCCTCTGAGAACTGGCTTTTGAGGATTCTCTTCATCACCATTTACTGTCGTCTCCATCCAGGTTTCAGAGTCGCACAATCTAGACCAAGGTTTATCATTCCTTATACATGTTCTCTCAGCCATCTCTAGATCTTTAGTGATCTTTGCTCTAGCAGATACTTCTGTTTGTTCTTCATCTAAAGTTCTTACATGGCAAGAACTTTGCTTCAAACCATTCAACTTACTACTCCTTGAACTTGTAAACTTGGAATTTATACTTTTTCCAGGAAGAATAGGGACAGATAAGATAAGGACCTTTCCAGAAGCATCAATATCTACAACATCTGAATCAAAGTGAAAAGAGTGACCACAAGGATTTTCATCCGATAAATTATGTTTGCAATGCTTCTCCTTTGTTGTCAATGTCCCGGTAGTTTGTAGTTTGGAATCCGGTACTTCTCCATGTGGCTGTTTCTCTGAAGAATCATCAAGATTCAACATATCTGCAATAAAAGATTTAAAATTCAAATGGATGGAAAGCAAATTGAGTAGGTAATTGTTTTGTTATGATCTTAAACTTCAGTATGCGTGTATATGTCGTATCAATTCAACGTCAGCATTGTAGACCAGGAAATAGCTAGAAGAAATGCTAATCTAGTACAATTAAAGGTTTTCAATCATTTCATTGAAATCTATGTTCCATTAAAATTGACACTTCATGTTCTGCAGTAGAAATGACACTCAGATACAAGATACATTTTCTTTTTGGCAAACCAAACCCAAATTTTGAAATTTCAGTGATCATTGGCTGAATGACTTACAGATACAGACCGGAGCGTCATACCAGAGAGTACGAAGAAAGGCATATGCATGCTTGTATTGCACTTACATTTAACTGTTATATGGTGCAGTCTATGCCTTTTTTATGTTTCAATTAATTGCCTAGGCACAAGTATAAACAGGACCTAAATCTCTGACAATATTTAGCTGGCAAAGTCAACAATAAGAGCACTTAAAAGAATATAATGGAGAAAGGATTAATATTTGCTAACTAAGGAGTTCAAAATGAGAATCTAAATTGATGAGAAAGGAAATGTAAATACATTGTTTACTGAGTTAGGATTTTCAGCTTTACGGATTCCTAAACTATCTATCAAGTTAAAGTATAAACAGTGGAGAAAAAAGGCCACTTATCTCAGATGGATGTTTTGAGAAATTTAAAGTAAAATACATATATACATATATATTAGACATCGAGCTCCACTCCAACATGCTTAGTGTGAAGAGAGGTAGAAGTTTAAGGCAGGACTAAAGTCACCTTGAATCTTTGTTTAGTACGAACATTACCCTACTGTAGATAAGTATCTTTCCTATGTACTGAACTACTGATCTGCAATTATCTGAATAATTTCTTAAAATATTCTTCTCAGAAATTCCTTTTGACCTACCTTCTCTGTTGTCATGCTGTTCGACAGTGTCAGCTCCTAAGCACTTCTCTGAACAGACCTCATCCTGATAGCATTAATTAATACATGTGTAAAGATAATAGAATACAACAAGAGAAAATCTAAACCAAGTTCATGGAATCAAACCTCGATGAAGGAAATTCTTCTGTCACTGGAAAAGGATAATCCTTGCAAAGATTGCATCGTATCAATTAACATTGTTGTTCGAAGCGAGTGCATTACTTTATACACTCTTGAGGGATAGGTCTGGAAGTGAGGAAAGGCAATAAGAGATGGTTTCCATGCTGCATCATGTGGCTGGAAATACTTGGCAACTAAACTAGTCTCAGCAACAGTTAGTTTATCTATAGTAACAGGTGTCTGAATATCAGTATCTTCTTTGTCTTTTTTTCCAGGACGAACGAATTGTTCAATCGAAAACTCAACAAATTGGACTTCAGGTTTGAAAATGTGGGGAATCTACAAGAAAAACGAGACAATCAATAGGTTCAAAAGGTAAAAGTACAGTATTATTGAACATAATGATGAAGACTTTCTTAGAAAATCCCACCATCCTCGGGCTATAATGAAAATTGAAGCTATTTGTTCCCCCATTTCGCATGTGTTTGCTCACATTCTTGCTGTTTGTTAGCTTCCGATTGTAACCTTTCAACTCTGATCCTTCACAGGCTAAAACTAGTAGCACTTGTCAAGGATCTATTACAATATGCATTGAACATAGAGGGAATGTATCGGAATAAAGAAAAATATATATATAGGAACTGGGTGAGAGTGGGAGAACAAAGAAGACATTGCGTTGAATAAGATGCAGATTACATAGATTCATTACTCAAGAAAAGGATATCAACTCGTCCATCATGCTTCCTTCCAGTTCGTCCCATGCGTTGAATCATCCTCAATGGTGATACATTTGCATCAAAGCATATAACAAGATCAACTTCCATGATATCCAAACCTTCTTCGCCAATTGATGTGGCAACAATGACATTATATCCACCAGCACGAAATTTCTGCAGGAGAATTTGAGTTAGCCAAAGCAAGGTGCTTGGAAAAGGCAGGGAAGAGATGCATAGTTACCTCCAACACAGCTTGTTGAACTTTTTGTGACTGGCCTTTTAATAGTTTTCCTGTTACAACTATAGTCATTAGAATTCACAAACAGAAACCATACTAATTATAATTTTTAAGCAACTACTGATGCCCAGAAGCTTAAGCTATCAGGGAATGGGTCAACAATGTATATTGAGCTAACACACTCCCTTACTTGCAAAATGCAGCCATAGCTGGCAGGTACACAGCGCAGAAAATGCAGATAGAGTAGATTAAAATAGAGTTCCAGCCTTACCCAACACCTTCCACACCAATACATGTGGGAAAGGGTATTAGAGGTCTTAAAACTCAGAAGTCCATACAATCAGAGGGCTGTAAATATATAGTGTTATCTATACATTGACCATCTTTCTGTACTGTTTTACATTTATCTACGTTTAAAAGTTACTCGAGGAATAGAGAATGAGCTTCAAACCTGAACTTTGACCAATAAATTCAGTAGCTCTAACTGAATTCCCGATGTTTGCCAGTGCATCCATTATCGCCCTGTATGTTTCCAGGAATTACTTTTCAAATTATATAATATACCCCTGTAGAATAAAATAAGAAAATAAAAATAGAAGCATCATATCGCAATTGAACAGAAAGTATGTTGTCGCACCTGACACTTCCCCTGAAGTTTGAGAAAATCATCACCCTCGAGTTCTGTGGATCTTTTGTTTCTGCAATTAGATATACAATTATCAGTCAATTTGAGATAACAAACACTTTCATCCATACAAGTTCACATTTAACAGGCTGATCTTCCCTAATAGGCTCACATTCATGGAACAGTTTGGAACCCAGTTGTTAAAACTTTAAATCAACTTCTCAGAAATTAACAAATTTAACTTGCACTTTGAAAATAAATCAGTGTAACTGCAGTGCATTCATGGAAAGTTAAAATACAGCCTACTTAATTTTAGATTTTGGGACTCCAATTCTGAATGCTCAAAAGCTCTAAACTACTTCCTTATGCAACAGCAAGACTAGCATTTCATGAAAGATACCATAATATTAAGATAACAGGTTACATACTGAAATGATCGAGCAATACTTCTAACATTTTGGATAACTTGGGACTCGGAGCACCATGAGACAGACTTTGCTGCATCCTTAGCTTTGCTTTATGAACATCTTCACTTCTACTCATATACTTGGCAAAAAAACTGGAAAAGAAAATTCATGCAAGCAACTTATCAAATAGTGAAGTTATAGTAGTCATGTCTACACAAGAAAGTTATGTCATTCAACTCCAATATCAAATAGTGAAGTTATAGTGATGGAGTCAAATACCATCATAAGAGAATGGAGGAATTGGCTTTCACTTAAATGCATTTAGACATAAGATTCCATATTACAAAATGATTTTCTTGGGAATTTTTGAAGTCAGATCCATTTGGAACTCTCTGATTCCCAGAGGATTTAGTAGTGCTCCCTCATTTAAAGAATAAATTGTGACACCATTTGCAAGCTGCCATCCTAACGGGTCAATTCTGCTATAAAGTGGTTTTCTTTTCTGCTAGAAAAAACTGATTTCTGTCGGTTTTCATTTCTGATTTCTTTAAATATTAGCTGCAGAGATCAGTGGACAGTGGATACTTTTTCTTTCATGCACTTCTTATACATAGAATAAAAGTTTGTTTCTTATATAAGAAAAAAGCAACTAAATAAGAAGGCTGCTAAACATATTGACATATTCCTAACTAGAAGAGTTGTATGATGGTTCCGTATCGAATATACAGGCGTGATTATTGGGCATTATGGATGATGTGATAAAGACAGTGACAAAATGGATAGTGCACAAGAACATACCCCTGTTTTAACTTCTCTTCAAGCAATTCATGTGCTGGCCCTATTCCATGGCTTGATAATAGCTTAAGAAGGTGGTAACTTGTAAGAAGAACTCCATACCAACCTTCAATTTCACCATATTTAAATGGGGGTAAGTCTGGAGGAGGTGATGTACGAAATTTCTCCCTAGACGTAAGTAACTCGCCTGGGCTCCACTGTAAGAAAACCCCATAATGAAAGAAGAATATTAAATAAACCCAACATATGTGATTGGAGCATTGAAGTCTTTACCCAAAGTGAAAGTATTAAACAAAGAAAAAATATACACAAACAGACAAGCACACATAAGGCTGTAAAATATTAATAAAAATGGTAATTTATAGAAACCAGCAAACAGACAAGCACAGCTTGTTGAATATTTTCTCAAAGCCAAATGTATTGTATTAAGACTTTCACCAAAACCAGCAAACTGCAACCAACAATGAGTAAATCTTAATCCGCATGCCAAACTCTGACCATATTGCTCATAGTTTAAAGAAAAAAGAAAAGCCTATAGATCGTCTAATAATTGTATTTTGTAGCATAATCAAGGTGTGGATACATGTTAGCAAAATCAAGGGGTACATGCATTATATGTATTCCAGATGGCCCATAACATAGCCAATAACCATACTACAAAGAAAAGTTCCACCCGGCGGAGACTAAGTCAACAACTTAACATTAGAAGACACTTAAATAATACTGAACCATACCGTTCGAGCGTCTCTATTTGGGAGAACTCCACTTGCACTAAGCCTGGTTAAATATGGACGTATAGCATCATATATCATATTACTTATCTCCACAGCATCTTGACCCATCGCCACCTAGAAATATTTCAATCAAAATTATTTTTTGTATACAAACATTGTTCTGTAAACACAGACTACCATACATACCTTAATCAACTCTACCTCCCTGTTGTGAACATAAGGGCAGACATCAGGGTCAGTTTCCTCGCGGTATTCAAGGGTTGATATACACAAGTTATCAATAATTTGCTGAACAGTCTGCTGCTTAGCTGTAGTATTGCATTTGAGCTGTAAATTTTGTTCAATGTTATTGTAAGAATGAATAGAAACTCGGGAGAAAAGAGTTACTCACATCCCGGCGTTGCAGTCAGAGCTACAATTCTTAGTTGCACTTGTGCCGCCATTAACTAAAAGTGTAAATATCATTAGTATCATCTGCTTTAATAGCCATTTGAAACTGAACAACTATGCAGGTAGACATAATAAGATATTAGCAAACAAGATACCAATATATCCGGAAAGAAGAACCAAACATAAATGATATATACATCTTAAAGTAATAGAACATACCTCACGAACTGCAACACTAGAAGCATAGTTTCCTAATGCTCGGTGAGCTTCATCAATCACCAAGCATACCAGGTATTCGACTGAGCATGTTCCTGCAATGAAGTAACTCATAAGCAATATCCAGTGATGATGGATCTTTCTCATGAGAAAAACTGCAAACATATAAAATATTTATCCACACACACACACACACATGACATTCCCTCTGATAGATTCCACAGTTGAAACTGACAGACCATTCAAGTGGCTTGTGTTCTTCCAGAATGGAGAATAGGGTCAAAATAAGAATGAAAAGTAAAGAAAACATAAAATATTACAAGGTTGGGAATCCGCTTCAAAAATATTTAGCAACCTGCAAGACCAGCTGCCAAGCCACTCAAGCAGAAAAGTGCCCAAAGATGGTCATTCTGACAGAAATATTCGCTATATATTTATATATAAACGAGGGTCTGGACATAAGCAGCACTGGCATCGTTTTTCTAATGGGAAAATTAAAAATAGAAAGAGCTATCATGTTGATCATTCTATACATATGAACTGGGGTCTGAACATAAATTAAGATGATTTAGATTTGATACAGAGACTTTACCACAATTCAAACTACAATCATTTTTCAGCAGTGGAAAAAGTCACCTAAACAAGGGACGAGAAAATATTTATGCTAAAAACGTTATGAAGCAGCATAAAAGAGCAGCAAACTCAATCTGAAAGACTGTAGCTCCATCGTCCTCCACCAATTGAACAGTACTAGCTTCCATTTATATGTTTGTTCACCTCTTCTCTAGTATCAAAATAAACCTAGAACACACCTTCTCAAGGAGGTTTTGTATGGCAACATGTGAAAAATCTCACTCCACCAACATATCAGTAAAAAGTTGCTAGCGTATGGATTAGGAATTAATCACCAGACTGAATGTCCTTCTCCAGCACTTGTGGAGTAACGAAGAAAACTCGTTTAGTTTTCCAGAAGCATGCTCTTTTTGTAGGACTTATCTGACCTGTCATATCGATTGTCCATTCCTGCAATCAGTTTGATCAAAATCATCTGATAAATGTTCTCAGATCTACGTATTAAACAAAGATATGTTAAAAGTTCTTACTTGTGGTATTCCTACAATATTATGGCATGCTTCTATTTGTTGTGTAACAAGCGGTCGAGAAGGAGCAGCAAAGACTATCTTTCCTGTAGTGGGAAAGAACAATGTCAATATTCCATAATTCACAAAATATTTTTTTTGGTTACAAAGGAGAAGTCAATTCACCAAATATTTTCAAGACGTCAAAATACAGAGAACTGGAATTTATGAAGCTTCGTGTGAATCAATCAATAATCAATAAAACTCAAATTACTTGTTGATTAAAACAGAAAAAAGAAAAAAATTGTTTCAAGAAGATGTCAAGACCAAGACCATCAGATAAGTTACTATAACATTTGTGTGAATAAACAAATGTGAGTTTACTTGGACGAGACCAAGAC
Organism: Potentilla sterilis; assembly: GCA_963682095.1. Classification (NCBI taxonomy): domain Eukaryota; kingdom Viridiplantae; phylum Streptophyta; class Magnoliopsida; order Rosales; family Rosaceae; genus Potentilla; species Potentilla sterilis. Next base: position 8,710,776 of record OY821760.1, on the reverse strand, counting down.
CAAATGTGATAGACCTTCACATAACTTGCCATAATTTGACTAAGACCAACACCGCCCAAGTCACTAACCTATTTTGTGAAGTGTATAGTTCACTAGTCCAAGATATCAAACTCCAGCTGTAGGATATTTTGATAACTAGGTTATGCAGAAGTTCTCAAGTCATCAGACACATCTATATATAGTAATCCTTGAGCTACAACAAGTAGCTTACTAAAGCACACAACTCCAACAGATAAGCCCTTACAAAATCCCATCTTCTTTTCGTGCTCCTTATTCATTTCTAGTAGCTCTCAGCAATGTCTTTTATTGCTTTTGCTAGACACCTATCCATCACATACACTCCACTACCTTAAAACCTAACCGCCAAATAATAAAACATCCAATACTGTTGAGGTTCACACAAATGCAACATGTTACCACGTCACTTTACACACGATACATAAATCAAAGCATGAGAATAGCAGCCAAACAAGCAGTTGGTTAAGAAGAAGCGTGTGAGCAAACTTACCTTCAGGAAACCATCTGAAGTAGTTATACATGACAACTGCAGCGATAAGCGTCTTGCCGAGTCCGGTTGGCAATGCCACCAGCGTGTTCGAGAAAAGTGCTGTCTTGGTGATAGCAAACTGATAGTCACGCCCAGGAAAATTAACTGCAATCATCAGAAACAACCAAAATATCAATTCCTCAATCTGTATAGTTCATAACACCACCAAATCCTACAGTAAATTACAAAAATTTCAACCTATTCAAAACATTCACACACTAAACCTCAAAATTCAATAAGAACAATCCCTAACCAGTTCGTCAAAATCCTAAATTTACAAACTTTGACATGGATTAAACAAAACTAGGCGGAGAGGAAGTTGAATTTGAACCTGGGTAAAGCCAAGTTTGGGCTTTTTCGGCGTCAATTTGAACACGTGGCGCTCTCTCATCGCCGCAATTTGGACTCTCCGGCGGCTGAGGGTTCGGGGCGGGTTTTCCGATGAACCTGTCGAGAGTGGTCTGGCGTGAAGTTGAGGGCTTTGGAGGAAACGGTGGTTTGAGAATTGAGGGTTGAGGAGGAGGAGGAGGGGTAAAATGGGAAGATGAGGGCTTGGCGGCGGCGGAGGTGGACTGAGTGACGACGTCGACGGCTCTGGCAGCTGCTTCCCAATCGAAATCGTCGTCGTCGTCGTCGTCGTCGAGAATGTGGTGAGGTTCGGTGGAGGTCATTGTGGGTGAAAGCTGAGAGATACTGGAATGGGAGCGATGTGGGGTTTGTGAATCCCTTTTGAGAAATGGCGGCAAAATCTGAAGAAGTAGTCCCTCCTCTTTTTATTTTTAATTTTTCTTTAATTTTTATTTCTATTTCTTTGTTTTTATTATTATTTGATATTAGTTTTCCACGAGGGTGATGTGGCAACTAAACCAATTTGGACCACCTTCCCACCCTTCACCATCTTATTTTTGATTAAGGAGTTTGTTTGGCTAGGCGAGTTTTAGGCGAACGGTAGGCGAGTTAATTAGGCGGAGCTGATTTGTATAGTTAGCCGGGGCTAGACGGAGCGAAGCGAGTGCAAAGCTAAGTGGGGTTAGTTTGTATGGCTACGCGAACTAGGCGACACGGCCGGACACGGCGACACGACACGACACGGACAAACATGGTGTCAGACACGCCATCTGGCGTATCGGCCGATACTGACTTTTTAGACGGCAAGGGCTGGGCGACGGCGACGGCGACGGCAAGGGCGAGGTGAGGCTGGGCGAGGTGAGGGCGAGGGCGAGGAGACGGGAGGTGAGGGCGAGGCGAGGCTACAACGAGGCAGAGGAGAGGCGACGGCGAGGGCTGGGCGAGGCTCAGTTTAGGTTTTTGTCGAGAGAGAGAGAGAGAGAGGTTTTTGGGTTCAATTTTTTTAAATTAATAATTTGGGGATTTTCCTCCCGTAAACACCACACCATAGCCACCTCGCTATCAAGTCACTTTGACTCTTTCACCACCACCACCACCACCACCACACAAAACATTACCACCGTTTACTCCCCACCCTCATATGAGTTCCACACCTCACCAACAACCCAACCCACCACACCAGCAACCGACCACCGGCCCACACTTCCAACCACCACCTACCTTTAACTATCATCACCATTTTTAGCAACCATACCCACCGAAGTTCACATACCGCCCACCAAAAGAGGACTTACCTCGTTTTAACGGCGACGACCCTCTCGACTGGTTCACCATGGTTGAGCGCTACTTGTGCACCCAACGCGTTCCACTGGCAGACTACATCTTTGCGTTAGCCTCTTTCTTCGGACCCGACGCGTGTATGTGGATGAACTCCTTCGAACAGCGGAACTCATATGCTACTTGAGCGTTGTTAGAGATATATATGGTGCACCGCCAAGCATATTCGGCGACCTCGTGGACCGTGCAACCGGCATGGTATGCCCTACTTCCGGCATGCTTCGGATAGACCGCCACCCCGGCTACATTCCCAATGTCAGAGATCACCGGTGCCGCACCCGGAGGGCGTGCCACCGGGCACCTGAAGTAGCCTCCAGAATAGGGAAATATGTAATAGTATATTTTGCATCCCACATTGGAGATGTAGTAGAGGTGGGAAGTCTCATTCCTTATAAATAGAAGGCTTCCCCTTTAGAGTTAGAGATCTTGGATACTTGCTACTCTTGGCATGTAACCACCACCCGATGGCTTATTGGCCGATTATACTATATTCCAAGTGGACGTAGCCGTGCCCACCGATGGCACGGTGAACCACTATATATCCTTGTGTTCATGTTCTATCTTTATTATTGTGCTTCTGTCAGGCCTACGGGTTTGAACGGAAACAGTGTTTTAATACGAGATTTTTTTAATAAACACCAAACACCGGACCAACAAATACATACTCATGTTCTTTTCTAGTCAGCAAACACCAAAATGAAATCCTATTTCAATTTATAATCATTAATCTCAATTGTGAGAAGAATCTGTTATTCATGCTAAAACAATGATGTGAATAAATATAACTACCATATAATAATTAAAAAATGATATGAAGCGCAAGAGATTTGAGATTTGCTTTTATTTTTAGAGTGGTGCTATTAACACACCCAACATCTATATTCACACACCCCATGTATTTTTCGAATGAAGGATAATGTTATTCACACACCTTTTTTCTCTATTCACACACCCAATTTAGAGAACAAAATATTTGATAAGGCGTGTGAATAAAGATTTTTGGTGTGTTAATAACATCAGCCTATTTTTATCGTTAAATTCTCTAGATATACTTATGAATTTGCTTATATGAAGAAAAAAATATGGTGCCCTTTTCAATTTGGTGCCTGAGGCGATGGCTGCTTGTGCATGCCTCAGGTACGGGCCTGAATACATATCAACTCAACTTAGCTTAGCATCTGATAAAAACCAACTACAGCTAGGAAAGGAAAAAAGGGAATTCAAAGGTTTAACATTCTTCATTCATGTCAAGAATGGCTGCACAATACAGAATAAGTAGGATGGTATCCCATCTGATGTGAAATGAGAACTGGACGCGTGGTACATGACCAGCATCACGTCCGGCCAAAACTTAACAGCTCTTTCCCTACTCTATTGGGCCTATTGGATCATTAACTCTGGGCTGAGAGGAGATATGCAGAAATGGTCTTAACAAGGCTGCCCCTCTTGAGTAGCAGGCCGCCCACGACTGCTGAAATGAGGAAAGTGGTCAACCACCCAAGCTCTGAAAGACCATTCCAAAGAATTAACCACTGAGTGACCAGTTTGCTTTTTCTTTCTCACGACTTACATATCGAACACTTTGGCAGGAGTCCACACCAATTCCCCTTTGTCATCAAAGGTAGGCAGGGTTTGAGAGGTGGGAGTTGAGTCGCCGACTCGTAGCTTGAGTAGGGAGACATGAAAGATGGGATGAATTCGGGAGGCAGGGGGCAAGTCCAGCTTATAGGCCACTTTCCCAATGTGTTCCAGGATCTTGAAGGATCCATAAAATCGTGGTGAGAGCTTGTGGGATGGACGTTTGAGCAAAGAGCGTTGCCATTATTGGTGGAGTTTGAGAAAAACCCAATCACCAACCTGGAATTCCCTTTCATTCCGAGACTTGTATGCAGCTTGTTTCATCCGATTCTGGGCCTGCACCATGTGATACTTGAGAGATTGCAGTAGTTCATCGCGAGAACGAAGCTCCACATCCACTGCCTTGACTGCCGTTGTGCCAAGTAAATAACGTTGCACAGTGGAATGGGGTGAACCATATAGGGTCTGGAAGGGTGCCATGTTAATGGTGGAGTGGTGGGTGGTGTTGTACCACCACTCGGCCCAATGAAGAAGGCTCTGCCAAGTCGAGGGCTTGTCGGCAACAAAGCATCTCACGTAATGTTCAAGACAACGGTTCACTACCTCCATTTGTCCATCGGACTGAGGGTGGTAGGTGGAGATGCGACACAATTGTGTGCCTTGAAGCTTGAAAAAGGCTTCCCAAAAGTGACTGAGGAAGATTGGGTCCCGGTCAGAGACAATTGATCGCGGCATGCCATGAAGTCGGAAAATCTCTCTCTCGAAGATCTTAGCAACTTGGGAGGCAGTGTAAGGATGGGAGAGAGCTACAAAATGTCCATACTTAGTCAAATGATCAACCACAATAAGGATTGCATTCTTACCTTGGGAATTGAGGATACCTCGCCCCGGGAGCGGACAACGGCTTCGGCCTCCGGGGAATCCGAACCAAGCCAATCTTCCAACCTCTCCTCATCGTCCACCACAGGACGTCTGCCGGCCGATTCGGAAGTCTCATCAGAGCTCCCAGAAGCCATTTAACCTAGGGAGAGGAAAACAAAACCCCAGCAACAAGCTAAAACAGCGCTCTCTGCGGCTGCTCCCTAAATCTGCCGCAAATTCCCCGCTCCAAACAACTCACCCGTTGCGACACAGCCCCCCCCCCCCCTCCCCCCCGCAAAACACCAACCAACAAAGAGAAGAAAAACACGAAGCAAAGAAAGCGAAACTTACCGATTACTATGCACAACCGAGGAAAGTCAGTCCTGGGAAAACACCGAGCAATCGTAGGTAAGCACCAGAACGCCTGAAGCACGGATAACGCGAGGGTACCTTCACAGAACTTTCGCCGGATTCCTCTCCAACGTTCTCTTCTTCTCTCTGAGCCAAGAGCAAAAACAGCAAACAATGAAGACAAAGGAGGCCTTTTTATAGACGGGTCCGATGCCCTAGGCACCCCTGTAATCCCCCCCCCCCCCCAAATACTCAATCGGGGCAAGTCAAACGCCTGCGAATCCAGGCCCTCCATCTCAGACCGCTCCCTACTGACACGTGTCCCAGCATCGATAAAATCCCCACGCCATCATAACTGATTGGACTGATGGGCTTTCTCCTTCAATGCATGTCAGCCACCTGCCCCGCCTACAAGCGGCAGTTAAGGGAGATAGGGGAGAGAACCGAGGGGTCAAGCCCCCCACTACTTCCCTAAGCGTCAACCGCAGTTCAAGGAAATGCATTTCACCGGCTACGAAGCATTCCACCGGTTCACAGGCATTCCACCGGCTACGAAGCATTCCACCAGTTCACAGGCATTCCACCGGTTATCAAGTATTCCACCGGTTATTTAGCATTCAACCGGCTCCAAGGCATTCCATCGGTTTAGTCACTTTCCTTCGCGCCTGCGGGCACGGACAAGCCAGCAACAACTCAAGGCTTCAAACACATGGGCTTTATAAACCCGGGAGATTTTACCTCTAACACATGCAAACTCTTCCAGCAGGCTAAAAGCCCTGCATCACACCATGCTGTGAAAAATATGGGGATCCATGGGAGACTTGTTATCTCTACGCCACCCCACCGGGCAGATTGTTTCTCTAACACAGAACAAATCTCCCCGCAGGATAGAAACCCTGCACACAACCTCACACCCATAACGTTCCGGCTGAGAAGAACTAACGGGTGTTTACCGGTGCTTAAACATGGCCGCAACACCCCACCGGTGAACTTGTTGGCTCACACCCAACATGCCCTCCCGCAGGCTCACAACCCTGCACAATACCCTACGCTTACTCCAACACAAGCTGGGACAAATCAGCGGGTGTGGATTGGTGCCATCGCATGGCCCAAACACCCCACTGGGCTACTCCCCGGCTTGAACCATCGTTGGCAGCAATATTCACTGGGGGACTCGTTCCGACATGGTAGTCCACCGGTCGAGTCCTTGCATGGCATGGCGGATTTCAACGCCACATTATCATCCCATGCACTCATCCGGGTTCACCCCGTTCCTTGCATGGCATGGCGGATTTCAACGCCACATTATCATCCCATGCACTCATCCGGTTTCACCCGTTCCACATGCATGGCATGGCGAGACTTGAGCACAACACCACCATCATTGCAACACATACTCATAACTGTCGCACGCACCATCATAACAGCCTTTCTGCTCGAACGCCCGGCCAAGCCCAATCTTCAACACGAACTTGGGGGACTGGGCACCGTTGGGTCAGTAACCCTGCGGGTCTGCGGCCAACAGAACAAGACATATTAAGTCCCCATTCAAGATTGCACTTGACCGGGAACTTGGGGGACTTGTTGACAGTAGCCACAGATGGGCTACACAGGCCCACAGACCAGCAGCCAGCACGCCCGGGGCCGAACTAAGGCCCGGAGCAGGATCCCCAGCACCCGGACCCGAGGTCCTGCAGTCTACCTTATGACCAGGGGCCCGGGAGCCGGGGACGCCAGCCTGCCGAACAGACCACTGAAGCTGCCCCTTTGCGTGCGAACAGAAGGGAATCAGTCCCACATCGAAGAACAGGACCAGACCTCACGCTTAACCACCTATATAAGAGCCTCAACTACCCTCATTAATAGGTAACTCAACTCTCCAACTACTTATTATTCCCGCTTAAGCTATCTATTTGGTCCAACGGTACTAACTTAGGCATCGGAGAGGAGAAGACCGGCCCGCCCGGTATTCCCTTTAGTTAGCAGGGTTCGCAGGAGGAAATCACATCAAGATCCACCAGTTTCTACCAGACCTACGGGTTTGGACCGAAACAAACACATATATTAGAAGGCACTATTTTTGGAACTCGCCTCAGGCCTTCAAATCTCAGGTCCGGCCATGTATGTATTTCTTGGGAGCTACCACTCCAGGGCCAGGAGCCTCCCCAAAAGAATGTTTTTCACAAGTTAGCATTCTAACCAAGGATCTCCTATAGTCTTAATACAAGCAAAATCCTTGCAACGTCCGTCCCACTTACAGTTTAGCATACTTTCACTATACCAACCCTATTGGGTGTCATTTGAATCATACTTCTACGTACTGTATATGAGCCAACTAACACTACTCAAAATTAATTTCACTCATTTTCATTATTATTTAGACATTTATTCACTCTCCTTAAACTCAAGTCATTTGTTAAAAAGTAAAACACAGAACCCAGTCGCCGGAAAGTAGCCACCAAATCCAGCACTCGTCGCTGAATTCGATCCCTTTGAGTCGAAACGCCCTGGTTTCTCTATCTCACCAACCTCATCTTTCTTCATCTCCGAGTTGTCCTCACTCTCTTACAGTGGCGGCTAGCCGTTACGCCGCCCAGCTGCAGCTATGCTGCCCCCAACGCCCCACCTCATACTCTCTAGCCCGAACCATCCACGCCCACATGATCACCTCCGGGTTCAATCCACGTGGCCACATTCTCAACCGTTTGATCGACGTCTACTGCAAATCCAAAAACCTCAAATATGCACTCCTCCTGTTCGACGAAATTCCCCACCCGGACATCGTCGCCAGAACGACTCTCGTTTCGGCTTATTCCAGCGTCGTTGACGTGGCGCTGGCGCGGAGAGTGTTCGGCGAGACTCCGTTGAGCATGCGAGACACTGTTAGCTACAATGCCATGATGGCGGGGTATTCGCAGAACAGGGACGGCAATGCGGCTGTGGAGCTGTTTAGGGAGATGAGGCGAGGCGGGTTTCGGCCCGATGATTTTACGTTTACGAGTGTGCTGAGTGGTCTGGCACTTATAGTGGAGGATGAGAGGCAGTGTGAGCAGCTGCATTGTGCGATTGTGAAGTCTGGAGCGTCGCTGGCCGCTTCGGTGTCGAATGCGCTGGTGTCTGTGTATGTTAAGTGTGCTTCTTCGCCGCTGGTGGTGTCGTCGTAGCTGGTGGTGGCTGCGGCGAGGAAGGTGTTTGATGAGATGGATAGGAGAGATGAGCTGTCGTGGACGACGATGATTACTGGCTATGTGAGGAATGAGGACCTTGATGGAGCTCGGAGGTTGCTCGATGGAATGGATGACAAATTGGAAGTGGCGTGGAATGCGATGATTTCGGGTTATGTGCATCACGGTTTTTGTCATGAAGCGTTGGAATTGTTTAGGGAAATGCATTTAATGGGGATTCGCCAGGATGAGTTTACATACACAAGTGTTATTAGTGCTTGTGCTAACAATGGCTTATTTAAGCATGGGAAGCAGCTGCATGCTTACATACAAAGATCTGAAGCGAAGCCGACTGTGGACTTTTCTTTATCTGTGAATAATGCATTAGTTACACTATACTTTAGGTGTGGTAAGGTTGATGAAGCTCGACATATTTTTAATAATATGTCCGTCAGAGATCTTGTTTCTTGGAATGCAATATTGTCAGGGTATGTGAGTGCAGGCCGCATCCAGGAAGCGAAATCCTTCTTTGAGGAAATGCCGGAAAGGAGTGGTCTAACGTGGACTGTAATAATATCTGGTTTAGCTCAAAATGGATTTGGGGAAGATGCTATGAAGTTATTTAACCAAATGAGATTAGATGGATTTAAACCCTGTGATTATGCATTTGCTGGAGCTATTACGTCGTGTGCTGCTCTGGGGGCATTGGAGCATGGATGCCAGCTCCATGCCCAAGTAATATGCTTGGGACATGATTCAAGCCTTTCAGTTGGAAATTCACTTATCACAATGTATGCGAGATGTGGGGTTGTAGATGATGCTGACTGCGTGTTTCTTACAATGCCTTATATTGATCCCGTGTCATGGAATGCTATGATCGCAGCTCTGGCACAACACGGATATGGTGTCCAAGCAATAAGACTTTTCGAACAAATGTTGGGGGAAGATATACAGCCAGATAGAATAACTTTCCTCACTATTCTCTCTGCTTGTAGTCATGCTGGTTTAGTTAAAGAAGGGCGCCATTATTTTCGTTCAATGCATGACTCTTATGGTATTGCCCCTGGTGAAGATCATTATGCTCGTATGATTGATTTGTTGTGCAGATCTGGGGAGTTGACAGAGGGCGGAGGACTTAATCAAATCAATGCCTTTTGAACCAGGCGCACCGATATGGGAGGCTATACTAGCTGGTTGCCGGACTCATGGGAATATGGATTTAGGTATTCAAGCTGCAGAACGACTCTTTAAGCTGGTGCCCAAGCATGATGGAACTTATGTACTTTTGTTAAACTTGTATGCTGGTTTAGGGCGTTGGGACGATGTGGCTAAGGTGCGAAATCTAATGAGGGAGCGAGGGGTTAAGAAAGAACCTGGTTGTAGTTGGATTGACGTTGAGAATATGGTCCACGTCTTCTTGGTTGGTGATACTAGGCACCCTGAGGTGAATGAGGTGTACAAGTATCTAGAGCAACTGGTTCTTAAAATGAGGAAATTAGGATATGTTCCTGACACAAAGTTTGCATTGCATGATATGGAATCTGAGCATAAAGAAAATTCCTTGTCTACTCACAGTGAGAAGCTTGCAGTTGCATTTGGGATCATGAAGCTTCCTCTTGGGGCCACAATCAGAGTTTTTAAGAATCTTAGGATTTGTGGGGATTGCCATAATGCATTTAAGTATATGTCAAGAGTGGTTGGGAGAGAAATAGTTGTGAGAGATGCCAAAAGGTTTCATCATTTTAGGAACGGTGAATGTTCTTGTGGAAATTACTGGTAGCTGTAGTGCAATGGATATAATCTTATTATTTTCCATTTTTTCCTTCGCATGTTGCTATAAATGGACCAAGCTTTAAAGCCATTTCAAGGAACTTATAAAGTGGTGTTTTGTCACACTTCATAGGTTTAAATTTGAAATAGAGAAGTGTATGCGTAAGAAGTGAGGCCTATGCATAAGAAGTGTATGATAGAAGGCTATAAGTCGCTGTATGATTAGCAGATTTATTTGTAGTTTTTGAATGAATAAGTAAATCAATTTATTGGTTAGAGATTTAAGCAAGTTAAACTGATGCTGCTCTTCCTCAGTGAGACTGTTATGGTAGTCAACTGTAAAGAATAGAAGGCTTAATGGTTCAGACTCGAGCAAGAGCAAGGTCAGAGCCTATCATCTTAATTTGTTCATTTAACTCAATCCATTTATGGCTATATCATGTTATCATGTTAATCAATTTTACCGCATCTATATTCTTGATAGGTCTCAGAAAAATAAGATGGATCTTCTTTCTTAGTCTTTTTTACCAATGATGGGGAAGATGTGGAAACCAGGTCTGGAAGCTGGAGGAAGGTAAAGAGCTATATCCTTTTCTGTTCTTTTTTTCCTTTACCAAATAGAACCTACTCATGTACCATTACCAAATAGAACTTAATCGTATTTCCTTTTTGTCTTTCCTTGAACTATATTTTTTTTAGCTTTGGTGATAGGTTACTCTCAGTTGTAGTCATAATATAGAAGTTTTAGATCTTCAATTTAGTACTTGACATGCTTTTTCTGTTTTTCCTTTTCATTTTGGGTCTGAATTAGTACCTGCCATGCTGTAAATGATTTGCCATTAATTTGAAAGGATTAATCATTTTGTTTAAATAGGATTGAAGGATCACTCTTTGTACATAGGAGTATCTCACTAAAATCTTTTTCTCTGCCATACCGTAGAAGTGTATTACTATTGAAAACACTGAAATTGTAAGACTTGCTGTGGAAATGATTCTGACAAAATTCCCTCATATAGAGTAGTTTATTGCAGAGACTGAATTGACCTTTATCTATACTGAAATGACCCATTTGCTGGCAGAGAAAGGCTCTTAGAACTCTCTTGATATATATTAACATTCATCTGACAGTGAATTAGTGCCTAAATAGACTTCTGGAGATAGTTATAGTGATGAACATAGCAATCATGAAATTTCAGTGGATTGATATATCACTTTTATTGGCTGTCATGATTTCCTTACGTTGTACATAGATGCTACTATCGACCTTTTCAGTGAATTAATGCATCAGTTGTTCAAGCTCTTTCTTGATCCATTTTACAGAATTTCCTTAGAATCAAAAGTTGCAAAATCTGATTATGACCCATTATGTAGTCTGCTGAATTACCCTATGTCAAAAGAAATTGATACACCACTACCATGTTTTGGTTCCATGGCACATTACCATTCCCTCAGTTTCCATCTTGGTTGGTTCTGCATGAAATCATTTTTAGCAACTTCTTCTTTTTTCGCTGGGTCCATATGAACTGCATGAGAGTCTGTCAGCATCAAATGGGGACTCCCATTAGAAGGTTTGTCATTTTATTAGTATATTCTTGCTGGCATTGCTTCATGTTACTGATGAACTTCCTCTTATGACAGTGTTCAAGCGACCCTTGATTTCAATGTTTGTTTTCCCTGCAAGTCTCCTTGCAATAAGAGACCATCAGCAGATGCCAATAGTCTATCACCACTTACAAAATCAATCCATAAGAAAGTAAGTACATAAAACAGAAGTTCTCATCAATATATGAAGGCAGTGGTAGACCTGTTGCCGAACCGCTTGTTGTTATCCCAATTTAGTTAATGAAGGGTGCTATTGTGTTCGTCCAATGCATGGCTGTACGGTATGACCCCTGGTGAAGGTCATTATGTTTGTGTGGTTGATATATCCTGCTGATCTGGGGATTTGATAGAGCCATAGAGGCCAAAGTCGATGCCTTTTGAACCAGGTGACTTATTTGGGAGGCTCTTCTAGCTGGTGTTGGAATCATGAGAATATGGATTTTGGCTCTTCTAGCTGGTGTTGGAATCATGAGAATATGGATTTTGGTACTCAAGCTGCATGACTACTCTTCGAGCTGGGTGCCACAATATGATGGAGTGTACATACTTCCGTCAAACTTGTATCTTGCACACTGTTGGCTGTTGGGATGACATGACTAAGGTGTGAATAATAATAAAGGAGTGAAAGAACATGGTTGTAGTTGGATGGACGTTGAAAATATGGTCCAGTCCATGTCTTCTTTGTTGTTGTGCACCCCGAGGTACATGAGGTATACAAGTATCTAGATAAACTGGGACTTGAAATGAGGAAGCTAGGATATGCTCCCGACACAAGTTTGTGTTGCATGGTGTGGAGTCCGAGCATAAAGAGGATTCCTTGTCTACTCACAGCTAGAAGCAAGTTGCATTTTCGGTCATGAAGCTTCGTCTTGGAATATCAGTCAGAGACATTTAGAATCTTAAGAATTGTTGTAATGCATTTCGGTTAATGTCAAGTGGTTGTGAGAGATAGTTGTCAGAGATGCAAAGAGGTTCCCTCATTTTTGGAAATGGTATTACTGGTACCCTGGGGTGGAATGAACTTGCTGTTATTACTTATTAGTTCTCAACATGTTCCTGGACGTTTTATTGTAAATGGACCAAGATTTGAAGCCAAATGAAGAAGCTGATACAACGGTAATCTTTTCCTTTTTGAATAAGAAGTGAATGACCATGTATGCGAGCAGGGTACCAGACTGATTTTCTAGCAGGTCTAATTCTATTTGTTGGGGGAAAAGAATGCAACTCCAATAGTGGGTGCTGCTCTCAACCCCAGTGACTCTTGCCACAGGTTCAGATCTAGCACGAGCAAGGTCAGCCCCTATCAATTCTATCATTCATCATTTAAGATTATATCCCTGATTAGGTGAAGACCTTCTCGATCTCTACGTCAGATGGAGATAATTAAGTATAGCTCATTAGTCATAGTGACTTGGGATCACCATTATATATTCCTGGAGGACCTCGACAAACTTATGGCAGAAGCACCCAATACTACTTTACTTTACTCCAGCAGTTGCATCTTGCAAATTATCTCATATTGTACTCTAATTGCAAACCGAAGTCCACTCTTGAAGCGTATTCACAAATACAAGCAAATTGTTTATTAATGCTTAAATATCTTCCGTTACTTTATTAATGCTTCCTCCTAATTATATTACTGTGTAAACAGCAGCTACATACACAAAATCGCCCCTGGAAGCTTCACAAGCGTGTGTAGCGAATTAACAAAGTCGTCTTAAAACTCTAACACAATGTTATACCATTATACCTAGTCGGTAAACAAACTCTGTTATATTTTTTTCTTTCTTTCCAGTTGGTGGAGCATCAAACAAGATAGTATGTCCATGTAGATCGAGGATCAAAGTTAACATAAATATATATTATACTGATTTTTTTAAGTTTTTAATAATCGCTCGAATAGTTTGACTTGGTTTTGGCCTTAACAATTTATGCTCTATTTAAATTTGGTAGAAGAACCATAACTGGCTCACAACCATTCTGCATGCATTTCTGAGTTCACACCTCTCTAGTCCTTTGTGTTTCATTTTCAAAATGGCCGAGGTCCTCATCAACCTGCTTCTGGAACAATTGGGTACAGTTGCTTTTGACCACGCCAAAGAAGCTTTCAAGCTGATTTTGAATGCTAAGGCAGAGGTCAAAAAATTCGGCAGCAATCTCAAAGCAATTCAAGCTGTGTTGGAGGATGCTGAGAAGCAGCAAGTGGAGAAGGCCAGTGTGAGGAACTGGTTGGATGATCTCAATGATGTCTCGTACGAGATGATTGACGTGCTAGATGAGTGGAACACTGAAATATTGAAACAAAAGGCAAATGGAGTTGCTATTGAGAAAAAACAATTTCTCAAAAAGGTATGTCTCTCCATTCCCTCGAATTGCTTTTGTTTCGCCCAAGTCAATAAGGCATCTCATCTATATAGAATAGCTACTGAGATAAAAGAGTTGAATGAAAAGTTATCTTCGATTACTACTCAGAAAGAACAGTTTGGGTTCCGTCCATACTTGACTCGTAGAACTGATGAACAACTTTTCAAATCGCTGAAAACTTCATCATTTGTCAATATTTCTACAATATTTGGCAGAGAGGAAGCCAAAGATGATTTGTTGAGCAAGTTGTTGAGTGAGAGTAGTAAAGAAGAGAAAATGGTCCTTGTCATCCCTATAGTGGGTATGGGAGGGATGGGCAAGACAACTCTTGCCCAATTAGGGCATCTCCAACAATCACTTTAAAACTCATACCCAAACCCAAAACCTATAAAAATCCATCTCCAACAATGAGAACCCATACCCAAATTTGGGTTCCTTCTCCAAACCCAACCCATTTCTAGAACCTTTTCAAGGAGGAAACTCATTTCTTCTTGGTGGGACCAGATTGGTCCAAGGACAAAAAAAAATCATATTAAAATAAATTATATAATTAATTAAGTCTAACACATATTAAAATATATTATATAATTAATATCTATAGTTTATATAATTCATTTGTTATTAAATAATTATATAAAATGATTAAAATTTGGGTATGGATATGGGTTTTGACAAAATGGTTGGAGATGAAATATGAGTTTGAATAGTAATGAGTTTGGGTGAGTCAAAAAATGAGTTTGAGTATGAGTTTTGAGTAGGGTTGTTGGAGATACTCTTAGCTTACAACAATGAAAATGTAAAAACCTATTTTGAAAAGAGAATATGGGTTTGTGTCTCAGATCCTTTTGATGGGGTGAAGATTGCCAAAGCCATTATTAGTGGTACTGGTGTTGACGCCCCAAATTTGACAGGGTTGCAAGATGTCTTACATCGTATGTCAAGATGTCTTGAGGGGAAGAGATGCCTCATTGTCTTAGATGATGTGTGGACTGAAGACCAAAGTGAGTGGGAAAGTTTAAACTTACAAATAATAATGGAAAGTTGTGCCAAAGGTAGTAGGATAGTGGTGACCACCCGAAAACAGAAAGTGGCTGAAATAATGGGGGCTACCACTCAAATGATCCATTTGGAGAAGCTGAGTGATGAAAATTGTTTGGCATTGTTCAATAGCATTGCGTATTTTGGGAGGAAAGACGATGAGGCTAATGGATTTGGGGCTATAGGTGAGAAAATAGCGAAAAAGTGTAATGGCTTGCCACTTGCTGCAAAGACTTTAGGTGTTCTCATGCACTATAAGAAGAAAAAGGGAGAATGGCAGGAGGTCTTAGAGAGTAAGATATGGGATCTCAAAGAGGTTAGGCAACAAGTTTTTAAACCATTTTTACCAAGTTATTATGAGTTGACCTCTAGAGTTAAATGTTGCCTTTTATATTGTGCTACATTTCCAAAAGGTTATCGGTGGAACAAACACAATTTAATTGAATTGTAGATGTTGCAAGATTATCTTAACGGGAAAGTCTATGAAGAAAAAGAAAAAAACAGGTCGAGATGTTTTCGACACCTTAGTGAGGCTTTCATTTTTCTTGGATGTTGTGGAAGAAAAACTTGATTATTTCGGGAGATTTACTACATTTTGCAAAATGCATGATATTGTGCATAACTTTGTGTTGTTCCTCAATAATGATGAGTGCTTCACAGTGGAGGCTAAAGAAGCAGACGGAAGAATAATGAGAATAAGTGAGGAGGTGCGTCATTTGACGTTAATGTTTGCACCCTTTGATTCTCCACCTTGGGATTTTAGTTCAGCAGTGAATTGCAAAAAGTTACGAACTCATGCAACTTTTCATTCAAGAAAGGGTGAGGACACTAGTATCAGCAAATATATAAAAGCGATTTCACAGCTGAAATGTCTGAGGACATTAACTTTGAAGGAGAACGGCATTGGAGAACTTCCAGAAGAGATGGGTAAATTGATACATTTGAGGTATCTCGACTTGTCTTTCAATTATAAGTTGGAGAAACTACCAGACAGTGTGGGCAATTTATACAATTTGCAAACCTTGCGTGTTGATAACTGCCACAAGCTTAAAAGACTGCCTGAAAGTATGGGGAACTTGATGAATTTAAGACATCTCCATAACAGGTATTGTTATGAGCTGGAGTATCTGCCGAGAGGTATGGCGAGATTAGCAAGTCTACAAACACTAAATGTCTGTCCTGTTATTCATGATGATAGTGGCCCTGTTGAAGCCTTTAAATTAGGAGATCTTCAAGACTATCTCATGATTTACATCAAGGGGAGGAGGAGCAGAGCCATGAACAAGTACTGGAGGCGTTACGGCCGCATCAAGATCTGGAAATTTTAGTGATTGATGGGTATGGTGGCAGCACCGCGCCCAGATGGATGATGACTACTTGTTTACAGAATTTGAGATCCCTTACTCTTTTTGGTTGGAAGGGATGTGAATGTTTGCCTCCTCTTGGGAGATTGCCCGCCCTTGAAGAACTATCAGTATGCGGAATGAAGAAAGTGAAGACGGTTGGAGATGAATTTTTGGGCACTCAAACATCATCATTATCCTCTGTTTTCTTCCCAAAACTGAAAGACCTCCGCTTCGACTTCATGGATGAGTGGAAAGAGTGGGAAGGAGTTGGAGGTGATGGAATTACAATTATGCCGAGCCTTGTTTCCTTTAAAATTCTCTACTGCCCTAAGCTGTTGAACCTACCACTCTTCCTGCAAAACACACCCGTCAGGAAAGTTTCCATCATCGCAGGTCGTTGGAGTATTATCATACCTGTCTTGCCCGACAACTGTTATGTCCACATTGATCAACATATAGATGATTAATTCAATAGTTGAGAGGTACATATATCCCTTACTTTTCAAATTTGAACTCACCATAATTCTTGTATGCAAAGGAAATCATTGCCCTGTAATTATCTATACTGTAGTTCTATACAAAGTCTGATGTCTCTGTTGCATCACAATTTTCTCCAGTAGTAAATATTCACCGTCTCTTGGTTTTCTCAACAGGGTTGAGACAGAAACACAGATAGAATCAGAGATTGACGAGGAGATCACCGTGACCACCTGAAACTGCCAAGCTTAAAGGTTATCACTGACGGAATTCAGCTGCTCGAACTTCTACAGAAAGCGGGTAGCTATTTGCTATTTCTTACAAAGCATTATGATTTTGCTTCTAGCTGTGTCCGAGGATTAGTGAATCACTTTTGGGGTTTTCAGCTGTAGGTCTTAGGAGACAGGGGCAAGAGTTACAGATCTAAGATGATGCCTCAACTATCTTAAGCCTAACATGAAACATGGACGTAGCAAGAGTTACGGATTCAGACGCATTCACATTGCTAGTATGAAATGTGGAAGCAGGTACCCTGAAATTTTCTTGCACATTTTTTTTTCCTTCTATAAAGCTAGTAAAATTTCATCAAACACCATAAGCCCCACAAGAATCATCGTATTTCCCTTTCTCAGAAAATTGTGTAATTAGATAAAAATTTACATGTACACAATATAATACCCTATGAAGACATACTCAATATGTTAAGTTAGTTGAATTCATGCCGTGTTTATAGTATCTGAGTTTTTTGCGTAAGTCATATATCTTCTTACGGATCATGTAATATGATGGCCTGACCAGAGTGCAGGCAGTCCATTATAGCTCCTTGAAGGACTGCTAATGATGCATAAGTCATAACTATAAACACTAAGCTGAAGAAGAAGCACAGTATAGAAAAGTCCGGGTTCCCATTCAGTCATCATATCATCTCTTCTCTGTCAACCTCCAATCCAGCTAAACGATGGCGTTACATTTCAGGGTCTATTTGTTCAAGTTACTGCAGGCAAGTTGAAAGCAGTTTACAATAAAAGTGACAGATAAGACCTGGTTCACCTAAAAAAAAAAACACCAAAGTCTTTTGCAATACTCATAGATTCTCTTAGTTTTCTATTTGATACTATGAGCATCTTCTGTTAAATGAGAATCAAACTATACTGATCTTTATAAGTTTTTTTTTTGGCAGAAAATGTTGCAAGAGCACCCCTTTGGCAGGGCAGACATCATAGTAGCAGCGGATCAGCAGAACATGACACATGTATCTTTTGGTATGCAACAATTTTCTAGAACCTTAAACAAAAATTTTAGATTCAGATTCTCGTAATCCATTACGAACAAATTCTTCAGCTATGAATCTGATATAGATGAAAATCTAAACAAACATTAGTGTGATTGGGCTGAAATGTTTTCATTTAGCACGCATGCATGCCATGTTAATCTGGTGTCAGCACTTCAGCCTAGGTAATGAGAGTTTAAATTCGATAACTATTTATAATGCACAGTTGTACTATTAAGATCTGAAGCTTTCCATATGTACACTATTTAATGAACTCTCACATTTGTAGCTTGATGAACCTAATTTGGGACAAACTCGTGTCTATTGTATCTTTGAATTTCATCTTGATCAACACATGCATATTATGCAGGACTTGTCTGAAGCAGTAATGCACTAGCAATGAGAACTGTCTAGCAATTGTATTCTTTATCCATTTGATCAGTTGATGAGGCTTATCTAAACTAGGTATATCTCATTTGAAGTTTTGAACTACCAGTTTTATTTTCACTTGCCAGCTAGTTTGGATATTCAAAATAATGTCACTAGATTAGTTCAGTATATGATTTCCACTATTTCATCCTTTATATACCCTATTGAGGCTGAAATTTGTTACAGTGTTGAAGATAGAAGTGGGAATGTGACCCAATTTAAGGACAACTGATGTAGGTGATGTTCAATGAAGTTTTCTTGTGAGGGTTTTCTTGTGTGTATTTTGGGCTCTCTATTGAGAGGGGCTTATGATTGTACTCTTCTTCATTACCGGATTCATCATCATGATGAATGGTCGCCCGAGGATGTAGGCAAGTTGTGCGAACCTCGTTAACTTCTGGTGTTATATTGTTCATAGTCATAAGATGTCATAACTTCTGAGTGCACCAAAGGACCAATCTAAAGCCTTTAAAAAAAAAAAAAAAAAAAAAGTATGTGAAATATTTGTGATGAAATGCCTTCCAAGTGTGTGATGAAATGCCCCAGAGGAACTAAACAATGCCTTCCAAGTGTGTGATGAAATGCCCCAGAGGCCCAGAGAAATATTTGTTTTGAGAACTCATTTGCATTTTTCTTTTCATCCATGTGATGAAAAAGTATATGTGTATTTTGCGTAATTAGATTCAACTTCTTCATCGTTTCAGTTGATTCTACTCTGTTTTATGCAATTTGGTAATGATGAACATTAACAATGCGTTTGCTGGTTGTTTGCTGCATACAGAAATTTGGCAACTGAAAATGGTGTGATGCTATCCGGCCACACCAAAGCAGAAAGCTCTGACACTGGGATTTTTCATTTCGGCTGCTGCTCTTTTCGCCTTGGGCATGCATCTCTCCTATGTCAACGTTGCACCTCAGCAAGCTCGAACCAAAGCTCAAAATGAGTTTGTTAGAGAAAGATTGAAACAAAAATATGGGAAATGAGCACACAGCGTTGCTAAAGAGATTTTGAATGAGAAGCTAATGAGAAGCAATGGATGAAAGGTATTTTTCCACTATATTGAACAGATCTTACAAAACAAGTGTATATATACAAGAGACTAATCTAGATCAAGCTTGATAAGCAAGTTGCTGAACTTGATAAGCAAGTTGATTACATCAGCTGCTTAGCTCACTTCAGAACAAGATGAATCAAGGTGAATCAAGGAGAATCACCGTAAATCAAGGTGAATCAAGGGGTTACTTCTTTACTCCCCCTCAAGCTGGATCGAGAGAATCTCTGGATCCAAGCTTGGACAGTAGTCTTTCAAATTGAGCTGAAGGCAATACTTTTGTGAACACATCAGCTAGTTGATCAGATGATCGAACATAGGCAATCGCCAAGACTTTGGACTGTACTTGGTTCCTGACAAAATGACAGTCAACCTCTATGTGTTTAGTCCGTTCATGAAAGACAAGATTAACAGCGATATGCATGGCAGCCTGATTGTCACAATGGAGGGTGATAGGTTGAGAGCATGGAACTCTAAGATCAGCAAGAAGAGTCTTGAGCCACATTAATTCACACGCAGCGGATGTCATGGCTCGATACTCAGCCTCAGCACTGGAACGAGCTACAACTGTCTGCTTCTTGCTTTTCCAAGTCACCAAATTTCCCCCTACGAATGTGCAAAACCCAGTGGTTGATTTCCTATCGATTGTATTTCCAGCCCAATCTGAGTCTGTATAGCCTTCTAATGTAAAATGACCATGCTTCTTCATGAAAATGCCTCTAGTCATTGACCCTTTCAGATAACGAAGAATTCTTTTAACAACCTGCATATGATAAGAGTTTGGAGCATGCATGAACTGACTAACCATGCTGACTGCATATGTTATGTATGGACGAGTAATGGTAAGGTAAATTAACTTACCAACCAATCTTTGATACACTCCAATATCATATAAAGGTTCACCTTTTTCTGCAATGTTCAAGTTGCTAGGTAGATGTGATTTGGCAATGCTGCTCTGTTTCATGTTGGCTTCATCAAGAAGATCAGCAATGTACTTTCTCTGGTTCAAGAATAGGCCTGTAGAGGATTGGTCCATTTCAATTCCTAGAAAATATCTCAACTCCCCAAGGTCTTTGATTGCAAATGTTGCATGAAGAGATTGTTTGAGAGCTTCAATTTCTTGAGTATTGTCTCCAGTAATGATCAAGTCATTGACATATACAAGAACTATGAGTCTTCCCATCTTGCCAACTCTCACAAACATGGAGGAATCTTCAAAGCTGCTTCTGAATCCAGAAGCAATCAAAACAGAGCTGAACTTAGGCTTAGTTTGGGACAGCTTTTGAGTCTGCTTTTGAGACTGCTTTAGTTTTTGGGATTAATATATGGTGTTTGGTAAAGTCTCTAAAAGCTGCTTTTGGCCAAAATAGATTTCCCCAAAAGCTGAAATTAAAAAGCTAGGAAATAGAGCTTTGGAAAGCAGCTTTTGAAGAAATGGTGGTGCTAAGAAATATGATTGCACAAAGTCTAATGAATGCAATGTAGTTGCAATATTAATAGACTCTAATATATTTTATGTAATGGTTCCATTTGATTATGGTGGAAAATACTTTGTCTAATATTTTAGATGAATTTTGTTTAATATTTAAGAATTCTTCGTAAATCTTTTATTTGGTCCAAACAACTGGTCATACTGCAAAAAATTATATCAAAATAATTGCACAAAACCATAATCTATAATTTAGAGAAGTTATATCCATTTTAATAAAACTTTAAATATTTAAGATTATTTTGATAATTTATACCCACTCAAAGTACTTTTTACTTAGAACTTACCAAACACAAAAAATTACTTTTCGTTCTCACAGCACTTTTGAAAACAGTTTACCAAACACCTAAACTGCTTCCTCTCACAGCAAGTTCAAAAGTCATTTTGCTCACAGCTGATTCAAAAACCATTTTACTCACAGCACAGCTGTCCCAAACTAAGCCTTAGAGTACCAAGCTCTTGGGGACTGTTTGAGCCCATATATTGCTTTGTGGAGCTTGCAGACCATTTCAGGAGTCTTCTCTTGAGTGTGGCCAAGAGGGAGACGCATATAAACATCTTCTTCAAGTTCTCCATGCAGAAAAGCATTTTTGACATCTATTTGATGCAACTTCCAATAACAGTTTACTGCAATAGATAGGAGAACCCTCACTGTATTTATCTTCGCCACAGGAGCAAAGGTTTCCTTGTAATCAACTCCAAACGTTTGTGTGAAGCCCCTGGCAGCAATCCTAGCTTTGTACCTCTCAATGGTACCATTGGAGTGATATTTGATCTTATAGATCCATCTAACTCCAAATGCTTTGTGTCCTTTAAGAAGCTGAACCACACTCCATGTATTGTTGTCATGAAGAACCTTAAGTTCTTCTTGCATAGCCTCTCTCCAGATTGGAGATTGATTAGCTTCCTCAAAGGATCTAGGTTCAGTGTTATTGCATAACATATTAAGGAACACAGAATGAGTTGATGAGACATGATTTAGAGTGACAACATTACCAAGAGGGTGCTTAGGCTTGTAAGCTTCAAATCCATCCAGTCTGATTGATGTTTTCCTAGCTCGACTAGTATATCTTCTCTCTTGTGTTTGAGGTTGAGATTGAGGCTGAGATTGATCTTCTTGATTCTCAGATACCTCAGCTTCTTCTTGTTTTTGCTTAATTGTATTAGTGGACTCCTGACCACCTTCATTTTGAGGTTGAGGAACACTTTGATCATGGACATGTGCAGACTGGTCATCATGAGGACTTGGTTTTTCTTGAGGATTATCCGGGACTATAGGTGCAGGAGGTGCTTCAAACAGCTCTCCTTGAAGCTCCCCCTGAAGATCATAATCATGTGTCTGATAGTATGAGTTATCTTCATCAAACCTCATGTCTCAAGACACATAGAGCTTATGCTTCAAGGGATCATAACACTTATACCCCTTTTGTGATGATGAGTAACCGAGAAATATACACATGACTGCTCTTGGATCCAGTTTGTCTCTCTGATTTGCTTGAACATGAACATAGCATATGCAGCCAAATACACGCATGTGATCAAGACCAATTTCTCTTTTCCTTAGAACCTGAAATGGGGATTCAAAATGTAGCACACTGCTAGGCAGTCTATTGATAAGATAAGCAGCACATTATATAACATAAGAACAAAATCTATTTGGTACATTTGATTGAAGCATTAGAGCTCTTGTTTTCTCAAGAAGATCTCTGCTTTTCCTTTCAGAAATACCATTCTGTTGAGGAGTTGCTACGCAGCTTGTTTGATGGAAAATTCTTTGCTCACTGAGATACGTTTGCATGTTTTTACATGTGTATTATGTGCCATTATCAGACCTTAGTGTGCAGATGGTGGAAGAGAAATGGTTCTTCACTAAATTATGGAAGTCTGTAAAACACTTTAGCACTTCATGTTTGAATTTCAAAAGATAGACGAAGGTTGTTCTAGAGAAATCGTCTATGAAAGTTACATAATATATGTAACCGTCTACTGAGACAACCTTTGCAGGACACAAACATAAAAATGAATTAGTTTGAAAGCATGAGTGGCTCTAGACACAGAATTAGGAAAAGGAAGTCTAGTTGATTTAGATTTGTGGCAAGTTTCACATTCATGAGGACTTTTACAAGCATTTGGAAACAAAACAGACAAAACACGATTTGAAGGGTGAGCTAGACGCATGTGCCAGATAGATTGAGAGAAGCTAGACAGTTTTGCTTCAGCAAGAAGGCTCTTTGGAAAGCTTGAAGGGAATGAAATGGAGACATAGTAAAGGTCATTTAGAAAGAATCCTTCACCAATCTTTCTCTGAGAAATCCGATCTTGGAAAATGACATTATGTGTTGAGAAGATGACAAGACAATCAAGCAAATGAATTAACTTTCCAACAGATAGGAGCTTGAAGGGAAAAGATGGCACATGCATGATCTCGGATTCTGTACTACTTGAGAAGATTTTGAGTTTTCCTTTTCCTAATATAGGCACTCTCTTCCCATTAGCTAATGAAACATGAGAGATTTTGTTGAAGAGAGAAAAATTACTCAAAATGGATGCATCATCATTGGACATATGGTCAGATGCATCATTGGACATATGGTCAGATGCACCAGAGTCCACAATCCAAAAATCATGTTTCTTGCTAAGATCCAAGGCAGTAGAGATAGCACACACAATACCTGGGATTTCATCCTGACTTGCAAGGTTAGAATCTACAAGGAAACCTGCGAACTGACCCAACATTGTTGTTGCACTTTCATCACTGCCATTATGCTTTTGTTGAAGAAATGAAGCAAATTCATTCAAGAAAGTGGTGGTGAGCCGGAAAGAGGTGTTAGGATCAGACATCTCTGAAGGCTTTGTTCCAGAGGAGGCACCACTATTGTTGCCTCCGGCCATTAGAGAATGAAATGGGTATGAAGATGAATCAAGAAGCAGAAGCAGGTCCTATGAGGATCACTGCTCTGATATCATAAAGAGATTTTGAATGAGAAGCTAATTAGAAGCAATGGAGGAAATGTATTTTTCCACTATATTGAACAGATCTTACAAAACAAGTTTATATACACAAGAGACTAATCTAGATCAAGCTTGGTAAGCAAGATGCTGAACTTGATAAGCAAGTTGCTGAACTTGATAAGCAAGTTGATTACGTCAGAACAAGATGAATCAAGGTGAATCACCTTGAATCAAGGTGAATCAAGGAGGTTCATCTGGAATCAAGGTGAATCAAGGGGTTACTTCTTTAGTTGCGATGTAACAGTTTGATTGTCGGATCTTTTTGTCTTGCTTATGAATTTTATTTCTTGTGATCAACAGTTCTGGGATGTGACAGAAATCAGTAAATCACAGAATGCTGGTGATCATAATTTGATTGCCGTGTACTAAAATTACCTGAAGGAAAAGGCTGGATTATACTTTTGTAGTGTCACTAGCTTTTGTAAGATTTGATTCCATACAACTGACAATTTGGTTTAGCTGTATGATCACTGTGTGTAAATCTTCCTATACATATGAACATCATTCCCGCATTTTTCTTAAACAAATGTTGATATTTTCATTACTGTGGCCTCATGAATAATGAGCAAGTGAATGATGATTGCAAAGCAAGTCAAGGACTGCTTAAAGAATGAAGTAAGGATGATTTGCTATCAGGATTTGCTCATTCTTGGATAATACATTACCGGCTTCACTAACTTCGGTGAGATATTCAGTCCTTAGAGTTCAGTATCTTGGGAATGCCGGAAGTAGCACTACAGATCTGATATTCCCATCTCCCGTGGGGTAGATATCAGGATGAATTTCAGCTGTTGCGACAGCTCCAGAACTCGACTAGTATTGCACCAACATAATAACATAACTGTTGGCCTGTTGCACCGGCTCCCACTCAAAATTGTGTCGCCTATAATGAAGTGAATCATACTTCTGTTCCAATATCGCCATAGAACTGGCCCTATTTGGAGGAACAAAATTTCAGATAACTAAGAGAATCCAATATTTTATATTGATTGCAAGCCTTCAAGGAACAGCCATGCAAATTGTACTACTGATCTCAGGTCGAGAATTTTGTACTACAATGATCTCATGTCGAGAATTTGAATTTAACAAGTATCTACTTCAGTTGTATAAAACACATGAACAATCCAACCTCGTACCATAGCCATAGGTTTACAGAAACTAGAGAACCTCAGTTGCTGGGTATAGAACAATAGTATCATGCCCATAATCTCCAAACTTCCAGCAGAGTTATGCTTGGTTGACAGAGTATGAAATATTCCAACTTAAGAAAACTATTCAGCTAAATTAGTTTCTTTCACAAATGCCATGTCAATTTTTCACTTTTCTATTCAAAATTTTAATACAGGGCTCTCCATTGCCAGCAAGAGTATTCCTCATCGTGATCAAAGCATGTAATGCTCTGAGAAAAATGCTCAATCCTAAAACACTGTTTATCATAGGTGTTCAAATTATACCCAAAAGAAAACAATCCCAAAAACCGGAATAACAATATAACTCCTAATTAAACATTCAACCATAAAAACATTGTTTAAACTTCAACTGAAAAAGTGTAATCCATTAAAAAGTAAGAAAGGAGGAGTGAAAAGGCATATTCTGAGTCTAAAATGACGAAGTTCCAGCACCAAAATTTTAGGCAGCAGCTCCCTTTCCCTTCTTCCTCTGGAGCTTCTTCATGTAAAACTCCAACTCTTTGCCCTCCAAGATGTATCTGCAATATTAAAAATACGAATCACAATACCGTACATGCAACTACTAAATAATGTGCCTGTGATTAAACATTATTTCAATCAGAAGCAAAAGTAGAGAAAGCAACATACCCATCTGCACGACCGCATTGACCAGGCCGTGAAGAGATACAAGCCAATAGACGACCACCACCAAATTGTTCCTCAATATGTGGGTCAAGCGCACGAGTCTGCTGACGCTTCTCCAATTTCCTCTCTACATGCCTGCTCTTCTTCACCTCTTCAGCGGTGGCGGCAGCAGCAGTAGCGGCCTCACCATCCTATCAAACCAAAGGTTAAAACAATTAGCAAAACCTGGTGAATGCACATGTAATTCACCACATCTAAAATCATCCATCAGGTGTAACTAAATATTTATTTATAATATTAGTTGCTTCTTGCAGCATGTTTGTTTTTCAGAAAACCACATAAATAAAAGAGAATATCACAGCATGCACGACCTTATAGAAAACAATGCCTACTTATAATTTCTATCAAACAAAAGAAATAGCATATCCCCACCTCTGCTTCTTTCTTGATAGCAGCTGCAGTTTTCTTCTTGCGTCCAATTTCAATGCCATAGTGGGTGGAGTACCACTGCTTGAAAGGTGCAGCATCAACCTGAACAATAGCACTCTTCACCAAGGTTTGAGTACGCACAAGCTCATTGTTAGATGCATTGTAGACAACATCAAGAAGACGGGTCTTCCTGGTCACAGCCTCACTACCCCAAGAGAAATTTCCAGTGTCGAGCCTCAAAGCACGCCACTTGACATTTCCACCTCGAACCCTGATCCTCCTCACAGTCTTGTTGCTGGACAGTTTAGTGTTGGCAGGCTGCCTTCCGAGCTCATACCTTCACACAGCAAGTCAAAACAAAATAAATTCCCAAATAACTGGTTTAAAAGAAAACCAATTTCCATACTTCAGAGCAAAATATAGACATAAACTCAGTAAATCACTACAATATCATTCCAATCCCACTGCTTTTTAATCATCCAAAAACCTCAAAGTGAAAATTCTTACTTAATGAAGACAAATCAAAACAACCAAAATAGTGGAGTACTTTTCATCCATAACATAACCAAAAAAGGAACAAAAATGACACAGTGAATATATAAAACACAACAACAGAAGGTCAAGAAATTAAAACAGAGTAAAGATCTAACATCTGTATCAAAACAAGAAGAACGAAAGAATCTTACTTTCGCTTCTTTCTCCAGGCCTTCTTCTTGCCTCCAGTGGCACGTCTCTTGTGCATGGAATCCCGAGAGATACCTAACAAAATCGAAAACAAAATTTCAAGATTAGCATCGCAGAAAAGATCAAAACTTTAACAAACACTGGTACAATTTGAGCAGAATCAGAGGTACCCATGACTGAAACCAAGTGAAGATAGCGAATGAGAGAAGAAGAAGAGAGAAGAAGAGAGAAGAGGAGGTACCCATTTTGGCAGAAGGAAGAGTTACAAGGCTTGGCTTCTGTGTTTTGAGGAGCGGCGGCAACTCAACGTAGCGGAGCTATGCATTTAGTACAGACCTAGGGAACAAATTGACTATCGTGTCCCTGGCCCAAAAAGATAAACCCAAAATCAAACTGAAAACCCAAGCCCAAAATACAACCTCATTAGTCAGAGAAAGAAGGGTAAAAGAGAGTCAAGGATTGGGAATAAATTTTCATTCTTTTAATTCTCTTCCAGATCTTGAGAATGGATGGTTTACAGTTGAGCCTGAAGAAGCAAATGCAAGAATAGTGAAAATAAGTGAAAAGGTCTGTCATTTGACATTAATGTTTGCATCATTTGGTTCTCCACTTTCAGATTTTATTTCACCGGTCAACTGTAAAAAGTTACGTACTGTTGTAACTTTTGATTCAAGAATGAGTAGTACAACAAGTGCAATGGACATTAAATTTGACGGGCAACGGCAATTACAGCATTCAAGAACTTCCAAAGGAGCTGGGTGAAATGATGCATTTAAGGTATCTCGACTTGTCTTACAACCAGACAAACCTTTGGAAACCTTGTATCTTACTGGATGCTGGCGGCTTAAAGCACTGCCTGAAAGTATGGGGAACTTGATTAATTTCATAACAGTGGTTCTGCGCAGGAGTATTTTCCGAGAGCAGCAGAGGCAAGTACATGTTACGGCCACATCAGGATCTGGAAAGTTTAAAGATTAATGGAGAATTTGAGATCTCTTACTCTTTACGCTTGGAAGGGATGCGAGTGTGTTTGCCTCCTCTTGGGAAATTGCCATTACTTGAACAACTATTAGCGTTAGGAATGGAGAAAGTGAAGAAGGTTGGAGATGAATTTTATTTTTGGGCACTCAAACATCTTCATCATCCTCATCATATATTCCGTTCCGGATCCGGCTCCTCTAAAGTGAGGAGCCCGTAAATTTAGTTAAAGTTCATTAAATCTAAACTCTTCATCTAATCTAATGGTTCTAGATTTAAACACATCACTCTTAGGTTAATTTAGGCTAAACCATGGTTTACCAAGTTAAAAAACTAAACTGCCGTCAACTTCGTCTAAACTGCCGTCAACTATAGCAAAGAAGAAAGAAAAAAAATAGAAAAAAACCAAGGTCTGCGTCTCTCTTGCTTGTACGGAATTGGAATTGAAGTACTGAATTCGAGTTTAGCCCACCACTAGAAGAATTATAACAGATGCAAAATTATAATTCGAATTCATATGTTGTCTACACTGACTATTCCCGCATCACCCTAGGCTCCCCCCTCCCCACTAGACTGTTGAATTTGATAGACTGCGAAAACTGTAGAATTCTGGGTTTGAACTGATTACACATAATCCCTACTGTAACATACTTCAATTTTTTTTTGAATTGGGTTATAAAATCAACTCCTTATGAAAAACCTTATTTACTTCAGTTCTTCTTGCCTCTCTTCTCTGTTTCTATATCTATTTCTTTATGTCTAATATGAATTGGTAACAAAGCAGTCATTGTGTATTCATTTTCTGGAATTCGAACAATGGTCGAATGAGGCCCGTTGTCGTTTTTCCGTCAAAAGAAAACATTATTCATTCAAACTTCAATATTGTATAAACTTGAGTCCAACAATACTTTATTCATGGAACGTGTAATAGCACCTTGAGTCCAACAATTACAGGAAAAAAAAAAAAAGATTCTCATTAAAGGTTTGGCCAGTCTCCTAATTCCTTGCTTGGGTTTCCCTGCTTATGGTTATTAAATCAAAATCATAAGCACAAATTCGCGACCATTAGTACAACTATCGACCTTTTATTTTCGACATCTGTGTAGAAGATTACTATGTATGGTAACCAACTAAACGAGTAGATAATTGTTTCTTTCTCTTGCTTGAAGGTTGAGCTCCTTAATCCTATTGACAAGAAAAAGGACAAAAAATTACATTCAGTTACACACACACACACACACACACACACACACATATATATATATCATAAACATATGACATATTTAGTCACAAACATCAATACTACCATCTTATTACCTGTGAGTCTTGAGGTAGTGATTGAGAGGATTTATTATTTCTCTTTCTTGATGGTCCAGCTTCTTAATCCTATATATAACAAACGGTGAAGGTTTAATCTTACAAATCAGTTTGTCATCATTAAATAGAAAAATCACATGTGCATGAAAAATCTTTATCACCTGAGATGGTTGAGATAATGATTGATCTTTATTAGATGATCTGATATTTCTCTTTTTTTATGGTTGAGCTTGATCCTATTTGAACAAGAGCGAAAAAAAATTTAGGGCTACACATATATGACTAGGCCTCATCATGGGCCGGGCCGGGCCAAGCCCTACCCTAAAATTTAGGGTTTAGGGTAGGGTCAGGCCGGGTTTTGACTAAGTCAACCTAGTTTAGGGCCGGGCCGGGCTGGGCCGGGCTAGGGTTTTGATATGTAAACTCTTACCCGCCTTTAAGGCCCATTCTATTAGGGCTAACATGGCCCGGCCCGGCCCTTTAAACTAGGGCCGGGTTGGGCTTTTAGGGCCGGGTATGAAATAGAAGTCAAATTTTGAAAAACGCTATCAAATATAATTTTATCTTTATGATGAAATACAGTGATGGTAAAAAAATCACTTAAATCCGACAAAATTAGAGCTCCGATCGATGCGGTCAACCTTATTTAAACTTATCTCTCTCTATGTGAAGTCATAGTATCGGGGGGTAAACGTTCCCAAATTTTTACATGGATGATTACGTCTCATCTATTTGAGAGTTTAATGTTTGGAAGAGTCGACGACACAAGGTCATTTAAAGGTACGTAATAGCATTTTCGTGTGATAAGTTTTATAAAAATATGGTTGACCGTTTCGATCGAGCATCGAACATTCACGAAACGAGATGATTTTTATACTCTACTCATATTTAACTATAACGATCATATCAGACGGTCAAAATTTTCATTTTGTGAATTTAGACATTATAATGACAACATGCTTACTAATGTGGTATAACTTGATTAGTAGATTATACTCAAGTATACAACTTTTCGAAACGACTATATAAAAGAAGTCAAATTTTAAAAAACGCTATGAAATAACATTTTATCTTTATGATGAAATACGGTGATGGTAAAAAAATCACTTAAATCCGACAAAGTTAGAGTCTCGATCGATGCGGTCAACCTTATTTAAGCTTATCTCTCTATATAGGGAGCCATAATATCGGGAGGTAAACGTTTCTACATTTTTATATGGATGATTACGTCTCATCTATTTGAGAGTTTAATGTTTGGAAGAGTCGACGAAACAAGGTCATCTAAAGGTACGTAATAGCGTTTTCGTATGATAAGTTTTATGAAAATATGGTTGACCGTTTCGATCGAGCATCGAACATTCACGAAACGAGTTGATTTTTATATTCTACTCATATTTGACTATAACGATCATATCAGACGGTCAAAATTTTCATTTTGTGAATTTAGACATTATAATGACAACATGCTTACTAATGTGGTATAACTTGATTAGTAGATTATACTCAAGTGTACAACTTTTCGAAACAACTATATAAAAGAAGTCAAATTTTGAAAAACGCTATGAAATATTGATTTTTATGATGAAATACGGTGATGGTAAAAAATCACTTATATCCGACAAACTTAGAGCCCCGATCGATGCGGTCAACCTTATTTAAGCTTATCTCTCTCTATGGGGAGCCACAGTATCGGGAGGTAAACGTTCCTACATTTTTACATGGATGATTACGTCTCATCTGTCTCTTCTCGCAACCATGGACGAGTTTCCATGAAAATGGATGAACTTCTGTATGCAGCGAGTCAGGCGCGCGTAGGAGAAAGAGAAAGAGTAGAGTCCCTTGGCGTTGAAGTAAGGTTTTTTTCTTTCTTCTTTGCTGTAGTTGACGGCAGTTTAGACGAAGTTGACGGCAATTTAATTTTTTAACTTGGGTAAACCATGGTTTAGTCTAAATTAACCTAAGAGTGATGTGTTTAAATCTAGAACCATTAGATTAGATGAAAAGTTTAGATTTAATGAACTTTAACTAAATTTAGAGGCTCCTCACTTTAGAGGAGCCGGATCCATTCCGAAAATTGATGAAACTCACCTTCAGGCACATGAAGGAGTGGGAACAGTGGGAAGCAGCTGGAGGTGGTGAGATTGCAATTATTACATTCCTTGTTTCCTTGTTAGGTTCATTGAATTCATGCCCTGTTTATATTTTCTGAACTTTTTGCGTCAGTCATATTTCTTCTTACGGAACATGTAATGGCCTGATCAGAGTGCAGGCGGTCAGTTATAGCTCCTCAATTCCCCCGGAAGGACTGATAATGGTGTCATAATTACAGAATACTAAGCTGAAAGAGAAGCATGCAGCATCGGCAGAATTCCTCATCATTCAGTCATCATATCATCTCTTCTTTGTCATCAACCTGCAATCCAGCTCAACTGATGGCTTTACATTTGCAGTTTTATTTGAAGTTGGTGTAAATTGATTGAAGGTGAATCCTGTTGGAATCAAATTTATTAAGAAAAAATTCACAATAGAGAGGAAGAACAGCATGACGTAGGCTTAGCCATGCATCTGAAAGTTGGGAGGAAGGTAAAGAGCTCCTCTTCGACCATTTTACTTGTAATTCTCTCCAGGCCTTTTTTATTGGTTGTCAGTGTCGGGGATGCTTTGATCTCTCCTTGAATCATGTTTGATTTAATACATGACCTTTATTTTAGGAATGAAGGTTCATTCTTTCTAAGAGAATTTCCCTCATCTAGTGTAACTTTAGTAGACAACGCTGCCTGGAAAAAACCTCCATTGTTTCGACTCAAATATGGATTGTGGAGGTTGAACCAAGTGATAGTGATGAAGATAGCAATGACGAGAAGCTCAGTTCATTGGTACCTCACTTGACCTGGCACTGTTATTTCTTCCTAAACATGTCATTTCAGTTTTGGCTTTCCCGCTTCAGTTAACTATTACTGTAAACTGATATCACTAGTACAGAAATCGATTCAGATGACGGTTTTTAACCGTCATCTCATATGCTCCCAAACTGACATCTATCGCAATGTCATCTATTAAAACGCATTCAGATGACGGTTAAAACCCAAAAAAAACTGTCATCTACCGATCATAAGGATGACAGTTTTGTATTCAGATGACGGTTGGCATTCATGGTGCCAACTGATGCCAACTTACGTGCGCATTTTTAGTGATGAATGGCATATATTGAGATGACAGTCGACTGTCATCTAATGCTACTTTTTATGTCAGTTAATATATCAAACCAAGCGTCGTGTGATATCTTCTCAGACGTCATCTTTCATTTTTAATGACTGTCATTTACATCTTCTAAGGATGACGGTTGTACGTTGTTCAGATGACGGTTGGCATTCATGGTGTGCGCATCTTGTGTCTGATGGCATGTAACCTGATGACACTCAAACCGTCATGTAAAGTGCAATGTAACGTCGGTCATATTGTCAAGGCAAATGTCATCTGAATTTTGAACAGATGTCATTTACACTATCATATAGTATGTCATCTGAGCTCTCTTAGACGTCAGTCTTGCATAATATTGTTTGTGTCATACGATTTTGGTTCAGATGTCACTCGTTTGTGTCATATGAATGTGTTTCTAACGTCAGTTATTTTATGACTGAGTCTGTCATTTGTGTTCATTTGATATGTTACCAAATGAACAGTACTGACCAAATCCACAGTACTGGTTCATCTCCACATATAAAACCTAATTTCATGCAAATAAACCAAAACTGTAGGATAGTACTCAATAAACCTGCCATATTTATATGTCTACCAAGATCTGTTTTAAACCATGAGTAATACACTTCTAAAAACACATGCATTGGCAGCAAAACCAAAATCAACTTCCATCACAATTGTAGCTACCAGTAGCAAAAAAATGACCAATTCAAGTCCACATAACTGTAATAGGATTGGCCATATACTATAGGTACCACTAGAATTCTGAGCATCCTATATACCAAAACACTTAACCTGCTTGTTACTCATTCAAAGCTTCACATGGTTCTTCAATAGATAGCCTGCAAGCTCATCCCTTACTTGGTCAATATCTTCTCGAGTGTACTCGTTTCCACGTCGATCTCTTTTTTCCCACTGATATCATTACACATATACATATATCAAAACTGAAACTCAAAGAAGGTGGCAGTCATCATATGCAAACAGAAAAATAGGTACAGATTTTACCTTTGCAGCAAATTACTTTTCCAAAACCAATTGGCCCAACTTCCTCTCTGCTTCAGTATTTAGGTCCCCCATAGGATCAACTTCAACACCAGCATCCTACACAGACTGTTCAAATAGTCAAACATAGTAACAAACAACTTGTTAACAACATCCATCACCTGCACCAAAAACCATTAGCTGTTCAATAAGTTAAAACAGTCATTATATTTTCAAGAAGTTATTTTCAAGAGAGACTGAATAACATGAGCAGTAACAGGAGAAAAAGAAGTAAGCTGTAAATAGAGCACAACTACACTTACCCAAGTGGCTGATAATACTTGGTAGAATATCCTGCAACTCTACAAGAGAGAAGACAGTATATTTAGTCACATACCAATATGAAGTTGAAAAAAGAAAGACAATTAGGAAAGAGAACAATGAAAGATAGAAGAAAAGAGAATGAAAAAAAGGAGGCACTAAGAAGCATATAAACATGTTTCCAAAAGAAACAGCTTACTAGCTTGAACAAAATCGAAGCATAAAAGCACATAATTTTCAGAAGAAAAAAAAGATTGCAACAGAAAATGCATATATAATGCACGATCTCTCACAATAACAAACTTAATTTACAGATTTTTTCAGCAGAGCTTAAAAAGAAGGTGCAATAACCAAATCATCAAAACAGACATACGAAAATCAGAAACAAAAACTGATCATACAAACAGAAACTACAAGGCAATCATTAGATGATAACAAACAACAGGTTAAACAATAACTTAATCTAAAATAAAAGAGCAGAAGCATACTCTTTGTTTGAGGAGAGCCACTAACAACCCAAGTGTTGGCAGCAATAGAAGCTTGAACTGAAATATAAAGGAAGAAAAATTAGATACGAGGGAGGCCATGAAAAACAAAATAGTAGTTCAAAAGAACCAAATCAATGGGATGGCTTCACCTTTGGGATTTATGAACTGAATAACTACATCATCCTTAAAAATGTTGACCTCCTCGATTGCGGGAATAGCATTCACCCCTATTCTCTTGAGGGTGCTCTGAAGTCTTTTGTCATCTGTGGTGGTTGTCTTGTGGACAGCCTTCTTCTTTCTGTAGTTAGAAGCAGATATGAACGAACCAAATCAGGATAAAAGCAATGTAAAAAATAAAGAAGATAGTTGCCCAATATTACTCCTCCCACATGATAGTATAGGACTTTGACTTACAAATTACTAGCAATTTACCGATGTAGTAAAGTGACAAACAGCCTTGTGAGGTCACCAAGTGTATAACATGATTAACATCAAAGTTTCAAAATAGAAAGTACCCTACCTCCTCATGCTACCCTTTCCACCAGTGCGGACAGCACCAGCCATCTTCATGAGTTTCTCCCGATTCATCTGTATAAAGAGGGAATAAAATAAGAGAAATAACTAAACTTCACTGCAACCAGTTAAAAATACAAAAAAAAACGATGCCAATAGTAAGAGTAAAATCTAGGATAAATTTAGTTCAGATGAAAAAGTTTCTGGTATTAATTCATAGCTCGCACTTATGATTTTGCTTTTCATCTAATGTTCAACAAATGTTATGAAACATTTTCAATCATTCTGTGAGAGAAAAGTTACATCAGCTAAGTAATTTGTATCTTGAGTCTAAACTCACTGGTATCCATGTATATATAGCTACTCATTAAAACTAACAAGAACTGTTCGGTTTTCATAAT
Source organism: Potentilla sterilis (assembly GCA_963682095.1). Classification (NCBI taxonomy): domain Eukaryota; kingdom Viridiplantae; phylum Streptophyta; class Magnoliopsida; order Rosales; family Rosaceae; genus Potentilla; species Potentilla sterilis. The sequence goes on along the minus strand of OY821760.1, from coordinate 8,675,610 downwards.
CTAACAATTCACTAGCTAAAGGATTCCCTCCCCCTTGATTTGATCCAGAGAATTTCAAACACACTACTGATCTTACAAAAATGTACCTTGAGTTAATGTCTTATATGCTGTGTTGTCAAGTTCCATCCTGACCTTGTCCAGCTGTTCATTTGCTACGGTCAAGGACATCCATGCCTCATAGCATTCTTTTGCCTTAAGCTCACATCTAGTACTAAGCTCTTGCTCTTCTTCTCATATTTAGCAGTAGACTTCTTTTGCATTAGTTTCTTCTGTCAAACCAAAATATTTTAGTTACCAGATAAGGAACAACATACAAGCATCACAGTTGTAAAATGTGGCTAACCTGAGCTGAAGACACTTCTATTTCAGTATCACAGTTGTTACATTTTAGAAGTTCCGTAATCTTTCCTGTAACTGTAATCAAAGTTAAGCCGCTCAAAAAGTCCGATATAAATATAATCAAGTGTCCCCTAATATTTAAATAAATAAACACTAAGAACCATTCATGCAAAGAAAAGTAAATAAGTACCTGAATCACTTGGTGGTCTCCTAATGCCTATACCACTAACCAGTGGGCTTCCAATAACCCCTTCAAATCTTACTACAACTACTCCATCCTCCTTCACTGAGACCCTTGAATCCACCAATTGCAAGGGCTTATTGGCCCCAACAATAGCAAAGATATCAAAGTCTGATAGGACCTGCCGAGAAAAACAAGACAAGAGTCAGTCAGTCCGTAATTTTACTACATCCACCAAAAAACAAGCCAAGGAAGGAACATATTTTTCACTCAAATGACTTGCCTTCTCTTCCTGGATGAACACATTAAACACCCTCATTCCTTTAGGCCCGTTTGTGTTGATGATCTCACTAAAATGAATATCAATATAGTACTCCCCGGGAGGCAGATAATTGAATCGATAACAGAAATCCCCTACTCGTGCCGATTGATAGATGTAAGGATAATCCCCAGCATCACTTATCTGTTCATTGGTTCTCAAAACATTCCCTCCCACAAAATAACTGTCACCCAGAAATGTCACTCCAGAGTCTGATTCACACAAAGCCTCAGTCCCAGCATTCACAAACATCACATATTCACCTGCTGCAACATCCACCACTGTTAGTCCACCACTTCATCTATACATCAACACTTCAACCCTAAACTAGCCCCAATTAAAAACTCAAATATTTATACTCACACATCAACCAATTTCACATTAACAACATTTTAACTATCAGATTTCCCTAACATCATAAAATAGATACAATTCTACTATTATAGTTGAAAACTTTGATACAAAAAATTCATTCAAAACCCACTTCATCTCTAAATCAATACTTATCCCTAAACTACCCCCAAATCCCAAATTTACAAATTCAACATTTCAAGATTTTAGCCATCTAATTTCAACTGAAATCATAAAATACATACAATTATGCTATTAAAGTCGAAACCTTTAACACATTGATTAAGTGATTATCAAGAATTAGGGCAAATTAAAAATTTCCCCTTTTTACAATTAGGGCTTCATCTGAATTACTGGAATGATTTAATTTACTGGGAGAGCTAAAACCCAGATCGAATTCAAGAAATTAAGAAGGGGAAGAGGGGTGGGTACTTACAAGTGGAGTTGGGTCTTGTAAAACCGGTAGGGATTAGTCTGGAACCGGAGTCACAGAGCATGGAATCGACCAACGACTCGTCGTCTTTGTTCATTGGAGAATCTTTAAGATCTGGGTTTGGGTGTGGGACTTGATCGGATTGGGTCTCTTCCATGAAATGTTAGGGGAAAAAAGATTGTTTCTTGGAGCAAAGAGAAGTGCTTTTGTGGGTTATAGATGATGAAGAAGATGGTATGAATTGAAATGGGAGAGAGAGGTGGTGCGGGGGTCGAGAGGCCAGGAGGGTGGAGCGAAGGTGGAGGAGGTGGAGCTTGGTGGGTTCGTGAGGGAGAAGAGAAGGTGAGTGAGGCCAGGGTTTCGTTTTTGAGAGAAGAGAGAGGGACTTCTGTGATGAGAAAGGGCGTTGAGGCGCTGGAGAGTGGAGAGGAGGTTGGGGAGGAGAGTGTAGAGGAGGGGGTTCTGGGCCCAGTGAGGGGAGCCGGAGAAGGAGGGGATTGGAGCGGAGAGGCAGCCAGCTGAGGGAGGTGCGGAGAAAGACGACTCTGAGGGGAAGCAGCGCGGGAGAGAAGGAAGGAAAGAAAAAGGGTTGTGTAATAATGAAACCTAGAAGAAAAATTATATTTATACTTCAATTTTTCGAGGTGAAAAACTTCAATTGGTCATAATTTTTTCACACGACCTCCAAATTACACGTGCCGTATGTTCACGAATTCGACACGCCGAGCATTGCAACTTTGATTAAGAAACTTTCTCGAGAAACCAAAATAATAAAATGTCAACTCTTCGACCCTCTTAAAAACGCTTTTAAATAATAAAAGTGTACAACTTTTCAAAATAACTATATAAAAAAAGTCAAATATTGAAATAGTTACTATACGTTTAATTGAATGTATAGTTTCAAATAGTTACTACACGTAGACTCTTCAAATGCAAATGTGCCGTGAAATAAGATATGACCGAAATATTGAAATACGTCTACGGTTGAAAAATGAGAAGATTCCGACAAAATCTGTGTGCCGAATGTTGCGGTTAACTGTTTTTTACTTCCGTTTTCCTATGAGTGGCCTGACGGTCGGTAAATATTTTGAGGAAAATTTTTACACGATTAGTTGCGTCTCATCGATCTGAAACTATTCTCTGTTGGAGATCAGGCCAAAAAACGTCATTTAGACGAGCCAATTTCCGTTTTAAAGCGTTTAGAGGTTTGACTCACCCGGTTGACCGTCCCGATCGAGCCTTTAACGTTGTCAGATGTAGTTGGATTTTTTTTCATACATGTATTTAATCTTAACGGTGATATCTGACGGTTGGAATAGATTTTCCAAACTTTTAGATTCAAACTCGGAACATATGCACTAATGTTCCTTAACTTGTTTACCAAGTGTTTAAGTGAATGTATAGTTTCAAATAGTTACTATACGTAGACTCTTCAAATGCAAATGTGCCGTGAAATAAGATATGACCGAAATATTGAAATACGTCTACGGTTGAAAAATGAGAAGATTCCGACAAAATCTGTGTGCCGAATGTTGCGGTTAACTGTTTTTTACTTCCGTTTTCCTATGGGTGGCCTGACGGTCGGTAAATATTTTGAGGAAAATTTTTACACGATTAGTTGCGTCTCATCGATCTGAAACTATTCTCTGTTGGAGATCAGGCCAAAAAACGTCATTTAGACTGGCCAATTTCCGTTTTAAAGCGTTTAGAGGTTTGACTTACACGGTTGACCGTCCCGATCGAGCCTTTAACGTTGTCAGATGTAGTTGGATTTTTTTTCATACATGTATTTAATCTTAACAGTGATATCTGACGGTTGGAATAGATTTTCCAAACTTTTAGATTCAAAATCGGAACATATGCACTAATGTTCCTTAGCTTGTTTACTAAGTGTTTAAGTGAATGTATAGTTTCAAATAGTTACTATACGTAGACTCTTCAAATGCAAATGTGTCGTGAAATAAGATATGACCGAAATATTGAAATACGTCTACGGTTGAAAAATGAGAAGATTCCGACAAAATCTGTGTGCCGAATGTTGCGGTTAACTGTTTTTTACTTCCGTTTTCCTATGGGTAGCCTGACGGTCGGTAAATATTTTGAGGAAAATTTTTATACGATTAGTTGCGTCTCATCGATCTGAAACTATTCTCTGTTGGAGATCAGGCAAAAAAACGTCATTTAGACGGGCCAATTTCCGTTTTAAAGCGTTTTAACAAATTTCGCACCCAAACATTAGATGACGTGCAACCGTCGTCTGATGTTTCAACCTTTCAATTTTTGATGGCATACCTAGGCTGAGTTTGGGAGGGAATTTTCCCGCTTATAACTTTGTAGAAACCCTAAACCCTCAGATGGCAGTCAACCGTCATCTGAATTAAGTATAATTTTTGAACGATGAGTTTTTGAGATGTCTACCATTGCCAATACTAAATTTTGGATGTTTTCCTCATAAACTGAGAAAATGTGATGGCATACCTAGGCTGAGTTTGGGAGGGAATTTTCCCGCTTATAACTTGGTAGAAACCCTAAACCCTCAGATGACAGTCAACCGTCATCTGAATTAAGTATAATTTTTGAACGATGAGTTTTTGAGATGTCTACCATTGCCAATACTAAATTTTGGATGTTTTCCTCATAAACTGAGAAAATGTGATGGCATACCTAGGCTGAGTTTGGGAGGGAATTTTCCCGCTTATAACTTGGTAGAAACCCTAAACCCTCAGATGACAGTCAACCGTCATCTGAATTAAGTATAATTTTTGAACGATGAGTTTTTGAGATGTCTACCATTGCCAATACTAAATTTTGGATGTTTTCCTCATAAACTGAGAAAATGTGATGGCATACCTAGGCTGAGTTTGGGAGGGAATTTTCCCGCTTATAACTTGGTAGAAACCCTAAACCCTCAGATGACAGTCAACCGTCATCTGAATTAAGTATAATTTTTGAACGATGAGTTTTTGAGATGTCTACCATTGTCAATACTAAATTTTGGATGTTTTCCTCATAAACTGAGAAAATGTGATGTCTAAAAGCGATTCAGATGACGGACAAACTAGAACCGACGTCTGATTATTTCAAAATCAATCAGATGACGGTTAATTTTTTTGCGTCATCTGAAAGGCGTCATCTGAAGGTGTTTTTGTAGTAGTGTATGGCCCTTTATTGTATTAATCAAGTCTGCTATCGAGTGGTTTATTAGTTGCTTACTAGAATCACTACAATGCAGACTGATCAACCAGAAACTAGTTTGACTTTGCATTCTAGTATTTGTAGCTAGAATCCTTTTGTTTGCATTGAGGTTCATCAGAGACATTTCAATTAGTTCTTAACTTCTTATGCAATTTGGTTCAGCATATTCTTTATAATATCGGATATTTCCCAAAAGCATTTAATGGGAGTCAACTATGGAATGCATATCCATGACTAATCTAGCTGCACAATTAAGAAAATGAGTAGGATGCAGTAATCTCCAACTGAAGATTATCATTTCCACGCTCGCAAATTTGCCAACACAGAGGAAACATTTTTTCGGTCATCATCTGAATTGGAAGATCCTTCAAACGGTTGATTTCCGAATGTATTAGTAGAGGTGAATGATCCAATCTTACAATTAGGAAGTGCAAATTTTTTGATTATCTATCAATCTTATAACAAGAGAGAGTGGTATCTCAAAACAAAATTAAACATTCAGGAGATGAATTATGGAAATAACGAAGCCTCTTCTATTTATATTTGATATTTGATACCAATTGAAGCATTATTATCGAAGTTGCATAATTTCCAGAATTCTAAAGCTGGAATATCAGACCTCAAAAGCTGCTCTAAGTAGCAACTCATTATGTAATCTTGTGAATTGCCCTCTGTGGAAGAAATTGATGCATCACTACTAGGTTTTAGTTCCTTTACCACATTACCATTCCCCGACTTTCCATCTTGGGGTTGTTCTGAATCAAAAGCAGTTTCATTATTTCCGGCATTCCGCGACTGTTCGCCAACAGTATTACTGTCTTCCATTACTTTTTCTGGATTCATATGGACTGTATCAGAGTCTGTCAGCAGCAAATGAAAGCTCCCATCAGAAGGTTTGTTGTTTTGTTCATTAGTTTCTGATTTGCATTGCTTCTTGCTATTGATGATCTTCCTTCTTATGACAGTGTTCCAGTGATTCTTGATTTCAGTGTCTGTTCGTCCTGGAAGTCTCCCTGCAATGAGAGACCATCTGCAGATGCCAATAATCTTTCAGCACTTACATTATCAATCCTTACAGAAGAAAGAAAATAAAAAAGACATAATATTCTCAGTCAAAGATGAAGGTAGTGCATGGAGGACTTGTTTGGGCTACAATTGCATTTCACTCCAATTGGGCTTTTACCCTGAGGTCCAGAGGGGTTTAGGTTTAAACCGAACCCGATATTCATATTTTCCCGCCTCATTCAGGAAAGATTACTCGGAAGAGAATAGTGATTTATTACCTATCAGTTCGGGGTTATTTCGTAGTAATCCAATTATACAATATACGAATTTCCTTAATAGATAATGAGGGGTAAATACTGATTGAGATAATTAGGGATTGTTTCGGTAGCAATCCATCCGAAAGGATATCTTTGCCGAATCAGTGTTTGATTTGCAGCGGACTCGATTGAGTTTATCTCGACTTTAATGAGTGGTGATCTTGACAGTATTTGACGGAGAAGAAGTTTCCTAAACAAGGAGAAAGACTGATCTCGATTGATTCTTAATCGATTAAGTTTGGAGGCAGAATAAGGAAGGACAGTCCTAATGAAACTCGGAATCCGCCAGGCTGGATCTCACAGCCCTAGGGTTTCATGAACAATATAAATATAACTCTTCCAGCAACTAGGAAAAGGTTCTCAACCAAACACAAACAACCACAAGTTCTAGCGCACCGCTAACTTGCCAAAGCCTCTCCGGAGCAACTCACGCAATTCGCCTCCACCTACGATCGATCTTATCTCGTACTCGTGCCGAGCGGTTGCTGAGCCTATCGAGTCAGTCCGCTACTCCGGTAGCAATCGAGTCTGTCAGCTACTCCGGTAGCAATCGAGTCAGTCCGCTACTCCGATAGCACACACACCCGTGGTCTTGGTATAAGCTCTGCTTTGCTTCTCCGGATCAGAGTAAGATCCTCAATCCTTAGGGGGTTGGGAAGAAAATCCTGTTAGAGAGTTCTATTCAGGTCTTGTTCGAGCCTTGTACGCCGGCTTAGTCAGCGCCCGCGTAACAGTTGCTTGATCAGGAAGTCAGAATCAATTGGGAGCAGACGAGAAGACTCGCCAGGGGTCGCACGCAATCGAGTCGCACCACTCCAAAGGTGCTGGCACGCCTAAAGCATACACAGAAGACACGCAAAGGACCTCACGTCCGCCACTCCACGTGCTAACTGTTCGCCGGGTGTTGAATCCGCCACGAACATTTTGGCACACCCAGTGGGACCTTGTGTCAGGATTACAGGATCTACAACGGGTCATCCTTATAAAAGGGTAACCATGTATTGTTTGAAGAATTCCCACAAGGAGCTGATCAAGCATGGTACAGCTGAGTGTAGGGGATTAACCGAAGCTGAAGCTAAGGAAGTGTTTGGCGGGACCTTGGGGGATGAAGCAACTATTGTTGCAGCCCTTAAGGCCGTGCGAAGCAGGAAGAGTCTGAACCCAGTCTCCACAACACCAGTTGAGGAGATTGAGGAAGAGATACTAGAGGTGACGGCTGCTCCTCAGGTTGAAAGCAGCGCTTTGGGCTTTGTCAATCGGGCAGCTGCATCTGGTTTCTTGGAGGAGGGGTCCGCGGATGAGTCCGCAGATCCGCCTGCGTCACCTATAGCACCATTCACTGGGGAGACTGCAACTCCCACAGAGGTGACGGATACCCTGAGAATGTTGATTGAAAAATCTTGTCATACATATACAACTCTAAAGAAGGCCAATAATGTGGTCGTTAATCTAAGTGAATCCGTTAGGCGAATGGAGACTGAGCAGAGGGGGTTCACTGCTAATTTCAAGTACCTCGCCAGACAGCAAGGCCGACTGGGGGATGACTTGACTGCCCACGTCAGGAATTCTGATGTCTACTGGCGACAACAACAGGAGCAATTGGCAGCTACTAACGCCACGCTCGCAAACATGAATATCTTGATGGGGCAGCTTTTTTATCGGGTCGACCAGTCTGAGGGGCCCGGCCGTGTAGTTACAAATCCAAATCCACCAAGGGACCAGCGAAGACGCGCAACTGGTCGTGGTGGAACTGGCGGACCTAACACTGAGGCCACTAACAATCAGACGGGGGACCAGGTTCCACCTACAGGGCAGCCGATTACTTATGATGAGTTTCAGGCGGCTTTGAAGGAGGCAGAGGAGAAGGCTGAAAAGCGAGCCTTCGAGAAGGCTAAGTTAGAGCGTCCACCTCCCGAGAAGTCAGGCAGGGAGAGTTACAAGCGGATGAAATACCATCATGGGTCCGAGGACAGCTACACTAGCAGGACAAGGCCTAGACAGGATCCAGGACCGTCCGGGGTGAAGTCAGCTACGTCTGGGGGTTCGCACAAGGCTGCGGATCCAGAGCCATCTGTGGGTGTCTATATTCCGCCGGCCTCTAGGAATGATCTGAAGGCGGATAGATGGTATACCCAGCGAGACGGCAAGGCGATTGAGCTTGCTGCAGTGACCACCCGGAACGAAAGGAGACGCTTTGGAAAAGCAAAGAGGACCTTGGCGGATCTGGCTTCAGGAAGGGTAACTGAAGACGAACTGTCAGTACCTGTGGAGCAGGTGGAGCAGGTTCATAGGCGCTACAGGGTAAGAACTAAGTCTTACGTAGACTCTAGACGACAGTTATCCACAGAGGCTCCGCCGGCGCCTCGGAGGAGTGTGCACGACAGGGTGGCGGATCTGCCAAGATCCACTAGCGCACCTCAGTCTAGGCCAAGGCGCAGGCTGGAGTTCTCCCTTGAGCGTTCAAACGCCAGGCAGTCACCCCCAAAGAGGACACAACCCGAAGCTGCCGGAAAGCAGGGGGTATCGGAGGCTCAGGAAGATATGATGGTGATTGACACCAGCAGGTGATAGGAGCACAATGTGCGACGATATTATATGCTTATGCCCTCGTTTATGCTTTGTTTAACCCTTATTTATCTAAGATAGAGTCATAATTTAGTTTAGTGTTGTTTTGGTGGAGTTTTGGAAATATGAGCTTAATGATCCGAAAAATGACTAAGTTTGAGAAATCTGGAAAATAGTGTAAAATATGTCTTGTTTGTGATTTTGAGATGAATGAAACTGTGATCTATCCTTGTCCGAATTCTATGAAATTTGGTGTGCTTAATATTCATATGTTGAGGAATGTTGTATTAAAATTTCAGATCAATCGGAGTTCGGGAAGTCACCCAAAAGATGGCTGCAAAACCGCAGTCCGAACATTCCAATCCAGGGACTTCCAGGATTTTCCTGGGACTGTGTCCCAACTTCGAAAAATCATTCCCGACGATTCACAAGGAGTTTGATCGAGATATTTTATGGGGAGATGGCCATATGTGTCTAGTTTACGTGAGACTTGGAATCGCATCAATCGGAGCTCCACAGATGGAGATATGTCGGAATCACTGCGACAAGGTCAAAGCTGCCGATTCCAGGAACCTACTGCCCCCTTTTTGTGTTTTCTGTTTTTGATGGACCTAATGGTGCACAAATGCATATGTGAAGATGGTTCAAGCTTAATGAAGGTTAGAGGAAGACACCTAGCCATGACATTGAAGAAAAACATGAAGAAACAAGTTCTCCTAGTCAAGCTAGGAGAAGCTGCCGATTCTGGCAGAATGTGTGTCATTGTGAGCTGCCGGCATTTGGGGCATTTTCGATGGATCAAGGCCTATCAATTGAAGTCCAATGATCATACAAGAAGTCCATGAAGATGTGAAGCCCAAGCCTTGAAGAAAAATTCAGAAATAGAAAACCTAATTGTACTATGAAAGGAAGGTTGCAAAACCTAATCCCATTAGGTTTTGTGAATCCCTTTTGCATCTAGGGTTGTGGCCGGCAGCCTCTCTTCCTATCCCCTATAAATACCAACTTTTCCTACAGAAAAAGTTGTCACATCTCAAGCCAAAACACAAAGCCAAAGCTCTACCAAATTCTCCCCAAAAATCCTACACAAACCCTAGCCGAAAATCACCACCACCCTCAACCAAGTTTCTGCCGAACTTGGAAAATACCTACTGCCGAGCCACTTTGTTGCCGTGCAGCAGTCCATCCGACCACCATACGCCACCGGATCCACACCAAGACGAAGCTCTCCAAGGTTTCTAAAGTGTGATCCACTCCCCTCTTTTCGGTTTAGCTTTTGTTTATGTAGTTATGAATTGTTTTGTCTATGAAACTCTTTTGTATTTTCGGTTTTGGATTATATGTCTATGTATGATTCAAATTGGAGATTGGTTTTATGAATTGTATGTTGATGAATTGTTTGATTCGATGTTTAGACTTAGGTTTAAATTTCGGCAACAATGAATTTGCATGTTAATTTTGTAATATAAAACTTGTAAGATGAATACACTTAGATAATTAGGACAGCGGTATTGATGCATGTTGAGGATTTAAATCGGTTAGTAATCTAAGGGCGTGACTTAAAAACCGACTCATTAGTGTTGTTTGGCAAACAAGTAAATCTAGATGTTAGGTTTCATCTAACCCGAGTAGAATGAATAAAGATGAAACGTATGTTGCTTTGATTCTATTGTGCTCACTTAGGGTATAACCTTAGCTAAAACTTGCATGTTAAATGAGATGATTGACAACCTTGCTTGTTTACATGTTTTCGATTATAGACTTTTGTGCTTCAATGCTATTACTTGTATAAGGTAGCATAACTTTTAGGATCACCATGCGAATAGCTCGATCTTAAAACATAAGAAAAAGTCTCTCAACTAGGTAAAATCGGAAACGTTCTAGTTGTAGGTCGAAACTTGTTTAAGTCCAATGCATGCTAAATACTTGTTCCTTACCTTCTTTTGTGTGAATCTTATGTGTTAAATGAGTTGAGTGTGGAGTGCTTTGTGTGAAAGATGTCGACCAAAACTTGTAAATATTAGACTTAGAATTTATTTTCAGCAACTTTTATTTTCGTGATACCTAGTTTAGGGCAGCTTGCTGCCGTGCCTATTTCCCCATGTGTGTGACGTTTTGTACATAATTGTGTGAATATTTTGACTAACAATTTCATATCTCAGGTACCCTTAATCCCCGGCTTAGAACGATCCCTACTTATGTCTATACTACTAACGATTGTAGGGTTATTATTGCTTGATGCTCGCTTCGGCGACTCATCAATTTTTGGCGCCGTTGCCGGGGATTATAAAAGCTTGTTTTATGTGATTGTTGTATATAATAATTGTTGGAAATTTTCGTGTAAAGTTTAAAGTTGTAAATTTAAATTTTAGTTTGGGATTTTGTAAAGTAGAAATATGCTTCGGCATGTAGAGTCTAATTTTGAAAGTTGCATGATATATATTGATGTATGTTGGTAATCACTTAGTTTAATTTCTAGGAAGTTGATAGTGTTGTGTATGTTTGAGTTTATTGTAGTTTCTAAAGTGTAACATGTAGGTGAAGCCTCTTTTGTTGATCATAACCAAAACCCTTCATGTGAATGGTGCTATGTCGGAGGCCGTTTCTATGTAGATTGGGAAACGCGGGATACTTCCCCCCCACGCATATAAGCGTTTCTTCGGTAATAGTATTACTTCTATGAGGTTGAGGGCGGTTTTAATCAACACTTGAGACCGCTAGGGATCCGTGTTTGTTTTACAAAGTATGGGGAAATTATTATCATAGATATGGTTCTCAGGTTTGTTTAACTGGATCTCAAGGCCCATAGACTGATGTTCATTCTCGGTGAGTGAGTCGATAGGGGGTTCGCCCTCCGTGGTGTCCAACAACGAGTCCTGCCTGGTTCCTGTAGGGGGTTCGCCCTCCGTGATTGTAATGACCTTTGAAACGTAAAATCCGCACGACCTAGTCAACAGCTTGTGCCGAAGCATCACCTCACTTTAGACGCTAGAACATAACTTGACATATGTGACCTATTTTCTTCAAAGATAAAAAATGTTGTGTGGTTTAACTCTTGAGGTATATCGGGTTAAGCATGATACTACCGGGGGCTGTATCAGTCCATTGCACCGTTATCTCCTCTGCTCCACGTACTTCGAGAGTTAGAACAAATTTAAAAGGAATTAGACTTAGCGATTACATGATCATGGACGTTTTGATTTTTGCTCTATTATTGCCGAATGTATGTATGCTTTGCCGAAATTTGTGAGCCTTTGCCGAATGTATATATGTGTAACTGTTTGAAATATGCTTGTAATCGCCAATGCCGTGGCTTGTAATGATGTATATTCTTGCATTTTATTTCTTTACGAAGGTTCTAACTTGTTTCAATGTTGCAAATTTCAGAAAAAGTGCATGTCCGAATCTAATATTTGGACACGAGATAACCAAGGTCGATTGCAACGTTTGAACCAAGAGCGCGCCATCGTAGTTTTCATACCAACTCTAGCCGTGCCATCCATTTCTGCCGAACCATCACTATCAGTCAGTTCAGCCGTACCATCTTCATTGCCGAGCCTTTCATTATGGTGCCGAGCCAAGAGGAAGTTCGTGCCGAGCTAGAGGCTCGGCCCTATGCCAAAGCTTTTAATTCGTTCTTGTCAATTCCAAGTGCCACAACAAAATTTCGACCAAGTGTGGAAGAGGCCCCAAAGTTAGAACTCAAAGAACTCCCTAGTACTTTGAAGTATGTTTATCTTGGAAAGGAAGATACTTTACCGGTTATTGTGTCTTCATCGCTTAGTAAGAAGCAAGAAGAGGAGTTAGTGCATGTGCTTAAAAAGCATAAAACCGCTATAGGTTGGACCTTGGCGGATATCAAGGGAATAAGCCCTACAACATGTGTTCATCGAATATTGCTTGAAGAAGGTGCAAAGCCTACAAGAGAGGGTCAAAGACGCCTCCACCCCCCAATGATGAAGGTAGTGAAAGACGAGATCATAAAATTGCTTGATTGTGGTGTCATATACCCTATTTCGGATAGCAAGTGGGTCTCACCAGTGCAAGTAGTGCCAAAGAAAAGTGGTGTCACAGTTGTCAAGAATGAGAAGAATGAACTCGTGCCACAACGACTTGTGACCGGTCATAGGATGTGTATCGATTATAGGAAGCTCAATGCAACAACGAGGAAGGATCACATGCCTTTGCCGTTTATGGATCAAATGCTAGAGAGACTAGCCGGCCACAAGTTTTATTGCTTTCTTGACGGTTATAGTGGATACAACCAAATCGCCATACACCCGGATGATCAAGAGAAGACTACTTTCACTTGTCCGTTTGGCACCTTTGCTTACCGACGCATGCCATTTGGACTTTGTAATGCACCCGGTACATTTCAACGATGCATGTACAACATCTTCTCCGACTTTATTGAGAGTAAAATCGAAGTATTCATGGATGATTTTAGCGTATATGGACGCAACTTCGATACATGTTTGGCAAATTTGGAGGAGATACTTGAGAGGTGTGTTGAGACCAACCTTGTGCTTAATTGGGAAAAATGTCACTTCATGGTGAACAATGGCATAGTGCTCGGCCATATCATAAGCGAGGAGGGGATCCAAGTCGACAAAGCTAAGGTCGAGTTGATTCAACACTTGCCGAGCCCTAAGAATGTTAGAGATGTGAGAAGCTTCCTTGGCCATGCCGGATTCTATAGACGATTTATCAAGGACTTCTCATCAATAGCCAAGCCGTTGAGCAACTTGCTACAAAAGGATGTAACGTTCGAGTGGACGAAAGCATGTGAAGATGCATTTGGCCGGTTGAAGCAAGCATTGTGCACGGCACCGATCATGGTAGCACCGGATTGGGAGCTTCCATTCGAGCTCATGTGCGACGCCTCCGATTATGCAATGGGGGCCGTACTCGGCCAAAGGAAAGAGAAGAAACCGTGCGCCATCTATTATGCTTCGAGGACCCTTAATGATGCTCAACTCAACTACACCACAACGGAGAAAGAACTCTTGGCGGTAATTTTTGCTTTGGAAAAGTTTCGTTCATATCTTTTGAATTCCAAAGTCATTGTTTATAGTGATCATGCCGCCTTGAGATATCTTATGACGAAGAAAGATGCAAAGCCAAGGCTCATACGTTGGATTCTTTTGCTACAAGAGTTCGACATTGAAATAAAAGACAAGAAGGGAGTAGAAAATGTGGTAGCCGATCACCTTAGCCGAATTCATAAAGAGGAGGATCGGCTGCCCTTGGTTGAAAGCTTCCCAGATGAGCAACTCTTTCGGATTAATGCTACAAGTGAACCTTGGTACGCCGATATTGCAAATTATCTTGCAACACATGAATTTCCAAGAGATATGCCGAGCCGAGTCAAGAATAGAATCAGGAACCAAGCTCGACACTTCTTTTGGGATGAGCCATATTTGTGGAAGCAATGTAGTGATCAAGTGGTAAGAAGATGTGTTCCGAAAGAAGAGCATCAATCCATTCTATCTTTTTGTCATTCCGAAGCATGTGGTGGTCACTTTGGGCCTAAGAGAACGGCATTGAAGGTACTTGAGTGTGGTTTCTTTTGGCCAACTTTGTTTAAGGATGCATTTATGGCATGTGTGACATGTGATCGTTGCCAACGAACCGGCAATATTGGAGCCCGAGATCAAATGCCTCTACAACCTATCATTGAGGTAGAAATTTTCGACTTATGGGGAATTGATTTCATGGGGCCGTTTCCCTCTAGCAAAGGCTTCCTTTACATATTGTTAGCGGTTGACTATGTATCAAAGTGGATCGAAGCTAAACCTACACGCACCAATGACTCAAAGGTGGTTGCCAAATTCCTCAAGACCAATATCTTTACACGTTTTGGAGTTCCAAGGGTCTTGATAAGTGATGGAGGCTCCCATTTTTGCAACCGAACTATTGAAGCTTTGCTAAGGAAATACGGCGTCACACATAAGGTCTCTACACCTTATCATCCTCAAACAAGTGGTATGGCCGAGGTAAGTAATCGGGAGATCAAGCAAGTACTAGAGAAATCGGTTGGACCTTCAAGGAAGGATTGGAGTGATCGTCTCGATGATGCTTTGTGGGCTTATAGAACCGCATACAAAACGCCAATTGGTATGTCACCTTTTCGGTTAGTTTATGGCAAAGCATGTCACTTACCGGTCGAGCTTGAGCACAAGGCATGGTGGGCCATCAAGGCTTTCAACATGAACATTGATGATGCCGGTCTTCATAGAAAGCTTCAACTCAACGAACTTGAAGAAATCCGTAATGAAGCCTATGATGCCGCATGGATTTACAAGGAGAAGACACGAGCGTATCATGATAAGATGATTCGAGGAAAAAAGTTTGAAGTTGGCCAAAAAGTTCTCTTATTCAATACTCGACTTCGACTCTTCCCGGGTAAGCTTCGTTCTCGATGGATTGGACCTTTCATAGTCACTAAAGTATTTGCTCATGGAGCCATCGAGATTCTAAATCCAAAAAGCAACAAAGAGTTCAAGGTTAATGGCCATCGTTTGAAGCTTTACTATGAATCATTCCACGAACACATCATTGATTCTCAACATGTCAAAGACGCACCTCCGGCCTCCCTTGTCTCGGCCATGACGCAGCATTCAAGTGCAGCTTCCGGACCTGCCATTGCCGGCAGTGCTGCCACAAGCCACCTTGCTGCCGAGATGAAGCTGCACCCCAAGCCGGATACGCCAGCCACCTCGGACACGCAGCTTTTGCTGCCGGATACCCTCCCCTCCCCAAGTCCCGTATCGGACACCACATGCACCGATTCTCTCATCAAACTTCTCATTGCCGATTTGAACTACTTTGGATCAAGATGAACACATGCAATTAACACGGTGAAAAGTCTAGGCTATGGACTATAAACACAAAGCGCTACTTGGGAGGCAACCCATGTCGATCGAAGAAAAGTGAAGGAGCCATCACCGAGAGTTTGCAATTTCTTAACCCTTCTCTTTCTCTTTGATTTGTGATGATATGTTGGTATATGTTCGACTATTGCATGCTTAGGAAATTCGTTGATATATATTTGTGCTTACATTGAGGACAATGTAATTTTCTAAGTGTGGGGTGGGATAACGTATTCCGTTTTCGTTTTTTTTGAATTTTTGTGTGCTTAGTTTAGAAAAGAAAAATTCAGAAAATTGTTCCACAAAAATAGAGTGTTTAAATTTGTTTGTTTCGAATCTTAGGATGCCCCTAATATGTCAATGATGTTTTTCTCCTCTTTGCATACATAGATGATGGTTATGCATACAATTAAAATTGTGAGTTTCATGGATTATGTGCATTGGTAGGAGCATGTAGGACTTGTTGATTACGAAGCATGCATGTTTTAGCTAGTTTATGTCCTAAATAACCTATGTGAGCTTTAGAGCCAATTTGCTTTCTTCTTGAGCGATAAAAAGATAAAATTCGATAGATTCGTAGGAAGCATGAAACCTCATAATTCTTTGCATATTCGATGACTATGTGCCATAGCTTTTTAATGAACTCTAGTATGCTAGAACTTACTCTTGTTGATTTTCGAAACGTTTATATCATAAAATACCTTGATTTTGAATGTGATTGAATAAAGATCATTTAGGTTTACCACCATTGCCAAATAAAGCATGTGCCCTAATTGGAGCCCGTCGTGGGACACCTTAGTAAACCCCTTTGAGCCTATGTTGAGCCTTTTCTTTCATCACCCTTAAACACTTTCCATGAACTTAGTATAGTGATGCCTTTACTGTGTGTTCCGGCAAAGCTTGATTTTCGAAAGCGTTTTCGCGTGTGTGATGAAGAAGAACAAGTGTGGGGTAGACTTAGCCATGAAATTTTGTGAAAAATATATGCATGCCGTGCCTATGAAAAGAAAAGAAAGAAAAATGCTCGGTTTAAAAAAAAAAAGAGAAAGAATGGAGGCCGAGAGCAAGAAAAGAAGAGGGCACGGCATAGGCAATGAAAATAAAAATGTTGTGCATGGCTATTGTCTAGATTATTGTTGTAATGTTGTATGGGAAGAAAAGAATGAAGTATGGGTCCAACAAAGATGAAATTCGGCCCTTGGTGAGGAGACATAAGGAGATTCGAGCTTTGCTAAAGCGCATGGTGACGTTCTTAAGCCTCCTTATCCAAATATCGAATACCTCTTAGCCTAGCCCCATTACAACCCTTCTTATTGATCTTTTTCATGATTCTTAAGATGGTTAAACTTGATTTGTGGAGATTATCTCAAGAGTAAGCATATGGTTTTGGTTCATTGGTGCATATAGTTGTCATATGAGGTTTTTCCATAAAAATTCACAAAGTGCTTTCGTTTCTTTGATATATGCAAGTCACTCTTTGTATTTCATGATCTTTCGCTTGCATATACTTATGTGTGATTAACCATGCTTCGAGAGAAAAGAAGAGAGTATGCCTAGTGAGGAGGATTAGATTAGTTTAACATGTTTACATGCTTACCTTTTGTTCTTATATGTTCATATTGATGTCGCATGTTCATGAAACTTGGAATTTTCGTATCTATCATTCTCATGCATTAACTTGAAAGCTATGTGTACATACGAGCCTGAGACAAATTGTTAGGGGCAATAGTTTGTTTAGAGTCTAGTTTAATTTAGTTTGCTAAGGGACTAGCAAAGGATAAGTGTGGGGTAGTTGATAGGAGCACAATGTGCGACGATATTATATGCTTATGCCCTCGTTTATGCTTTGTTTAACCCTTATTTATCTAAGATAGAGTCATAATTTAGTTTAGTGTTGTTTTGGTGGAGTTTTGGAAATATGAGCTTAATGATCCGAAAAATGACTAAGTTTGAGAAATCTGGAAAATAGTGTAAAATATGTCTTGTTTGTGATTTTGAGATGAATGAAACTGTGATCTATCCTTGTCCGAATTCTATGAAATTTGGTGTGCTTAATATTCATATGTTGAGGAATGTTGTATTAAAATTTCAGATCAATCGGAGTTCGGGAAGTCACCCAAAAGATGGCTGCAAAACCGCAGTCCGAACATTCCAATCCAGGGACTTCCAGGATTTTCCTGGGACTGTGTCCCAACTTCGAAAAATCATTCCCGACGATTCACAAGGAGTTTGATCGAGATATTTTATGGGGAGATGGCCATATGTGTCTAGTTTACGTGAGACTTGGAATCGCATCAATCGGAGCTCCACAGATGGAGATATGTCGGAATCACTGCGACAAGGTCAAAGCTGCCGATTCCAGGAACCTACTGCCCCCTTTTTGTGTTTTCTGTTTTTGATGGACCTAATGGTGCACAAATGCATATGTGAAGATGGTTCAAGCTTAATGAAGGTTAGAGGAAGACACCTAGCCATGACATTGAAGAAAAACATGAAGAAACAAGTTCTCCTAGTCAAGCTAGGAGAAGCTGCCGATTCTGGCAGAATGTGTGTCATTGTGAGCTGCCGGCATTTGGGGCATTTTCGATGGATCAAGGCCTATCAATTGAAGTCCAATGATCATACAAGAAGTCCATGAAGATGTGAAGCCCAAGCCTTGAAGAAAAATTCAGAAATAGAAAACCTAATTGTACTATGAAAGGAAGGTTGCAAAACCTAATCCCATTAGGTTTTGTGAATCCCTTTTGCATCTAGGGTTGTGGCCGGCAGCCTCTCTTCCTATCCCCTATAAATACCAACTTTTCCTACAGAAAAAGTTGTCACATCTCAAGCCAAAACACAAAGCCAAAGCTCTACCAAATTCTCCCCAAAAATCCTACACAAACCCTAGCCGAAAATCACCACCACCCTCAACCAAGTTTCTGCCGAACTTGGAAAATACCTACTGCCGAGCCACTTTGTTGCCGTGCAGCAGTCCATCCGACCACCATACGCCACCGGATCCACACCAAGACGAAGCTCTCCAAGGTTTCTAAAGTGTGATCCACTCCCCTCTTTTCGGTTTAGCTTTTGTTTATGTAGTTATGAATTGTTTTGTCTATGAAACTCTTTTGTATTTTCGGTTTTGGATTATATGTCTATGTATGATTCAAATTGGAGATTGGTTTTATGAATTGTATGTTGATGAATTGTTTGATTCGATGTTTAGACTTAGGTTTAAATTTCGGCAACAATGAATTTGCATGTTAATTTTGTAATATAAAACTTGTAAGATGAATACACTTAGATAATTAGGACAGCGGTATTGATGCATGTTGAGGATTTAAATCGGTTAGTAATCTAAGGGCGTGACTTAAAAACCGACTCATTAGTGTTGTTTGGCAAACAAGTAAATCTAGATGTTAGGTTTCATCTAACCCGAGTAGAATGAATAAAGATGAAACGTATGTTGCTTTGATTCTATTGTGCTCACTTAGGGTATAACCTTAGCTAAAACTTGCATGTTAAATGAGATGATTGACAACCTTGCTTGTTTACATGTTTTCGATTATAGACTTTTGTGCTTCAATGCTATTACTTGTATAAGGTAGCATAACTTTTAGGATCACCATGCGAATAGCTCGATCTTAAAACATAAGAAAAAGTCTCTCAACTAGGTAAAATCGGAAACGTTCTAGTTGTAGGTCGAAACTTGTTTAAGTCCAATGCATGCTAAATACTTGTTCCTTACCTTCTTTTGTGTGAATCTTATGTGTTAAATGAGTTGAGTGTGGAGTGCTTTGTGTGAAAGATGTCGACCAAAACTTGTAAATATTAGACTTAGAATTTATTTTCAGCAACTTTTATTTTCGTGATACCTAGTTTAGGGCAGCTTGCTGCCGTGCCTATTTCCCCATGTGTGTGACGTTTTGTACATAATTGTGTGAATATTTTGACTAACAATTTCATATCTCAGGTACCCTTAATCCCCGGCTTAGAACGATCCCTACTTATGTCTATACTACTAACGATTGTAGGGTTATTATTGCTTGATGCTCGCTTCGGCGACTCATCAGCAGGGGTTCCACCGTCCTGAAGTGGGTACCTAAGGAGAGCAGTACAACATTGGCTGCTAGCACGAGCAACGTGGGGGTTCCTGCGAGGGCGGATGCTCCCAAGGAATCTAGTATAGCTTTGGCGGAATCGAGCAGGCCGCCCACTGCCATATCTCAGGCCAGGCCAAAGGAGCCGAAAGCGCCTACTAACTTTGTAGAGTACGCAGCTAAGAAGCTGCAGATGAATGCGCCAACTAGGCCATCGTCAGTCGCCTCCAGCGTGAAGGCTGACTCTGAAGTGGGAGACGCAGACCTCGACAAGGAGGATGAAATGGTCGACTACGAGGAGGAACCAGAAGCGGCGGATGAGGATGGAGCGCCGATGGACGAAGAGCAGCCTGAAGATGACGCCATGGTTCACCATTGTAACATGGCTTTCATACTGTCATCGGCGTATGCTCTGCCAGAGCCTGTGCCTAATGCTCACTTTGTCGCCAATGATGAATCACCCAATCCTATTTATTCAGTACAGGAACCTGAGGATGAGGGTGAGGCAGAATCCGAGCCTGGGGTTTTTCGTTCCTGCCACGAATATCCGGAGGGGGCTGAGGGCTTTCTAAAACAGTGCGTGATGTTCGCCAAGCCCACATTCGACATGTCCCAACATATGAAACCTTTGTATGTCACAGCCGAGGTGGAGGGGGTCAAGGTCCGCAAGGTCTTAATAGACACAGGGGCCGCAGTGAACGTCATCACCACCACTACTGTGGCGCAGCTCAAGGTTCCAAAGCAAAAGCTTATTCAGTCTGTTTCCAAGGTGAAGGGGTTTTCGGGGACTGTTACTCCTACTGCCGGGGTGGTCATGCTCAGGGTAAAAATAGGACCATCCGAGGCTTACCAAGCTTTCTTCGTTGCTGAGGCAAACGCTCCCTATCATATGATCCTAGGAAGGGACTGGATCCATAAAGCATTAGCTGTTCCCTCGTCTCTTCATCAAGAGATGATCATGTGGGATCCAGTCGCGGATTTGCCAGTGCTCATCAAGGCGGATGAGCGTCCTTATTCTATAGCAGCCGTCCAGTTGGAGACCAGCTATTACAACAGGAATATGAGACCTCTCAGAATTGAGGGGGTCGATCATAAGGGGCATCCAATCGGGGTGACCCAGAACGAACTGTCTCAGTGGGGAATTGCCCAGGCTATGGCAGATTACAGCCGGCCAGTTTCCATTGAGCTTCTTCCAAACGTTTCCAATGCGTGACGCCCTCTCACATGAGGAGTCAGAGGCCTTTGCTCTTTTAATGCAACGATTAGCCATCTATAGATTAGAGCAGATGGCCTGGGAGGAAGTTGCACTGGTCGAGTGCATTGAGGAAGAAGATATTGAGGCTTTTACAGGGGTGGAAGTAATTCAGCCTGCTCCAGCAGCGCTGGATGATACTCCACCCAAGGTACGTGATCCCGTAGAAAAGGTCAACCTGGGAACGGAAGCTGAGCCCATGGAGGTGGGGATCAGTCAGTACCTTGAACCAGATCTTAAGCAGCAACTGATAGGGTTGCTGCAGGAGTTTAAAGACTGCTTTGCAGAAAAGTACCAAGATATGCCGGGTTTGTCAAAAGATTTGGCTTGTCATCGTATCCCCATCAAGGTGCAGGCCAGTTAAACAAGAACAACGGCGGATGAACGCAGAAACTGCATTGGCGGTCAAACAAGAAGTTCAAAGCATGGTTGCTGCTGGGATAATCAGACCGACTCTATATCCGGAATGGTTATCCAACATTGTTCCGGTCAGGAAGAAGAATGGCAAGATCAGAGTATGCGTGGACTACAGGGATTTGAATGCTGCATCGCCTAAGGATGTCTATCCTATGCCCATAGCGGATATGTTGGTGGATGCAGTAGCGGGGCACGAGTTACTATCGTTTATGGATGGAACGGCAGGTTATCACCAGATTCCCATATATGAGCCGGACATTCCCAAAACTGCTTTCCGCTGCCCTGGGTTTACAGGAGCGTTTGAATATCTCAGTATGCCGTTCGGCTTAACCAATGCAGGGGCTACCTATCAACGTGCGATGAACGTGATTTTCAGCAAGATATTGGGGGACATCCTTGAGGTCTACATTGATGATGTGGTGGTAAAATCAAAGAAAAAAGAAGACCACATTGATCATCTGCGAGGGGTGTTCACTATCATGAGAAAGCATCAGCTTAAAATGAATCCAGCCAAGTGTGTCTTTGGGGTTTGTGCTGGTGACTTTCTAGGGTTTGTGGTGCATGAGAGAGGCATCGAGGTGGCTGGCGATAAGGTCCAGGCTGTGTTAGACGCACCAGCACCAAGGAACAAGAAGGAATTACAGAGCTTGTTGGGAAAGATTAATTTCCTCAGAAGATTTATATCCAACTCAGCAGGCAAGGTTGCGCCTTTCTCTCCTCTGCTCAAGCTCAAACCAGGAGAAGTCTTTAAGTGGGGTCCTGAGCACCAAGCTGCTTTTGACAGGATCAAGGAGTATTTGGCTAGTCCGCCCGTCCTTCGGCCGCCTACGCCCGGTATTCCTCTCAAGTTATATATTTCTGCGTCTGATATTTCTATTGCAGGACTGCTGGCCCAGGATGAAACCCTGGCGGATGGAAAGAAGATTGAATACACAGTTTCCTACATTAGTCGGACACTATTGGATGCAGAAACCAGATATTCACCAATCGAGAGACTATGCTTGGCCCTGTACTTTGCCGGTATTAAGCTCCGCCATTACATGCTTTCATTCACGACAATAGTGGTGGCACAGACGGATTTGGTGAAATATATGCTAACGAGACCTATCCTAAGGGGTAGGATTGGCAAGTGGGTGTTGGCCCTTTCCGAGTTTTCCTTGCAATACGCGCCACTCAAGGCTATGACGGGTCAGGCTATCGCGGATTTCCTATTACACCATCCTATTGAGGAGGAATTCACAGAGCCGCCGGAGTTTGTTCATATGATCCGGTACCAGCCTTGGATCTTATACTTTGATGGTAGCAGTACCAGTAAATTGGCGGGCGCAGGGGTTTGTATCCAGAATCCGGCAGGTACCAAGTATCTTTACTCTTTTCAGCTGGAGTGGACGTGCACCAACAACCAGGCAGAGTATGAGGCCCTACTCATTGGGTTGGAATTATTGATCGACCTGGGGGCACAAGAAATCGAAGTACTTGGAGACTCAATGCTAGTTATCAATCAACTTCTGGGGGTCTACAAGTGTCTATCTTTCCATTTGGTGCACTACTAGCGGGCTATTGAGCTGCTGGATCGTTTCATCGACGTTTCCTTAGACTATGTTCCCAGGGAACTAAACTCTGCAGCTAATGAGTTGGCACAATTGGCCACAGGAATCAGTTTAGCCCAGGGAGTGAAGGAAAGAATTCTTCGGGTAGAGCGCAGGACTTTACCATCTTTTGCTATCCACCGGGAGGACCGCGGAGAGTGGTTGGTCGCTACAGTTGAGCCCATCGATACTGACTGGCGGATACCAATCATAGCATACTTAAAGGACCCATCTGCACCGTCTGAGAGGAAAATCAGATATCTCGCGACTAATTACCTCCTCAAGGGAGAAGACCTATTCCGGAGAGGGGAGGATGGAGTCTTATTACGGTGTATCTTTGGCGTTGAGGCCAAGCGGATCATGAGAGAGGTACACTTAGGGGTCTGTGGTTCTCATCAATCCGGACCCAAGATGAGGTGGCTCATTCGAAGATACGGATACCATTGGCCATCTGTGTTGAAAGACTGCCATAGTTTTGCTCAGGGTTGCCAGGATTGCCAAAAGCATGGACCAGTTCAGCGGATTCCGAACATTCCTTTACAACCTATCATCAAGCCTTGGCCCGCCAGGGGTTGGGCATTAGATTTTGTAGGAGAAATTCACCCACATTCATCCTCGCAACACAAGTTTCTTCTGCTGGGCACTGATTTCTTTACGAAGTGGGTGGAGGCGATACCAACCAGAAACTGTGATGCAGACACCGTCATCCGCTTTGTGTTTCAAAATATTATCTGCCGGTATGACATTCCAGAATGCATAGTGGCGGACAGGGGGGCAACCTTCATGGCTGAAAAGACCCAAGCCTGGCTAGCGTATTATGGTATCCAGTTCCTACATTCCTCTCCTTATTACGCTCAATCCAATGGTCAAGCAGAAGCTACTAACAAGGTTATCATATCCATCATGAAGAAGATGCTCGCGGATAGCCCAAGATCATGGCATACTCAACCTGACAACACACTTTGGGCCTATCGGACCTCCAAAAGGACTCCTACGGGCACTACTCCTTATGCGTTGATGTACGGCCACGATGCTGTTCTGCCATTGGAGATCAATGTAGCTTCTTTGAGAGTTCGTGAGCAACACCAGCTGCTTGGTGACGACTATGTGCATGCCATGTTCCAGGAACATGAAGACCTTGACGAGAAGCGGCTAGAGACCTTGGAAAGCATCATCCACGAGAAGCGGCGGATCGCCAAGGCCTATGATAAGCGGACCAAGGGTAAGTCCTATGGCGAAGGAGACTTGATCTGGAAGGTCGCTCTGCCCTTGGACGAACCGGGTCGTGGTAAATGGAGTGCTCGCTGGGAGGGTCCATTTGTCATTGATCGTATTGTGGGCAGGGGAGCTTACCAGCTCCGCGACTTGGACGAGGTAGTACACAGAAACCCCATCAATGGGAGATATCTTAAGAAGTACTTTCCAAGTGTCTGGGAGTTCGAAGTCCCTCCGGCGGATGAAGATTCTGGTCAGAATTCTTCTTAGTCCAGCACGCTCGGGGGGCAACAAGTTAGAACGGCACATCCGCGAGGGGTGTTTTTGCCGAATTTTGGATTGTTCTAGTTTTTCATTGCAAAACTGTTAGGGTTTTGTGTGTTTACCTTGTTTTATTTCGACATCCGCTTGGGGTGTCTGTGTCCTTATACTTTTCCTCATCAATAAAATTCACATCTTTGGGAAAGTTCGGTCCTAAATATTGAAATTGCAGCTCGCTTTATGTATACAAAGGCTTTGCGGCCAAGGGCATTACAGGGAAAAGGAAATATAACAAGAGCTACTTGCTAGCTCTGAAACCATGCCTACATTTCTCTAAGTCGTGAGCTTGGCGGATTTCTCATGCTTATTCGTTATCCGCTCGAAGAGACTCCGAGGGCTGTGTCTCTACCATCACCAACAAAACCGACCTCTGCATATTCCAGGAAGGGAAGCGAAGCTGGATCGATTTATGAAAAACAGAGGGAGGAGTTTGCAAAACTAGAGAAAGTAGAGAATGAGTATGCAGCACTTCAGAAAAAACACCAAGTTCCGCTGACGGAACGAGTGGTAGGATTGGCTGCGATGACGGGCACTTTCAACCCTTCCTCCGTTGATGATGGCACCTAACCGGGTCACTAGCGTTACCGGGCTTGGGTTACAGCCACGCCGGGCCGGGTATGGGCTACACACCTCGAAGCACAGGTTCAGGCCGTATAACGCTAGGTGACCGGGGTTAGGGTTTGTTTAACGCTGGGTGACTGAGGTTACTGGAGCGTTTAGCCGGAGTTTCAGCTTATCTGGTGGAAAGGCTTGTGGCAACCAGAGGGTTGCGCTATTTGCAAACCATACTAGGGTTGCCATATGTGCTCTAAATTGGCAAATCTGATGAAGGTTTCGCTGCCACCAAGGGTTCCTTTTATACTACACCTCGGGGGAAATCCAACGGTTAGGGGTTACCGGGGCTTTAATGCTGTGGTTTGCCCATATTCATGATACCATCCGTTTCGGTCGCGTTCACTTCGGAACCGGTACGTAATAAAAGGGGGTTTGACTCGCGACTTCTCGGGCTTCCACCACGGCTCGGTGACTGTCAAATCCTGCATTAATCGCAGTTTACTTTTCCCACGCATCTGTTGGGGCCTCCTGACGCTGGGCCTGTTCTCTGATACTAAGAGGCCAGATTTGCTTCAGGGCGGATGGGCTTCTACCCGTCATTCAATCACAGCCCATTCAAGGGGAAGCCAATTATTTTGTTATCTAGTTCACTCGGCTTTGCTTTGTCTTCACACATCCGCGCAGCCCAGTGAACTAGGGGGGCAACATAAAGGCAGTATCCGCGCTCATCTTTTGTGGCGGATTTTTGAAATTTTTGACATTTTTCTGAGCTCCCTTTAGGGTTAAGCCCTGTTGCTCTGTGAATTGGAATTTTCAGGAACATCCGCTTGGGGTGTGCCCAAATTTTTTCGCCTTTGGTAATAGAGCTTTCGGTGCAAGTCTTGTTTCCAAAAAAATTTATTTTTATATATTGAAGGGGCTTTGCGGCCATGGCTATTACAAAGGCGGGATTTAAGTACATGTAAAGAAACTAATTATATCTCCGCGAACTAGCTCTGATACCATCTCTGTATGTAGGGGATTTCCGCCGGTCCTTCGATCTAGACACTTTCCGAGCAGGGGTCGAAGACGGAGATCTCGAGAGCATGATCGATAGAGCATGAAGATTGTTTGGCAGAGACGGTCTTGGCGCCGAAGCAGAGTGGCGGATAGGCATCCGCTGCCTACAATCTCTCGTTGTTCCAGGAGCCCAATAGACGAGCGCATTCTTTCTCCGCAGAGGAAATGCATATCTCAGGTCCGGAAGAAGACCACGAAGATAGAATTCCCTTCATAACGAAGGAGACAACTGGTCTATTGAGGCTTGACCATCCTCACGCTGGTGGGTTTCCGACTCAGGTAAAGACTAATGGTCCCATGAGGCGTGAGGAGGGTACCCGAACCTACATCCATGCTAGGCCTCTGGCCGATGCGAATAGTGGGGTGCTAGATCAGCAGCTACCAATCCATAATCACATCCACCCGGGACATAACATGGGATGTTATGGTTCGGGGTTTGTCTAACATGGGGTGTTATGATTCGGGGTGTTCAAGAGAACATCCGAGCTAGATCTGGTGGAAAGGATTGAGGAAGCCATAGCGGCTGATAGGAGAACCTAAGAGAAGAAATAAGAAATAACATTCTGAGTTGATTTAAGGGTTCTCATCTCCGGCCGTTGAGGTGTTGCTTTTATAGTCTTATGGGAAAGCAATCCGAGGGCTGAGATTAACTTTCGCAGTTATTAGGCAGTTGGATGTTGGAACCGCTTTGGCGTTTGAATTTCAAATTTTTGAGAAGCGGTTCTGCAATTTCGACAGTAATGACGAGACAGTTGCGCAGGGATTGGTTTCTTGAACCAAACCAAATTGGGCTTGGTTGTCAATAAGATAGACGGAATACATATGTTTATCAAGCTAGTGTTCACTATGGGTTGGGCCTAAATTCGTACAGTAGCAGGCCCAATCTCTTGATTTTAGCCTTGGACTTGCTGATCGAGCGGTCCAGTTCTACGTTGGCTTTCTTGGCCTGACGTTCTCTCTCCTGAAGATTGGTTGCCAAAAGCTTTTGCTGGTTTAATTGATCCGCACGAGTGGCTTGCTTCTGGCTGAGGAGGGAGATTTGCTGCTCTATGGTCGCCTTCATTTCCTCCAGTTTGGCTATTTCGGCCGCCTCCGTGTCATTGCCAGCCGCAATGACTAAATCTTGGTAGGCACGGGTGGCGTTGGCGAAGGCCACGCCAGCTTTCCGGAGCTGGGCATGCTGAGGGGACCGGGCAGCTAGACGTTCCTGCAGGCTTTTCAGTTCTGCTGGAAGACTAAGAAGGGCAGCGTTGGTTTCAGTCTGGTGCTAGAGGGGCAGCTGCTAGAGTTGGCCTTTAAGAATATCAAGGGCGGAGACGAGCTCGTCCGCCACCTGGGTATCTGCAGGATCCTTCTCTCCCAGATGCTCTAGGAATCCCCATGCTTCCTGCACCTCTATAGGTTCCTCTTCAGGGCTGTCTGGCCAGGGAAAGAGGTCTTCAGCCAGAATGGAGGAAGGAGCAGATTTATCCTGAAGTCCAGAACCAGATCCGCCAGGGGTCGCGGAGGACTGTGCGGATGGGGTAGTGACCAGACCCATGATGGCTTCATTCTGTGGCAGGGGGATCGGTTCTATAGCTGATTCCGCTGGGCCGGGGTCCGCCACCAGTGGGGTGGCACTCATGGTTGCCACCCTATCATCTTCCACCTGCTCATATTGAAGGAGGATTGGGAGCAATTCTAACCAAGGGAGGTGACAATTCGAAACATAGGCAGTATATACCTCAGCAGTCTCTGGGTGAGGGTTTGCTTCTGGCTGGTCCAGAGGAACCCCTTGTTGCCCTTGCTGATCAAGGTCAGTTGGGTCATCCGCGGGAATTGAAAGTTGTTCAACCCGGGGGGCAATATCAGCCAGGGATTCCACACCGGCAACAGCTTCCTCTTCTGCTAGTGAGAAATCAGGTGCAGAGGAGGAAGGCTCACCAGCTGCTGGCTGCTCGGCGCTTTGGTTGGTTTCTTCTTCTTCTTCTTCTTGCTCCACTTCATGAGTTGAGCTTGAGGCCGGCAGATTTGGAGTGGAAGAGCTACCGGGGGCACCAGTGGTTAATAGGAGGGGCTCGTCCGCCGGGGCCTCCGCCATAGTGTCATTTGGGTTTTCCTCCGCCTCCGGTCCAGTTTCTGCAGCAGCAGTCAGGATTGGTTGGGTGGAAATCTGACTAACTGCTAGGGCTAGACTGGAGGAAGTACCTGCATCAAGACAACGCAAAGGAACAGGTTGAGGAAGACTATCGCCGCAAATTTCACGAGCCTTTTGGTAAAGGTTCAGATAGTCCTCGTCGGAGCTAGAAGAACTTGATTCTTCAGAGGGGTCAGAGGACTCACCAGAGGAAACCTCGACCACCGTGGGGCCTCGGCTGGTAGCTGCAGCAGACGAGGAGCGCCTCCTCCGAGGTGTCTGCAAGGAGGGATAGAGTTGGGATATCTACGTCACATAGGTATTTATTGAACTGATATCTAAAGACGCAAGGAAACTAAGGAGATTTTGAGTTCACTTACAGGTGCGTCCTCATCCTCATCAGTTTTTTCATCCGCTTCAATGGTAGTCCTACTCTTCTTCGGGGGCGGATGAGCCACACATTCTGCCTTTCGTTTTCCTTTATCCGTCGGGGTTTGTCCGGATGCCTGTTTCATTAAACAATTAAGAGTTACGCAAGGTTATCTGACAAACCAAGATAGCAGTTAGAAGTGGAAGTGTATTACCTTCTTTGGGGGCAGGTCAATGTGCAGCGGATCGCCCTTTAGCACCTTTTCATCAGCAGGGGTAAGGCGCGCGCCTTGATTCCGAAAGAACCTCTGGAAGTAGAAGACGGATGGTTGTTTGAAGAGCACACCTCGCAGGCGTGCCCACCATATCTGATATGAACCAGTAGCATCCGTAGAGGCCTTTAGGCGTGAGTAGCAGTCCGTGTTCCGCATGGTGAGAAGCTCCAGGCTTGATCCATCGCTAGCATCAGACGACCGTGGGAACTGTCTGCTATTCCGCCACGCCGAAAAAAGATTTACACTTTTCAGTGGCGGATATGGCAGGGTTTGAGTAAGGCCGAACTGCTGTGCAAAGAAGTGGGGCGCGTAGACCTCGTGGCTTGGATATTTCTTGTCACTACAGAGGAATGGCAGGTCCATCATGGAGATGCAGTGAATGAAAATCCATCGACCTTTAGATTCTTGTTTACTGGAGGGAAGGAACCCCCGGGCTAGTCCGCGTGGATACTTCAAATGGATCAGCCGCTGTGCCTCTGCAAAAAATTCCTTGGCGGATGTGTTGAAAAAGATGTCGAGGCAGACAGCGTAGCTGAGGTCAGGACTGGCCGCGCAGCCGGCATATTCTTGCCCCACAACTTGATCAGGCCTAGAAGCTCCCTTCATGGCTGGACTGAGTTGGGGAAAGTGCATTTGGCACCAAATATCCAGGATCCAGAGTGGACCAGATTGAGCACAATTCATTGGCACGGCGGATATCTGGTGCAGACAGCGGTAGAAGTGTGCTAAAACATATTGGGCAATGCCAATTTCGTGGCCGGCATAAATTACCTCCGCCATTCGATGATAAAGCTTGGTCATCTTGTTGGTGGTGGAGCAGAAGACAAATTTGTTGAGCTAGAAGGACAGAAAGGCTATTCCGCTGAGCTCATCATCCAGATTGGAGGTATCGTCCTTCCACTTCTCGAACCCACCGGCCTCGATCCCATTAATAGCGCTTCGGGGGGCTATCCTTTCGGTGTAGTAGCGCTCAGTAAAGGCTCGGGGGCCGATCGGGAACCCAAAGCCGGCATAGAGGTCTAGTAATGTCACAGAGGCATGACCGAATTTGAAC
Organism: Potentilla sterilis; assembly: GCA_963682095.1. Classification (NCBI taxonomy): domain Eukaryota; kingdom Viridiplantae; phylum Streptophyta; class Magnoliopsida; order Rosales; family Rosaceae; genus Potentilla; species Potentilla sterilis. Next base: position 8,645,729 of record OY821760.1, on the reverse strand, counting down.
TCAAAGGCATTGACCGTGGGGTTCCAGAGGCTGATCAGCGGAACGAGGGTGCACCTGTTGCCCCCTCTTGGGCTGAGGTTGAAGCAAAGTTTGATCGCATCAGCGACCCCGGCTTTCCTCCAGATTTCTCTGTCAAGTGGGCGTCGTTCTGCATACCAGGCTTTCATATAGGGCTTGACCAGAGGCCAGGCGGAATGGTTTACGGCGGCTTGGTGATGGTTGGTTTGAAAATTTGGGCACTCCGCCGGTTCTTCAGAGCGAAAAAGCGCCGGCAGCGGGCGTGCCGGGCTGTCGAGTATCTGATTGGCTCCATCGTTATCAGCAGCATTATAGCCCACCACATAGGGGCCTAGGGTGGCACGTTCCTCTTGGGGAACGCTAAGATCGGTCCGGTCGTCTTGCCCAGAGCATTGGATAAGGGGGAGGAGTTGAGCCTTGGCTTGTTTCGCTGCGGGATAGCGGATAACGAAGTTCTTTGAGGAGGCCATTAGGTTCAAATCTGGGTTTCTTCTGATTTCGGGCTAAGGAAGAGGTAGAAGAGTGGTTTGAAGGAGAAACCAAAGGTCTCAACTTGATTTATAAGAATCCGAAAGGGGTTCTCGATGCGCGAAGCGCTGGGTTTTGCAGCAATCAAGGGTTTTGGTGAACAGTGATACCGTTTCAAATTAGGAAGTCGTGATTGGTGAGGAAACGGTGCAGAAATCCAAATATTTAAATGCTGCGGATGGGCCGGTGTTTGGGGTTCAGTCTCTCTTCTATTTCGTAGAAGCTCTCAATATCGGAGACTGGGGGGCAATGTTTGGGCCACAATTGCATTTCACTCCAATTGGGCTTTTACCCTGAGGCCCAGAGGGGTTTAGGTTTAAACCGAACCCGATATTCATATTTTCCCGCCTCATTCAGGAAAGATTACTCGGAAGAGAATAGTGATTTATTACCTATCAGTTCGGGGTTATTTCGTAGTAATCCAATTATACAATATACGAATTTCCTTAATAGATAATGAGGGGTAAATACTGATTGGGATAATTAGGGATTGTTTCGGTAGCAATCCATCCGAAAGGATATCTTTGCCGAATCAGTATTTGATTTGCAGCGGACTCGATTGGGTTTATCTCGACTTTAATGAGTGGTGATCTTGACAGTATTTGACGGAGAAGAAGTTTCCTAAACAAAGAGAAAGACTGATCTCGATTGATTCTTAATCGATTAAGTTTGGAGGCAGAATAAGGAAGGACAGTCCTAATGAAACTCGGAATCCGCCAGGCTGGATCTCACAGCCCTAGGGTTTCATGAACAATATAAATATAACTCTTCCAGCAACTAGGAAAAGGTTCTCAACCAAACACAAACAACCACAAGTTCTAGCGCACCGCTAACTTGCCAAAGCCTCTCCGGAGCAACTCATGCAATTCGCCTCCACCTACGATCGATCTTATCTCGTACTCGTGCCGAGCGGTTGCTGAGCCTATCGAGTCAGTCCGCTACTCCGGTAGCAATCGAGTCTGTCAGCTACTCCGGTAGCAATCGAGTCAGTCCGCTACTCCGATAGCACACACACCCGTGGTCTTGGTATAAGCTCTGCTTTGCTTCTCCGGATCAGAGTAAGATCCTCAATCCTTAAGGGGTTGAGAAGAAAATCCTGTTAGAGAGTTCTATTCAGGTCTTGTTCGAGCCTTGTACGCCGGCTTAGTCAGCGCCCGCGTAACAGTTGCTTGATCAGGAAGTCAGAGTCAATTGGGAGCAGACGAGAAGACTCGCCAGGGGTCGCACGCAATCGAGTCGCACCACTCCAAAGGTGCTGGCACGCCTAAAGCATACACAGAAGACACGCAAAGGACCTCACGTCCGCCACTCCACGTGCTGACTGTTCGCCGGGTGCTGAATCCGCCACGAACAGGACCTGTCGCCTAGGAGCTTGTGGAGCCTCATGATGAGGTCCTCTTCCTCAGGTGAGATATTGCCCCTCTTGATATTTGGTCTGAGATATTTCAGCCACCGCACCCTGCAACTCTTCCCGCATCTCTTCAAACCTTCAACAATAATAACACATAACATCACCACATTTTGTTTCACGGAAACTATACTCCTTTATTATGGTCTAAATCGTTCTTACCTGTTTCTTTTGAAACTCTGCTCCACTTTCCTTCGCCATGAGTTTCGACATAATCTACGAGGATACTGTCCTCTTGGGCAGTCCAAGTTCCTGTATTCATGTCTGAACTCTCTTCTCTCTTTCTCTTACACTGAAGTGTCGACTGAACCATGCAAACATCCATACTCAAATCAAAACGTTGGTTATGCATGGGACAGGTCTTTAGAAACTCCCCTGAATTTTTATAAGGGGGTTAGAATTTCTGTCTCTCTCTTCAAATTCATTTCATCACGTTCAAAATCAAAAGTCCGGCAATCCTTCATTCCTTTGTATGGCCTTTGCATTGAATAATGATTTCCATACCTAAATGTTCAAATCCCATAATGCCAATCGTCTTTGAAATTGGTTTATAAATAGCAAGTGGCCGGAAACTGGCGGAAAGACACATGCAGTCTGGTCATGTTCTACTTTCTAGAGCTAGAAGGCCCTCTTGTAATCCTGATCTTGTTTGATTGGTGGTTGCCACAACCAACTTTCTTTCTAATAATTTGGACATTGTATTTGTATTTTTCATAGTTGGGGGCTGCTTGCTCTGTTAGCTGTGAGACCAAGTGAGCTAAAAAGAAGAGAAGAGAAGAAGAATATTCAACGGGAGAGGGACTTTAGATGTTCATGTTACAATATATAAAAGGGTGATGATGATAGGATGTACATAATGTTAAAGATGGCTCAAGGCTGGTTGTGAGGATTAGGAAAGTGCTTGTTTGCATATGTCTTAGACAATTAGGCAATTTTCCTCTTAGTAATTTTTCTATTGTTGAAGCACAAATGCTCTTATACCGAATCTGTGACGACTATCTAAGAACAAATTGCTAGGCTGCCAATTTAACAAGAAAAGCAATATTTTGGTAAGTTATGACTTGTAAGCCCTCTGCTCACCTGTTATTAATTGACTTATTATTATTTCATTCTGCTTGCACAATTTACCCTCTTTGTTTTGCAGGTTAATGAATTTGTTTAATTAATTCTGAATTACAGTTTACAGCATCATTTAGATCACAAACAGGAGGAAGGATTTTGGTATCTACTTATATACACAATTAATGATCATATAGTCTACGAGATGAAAAACTGTGATGGAAAAGTGGGTCTTATAAATCATTAATTAGAAAGTTCTCAACTTAATAGTACTTATTGGAAAGTTTCCCCAAAATAGATCGAATGAGTTTGGTACCTGGCAAGCCTAACAGATTCAATCGTATGAAATAGAGGTGTAAGAACTAGGGAGTAGGGTATTTTTTTTTTCTTTTTCATTATGGTAATGGAAATCAATTAAGCTGCATCAATGACACACCTTCTTATTAAGCGGTAATGAAAGACTAGGATGAGGCACTTGATTGGTAATTTGGTATGCTTCGTCCATTAATAGAAATCTTCCATTACCCAAAAAGGAAGGAAAAAATAAAGTACAAGTGTGATGTTACAAGAACAAACTCAAAGTCAAACGACCACTTAGTGGAGTTCCACGTGTTAAGGAGTATACTCAAAAAGACACACCGGTCCCATTGACTCTACTCACTCTAGTGCAAATGGCGAAGACGCAAGTCTCAGACCACCTGGAGCCATGGCGCGATCTCCACGACAAGGTCGTCATGGTCACCGGCCCTTCTTCCGGCCTCGGCCTTCAGCTCTGTTTCGATTTGGCTAAAGCCGGCTGCCCTATTGTCGCCGCCGCTCGCCGCGTCGATCGCCTACAGTCTATTTGTGATGAAATCAATAAGCTTTCCACCACCGCGCCGCCGCAGACGAGAGCCGTTGCGGTCGAGCTTGACGTCAGCGCCGACGGGTCTGCTATTCAGAAGTCTGTGCAAAAGGCTTGGGATGCCTTTGGCCGCATCGATGCCCTTGTCAACAACGCCGGTGTTAGAGGTTGGTTGCTTAATTCATCTCTATCTTTTTTTTTTTTTTCTCTGAGAATTTTAAATTGATTATTGAATTTCCTGAACTAATTTCGTTATATATTTAAGGAATTAGAGTAAATTGAAAGAGATTTGGAAATTTAAGTATTGCATTGCGACTTGATGTTTGTCTGGACATGTAGGAATTTGGTAACTGCTTTCTATAGTCTATACACAGTGCTATGGTTAGATGTGGTGGTTTTACATTGTACAGTGCTTTCGGTTTGAGCTGATTTATGTGCTCATGTTCTTTGGCATCTCCAAGACACTACCTACGTTGAAAATTTTTAGAAATTACAGACTATCCATTTAAAAGGTAAATATAGCTAGGGAGGAGAGAGAATAACTCTAGCTAAACTATTTTTTGCTTTAAAATTTAAATGAACTCAACACTGTTGAGTAGCTATCAAATTGAGTAGCTAAATACTAATTTTACCTATTTTTAGCTATGTAAATAGCTAACACTGTTGGAGATGCCATTGAATCTTTGGTCCAAGTACTGATGTCAAATGAGATTAGTCAATTGTGCTCAGTAAGATGCCTTTAAAGCTGATTCACTTGTGATTTGTGAACATAACTAGAGATATGCTTGATATTCGAACTGGCTTCTGTATTTTAGATTTTGAGGCCATTTGCTGGGTTTACTTTGGTCAGCTACAATCAGTATAAAACTCCAAATATTCAGAAGTCTGTCCAAATAACTTTGGTCGCCTACTCTTGTGAAAGATGATGACACTTAAGCTGCCAAAAAAAAAAGGCTTAAAGGCCTTAAACTGAGCAAGTGCATTCAATTTATGGCATGTGATAATTTTTTTTTTTTGGTGACAAGTGATAAATCTTTTCAACCGTCTTGGCAGGAATTATAATTCTTTTAGTTGTCATTGGATTTTGGCCCCTTGGGTCTTCCTCCCATAGTGGTTCTTGCCCCCTTGTAGCTGTGTTGTCTTATTGCAAAGAAAGATGGTGATCCATTTGTTGGCTTTGCTTGCAAACTTGGAATTAGACGATTATGCTTTGATTACGTATAAATTGTTAAGCAACATTTATATCAGGGTTGGGTGTACTTGGTAATGATCTATGCACCTGTATGGATAGACAAATGTATTTGTGTGCACACACTAACTCACAATGCTAGATACAGCACAAACCAACAGGGGATGCTGCCCTACTAGTCCTATTTTCCTGGCATACATTGTCTTTCTATGGGTACATGTTTAACTTTTTATTTTCTAAACTAAACTGGTCAATCCCATGTTGACTACTTAAATTACAACTCCTTTCAAATATAGTTCTCATCTTCCATCTCTGGTCCTTAGGTACTGTGGCGTCTGCATTGGAATTGTCTGAGGAGGAATGGAACAACACTTTGAAGACGAACTTGACAGGCACCTGGTTGGTGTCAAAATATGTTTCCCTATGCATGCGTGATGCAGATAAGGGAGGATCAATCATTAATATATCTTCCATTTCTGATATTAATCGTGGATATTTGCCTGGAGGTTCAGCATACAGTTGCTCAAAGGGTGCCATAAACACTTTGTCTAAGGTACTTTCACTGACACACAGATTATTGGAATATTATCAATAATTCAAGAGAAAGGAGTCATATTTTTGTAATAACTCGATAGATCTGAAACTTACTACTTGAAATGATGCCTGCCATGTTAGGTAGTAAATGTAGCTCAACAATAGCATTAAAGAAGACAAGTTACAAAGGTAATGAATTGAGGAGGGATGATCTATAAGAGATTATCCTTTAAAACAGAACTGGGTCTACTATCAGTTCAGTTGTTTATAGTTTAGTAAAGCGTTTTCCTCATATCACCTTTGTTGAAGTCAAAGTTTTGATTATTAATTGGTATCTTTAGTTCAGTAGTTGCAACTTCCAATTGTTTCAAAGCTAAATTGCTGGTCTTTTATAGTATAGTGGGCTTGAGATTATAGCATAATACTTACCAACTTTTCTTCATTTTTTTTTTGTATTGAATTATCCACTATTGTTCGTTGACACTTAGCTACCATGATACTAGGTGCTAGTTTTTCCTCCTTTTTTTTTAATTTTTTTTTTAATTTTTTATTTTTTTATAGCATTTTTGAATTGTCATAATCTTCAACAGTGTTGATATTAGGGTTCTTTTATGGCCTTACGGGTATGTACTTTAGAAATGTTATATATTGGTAGAGTAATGAAACTATTGCAAAATTTATTATGTTTAACAGGTCATGGCTGTGCAGTTGGGGGTACACAATATCAGAGTGAATGCAATATCACCTGGGCTGTTCAGATCTGAAATTACAGAGGGGCTTATGGAAAAAGATTGGCTACACAATGTGGCTATCAGATCTGTCCCTTTGAGAACATTTGGCACTTCAGATCCAGCATTGACATCACTTGTTCGTTATTTGATACATGACTCCTCTGAATATGTCTCGGGAAATATCTACATCGTAGACGCATGAGCCACCTTGCCAGGTGTCCCTATTTTCTCTTCCCTTTGAATTTCATGTTGATCTATGTTCATGAGAAAAGAATCTACAATAATATAAGGCATATTTAGCACCACCCTGCATGTGTAAGGTTTGAATAAGAAAAACAATCTGCATGATCTTTGAGTCAAGCGATTATTACTTGTGTTGCTAAATGTAGCTTTGCCAATTTGTGAATGATTACCTATTGTCTGAAACATCAATGTCAAATTTGTATCAACAACTATATAGGATAATCCAAACATGAGCCTATTTATTTATTTATTTTTCAGTTTTGTGTTCCTTGTGAAAGTATTATGACAGTAACATGGTTTTCCAATATTTCTTGCCTGCAAAAGGATTTGAATCACCATGGGTTACATTCTCAGAAGGTTCTATTGTAAGGCATTTGGATTGACCACCGATAAGGCATGGGAAACTCCAACATTTATTTCATTACTTTTTTATGCTTCGTGAGCTGGCCACATTTCACTCGAGCTTTACTCTTCAGGTTGCTGCTCATAATGTCATCCTGATATTTTTCAACGTCTAGCTTGGAATTTGTTAATCCCGACAACTTTGCATGAGGCTCTAAATAAGGGATTAGACGTGATGGTTTCACTTATCCATCTCTTCTTAATGCTTGTGGTGAAGAATTTGGATAATGCCTTTAGGAGGGAGGGAGGTGCATAGGGTCTGTTATTAACACAAATCAATCAGCTGCGCCAATTAAGCATGATCATATCCCATATGATTCTCCAACAATCAAGCATGATTCTCCAACAATCAAGCATGATTCTCCTATACTTTCTTCATCCTAGTTTATTCTGTAATCAATTATAATTACTGATTACAATCAATTATTGATTATAATTCTGTAATTATAATCAATTATAATTACTGCATTCCATATCTAGAATCTCTAGAGTAGCAGCTGCTATATATATATGAACATTCTGTATCAAAGATGATCAATGGAAAATATATTTCTACATGGTATCAGCCTAATCTAGATCAATACATGTGCTCTTTCCTTTCCTGCCTCTCGTCTCTCTCCCTGCTACTCTTCCATGGCTTCCTCATCCAACTCCTCCTCCCAAAACACTTCTCAGTTTTCTAAACTCACCCATGACAACTATTTGCTTTGGGTTCATCCCATCAAATCCTACCTCAATGGCGCTGAGCTATGGGGCTATGTGGATGGCTTCATTCCCGAACCCTCTCCCACCATCACCCTTCCTGCCAATGGCGACACCCCTGCTTCCATTGGTCCCAATCCTAAACACAAAGAATGGTTTATCCAAGATCAGAAAATAGTCAGTATCCTTACCATTTCCCTCAAATAAAATCTTTGCTACTTCCCTTTTTCATATTATCCATAGTGATGTTTGGATGTCACCTACTTTATCAGTTAGTGGATTCCAATATTATGTTTTATTCACCGATGAAATATTCTCGTTACACCTGGCTCTACCCTATGCACCGCAAAAATGAGGTTCTCACCCATTTTCAAACCCTGGTTGCCATGATACGTAACATTTTTCATGGTTCTATCAAATTTCTCCAAAGTGACAATGGGACCGAATATGTCAATCGTACTTTTTCTCACTTTGTAACTCCATGGGTATTCAACAACGCTTTTCTTGCCCCCACACACCCCAACAAAATGGCCTCGCCGAACGCAAACATCGGCATATTGCTACCATGGCTCGTACCCTCCTTGTCACATCTGGGGTTCCTCAAAATCTCTGGGTTGATGATGTTTCCACATCTGTCTATCTTATTAATCTCCTCCCCACTCCCACTCTAAATTGGGACACACCACACACTCGTCTTTATGGCACCCCTCCCTCCTACTCCTCTCTTCGAGTCTTCGGTTGTGCTTGCTTTCCTCATCTCGGACCCTATGTGTCCAACAAATTATCTAGTCGTAGTCTTGAATGTGTCTTCCTTGGTTATAGTCCAACTCACAAGGGTTTTCGTTGTCTTCATCCCTCCACTAATCGTGTCTATATCTCGCGTCATGTATTATTTAACGAAACTACATTTCCATTCCAAGCTTTGCAGTTACAATATAACGTTCACTCTAGCCCGCAAGAGTTCATCCTCTTATCCAGTTCCAGCCCAACTCCACCTCCGCAAGCCCACTTACCGAGCCCAACACCATCTCCCACTTCCATCGACCCCAATCCAACTTCCTCTACTTCACTTAACATCTCCAATTCGGGGCCTTTAGCCTCTCTTCCTGCCTCCTCCACAATCTCCCCACCTCCACTGGTCTCCTCTGCGTTGCCTCATCCGCCACCCGCTCCTTCTGCGCCGCCGTAGCCTCAATCAGCCTCCTCCGCGCCGCCTCACTCGCAACCAGATCCCTCTGCATCGCCTGCCGCTCTCGAGCCTCTTGCCTCTGCCTCTGCCTTGCGGACCTACCAGCGCCGGCCTCCGGCCCAAGCGCCGCCAATTCCTGCTTCCACCGCAAACGAGCTCCTCATATTACCCCTCTCGGCAACCGAGTGCTCTCCACCCCCGGCCTCTCGGGTTGAGGTTGCTCCCCCTCTCGGGGTTGCACCTCCTCCTGCTCCTCTACCTGAGGCCGCTCTAGATCTGCCTCCGGCCTCTCGGGTTGAGGTTGCTCCTCCCCCACCTCCTGTTGCGGGTGTAACCACTCGACTTCAAGCCGGCATCACCAAACCCAGGCTTCGCACTGATGGTACTGTTAAGTACCCGATTCCGAAAGCTCTTATTACTCTCGTTGAAGCCACCGAGCCTACTTGTTATTCCCAAGCTTCTAAGCATGAACACTGGCGCGCTGCTATGACGGAGGAAATCAATGCTTTGCTAAAAAATCAGACCTGGTCCTTAGTCCCACCTTCTCCGTCCCAGAACACTGTCGGCTGCAAGTGGGTCTTCCGCGTCAAGCGCAAGTCTGATGGTATGATTGAGCGCTACAAGGCTCGCCTTGTGGCTAAGGGTTTCCATCAACAACCAGGTATTGATTATACAGAAACTTTCAGTCCTGTCATTAAACCTGCTATGATTAGAACTGTGCTTAGTATTGCTGTGTCACGAGGATGGCCTCTTCGACAATTAGATGTCAAGAACGCCTTTCTTCATGGTTCCTTGAAGGAGACTGTGTACATGTCTCAGCCCCCTGGCTTCATTGACTCTACTCGGCCGGACTACGTTTGTAAACTCTATAAGTCTCTATACGGCCTCAAACAGGCTCCTCAGGCTTGGTTTCATCGGATGAGCTCTTTCCTTCTCTCTGTTGGTTTTCGGCAAAGTTTGGCAGATTCCTCCTTGTTCATTTTTCGACAAGGATCACATCTTATATATTTTTTGCTCTATGTCAATGATATCGTGGTCACAAGTAGTGCCGATAGCCTCCTTCACAGTTTCATTGTAGCTTTGGGTACTGGCTTTGATATAAAGGACCTTGGTCCCTTGAGTTTCTTTCTTGGATTACAGGTGGTCCCCTATTCTAATGGCATTCATATAAATCAGCTTAAGTATGCTTATGATCTTCTTTTGAAGCACGACCTCCTGCTCAGTTCACCAGTCAGCACCCCTATGTCGGCCAAGTCTCTGCTCACTGCTCATGATGGCCCATTGCTTTCAAATCCAACAGTATTCCGCGAAATGGTCGGTTCCTTACAGGATCTCACTATCACTTGGCCGGATATTGCCTTTGCAGTTAACTCTGTCTCTCAATATATGAGTCAGCCGCGTGATCCTCATCTTATTGCCGTCAAGCGCATTCTACGCTACATCAAAGGCACCTTGACGCATGGTCTTTTCTTTTCCCCCCAACGTCAACATGTCTCCCTTGTGGCCTATTCAGACGCTGACTGGGCTGGCTGCCCTGACTCTCGCCGTTCTACATCCGACTATCTCATCTATCTCGGGTCCAACTTAATCTCATGGTGCTCGAAAAAGCAGCCTACTATAGCCCGTTCCAGTGCCGAGTCGGAATACTGCTCTCTTGCGCATGCTAGTGCTGAAACTACCTGGTTAGGCTATCTTTTATATGAACTTGGTGCCCAGATTCAGTTTCCTGTTCAGTTATTCTGTGATAATCTCAGTACCACATACATGGCTTCTAACCCCGTGTTTCATGCACGCACAAAGCACATTGAACTTGATTATCACTGTGTGAGGGAGAAGGTTGCTATTGGAAGTCATAGGGTCTGCTTTATTCCATCAGTTGATCAGCCAGCTGATCTTCTCACGAAGCCTCTTCATAAAAATCGTCATCACCTTCTCTCCGGCAAACTTGTCCATCCAGGACCCTCAAGTTTGAGGGGGGGTATTAACACAAATCAATCAGCTGCGCCAATTAAGCATGATCATATCCCATATGATTCTCCAACAATCAAGCATGATTCTCCTATACTTTCTTCATCCTAATTTATTCTGTAATCAATTGTAATTACTGCATTCCATATCTAGAATCTCTAGAGTAGCAGCTGCTATATATATATGAACATTCTGTATCAAAGATGATCAATGGAAAATACATTTCTACATCTGTTATATCTGATACTAGCTTTCAACTGTGGTGTTTGGTTGTGCAAAAATATTTGGTCTCCTTGTATAGGAAGTTTGGGAGTGTGGATATTCCTCACTGATTTGACAAAATGCTGCAAATGGGTGTTATGTGTTGGAATGTAATGATCTCTTATTATGTCTGCACGAGTATGTCGAAGGAAGCATTTGTGCGGTTTGGTAGCTTGCACGAGTATCTTGAAGGAAGGGTTACTCATGAAGATTGAAGAACGAGATTTTAAATGGAAAGAAGAATGTCCTTTCATGCAGTAGCGAAGTGTTTACTTTTTACCATGATTTTCAGATGATCAGGGGAGACTGAGAATTCGAACAAGAGAAGAAGAAGAACGGTATTAATTAAAAAAAAAAAAAAAAAAATTTCCATATTCCCATCTAGTTTCTCTACCATTTGCATATGTCCAACTCTACAGATATTACAGATCAAAACATGTGAATCTGTGATAGTTGATTGTAACTCAAGTTTATTCGAAAAAAATATATACTAAAATGACTCATTTTTCAGCAGAGAAAGCTGCTTGGAAAAAGCCTCCATTCTTCTGATTCTAATTTGGATTGTGAACTGTGGAGGGTGAAACCTAGTGATAGTGATGGATAGCAATGATGAGAAATTCAGTGGATTGGTACCTCAGTTGTTTAGGCACTGTCTTGGGTTTCCTGCTTTAGTTAACTATTACTGTAAAATGACATGCCTCTTTATTATATGATATGATATATATTTGAGTGTGTGTGTGTGTGTATATATATATATATAGTAGCTTACTAGATTCACTAGTATGCGAGTATATACCATTATGCAGACTGATTAACCGGAACTAGTTTGACTTGGCATTTTTATGCTCTTATCTAGAATGCTTTTGTGTGCATAGAGGTTGATCAGAGCCATTGCAGTTAGTTCTTACACAAGTAGTTTCTACACGATCTTTATTATTAGCAGTGTGGATGTCTCAACTGATGCATTATTTGGTTCTTCTGAGCTGTGGAACCAAGAAGTGTTTATGAATGACCGAGAATTAAACCAACTGTGTTACCAGGTGTACTCAGATGATACTGCAACAACAAATATTTCAGAAGGTTCATCACCTTCGACAGCGGACCAAATGGTCGATATGTTGATCCTTCAACATTTATGCTCATATTGATCAATATATCAGCATATTTAACTATGAGCTGTCAGGGCTACTGTGATCAGATTGTTTGTTCTTCTACTATTCGTTCTGTAGACTGTAAATTCTGTTCTATCCAAACTTCAGTACATAGATATTTAGTTCTCATACTTCATAGCTACAGATGTATTGCCTATATATTAATTCTTTGTATAGAGAGAGGCCCATTTTTGCTTTTACAAATTACTGTCTCTGTGATTTGTTCAATCTAAACTTCGCAATGCAAATGAAACTCGTGCCCACCTAGTTTTCGTCTAGCACTCTTTTAACCCCACCTAGCTCTCGCGTAGCACTCTTTCAGTCCCGCCTATATTCATAATTTTTTTTCGTACTGACGTTCCTAATTCTTGTTGCCATCTTTCACTTTAGTAAAAACATGAGCACTTTCAGAACTCGGTAAGTTTCACCAAGACGGATAGTAACTTGGCGTCTTCGCTTTAGTAATAGAAATGTCGTGAAATTCCCATAAGGTTGTTAGTATATGCCTTGAACTAGTCGTCTGGTGGCGCTGATAGAGGCGGGGATCTCGCTGTCCGGTCAGCGAGTCGGGGTCCAGGGGCGACGCGCCCTGGTTTTGGGGTTCGGGGGCAACGCCCCCGAGGCCCACGATATCTGTTATGTTGGGCTAGAGTTTCCTGTTGGGTTTAGTATATAAACGTCCTAAACCTAATTGTATTCTGTATTCCGTTTTTCCTCAAGATAATAAAACTACTCTCCTCTGCCCGTGGACGTAGCCAACACATCGTTGGTGAACCACGTAAATCTGTGTTCTTTCTTACATTCGTTACAACAAACTGGTATCAGAGCCCAGGAGGGGCTTGAATTCTGGTAAGAAAGATGTCTGGTTTAAACGTGAAGATTGATAAATTCACGGGGAGAAACAGTTTCAGTTTATGGCAGATCAAGATGCGAGCCTTGTTAAAACAACAAGGGATGTGGGCGCCGCTTGTGAAGAAGTCGGTGGATCCAGAAGACGCTGAGATGGCCATTCTGGAGGAGAAGGCACACTCGTCAATCTTGTTGTGTCTTGCAGATGATATCATCACCGAGGTCGCAGAGGAGGAAACTGCGGCTGGTCTGTGGTTGAAGCTTGAGAGTCTATACATGACGAAGTCTTTAACCAACAAGTTGCTTCTAAAGCGACGTCTGTTCAGTCTGCGAATGGAAGAAGGTACGACTCTAAGAGATCATTTAGATCAGTTAAACACAATTCTATTAGAGTTGCGTAATATTGATGTTAAACTTGATGATGAGGATGCTGCCTTAATTCTGTTGGTATCTCTACTTTTGTCGTATGAGAATTTTGTGGATTCTCTTATTGGTGGGAGAGATACTCTGACCCTAGAAGAGGTTAGATCATCTCTTCATACTAGAGAGATGCGTCATAAGGCGACCGGTACAAGTTCAGATAGTCAGGCTGTTGGTTTGGTAGCCAGTTGAAGTATGGGACAGGGAAACTCGGGGAAGAAGAAGACATTCAGGAAACCAGTTTCAAAGGGTCCCAAATCTAATGACGTCTGTAACTATTGTAAAGAGAAGGGACATTGGAAAAACGAATGTCTAAAGAAGAAGAAGCAGCATGAAAAAGCTTATGGTACTGCTGCTGTAGCAGATGATGACACCAATTCTGAAGAGGGATATGCCCTAGCTGTAGATGCAGACACATATCACAGGGATGTATGGATTTTAGATACTGGGGCGTCTCATCACATATGTCCACGCAGGGAGTGGTTTTCAACCTATGAGCAGATAGATGGAGGCAATATCTCTATGGCTGACAGTTCTCCACGCAAGGTGGTTGGAATAGGCTCAATCAAAATAAGAACACACGACGGTAAATTCTGTACATTGAATGATGTTAGGCATGCTCCACACATGACGAAGAATCTGATCTCTTTGGGTCTACTAGACAGTAAAGGGTTCAGGTACAATGGTGAAGGTGGAGTTCTGAAAGTCTACAAAGGTTCTAATGTGGTTCTAAAAGGTTTCCAGCAGGGTACTCTGTATATCCTGCAAGGTTCTACGCTGTCAGGTTCCGCTGCTGTTGCATCATCGGAGGTTCACAAGGATGATATGACCAAGCTATGGCACATGAGGCTCGGTCATATGAGTGAAAGAGGGATGCAAACTCTGTCAAAGCATGATCTTCTTGGTGGCCACAAGGTAAAGGATCTTGGTTTCTGTGAACACTGTATTTTCGGGAAGCTACATCGCAGCAAGTTTCCTAAAGCAATTCATAGAACTAAAGGCACGCTTGATTATATCCATTCTGATTGTTGGGGTCCTTCTCGTGTTGATTCTTTGGGAGGTCACAGATATTTTGTGTCTATGATTGATGACTACTCAAGAATGACTTGGGTGTTCGTGATGAAGCATAAAAGTGACGCTTTCAAGAACTTCAAGCAGTGGAAGGCATTAGTGGAAAATCAAACAGGGAAGAAGATCAAGCGGCTGCGAACTGATAATGGTCTGGAATTTTGTTCTGCTGAATTTGATGAGTTCTGCAAGTCTGAAGGTATTGCAAGGCATCACACAGTCCGGAATACACCACAGCAAAATGGTGTAGCAGAACGTATGAATCAGACACTTCTGGAGAGAGCTAGGTGCATGCTCTCTAATGCTGGATTAGAAAGAAAGTTCTGGGCAGAAGCGGTGACTACTGCATGTTTTCTGATAAATCGTGGACCTCACACAAGTATACATCTCAAAACACCTTATGAGATGTGGTCTGGTAAGTCTGCTGATTACTCCAATCTGAGGGTTTTTTGGTGTACTGCTTATTATCATGTAAGTGAGGGTAAGTTAGAACCAAGAGCTAAAAAAGGAGTGTTTGTAGGCTATGGGGATGGGGTTAAAGGTTTTAGAATCTGGTCTCCATCTGAAAAGAGGGTTATACTTAGTAGAAACGTAGTGTTTGATGAAAATTCTATGTTTAACCCTACTGTGAAGTCTACTATTGTATCAGAAAAGTGTAGTGTTGAGAGACAGGTGGAGCAACAAGTCACTCAAGATGAGAGTGAACCACAAGAAGAAGATCAACACTTACATTCAGAAACAGAACCAATGGCAGTTAATCAGCATAGTTTGGCTCATGAGCGACCTAGGAGAGCAAATTTTGGGCAGCCCCCCACAAGGTATGGCTTTGAGGACATGGTGGCTTATGCACTTCAGGTTGCTGAAGAGGTGGATCCCTATGAGCCATCCACCTACAAGGATGCAGTTACATATACAGAGTCTACCCAATGGCTTGCTGCAATGGGAGATGAGATGGAGTCACTTCAGAAGAATCAGACTTGGGAATTGACAAAACGACCTCAGGGGAGAAAAATCATTACCTGCAAATGGGTTTTCAAGAAGAAAGAAGGTTTGTCATCTGCTGAGGGCATTAAGTATAAAGCTCGGGTAGTTGCAAGAGGGTTCCATCAGAAAGAGGGAGTAGACTACAATGAGATTTTCTCACCAGTGGTCAGACATACTTCTATCAGGGTGCTACTAGCCATAGTTGCACATCAGAATCTGGAGCTTGAACAACTAGATGTGAAGACAGCTTTTCTACATGGAGAGTTGGAAGAGGAGATATACATGACTCAGCCAGATGGTTTCCAAGTTCCTGGAAAAGAAGACTATGTTTGCAAGTTGAAGAAGTCCTTGTATGGACTAAAGCAGTCTCCTAGACAATGGTACAAGAGGTTTGATAGCTATATGATAGAGATAGGCTACATCAGGAGTCCGTATGATTGTTGTGTCTATTACAACAAGATAACAAATGGTTCCCTCATTTATCTAGTCCTGTATGTAGATGACATGTTGATAGCTGCAGATAACAAGTCTGATATCCAGAAGTTGAAGGGTCTTCTCAGTGCAGAGTTTGAGATGAAGGATTTGGGAGCAGCCAGAAAAATTCTGGGAATGGAGATTTACAGAGATAGAAGTCAGAAGAAGCTTTTCTTATCACAGAAAGGTTACATCCAGAAGATATTATCCAGGTTTGGTATGTCTACTTCAAGATCTATAGATACTCCAAGTGCTGCAAATATTCATTTGTCTATTGCGTTTGCACCTAAATCTGCTGAGGAGAAGGAGTACATGTCTCGAGTTCCCTATACTAGTGCAGTAGGAAGCTTGATGTATGCTATGGTGTGCACTAGGCCTGATCTTGCACATGCTGTTAGTGTTGTCAGCAGGTTTATGGGTGAACCTGGAAAGGAGCATTGGCAAGCTGTGAAGAGAATTTTCCGGTATCTCAAAGGTACGTCTGATGTTGGTCTCATTTATGGAGGTGATACAAAGTGCTTAGTAACAGGCTATTCAGACAGCGATTATGCTGGAGATGTTGACACTAGGAGATCTATGACTGGTTATGTTTTCACTCTTGGTGGTTCTGTTGTTAGTTGGAAAGCAACTCTGCAGCCTACAGTGACTTTGTCTACTACTGAAGCAGAGTACATGGCTTTGACAGCAGCTGCAAAGGAGGGAATATGGTTGAAGGGACTGGTCAGTAGTCTTGGTTTACATCATGATCAGGCTGTTGTATATTGTGATAGTTTGAGTGCAATATGTTTAGCAAAGGATCAGGTTCATCATGAGAGGACTAAGCACATTGATGTCAGGTATCATTTTCTGAGAAGTGAGAGCAGAATTAAGGTGAAGAAAGTGGGTACTGCTGATAACCCCGCTGATATGTTCACCAAGCCGGTTCCGCACAGCAAGTTCCAACATTGTTTGGACTTGCTAAATGTTACAAGCTGTTAGTTGTCCTTTGGGGGCAACATCTGAGGCAGAGGAGTTATTTGTACGTCTGGCATTGTTATGATGCATCTGGTACATCTGTTTCTGTGAGAGGATTCAAGTCAAGGTGGAGATTTGTTAGTATATGCCTTGAACTAGTCGTCTGGTGGCGCTGATAGAGGCGGGGATCTCGCTGCCCGGTCAGCGAGTCGGGGTCCAGGGGCGACGCGCCCTGGTTTTGGAGGTTCGGGGGCAACGCCCCCGAGGCCCACGATATCTGTTATGTTGGGCTAGGGTTTCCTGTTGGGTTTAGTATATAAACGTCCTAAACCTAATTGTATTCTGTATTCCGTTTTTCCTCAAGATAATAAAACTACTCTCCTCTGCCCGTGGACGTAGCCAACACATCGTTGGTGAACCACGTAAATCTGTGTTCTTTCTTACATTCGTTACAACAAAGGTTTTTTGACAGTTTAATCAAAACAAAGGTTTTATTGGAGTCGACTATGGAAAGCAAGTCCATGTCTGCTCTAGGTGCACGGTTAAGAACATGCATTGGATGAAGTAATTCCAACAGAAGAATCTCAAATCCATGCTCCCAAATTTGCCAACATAAACGAAACATTATGATGATCATCATCTGGATTGGAAGTTCCTTTGAAATGTTTTAGACTTTTAGTAGAGGTCAGTGATCCATTAACCCTGTAGCAAGAGAAAGAAAAGAAAAAAGATTTCAACATTAATATTCACAAGATTTCCTTAACAAAGCCTCTTCTATTTAACTTTGTACAACTACTGTATCATATCAAAGTTGTATAGTTTCCAGAATTCTAAAGCTGAAAAGAATTAAAATAATTTTCATAAAAAAAAGAATTAAAATAATTTTCATAAAAAAAAGAATTAAAAATAAATAAATCTTGCAGTGAGTGGAATTCCACGTGTAAAGAGTATAGACTACTACTCTTAATAAGACGCGGCAGTCTTATTCACTCTAGTGCAAATGGAGAAGACGAAAGTATCAGACCACCTGGAGCCATGGCGCGACCTCCACGACAAGGTCGTCATGGTCACCGGCGCCTCCTCCGGCCTCGGCCGTGAGTTCTGTCTCGATTTGGCCAAAGCCGGCTGCCGGATTGTCGCCGCCGCTCGCCGCGTCGATCGCCTCCAATCTATTTGTGATGAAATCAACAAGCTTTCCACCACCGTGCCGCCGCAGACGAGAGCCGTCGCCGTCGATCTTGACGTCAGCGCCGACGGAGCTGCTATTCAGAAGTCTGTGCAAAAGGCTTGGGATGCCTTTGGGCGCATCGATGCATTAATCAACAACGCTGGTGTTAGAGGTTGCTTGCCTAATTCTCTAACTAATTTTCTTTACCTAATTTTTTATTTTTGAGATTTTTTATTGATTATTGAATTTCCTGAACTAATTTCGTTTTCGTTATATGTTTTTAGGAACAATTAGGTAACTCTAAAAAGCATTTGGAATATATTACAGCTTTCTAAACACAATTCTATGGTTAGATGTAGTGGTTTAATAGTTTAAAATGCTTTTGGTTTGAGCTGATTTATGTGTTCATGGACTTTGGAACTTGAAGTTATTGGTCGAAGTACTGATGTCGAATGAGATTAGTCAAGTGTGCTTGGAAAGATGCCTCCAATGCTGATTCACCTGTGAACTTAACTAGAGATTCCACTAGAGATATGCTTGACATTCGAAGTCAATTATCTTTTGCTGACTAATCTCAAGAGTTTTAACATTTTGAGGCTGTTTGCTGGCTTTCATCTCGTCAGCTACTGTCAGTCCAAATATCTTTCTTTCTTTTTATGCGTCAGTCCAAATGTTTTTGGACTTCTACTAATTTGATAGACAATGATTCTTAAGCTGCCAAAAAAGAAGAAGAAGCTTAAACAGTGCAAGTGTGTGCAATTTATGGCATGCGATATTTTTTTTATTTTTTGTGAAACACATTATAAATATTTCAACCAGCTTGATAGGTTAGAAAGATGATACTGTTTCTATGTAAATGTTAGAATAGCTTAGAAGTTGGACACCAAGTTTTTTTTTTTTCTGTGATTTTTTTTGGAATAAATTATCATAGAGACTATTTGTTGTTGAGAGACTGGTGAGAGCGTTCAGTGAGTATAGTGGGTCCAAGTAGTTGCCATTAGTGAGCCTCTTACATATTGATTAAGTTACCTTCAATCACAAGGGAAGGCAACTGAACACTTGGTTTTTTATTTTATTTTTATTTTTCATTTTATGTTTTTATGTATAAAAAAATTGGTTTAACTTACCCTCACTCATAAATGTCAGCAAAGTACAACTAGATAACCAAAAGCAATTCAATACCATCCTTTCCTGATCCTAGTCAGATTAGCTCTTTTCTTTTGCTCCCTTCATTCTTATACTACTTTATCTCGTTTCACCACTAGATATGTGATGCATCATTAAATCATTTTGTACAATGCTATTAAGAAATGGATATATGCATTGCATGAATATTGTTCTTTTTCACTGTTTCAAATTGTGCCCACTAGCCACTAGGAGAAGTTCCTAGCCAGTCCTGTCTTGGCAGGAATTATTATTTCTTTTAGATGTCTTTGCATTTTGGCCCCTTGGGTTGGCCTTTTCTCTCAGTTGTGGTCCTTGGCCCCTCGTAGCTGTGCTATGACTATTATCTTAGTGCGAAGAAAGATGGTAATCCATATGTTGTCTAGATTGCGATCTTGGAATTAGACGATTATTCTTTGATTACGTATAATTTGTTTAGCAACATTTACATCAGGGTTGGGTGTACTTGGGTCTAATATATGTACCTGCATGTTTAGACAAACATATATTTTGTGCACACACCAACTCACAATGCTAGATACAGCACAATAAATAGGGGATGCTGCCCTAGTAGTCTTATTTTCCTGACATACATTGTCTTTCTATGGATACATGATTACTCACCTGTCCAACTTATACTTTCTAAACTCACCTGGTGAAGCCCTGTTGACTACTTAAATTAAAACTCCTTTCGAATCAAGTTCTCATCTTCCATCTCTGGTCCTTAGGTACTGTGGCGTCTGCATTGGAGTTGTCTGAGGAGGAATGGAACAGCACCTTAAAGACAAACTTGACAGGCACCTGGTTGGTGTCAAAACATGTTTCTCTATGCATGCGTAATGCAAATAGGGGAGGTTCAATCATTAATATATCTTCCATTGCTGGTCTTAATCGTGGATATTTGCCTGGAGGTCCAGCATACAATTGCTCAAAGGGTGCCGTAAACACCTTGTCTAAGGTATTTTCACTGGAGTACAAATTTTCGGAATATTATCAGTAACTCAAGAGAAAGGAGTCATATTTGTGTAGTAACTCGATTTATCAATTTTGGCCCGTAAATGAAACTTAACTACTTGAAGTGATGCCTGCCATATTGGGTGGTGAATGTAGCATAACAGTAGCATTAAAGAAGACAAGTTACAAAGTTTATATATAGAGGAGGGATGAATCTATAAGAGCTTATACTTCAAAACAGAACTGGGTCTACAAGTTGTTCAGTTGTTTATAATTTAGTTTCCTTATGTCACCCTTTTTTGTTTTAAGCAATTCTTGATTCTTGGTATCTTTGGTTCAGTAGTTGCAACTCACAATTGTTTAAAAGCTAAATTGCTGGTCTTTTATAATATAGTAGACTTGAGATTGTTTGGCTTATTTGCACCATACAGCTTAATACTTACTAACTTTTCCTCATGTTTTTATTTTGGTATGAATTACCCGCAACTTTGTTCGTTTAACTCATACCATAATCCTAGCATTGTGCTTTAAGGAATTTTTTTTTTTCATTATTAAATTGTCATAACCTTCGACAGTGTTGATATTAGGGTTTTCTTATGGGTATGTACTTAAAAAATATTATTTATTGGTAGAGTGATGGAACTATACTGTTTTGTATTATGCTTAACAGGTCATGGCATTGGAGTTGGGGGCACACAAGATCAGAGTGAATGCAATATCACCTGGGCTGTTCAGATCTGAAATTACAGAGGGTCTTATGCAAAAAGATTGGCTACATAATGTGGCTTTGAGAACTGTCCCTTTGAGAACATTTGGCACTTCAGATCCAGCATTGACATCACTTGTTCGTTATTTGATACATGAATCCTCTGAATATGTCTCGGGAAATATCTACATTGTAGACGCAGGAGCCACCTTGCCAGGTGTCCCTGTTTTCTCTTCCCTTTGAATTTCATGTTGATCTATGTTCATGAGAAAAGAATCAACAGTAGTATAAGACATACCTGGTACCACCCTGCATGTGTAAGGTTTGAATAAGAAAAACAATCTGCAAGATCTTTGAGTAATGCAATAATAACATGTGTTGAGTAATGAAGCTTGGCCATTTTGTTTACGATTAGTTATTATCTGAGACATTACCGTCATAATATTTGATTTTCGATTATTTAGTATAATCCAAACATTAGATGTTTATTTATCTATTGATTTTTCAGTTTTTGTGATTCTTGTGAAAGTATGACAGCAGTAACTTAGTTTTCCAGTATTTCTTGCACATAATTGCGTGGTGAGTGGCAGCATGCATAAGGATTTGAATTCGCAGAAGGTTTTCTTGTAAGGCACTTGGATTGAGCAACGAGAAGGCATGGAAACTCCAACATTGTTTCATTTATTTTTATGCTTCGTGATCTGGCCACTTTTCACTCGAGCTTTAGTCATCATGTTGCTCCATGGTAATCTCGTCAACTTCGCATGAGGCTATAAATAAGATTAGACCAGGTAGCTTCACTTATCCATCTGTTCTTAATGCTTGTGGTGAAGAATATGAATATTGCCTTTGGGAGGGAGGGAGGGAGGTGCGTAAGGTCACTTATATCTGGTGCTAGCTGTCAACTGTGGAATTTGGTTGTCCAAAATTATTTGGTCTCCTTGTATAGGAAGTTTGGAACTGTGGGTGTTGCTCATCACTGATTTGACAAATGCCCTAATGGAATGTTATCTGTGGGATTGTAATGATCTCTTATTATGTCTGCACGAGTATGTCGTAGGAAGCATTGGAAGCTTGCAGGTGAACAAGGGTTACTCATGAAGATTGAAGAAAGAGATTTTGAATGCAAAGAAGAATGGCCTTTCATGTAATAGTGAAGGGTTTTTACCTTTTACCAAGATTTCCAGATGATCAGGGAGAGTGAGAATTAGAACTAGAGAAGGAGAACAGAGGTTGGGCTCCTTATTTCCATCTGCTTTCTCTACACATACTACAGATCGGAACATGTGAATCTGTGATGATTCGAAAGGGTTTCTCTAAGGCAGCTCAAGTTTATTCGAAAACAATGGCATTATTCTACCTTTTGTTTTGTCTATGCCAACCTCTTCAACAGTTGAGAAAATGATAGAGACGAGATCTGCACAAGGAATATATGGTCACTTAAAATACTAATGTTCCTTAACTTACTATGAACCTCCATCCTTGTCTCAATTATTATTCAGTAATAATACTGGTTTATTCACCAAAAGAGAGAGAAAGCGTGTGAGTATTTCTGTGGAATAACAATATGCATGGAATCAGGCTCCAGCTATGTAGTATCGACTAAAGAGTTTAATATGTGAGAATGCCAGTGCTCATTGCTAGCTTAACGACTCTACCTCTCCTATTATATATTGCATGTCCCCTCTCACCTAACATTGACCTTTTTTTCTTCCAAATATGAAAATTAGTGACTGATCTTGTCTTCTTAATGAGCTGGTTCTCCGGAGAAATTTTAATCCAATTTTTTTTTCTTTCTCATAGCTATTGCCGAGTTTGAAAATTGTAATGCAGTCTGATCTTTTGCATAAATTCTGCGAGTAGAAAAGGAATACAAGAAAAGTTGGGAGTTCTTTAACCAATTATGAATCTCAACTTGTGAATCAAATCATAGAAGAAACTTTTCGTATGCAATACAGAACAAAAATGTGAGTTAAAATCAGAGATATCATACGAGAGATTTAGTAGAGACCCCATAATAAACAGCCAAACATGGCTATGACCGTGTATTTGTGTCAAAGACTCTGAAGAGCATAAGGGTGTGTTTGGTGCGGCTTAAAAGTCATGGAGAAGCTACAAAGTGAAATTTAGTGTTTGGAAAACACATGGAGAAGCGACTTTTCTTAAAAGTCACTTCTGCTATTTACCTTACTCCGGTATACGTGT
Organism: Potentilla sterilis; assembly: GCA_963682095.1. NCBI lineage: Eukaryota > Viridiplantae > Streptophyta > Magnoliopsida > Rosales > Rosaceae > Potentilla > Potentilla sterilis. The sequence continues at coordinate 8,622,556 of OY821760.1, read as the reverse complement.
GAGCGCAAAATGGTATCACTTTTCTTAAAACACTGCCCACATTCTACTCTTTCTCACTTTCTACTGCGTTTTCTAGGATTCCCAGAGTCAGTTAAAACAGAGCATTGAAACCTTGAAAGAAACAGAAGACATTAAATAGCTATCAATTCAGTTGAGCAAGCAGTTGTAGTGTTCCAGGTTTTCATCTCACACATTCTTATTTATTATTCTCATCAACTTCCCCCTACCTCTAAAACCGCACCAACTTTATCTCTCTCCCAAAAAACATTAACTTTAAAATGCCATCTTCATTTTCTTAGAAAAAGCTCTTGACTTTCTTCCAATTCCCCAAAACCAGTTTCTGGGTTTTACTCGGAGCTCGTTTTCCGGTGATGGGTAACCGATTTATTTGCATGTCCAAGAAGGAAACCAAGGAGAATGGATCCAGAAGTAAGAGGGTGAACCGCTCACAGAGGAAGCTTCTTGCTGAAGATGAGTTCTTGCACAGGCAAGCTCTGTCTATGGCTATTCATCAGCACCAATTGTCTCAGAGGTTTGATGGATCCATGTCTAGGAGAATTAATGGCTCCACTAGCTCTAGGAGAACCACTCTGCCTGAATCAGTAGCCAAGCAGGTGAGGCACTTTTGATATGATGATGGGATCTGTGGTGAAAAGTTTGATTCTGAAAAGTGCTTAATTGTGTAGAGGCTTAGTTGGATAATCCATGTGATTGTGTGTGTTGTTGATGGAGTTGGAAAAAGTATTCTACTTTTATATTGATGGGATGAAAAAGTGAGTCACAAAAGTAGGGGGCTTTATATTGTTTTGATCATTTTGCAATTAGTGTTATGATCTTTAGTTAACTTTTCTTTATCTAGAAGCAAAAGTGTGTTGAAGGCTCTCCTTTTCCTTGAGACCCATGCAGATTCTATGTAGAATGGTTAGTGGTTACATATCAATACTTTTATCAGATAGTGAAGAGATGGCTGAGTTAGTGAGCTTTATGCTATTTAACCATTATTGATGGGTAAGGCACTAGCTGTTACTGGTGTGCTAATCCCAGAGCGATGCAGAAGAGCATTGAGATCTTTACATGTAGTTTGTTGGATCATTTGGATCAATTGAACCATCGTAGTGTTAAACCGCATTACTTTCCTTTTCTGGAAGAGCTCTTCTTTTTGTGTTAAACTGCTTCTTTTATAATATTTAAGTACTGATTATAATTTGAAGCTATCAATGTCTAGAAAAGTGCACTTGAATGCTAGAAAGATAAAGTTGTTTGAATCCAATTTTGTTCAAGATACACCTTCATGGGCTGCAAGATATGTCAAAAACTTTTATAGGGCTAGAGTTTAACACTGTATAGTCTTTCTCTTCTAGGTCTATAATACGTAGTTTTTCTTGGTAGAACTATAAGTTTCCTTAAATTATCTCCTTTTTCTACTTCTCATATCATTTGACCATTCTAATCAGTTATTACAATGATGTGGTGATTTACTCTGTCATGTTCATCATAACTTGAATTGATCTTCGTGATTATTAACTTTGTTGTACTTTCAGGTAGCTGAAAATTTGGATAACATTATGACAAAAAAGTTTATTTTAATACACGGAGAAGGGTTTGGAGCATGGTGCTGGTACAAAACGATTGCTCTGCTGGAGGAAGTAGGATTGATTCCCACAACCTTTGATCTCAAGGGTTCTGGTATTGATCTCACAGATTCTAACTCTGTTACTACTTTAGCAGAGTATTCAAAACCCTTGATTGACTATCTACAAAATCTTCCAGAGGATGAAAAGGTTACAAGCTATATATTATTTGATTCATTCCAATTAGCTAGTGTATGGTTAAAACTTAAAATCTGTATAATTCTTGTGCAGGTTATTTTGGTTGGTCACAGTACTGGTGGTGCCTGTGTTTCTTATGCACTGGAGCACTTTCCACAAAAAGTTTCTAAAGCAATATTCATCTGTGCCACTATGGTTTCTAATGATCAGAGACCCTTTGATGTATATGCTGAAGAGGTAAAACATATTATTATGTCCCTGATAGGGCCTATAACATCAATGAACAATGTTGAACTTGGGGATTTATGGCACCTTTACAGCACCACTTCTGAACAACATCATATGCTTCTTCATATTTCTTTGAGATTCTAGAGGGACAGTTATATAGTCAGAAATTCAATCTTCAACACGTTTTAATAAGAAATAAGGACACTAGCTTTATATTGATAATTTGATAGATTGTCAATAAAAACCACATCATGAAGCTGCATGTCTGAATCTTGTCTGTATGAACGGTCGTCATTGAATCATGCTATGTTAAATCATTAACAATGTGTGATATATAGATCTATTATCTATATATGAGAATACAAAGCTCCACATACTGAAGAGGAGGTCAGCATCCTCCTTACAGTAATTGAAAAGTTATCCTGTGTCCTTATTAATGAAAAGGCTATCGAAGTAATTCTTTAAAAATTATTCAGCTGGCAACCCATTTGTTTTCCTTCTTGTATTATCATGGTTTCATCCTCAAAGTAATACGACTCTTTCTCTTAGCAAGTCCTCCTTTACTCTCTTTTATCCCTTATAGTTTATACTCTTTGTTAAAAGAAAAATCTAGGACTTTCCTATTTGTATTAATAGAATCTTATTCAGTGTCTGTCTAGAATTGTGAAAATAAGGGCATAGGAGAATTCACTATACATGAAATTGGTAAACGATATACTGTATCTCACTGTGTATAATATATCTGAAAATAAGTCAACTCTTGAAGTACCATGTTCTTGTTCTGATAAGGAAATCTATATTGCAGCTTGGCTCTGCGGAGGATTTTATGCAACAATCGAAGTTTATGATTCATGGAAATGGAAAAGACCAGCCTCCTACAGGATTTATGTTTGAGAAAGAACAGATGAAAGGGTTATATTTCAATCAATCTCCTGCAAAGGTATGTTGCAACTAAAGCAGATAACTTTCTCCAAGTACTCCCAGGTTTCGGTTCCTAAATAGCTTTTCATGAAGCAGCACTTTAGCATAAACCCTAGATCCCCCCCCCCCCCCCCCCAACAACCTAAAATATATATATAGAAAAACATTGGAAGTAAGAGTAGAACATGTAAATGGGAGTGAGTGCGAATGAACTTGTAAGTTATGCACCTTCAAATTGTTCATATATATAAACTTCCTTTTTCCGTCTATATATGAAAGTCTTATTGCGTCCTTACTTGAGGTTTTTGGAACATGACACTCAAATTGTAGATTTTTCTGTACTGTTGTTTGTTTATTTTCTTTTTCATATTTTTAAGAAAATTAACATTGAGTTTGAAGGATGAGAATGGTTGATGCTATCCCCAATTATATGGGTAGTCTAGAATGGAAAAGAGAAGGCCCTGGTGCTGTGATTCAAAAGTTTGGGAGCTAGAACCATCCCCATGGAAGATAGATTAATAAACAGGGATAGGATGAAAATGGCTTTTCTTTTACAAAGGGGGAAATGGTGCTACAAATCATGATACTGGACATTTTAAATTCTGTTTGGCACTGTGCTCTCAGCAACAAGAACAACCGCTTATATGATGGAGATATGCAAGTCCTATGATGGAGATATGCAAGTCCTACCTGTAATTGATAAAATTGTTGGTATAAATTTAATATTTCCACACAAAAAGTATTGGATCCACTTTCAATATTAAGATATGAATTTTTTTGCATAGTACAGTTTCAAGTATAATCATATGAATAATTTACTACATATTAGGATTTCTTTAGTGTGTTATTTGTATAGGACACGTATCTGTTTTCCAGATTTCCATTAATATTTCCTTATAGAGCGATCTAGTCACTTTGTAAAGCTCAGTCCTAACTATCGAATATTATAATCTACCTTCCCAGACCCCTCTTAGAGAAGTCACACGGCTTTAGTTGGTTAATCTCCCAAACACAATCTATATTTATGGGATATGCATACATGCATGTGTAAATGCAGAACACAGGTGGGCAGATTTATCACTAAAGTGAGGGGGTGGGCAGATTCATGGATTGCTTTCACTTGAAAGTTTTTTATGTGCATATGTATTATGTAAAATAAATTTGAAATATCTAATTTAGATGAGGTTAATGGTAGAATCATGGTATGTAACAAGTATGGGTATCTCCACCAAAATACGACCTCTGTTGTGGTGTTCTGTGACCTTGTAAATCCACCTGGGTTTGTACACTGACATGATAAAACTATATGTAAATCTATCCATATTTAGTTTTATATAATGTACTTAAATATTAGTTATAATTTTATTAACAGCTAGTTCATTCCAGGATGTTGCTTTGGCCATGGTGTCCATGAGACCTATCCCACTAGGTCCGATTATGGAGAAACTGTCACTGTCGCCTGAGAAGTATGGAACTAGCAGGCGCTTCTTCATTCAAACATTAGATGATCGGGCACTTTCACCGGATGTCCAAGAAAAGCTAGTGAGGGAAAATCCGCCAGAGGGAGTGTTCAAGATAAAAGGCAGTGACCACTGCCCATTCTTCTCAAAGCCAACATCTCTGCACAAAATTTTGGTGGAAATTGCTCAAATTCCATAGCACAAATATATGGAATGAGATTCCTTTATTTTACCTTCCCTTTACAGACAGAAGTGTAGCTGATTACGTAGTTCGACAATGCGATCATATGGAAGGCCATGGTTGTATGTAGAACATTCCGGCCCGGTTTCTTTGTGCAATTTCTGGTTAGTAAAGATCAAAAGATATGTCGACTTACATTTTAGAAAAGCATTCCCTTGTAGTCATTCCTCTATATGGCTCAAGAAGCTTCAATATACGACCGATATTCTTCCGTTGTGCTAAAGTTAGCTGTAACTGGTGGTAAATTATATGTTCTGCCGTTTTAAAAATTGAGGTACATGTTATAATCTTTAGTTTATTTCATACTGGTTTGTTTGTTTAAAAATATATCTTCTATGTACATTAGCTGATTATTATCAAAGACCAAGTGTATCAATTATATGTTCTGCAACATTTTACATAAAACATGTCAAGAGGTTGTTCATAATAAACTAAGGCTTTGGCAATTAATTAATTTTTTTTTATCAAATCAAATTGAATGTTTTGTTTTTTTATACTTCATAGATTGGAAGTGAAATAATCTTGGAGGTATTAGTATAATCTTCTAAAAAGAAAAGCTTTTATTGATGTAATTGCCCAATGGGCATTTTGGAAAGATTAAGGAGGTGTAAACAGTATTTTACTATTTTGTAAAAATAAATTAGAGGTCTATTAAGTAAGGAGGTCTAAGTGTCAATTTCAGAGGTATGAATAGAAGCTCCATTTCATTGAGCCAAAAGGCTTATTGGGAAAGAGTAGCTTAAGGGGGCTAACAATCCTCTATCTTCATGAATTGCAAGCACAACCAGTCGCATCGAAGTTCAGCAAGAGACGAGCCAACCAATGACAGCTTCGAAGATCTATTGTAAAACTACTGGTTTTATAACAACATATAGAAAATGTTGGTCCGAATAGTAGAATGTTAATACCACAAGTCTGAAGTGTAAGCATAGCATGCGTTAAACTTAAGAGAAAATTCACCAATAGTGCCTCAATTCTTGTGACCCGGTTAGTTTGATACCTGACCTTTAAAATTGATCAAATTGATACCTGAACTTGTGTTTTGCCATCAATGAGGTGCCCTGTCCAATTTCTGTCAACAATTTATTGATGTGGGTCTCAAAAAAAGATAGACACAGGTCAGACGTGGGTCCCAAATAAAGATCGCCCCCGATTGAGCGGGATGTGGATTTGAGGAGTTTTTTTTTCCTGAAGAGAAAGGGAGAAAGACGGTGAAGAAAAAAAGAAAAAAAGGGAGTATGAAAGTTTTGGTTTCAGTAAAATGAATTCATTTGCCATTTCTGTGGGACCCACTTTAATAAATTAACGGTACTGTAACGGAAATTGGATGGGGGCATCTCATTGATGGCAAAACACAAGTTCAGGTATCAATTTGATCAATTTTAAAAGTCGGGTATCAAACTGACCGGGTTACAAGAGTTGAGGCACCATTGGTGAATTTTTCTCTAAACTTAAACCAGAAGGTGAGAAGATATTCCATAAAAAAAAAAAGGGAAAAATGACCATTTGCACATAAATTGGTTAAAAATTGACCATTCCAATGTTTATTGCCCAGATCAATGAATTTTGGCAAAAATACCTAATTACCCTATATTAAACCTTAATATCCTCACCTCTCTCTCTCTCTCTCTCTCTCTCTCTCTCTCTCTCTCTCTCTCTCTCTCTCTCTCTCTCTCTCTCTCTCTTCCTCCAAGTACTGCTACAATTCCGAGCTCTGCGATTGATGTAGGATCTCAGCCCCTCCCCCACCTCCAATCTCAGTTACCCCCCAAATTCCCATGAAGAATCCGAACCCGAATCCAAACCCGAACCCTTCTCTGACTTCTCCTCCCGCCTCCCCAACTTCGACGACCTCCTCCTCTTCGACCTCTCCTCCTTCCCCTCTCCCCTCCCGCAACGTGGCACCACCATCGCCACCCTCGCCGACTCTGACAACTCCAACTCTGGTGCCGTCTATTTGAGATTGTGAGGACGGAGGAGTTTGTGACAAGTGGACAGAGGGTGAGATCGAGGCGGGTGAGAGACGGGTAGCGGGTGAGGATTGTGGGGAGGTGATCGGAGTAGAGAGGGGTGAGGGTGCGGCGGTGTTTGGATTCTAGGGAGTAGAATGACTTGCAGACTAGAGAGAAGCAAGTCATTGGTACGCTGTATTTGGTGGAAAACTCCTCGAGGTGGTGCAGCCAATTTTAGAAGGGAAGGTGGCTACCGCCTGAGATGGTTGATTACTAGTACTTGCTTGGTGGCAGATCTGATCCCAGTAATCAGATTACTGACCCCCCAGTAATCAAATTACTGGGGGTCAGTAACCTGATTACTGGGGGTCAGTAACTTGATTACTGGAAATCTGTAATCAGTAACCTGATTACTAGGGGTCAGTAACCTGACTATTGGGGGTCAGTAACTTGATTAATGGGGGTCAGTAACTTGAATACTGGGGGTCAGTAACTTGATTACTGAAAATCTGAAATCTGTAAATTGCTTACTGGGGGTCAGTAACTTGATTACTGGGGGTTAGTAAATTGATTACTGAAAATCTGTAATCTGTAAATTGTTTACTGAGGGTCAGTAACCATCGTCCAATAACCTGATTATAAAAAAATAAAAATAAAAATCGGCGAAAAAAAAATAAAAAATTCCGGTAAAAAAAAATTTGGTGAGCGGACTCCAGCGACCGGCCATGGGAGGCCGGCGGAGTTGGGTGACATTTCGGCAAAGTTTCTTTATCTTCCACTTTCTCAGCACATTATACTTTAAAAATCTGTTAGATAAGACAGAAGGACAAAAAATGAAGAAAAAAATTAAAATTGTACTAGGGTTGAAAAAGATTTGATCAAATGGGTAATAGAGTTGTTACCTTTTGTTGAATAAGAGAAGAAAATAAGATGGTAATTGAAATGGATAATAAGGGAGTCAAATTAGCACTAAATGAACATTTTCTATATAAAAAAAAAAGATACCGAATTTGTATTGACTTATGGACAAATTACTAAATAAAAAGTAGGGGTGGACATTCGAAACCGAAAACCGAAAAAAACCGAGCCGAAATTCGAACCGAAACCGAAAAAAACCGAACCGAAAAAAAACCGAACCGAAAGGAAAAAACCGAACCGAACCGAATCAATTCGGTTTGGTTTTTGGTTTTACCTTGTGAAAAACCGAACCGAACCAAAAAACCGAATTCTCATTAAAAAGATGTCGTTTTGTATTTTATTATTAAATATTTGATTTGATTAATGTGATTTTAGGTTTTATGATTATATATTTTACTTTTTTATTAATATTTTATATTTTATTTTGTTTTTGTGTGAGGTTGTGTGCATGTCAAAATATTCAAAATGTCTGTGTAGGACTCTAAGTAAAATATTAAGAGTGTTGTGTTGTCTAAAAATTCCAAGGCCATATTTTTTTAATTTAAAAATATTAAATTATGATGTCATAGTTTGAATTTTTAAGAGTTAAGACTTTAGTGGTTACAATTTTTGTAGATTGATGATTTGTTGTCATAAATATTACCAATAGATTGTATGCGTATGCTTATAAAAATAAAGAACTATCAGGAACAAAAAAAAACTCAACTACTTGAATCGTCGAATTAGCGAATTTTGAATTTTTCACAAAGTTTTTTTTTTAAATACAAATATTTAATATTATATTTTTTGCAAAAAAAAAAAAACCAAAAAAAAACCGAACCGAACCGAACCGTTCGGTTTGGTTCGGTTTTCGGTTCACTCCCTCTAAAAATAAAAAACCGAACCGAACCGAACCGAATTTTTAGTTCGGTTTGGTTCTCGGTTTTGGTCAAAAACCGAACCGAATGGAACCGAATCCACCCCTAATAAAAAATATGCATTTACAGGCATATATCAAGTTCACCATAATATGCGCATGTTCATGGCTGTAAAAACTGTTTACTATTATACCTAAAAACCTATTCCCAAAATTTGTTATGAAAAACAAAATATAAACATAAATACATGCATAAGAAGAAGGAATTATATATTTCTCGTGTTAAAGGAGAGGTGAGACAGTGTAAGGCATGCCCTAATTTATAAATTTAACCATCAATCTACGTGATCCACGAATTGCGTAGGCAAACATTATTTTGACAGCATTAGTACATTCACTGATTGTGCTAATCCATTAAAAACTACTCTGTCAATTTCGATAGCAGCGGAAATGCTTATGAAGTGGCCGGACCACAACGATTACAGGGTTCGTTTTCTGGCACATGCTAGATACAATTATATCACTTCTCCTTAGCTATATGTTAAATTTCTTCCAATATATACCTCATCATTTTTTTATTTGAAGTGTGGTTCATGAGTTCATTAACTACAATATATTTGACACTATCACATGTTAATTTTATTTTGATGTCACACGTACATTTATTGTTTATTCACTGCACAATTGTACGCAAGTATTCCAGTCGAAAAAAAAAAACTGTATGCAAGTATGTGGCTAGCCATGTTTACTAAAACCAATTTTTTTTTTAATTAATTTTTTTTTTTAAATATACAAAAGGCGTGTTCTAGTTGCACCTCCAAAACTGTTGAGTATATCTCAATTTCTTAATATACCTCTGTTATACTTTTTAAATTCTTAAAAAACATAAGCTACTACAAGAAAAACCATCTTAGACAGCGAAAAGATACAGAATTCGTCGCCTAAGATATGTAAGGCGACAAAAAAAATTTCGTCGTCTAAGAAACATATTTCGTCGTCTAAGAACACTCTTAGACGACGAAATTCTATATTTATCGGCTAAGAAAAGTTTTAGACGACGAAATGGTAATCGTCGGCAAATTTCATTTCTTAGAAGACGAATATAAATTTCGTCGCTTAAGAAATAATCTAAGACGACGAAATTTCAAATTTCCTCGCCTAAGATATTACTAAGACGACGAATTATATATTTCGTCGGCTGAGAAAGTTCATTTTCCGACGAAAAATATTGTCGTCGTCTCTTTTTTTCTTGGACGACGAAAAATAGATTTCGTCGTCTTAGTGTTTTCTTAGGCGAGTGAAAAATTTTATGTCGTCGTCTTAGTGTTTTTCTTAGGCGAGGAAAATAAAGTTTCGTCATCTAAGTGATCCCAGACTATATAAACTGAACTGGTTTCCAGATCGGGAAAAATAGAAATTTTCAGAAAATTTTTCCTCCCACAAAATTTTTCCACTGATTTTCGTTTTTGGATGTGAAAACCTTCAAGGCAGGTCTTCTTAAGGCTTCTCCTCTCCTACCCATCGAATTTTAACTTGGTATGATCTTTTTTTTTCATCTTTTTCAACAAATATTTCCATTTTTTCTATTGAAATATATATATATATATATATATATATATCCATTTTTTGTGTGGTTATATACAAAATCATGCATATTGTGATGAGGGGATAATATATATATTAATCCTTTTGTTGATCTATATAGTTAATTGTTGGTTTTTGTGAAATTGTTGAATTATATATATTAATTATTTGTGATATAAATTAATCTTAATTAATTAAATTAATAATTGTTATTATTATCAGAAAATCATTGTTTTATGATTTATAATTAGCGGTGAATGAAAGAATGATTAATTCTTTTATTCACTGATGTACATGCGCGCATTTATATATATATCCTTAGAAATTCCGTTTGAGAATCATGGAGAGATTCTTGAATTGTCCCATTTTTGGACAGTTTGGGAGCATACGACTTTGTTTCGCAGTTTGTATAAGTCTTCTGTATTCGTTTGCGGTCGTGGGTATATATTTCGACGGGGTCTCCCAATACTGTTCTTTGAGTGCATACTAGGTATATAGATATTCGTGCACTTGAGGAACTGTGGGGAGATGCTGTCGAAATTTTCACACGACTGAAAACGAACACATAAGACTTACAAACTGTGAAACAAAGTCGTGTGCTCCTGAATGGGATTAGGACCCTAACCGGAGGCATAAGTTTGAGAACAAACATGCATGTTTGTTGCTTAATTTGTGATTATTTGTTATTTATTATCTTATATATGACATGTGATGGATATAGACAAGAGTTGGATGCAGTACCCCAGGGGAAGCATTGAATACCAACAAGGAGTATGCATTTTTTTGGATTTTGTACGTGAACATGGTGGAGGAAAGAAAATACACATGTGTCCATGCTTAAGTTGTATGAACACGAAGTTGAAAACGATAGTCATAATCTACGATCACCTGAGTAACAGAGGTATTATGCGTAATTATACAACATGGAGTAAACACGGTGAAGTTGCGGTCTATGAACCTACGGTTGCCGAAATCCAAGCGGGATACCGTGACCGGACATCTAGTGGTGCTTTCGACCCTTATGAAGACCCGGCTATGAACATTTTACATGACACTTTTCCTACATTTGCTCCAGTACACCAGGAAGAGCCCATTTATGATGATACCACTGATGCCGCAATTCCTCTTCTTGACAGTGGTGATTATGATAAGTATACCAGACTCCTAGCTCAAGTGCAGATCCCATTATTCGAGGGTAGTTCTCACACTGTTTTAGGGACCATCATCTCACAGATGCAGTTGAAAGTCAAGAGTAGGTGGACAAATGACTCTTTTGATAGTCTTCTAAAACAGTTTAAGGAACACCTTCCACAACCTAACTACATACCTGATAGTTATTACAAGCTACAAAAGATATTGGGCGATCTCGGTCTCGGTTATAACAAAATCCACGCCTGCAAGAACAACTGTGCTTTGTTTTACAAAGACAAAGCCGACCTTGATGAATGTTCCATATGCCACGCGTGGAGGTGGGAGCAAGGCACAGTTAAGGAAAACAGTGTTCCTGTGAAGGTACTTCGTCATTTCCCTTTAATTCCTAGATTGAAGCGTCTTTACATGTCTTTACACACAACAAAAGAAATGAGATGGCATGGAGAGAGAAGGACAGATGATGATACTCTCAGACACCCTGCAGATGGTGAGGCGTGGAAGTCTTTTGACAGATCATTCCCACATTTTGCAAGAGATGTTAGAAATGTAAGACTCGGCCTTGCCTCAGATGGATTTAATCCCCATGAAAATATGAGTTTGAGTCATAGTACATGACCTGTTATTCTCGTCCCGTACAACCTGTCTCCTTGGATGTGTATGAAGAAGGAATTTAGTATGATGTCTCTGTTAATTCCCGGCCCAAAGTCTCCAGAAAAGTGTCTGGATGTCTATATGCAACCTTTGATCGACGAGCTGTTAGACTTATGGGAAAATTGAGCTCTTACTTTTGACAGGCACAGTAGAAGATCATTTATGATGAGAGCAATGTTGATGTTTACCATAAGTGATTTTCCTGGTTATGAGATGTTGTCATCTCAGGCAACTAAAGGTTACAAAGCTTGTCCTGTTTGCTTGAACGAAGTCCATTCTGTTTGGTGCGCTGGGAAAGTGTGTTACTTGGGTCACCGTAGATGGCTTCCAGCTAACCACCCGTGGCGGTTTGATGATAAAGCATTTGATAAAACAGTAGAGCTTCGTCCTAAACCCCGTCTGGAACGGTGATGAAATTTTGGAGAAGCTGAACTCTTTCGATTTCGGGGTGTTGAGCGGTGATTTATCTATACCAGTTCCGGAACGCCCTGATGAGTACAAGTGTTTTACACACAAGAGTAGATTCTATGATTTGCCTTACTGGTCGAAATCTATTCTTAGGCACACCTTAGATGTCATGCACATAGAAAAGGGAGTAAGTGACAGCATTGTGGGAACAATTCTTGATATCAAAGGAAAGAGTAAGGACACTTTGAAAGCACGTCAGTATCTGAAGGAGAAGGGATTACGAAAACACTTGTGGCCAGTGAAGACGGCGTCAGGGACTTTCATACCTGTTGCACCTTACACAGTTAAACCGGCTTTCAAGAAGCAGATTTTCATATGGTTTAAAGGAGTACAATATCCTCATGGGTATGCAGGAAATATATCTCGGTGTATTAACTTGGGGCTTAATATGTTTAACGGATTGAAGAGCCACGACTGTCATGTATTGCTACAACGTCTTATTCCAGTGGTTATCCGACCCTATTTGCATCCAGATGTGGTCGAACCTATAATAGCGTTGTGTAGGTTCTTTCAGAAGTTATGCGCTAAAGAGCTGAAGAAGTCAGATGTTCTCATTCTTAAAGAAGACATCATCTACATTTTGTGCAAATTGGAAATGATTTCCCCCCCTGCTTTCTTTGACAGTATGATTCATCTGATGATCCATCTTCCAGATCAAGCACTGCTTACTGGTCCAGTTCATTGTACCTGGATGTATCCTCAAGAAAGGTACTATTTATCATTCGTATTTTCCCATTTGTCATAATATTGTCTTGTATATATACTTAACTAATAACTGTACGTGTAATTTCAAACAACTGTTTCAATACAAACAGTTATGTAAAAGCAAGAGTAACCCTGAAGGATCGATAGCGAAGTCGTACATTGCACATGAATGTGTAACATACTGCAACTTATATCTCCGTACCAGTGACAAAATAGAATCTTCTACAACAGCCTCTACAGTACCAGAGTGCAAACTTTCAGTCATTTCGAGTGTTGTACGTCCGTTTGGTAATTTACCAAGTTCAGAAAGATTGTCAGATGCTGAGCTAATTAAAGCTCATTGGTGTGTACTACAACACTGTGACGAAGCACAATATTTCATGCGTGAGCATTTGAAGCTTATTGAAGGAAATAGTAGAGACCGAAGGACGAATTTGACGCACAAAAGAACCTTTAATTTCCTGATTACTTTCGCAAATGGGTACGTCATAACATTTTTTCTGTTACAATATCTTCATTCCAATATTATTATTTTGGTTAGTTCAATTTAAATAATTTATCACAACGTGGCAGGTGGGAAATCTCTGAAAACAAAAGAGTGATTGGTACTCGCGAGAATTGCACCATTTGGCTAGAACGCCGATTTCCCACAGGGTGCGAGCGATGTGTTTTGTCAACGGCGTCAAGTTTGTGACACTTCAACGAGATGTTAACCGCATAACGCAAAATTCCGTGGTCATGGTAGATGGTGACGACTTAACCTACTATGGAGTGCTACTCGCCATTGTCGAACTACTATATGGGAATTGTGTTGTCTTGTTCAAGTGTAGATGGTTCAACACTAATGAAAGTGTTCCTGGGAGTACAAAGATGGATTACGGCATGTTATCAGTGAATACAAACACAAGTTGGTATGAAAATGTGCCTTTCATTCTTGCCAGTATGGCAAAACAGGTGCTTTATCTTGATGATCCTAAGGCCGGGGGATTTTGAAAAGTAGTTATCCCGATGTCACATAGGAATATATGGAGTGCGACTACAATTGAAGGGGGTGAAGAAAATGATGATGAAGATGACGACGACACTGATGAACCATATCAAGAGCATTCAGCTTCTCAAATCCCTAATGTGGAGGCTATTCGCGACAACAACCGCTTACATTTCGTCACTTCTGATGAATACATTGCAGTCCCAAATGCATCTACATCTCAAAACAAAGTCAATGACGACTTCATTAATGACGAGAATGATGAGGAATCAGAAGATTATGAGGATTCTAGTGAAGACTTCACTGATGATTGAAGATGCAGACAATACAGACGATGACGATTATGATGGAGAATCATGATGATTTAAATTATGTTTTTAAATTCAATAAATTTGTTTGTGATGTATAATTACAAGGATTCTAATTGTGTGGATGTACGTACTTCTTCGATTTAAAAATAAGTACTATATATTAATGTTATATATATAAGTTATTTATTTTTTATATTAATTAAATAATATATATATATATATATATATATACACACGTATATTTAGAGTTGGAATCGACGAAATGCACCTATTAACTCGTTTTAATGAAGTCCGCAGTATAGATTTTGTAAAAAAAATTGAAATAAGTGAGAAAGTTGCAAAAAGTTTAACAAATACATTTGGTGGCTTAATTTTACGCTAAAATCCAAAATTCTTTAATATACTTAGTCGACGAAAAATATCTTTCCTCGTCTAGGTAGGATACTTAGTCGACGAAATAAAATTTTTCTCGTCTAAGTATGATTCCTAGTCGACGAAAATCTATTTCGTGGACTTTGTTTCTTACTTAGACGAGGAAAACAAAGTTTCGTCGACTAAGTATCCTACTTAGACGAGGAAAACAAAGTTTCGTCGATTAAGTATCCTACTTAGACGAGGAAAGATGTTAATTTCGTCGACTAAGTAAAGATGTTAATCCCTCTTCGGTTCCGGACCCCAACAACCCTCCCCAGCCTCCGCTTCAGTCCTCTGCCTCCTAGCCCCCTGCCCCAAGCTCCGCCTTGTGGCCCCCTGCCCCAGCCGCCGCCTCGTGGCCTTCTCTGAGTCGCCGCTCTGTGGCCCCGGCCTCTTCTCAGTCCCCGCCGCCGAACCTCGCAGCCGCCGGAAAGCTCTCCATCCTCCTCTGATTCTTCCTCCACCTCAGTAGCCGCCTCGGTCCCTGCCCTAACCTCCGCCTCAGTAGCCGCCTCGGTCCCTGCCCTAACCTCCGCCGGTTCGGTGCGTTTTTCAGCTCAATTGGGCCGCCTTCTCTTGCTTGTTTTGTCTATTTGTTGATGAAAATTTCACTTGTTTACATATGCATATCAGTTAATTTCCATTAGTAATATGGTGGATATTGGTCCACAATTAGACTCGATCAAATGCATCAACCCATGGCTTTATTACTCTAAAATATATGGAGATGTTGTTCTATCACCTCATTTATGAAATTATTACAAGAAACTAGAATTCTATCATCTCTAGTACGTTATAGGTATTTCACCCATGGCCAATGCTGATTGTATTTTAGCTGACTTTGGCAGTAGTAGAGAGTGGGCTAAGTAGTGAAGTTTTTGTTCTTCACATGCTTCGATTCTTCACCCCATTAAAGTTGCAATGCATGTGGATTAACTAAATTGGAAAATTAGTGAGTTCATTTGCTGTGAGTTATAGGGTGTGTCAGCCTCCCCACATCCCCTCATTTGTCAGCCTCCCCACATCCCCACATGTGGAATAGGGCATTTGGCAAGCTATGCAGAAATGGCAGCTAGCTCTCATTTACCCTTCTTTGTGCAAGTACTAATCACTTGATCTGTTGATCAGTCCCAAAATCATTTACTCTGCTTTCAAAATTCTTCATTTATCAATTAATCAATGGTAACCCAACTGCATGAATGGTAATACAACTTTTACCTGGTCAAATCATTATTTACAAGTAGTTTCTTGTAGCCTGTAATGGTTCTGCAACCTATATTAAGAGTAGCAGGTTTTCAGGTTTTCGGGGAGGGAGATGGCACATAGATTTTTAATTTATTTAGTCCGGCTCTCTGTCTCTCTCTCTCTCATTATAGTCTAACAGGATTTAAATGTGGCTATTGAATTAGCACTAACTCGATTTCAATGCAGGATGTATTAAGTTTAATTTATTAGGTTTCTTCTAGTTCCTGGCAGTTAATATATTGATATTAGAGCATCTCCAACAGCTTCTCCATTTTCTTGATTTTCTCAATTTTTAATGATTTTATGTCTTTTTTCACTCCAACAGCTTCTCCATCTCATTCTCTAAAATAGGGAAATAGATGAAAAAAAGCAATACATTCTCCAAATTTACAGAATCTCTAAAACAATTTGGAGATAACTACAATATTAATTTTCACGTATTCCAACAACTCACAACCAACCAATTTTCAGCAACATTAATATCTATCTTGCTTAAATAATTTTTATAATTCAAAACTACTTTTTCTTAAATGATTTGTTTTAAATAGTTAATATTTTGTTGTTGTAATAAATGCATAAATGATAAATCTGCAAAATAAGGAAGCTGTTGGAGTTGAAGCATAAACTTTTTAGAGATTTTAACTTTTGCTTCCCTATTTTGCAAAAATTTTGGGAAAGCTGTTGGAGATGCTCTTATACTTGCAAACCTTGTGTGAAGCTATAGGAAATGGTTTGATCCTTGCAAGTTCTCCATTGGCAGTTGCATTCGTATATCACCTTATATTGTCTTGCATACAACATTTGATCCCAGCTTTCAAGTTGTTCGTTGGTGAATAGCGAATGATTTTGAGGAAGTAAAACATTTATTTGTCTGCATGAAACTTGCTTGCTACTGAATATTGAATGATATGAAGTTGTGATATAATGAACCTGCTATTAGGCACTCCAGCGACTGAAACTATATCTGGTATCTATTTGATTATAGTTTGCAACCATTTCGACTAAGAGCAGCAGAGCTTGCATCTTGCATGTGCCAAAGTTAGACGGGCGGAGGAGGAGGCCCGAGAGGCTAGAGACCGTATAGCACGGGCAGAGGAGGAGGCCCGGCAGGCTAGAGATCGTATCGCATGTGCAGAGGAGGAGGCACGACAGGCCAATGAGGAGGCACGACAGGCCAATGAACGAATCGTCCAACTTCAGGAGGAGGCACAAGAAGGTAAATATCGTCTTAGTCGGTTGGAGCAACAGTTCTTAGCGTTTCAGTCATGGCGTTAGGTGTTAGGACGTTTGAGTTTTTATGAACAAATCGTATTTCATTTGTATGAATATTTTTATTTATATATTAATTATATATTCTGCATGAATTTTTTTTTTTTTAAAGTAATCTACTTACGCGACGAAAATGTAAATTTTCGTCGTCTAAGTTCCACACTTAGACGACGCAATTATATTATTTCGTCGTCTCAGTTTCTCACTTAGACGACGAAAAAAATAATATTCGTCGCCTAAGTGTAGAACTTAGACGACGAAAATGTAAATATTCGTCGTCTAAGTGAGAACACTTAAGCGATGAAAATAAAAATTTCGTCGTCTAAGATTCTCACTTAGACGACGAAATTGAAAATATTCGTCGTCTACGTGTTCTCACTTACACGACGCAATTTTATTTTTCGTCGCCCATTCTTGCTTCTTAGACGACAAAAAAACTTTCGTCGCTTAAGTGGGAACTTGCAGACGACAAGTTTCGTCCCCTAAGAAAATCAATGTCGTCGGGAAGAATCTAAGACGACGAAAATTTGTCGTCGTCTAAGAAGTCACTTAGGCGAGGAAATTTATATTCTTTCGTCGGCTAAGTACTTAGACGACTACTTCTAGGCGACGAAACTTAGACGACGAAAATTTGGTCATCTAAGTTATTTGGCGACGAAAATACACCTAGACGACGAAAATATTTCGTCGGCTAAGGTAGTCAGTCTGGTAGTACACATTCTCTTGTTTACCAAAATATCCCAACTTATCTTTATCTCCACAGTAGTTGTTTCATGGACTCTTCACTAACCAAATGAAAATCTAATAGTCTCTTACTCTCATATCCAATTTAGTTAAATCAATCGCCCACTCTTCTTTAGGCCATTTGTCCTCAATTTCGCGTCAAAGACTACAGCTCAATAGTTATGTAACATTGAATGCAGAACGACAACAATTTGATCGCTCATGTGCACAGATAAGAATATATATAAAGCACACAAAATATGGAAATTATGTTAAAGCTGTAACTAATACTATCATCTACATATTAACAATTGTATTGTCAATCTCAAAGACAATTAGAGAGGGGCAATCTCAAAGACAATTACAGAGGGGTTTCATTTTATTATAAAGTAGTGCCTAATGATAATATATATTTATATATAAATTTTTAATTACCAGAAAGTAATTGAAATAACGAAAGGATATGAGACATAAATCTTAATACTTCTCATAGTATGAATTCACATCTAACCATGAGAGATTGAAAGAAGAATATATTTTAAAAGTAAAAAGAAGATAAGAAAAGCAGAGAAGAAGAAAATAAATTATTCTCTATTGTTATTTATTTATTTGTCTTTATCTGTCATTTCATAAGAAATAAAAAGGTCAAACAAAAATAGAAAATTGGTGAAAGTGTATAAAACAATATTGGAGGTGCAAATAGAACCCCCCTTATACAAAAACATAACTGCGAATGCAAAATGAAGCCTCTAACATCACCTAATTTCCATGATCCATTACAGCACTTAAACACCAGAATATCCCACGAAAACAAAAGGCTCCCGACCAAACCGTAAATCAGAGGACTGCCCTATTCATAATATTTTGTCACGTACAGTTTAAGCCAGCATCAAGCACACTAGTCAAACAGTCGATCATCATCATCTGGAAGTGGTTGGTGTACAGCCCTGTCCATGTCCTCTTCAATCTTTCTCTGTTCAGCCAAGTCAATGTGAACCTCTGGAGGAGCGAGAGCAGGTGTTTCAATAAAGAACACTTCCATATTTCCAGCAAGCTTTCTGGCAAGGTACAAGAACGGTTTCTCAAAGTTGTAGTTGCTCTTGGCAGAAATTTCATAGTACTGCAGATTCTTCTACCTGTGAAAGGTAACCTGCTTTGCTTTCACCTGCCTATCCTTTACATCCACCTTGTTACTGCATAACACAATTGGAATGTTCTCACATACCCTGCATAGGTCACGGTGCCATGTCGGGACATTCTTGTATGTCAGACGAGCAGAGTTACATCAAACATGATGATGGCACACTGTCCATGAATATAGTATCCATATCTGAGTCCACCAAACTTCTCCTGACCAGTCGTGTCCCAGCAGTAGAATCTTATCTTCCCAAAGTTGGTGTGGAAATCCAATGGATGAACTTCGACACCAATCGTCGGTTCGTATTTCTTCTCGAACTCTCCGGTCAGATGTCGCTTCACAAAAGTCGTCTTCCCGGTTCCGCCGTCGCCGACGATGACGAGCTTGAAGCTAGGGTAATCCACAGTCGCTTGATTCGGAAGAGCCATAGTTGCAACTTGATCGAGAATTCGAGTTTAGGGTTTGGGGATTTGGAGATTTCAGATAGGTTTCTGATTTAAGAAGAATAGTGAAGGCTTGGAAGGTATTATTTATAGGAGCCACCGACCCAGGTCCGGCTTTAGTTCAAAGCTATATTGACTGTGGTTTAACGCAAGGCTATGTTTCGCGCCATCGATTATATATATATATATTGTCCCACTTAAAAATTACGCTTCAATTCATACAGCTGGTCACTGTATGAATTTTACAGGACCTTCATGGAAACCATTGCTATTCACAATTATTAACTTGATAGCAACTTGGTATTATAATTTGCCTTGACATGCAAACCTCTTGATGCGAAGCCAGAAGTCCAGAACCAAATAAAGCAATATACTTTTTAATTGAGGCTCTCAACTAATCAGATATTTTGTTTATTCGTATCTCATCTAGTTGTTATTATTAGCATATAGTATATAGTTTGGCGCTCAGCTGTTTAGAAGTTCTCTAATTAATATACCTATCTGCACATTTCAAGAACTATATAATCTGATTTAACTATACCTACCTAGTGATATGGCTTTTTGAATAATATCATATCTATCTATGGTAAGGGACTAAGGGATGTCACAGCTTGATCACTAAGCTCATGTTCCTTCCGACCACCAAGACGATCCACCATGTACGTCCTGGACACATACCTCCATACTAGCTTCTTTCACATAAGGAAATCGATCCTCTAACTTCATTCTCGATCAGGTGTTCAGCCTCTTGAATTTTTAGCTCGCATCCAATCACAAATCCATGGATTTCTGCATTGCTCAACAGATCATAAACTACTAATTATCGAGAACTTGTTTCACACCGTCGTCTTTAGCAGAAGAGAATTGATGTCTGCATGGTACACTTGGGATAAGGAGTTTTTTTTTTTTTTTTTTTTTTTTTTTTCTTTTATATATGTATACACGTACACAACATAAGCTTCACGTATCCTAGCCTCAGCATGACCTCTATGCTCTATACACACATATCAGAGAAGGGAAAGGGAAAAGGAAAAAAAATTTAAACTTCGATCATGTTAACGTGAGTCATATTCCTATTATATTAGAAAATATATATTGTGTAATCAAATTAGGATTGTGTAAATCTTTTAGTGTAATTAGTGTCCTTCTAGGATTACAACTACTCTTGTATATATACCCTGTGTTTAGGGTCTGTTCAATATATTAGAAAATTCCCAGACTTCTGTATTCTGTTTGACTTGGCATCAGAGTCTAAGTCGATCCTGGTTATCTTGACAATCTGAACCTGTTGTTCCTGAAATCTGAACTTGTTGTTTTTGCTGCAAATCTGTCCTGACCTGTCCTAATCTGATTTGTTCGACGTATTGAAAGAAGGTTTCGAGTCCGTCGAATTCTGTCATATTTTGATATGTCCCTTTGTCATACAATCCTCTTTGCAATGGAACTCGCAGTTTTTGGTGACCATCCTGAAGTTACCCGTGACCAATTGGCAGCTCTTCAAAACGAGAGCTCCGACTTTGGAGTGAAACTGGATGGCACGAACTATCCACTATGGCGAAGACTAATGAAGCTGCATCTTGGAGGTGTGGGCAGGTGGGAGTATGTCACTGGTACTCTCCAACGACCTGAAGAAGTTGGCAATGCACAAACTATGTGGGATGCTGCAAATTGTAGCACGTTGACGCTTCTTCTAAAATCCATGACAAGACCAATGATGTTATTTTCGAGCTATACGATGCCAAAGGCAATCTGGGATGCAGTCGCAACCACATACTATGATGGAAGTGATTTTGCAAGAGTTCATGATTTGACATGTCAAGCCTTTGCAACTACCCAAGCTGGTAAACGTCTTGCATACTATTACGCCAGCTTGAAGGCTATCTGCCAAGAGTTGGATGAAAGGGATCCCAACCCTATGGTGTGTGATCTGGATATTGCTACACTCAACATGTGTGTGTTTGTTAGCTATGGATCCCATTAGAAAGGTTATAAGTGCTACCATCCTCCATCTCAACTGTTCTATCTCACCAAGGATGTCACATTTAGTGAAGACATATGCTATTTTGATATACAGAAACCCCACCGAAAATGATCCTCAACTTGTCACTGGCTAGATCCAGCATCAGACAGCAGATACTTTGAAACCACAAGAAGTGGTTCAATCTATTGACCCTACCAACGTTGAGGAATCTGTTACCAGTTCTGAAGGTATTCGACATGACGAGCAAGTGCTCGACACATTGAAAGGAGGAGAATTGAATACTGATCAACTAGTTGAAGATATACATGCAAGACCAGTCTCTTCCCCTACATCAACGATCTCTCCTGACTTGTCATCACCTGAGGTATGTAGTACTATTCCGTTGTCCTCCTCCAATATTTCTGAACCTAGTAGAGTCTTGCCTGCTAGGTCAAATCGTGGTCAACCTCCTAAAAAATATGAGCCTCTCTTGTCTGCTAAAGCCAAGTATCATGTAGCCAACTATGTGTCGATTCATAGACTACTAGTGATAGGAGCACAATGTGCGACGATATTAATATGTTTATGCCCTCATTTATGCTTCGTTTAACCCTTATTTATCTAAGATAGAGTCATAATTTAGTTTAGTGTCAATTTGGTAGAGTTTTGGAAAAATGTGCTTAATTGTCAGAAAAATGACTAAGTATAGAAATCTGAGGAAATAATGCAAAATATGTCTCTTTCGTGATTTTGAGGCTCATGCTAAACTGATCCATCCTTTTCCAAATTTGATGAAATTTGACATGCATATAGTTGGCAAGCTAAAGTATATTGTGTAAAAATTTCAGATCAATCGGAGTTCGGAAAGTCATCCAAAAGATGGCTGCAACTTGGCAGCTTGAACAAAGATCACCAGGGACTACCAGGATTTTCCTGGGACTGTGTCCTGACTTCCGGAATTTCTGTGGGACACATCGCTTGAAACTAGAGAATGTGCCATATGCCGTTGGAAAGCTCTACGAGTCTATTTTCTCTAGGACTTGGAATCGCATCAATCGGAGTACTATGAAAAACATTATGCTAGTTGCAACACAACAAGGTCACTGCCAGCCGATTCCACCAAGCTTCTGCCTCTCTTCCTTCTTTTCTGTTTTGGATGGACATTTTGACATTCAAATGCATACCTGAAGATTTTCCAAGCTTAATGGAGGTTAGAGGAAGGCATCAAGATCATGCAAAGTGGAAAACCATGAAGAAAGAAGCATTCCTAGTCCAACTAGGAAGAGGCTGCGGAAAAAGGCAGATTGTTGCCGATTGTGCACTAGGCCGGCTGGGGCATTTTTCTATGGATCAAAGTTCATCAAATGGAGTTGTCAAGTCCACATCTGAAGTCTATGAAGATAGCCAGCCTAAACCATGAAGGAAATTCAGAAAATAAAGTCCTAGAAGAACCAAGAAAGGAATGTATCAAAACCTTATTCTACAAGGTTTTGATTACCAATTGCAGCTAGGTATTCTCTAGGGTTTGCCGGCCTCTCTTCTCCTATATATAGGATCACTTTTCCAGAGAAAAAAAGCAGTCACATCTTTAGCCAAAACACAAAGTCACAAGCTCTACCAAATATTCTACCCTTAGTCCTACATAAGAAAATAAGCCGTAAACCTCTCACCACCATCTTAAAATTCCATTCCGTATTCCATCATCCTCCATCCGATCAACACAAGTTGCTGCCCTAAAGGTGTCTAAATGTGTGATTCACTCCCTTTCGCTTGTAAACTTATGGTTTTATGTTTTTATGTCTATGTAAAACATTTGTTCTTTTGGTATTCGTTTGTATGTCTATGTATGAATGATTTGTTTATTTGGTTTTGCATAGTTAAAACTTTGGTTAAATTTCGTTGCTTGGTTTTATTTGTTAACTCTAGGTGTCGAAATTTATTTGTTCTAAAAAGATAAAACATGTAAACTTAATTCGTAGAAATCGTAGGTAGTTCTTTAGGGAAGCATGTTCACAATTTGATTCTTTTCTCAACTTGGTTTGTTCTTTCAAATCCGTGTGCCTTAAAGATTGATGGTTTATATAATTGCAATATATAGGGTATCGATCTCATTAGCCAAAATAAACTTAGGTTAATTCAAATGTGTCATTGTTTTAGCTTGAGTTAATTAAGAGGGTTAGAGTGGTTTAAAAGAACTTACTTAGTAATAAGAAGAAAGACGCCTTGCTTGTTAACTTGTCTCCGACTAAAAAGACTTTGCGCTTAATTACTTTTTGCATGTTTGTTTTCGACTTTGTAAGTGTTCTCAAATATGTTTAGTATAAATCTTTAAGATTAGGCTTTAATAGAAAATCTTAGAGTGCTTAAGAAGTCTTAATCGGTTAGTGATACCTTGTAGGAGCTAATTAGGTTGGAACTAAGTCGAGTCTAGGATACTTTGTTGCATGCTTGCCAAAAGTCTTACTTGTGTTTTCTATGTGTTATGATAGTTTTTGATAAATGCTTTGTGCGAAAGATGTCGACCAACTTGTACATAGTAGTTTAGAGTTTAAATTCTTGCAATTTTATTTTCGTACACTAGTATAGGGGCAGCTCTAGGGCTGCCGAACCTCATCTTCATCCCCCGTGATAAAATCGTATATATGTATATAAGTGTGACAATTGTGTGCATATGTGTTTGTGAATATTTATGTTAACATTCTCATATTTCAGGTACCCTTAATCCCCGGCTTAGAACGATCCATACTTTCTTATACTACTAACGATCTTTTGTAGGGTTATTATTTGTGTGAGCCTCGCGGCTCACATCAGCTAGACCTTATGTAGCCTTTGTGAATCAATTATATGTAGTGTCTCTTCCTAGTAAAGTGCATGATGCAATCAAGGAGGAGAAGTGGGCCAAAGCAATGGAGGTCGAGATGGATGCTTTCAGGAAGAATGGTACTTGAGATTTGGTTCCATTACCACCTGGAAAGAAGATTGTTGGTTGTAGATGGGTTTATACTGTGAAGCATAATGCAGATGGCTCAGTTGACAGATATAAGGCAAGGTTGGTTGCAAAAAGATACACTCAGAAATATGGGATGGATTATGATGAGACGTTTGCACCTGTGGCGAAAATCAGTACCATTCGAGTCCTCATGTCCTTGTTAGTTAATTTGGATTGGCTCTTGTAGCAATTTGATGTGAAGAATGCATTTCTTCATGGAGATTTGAATGAGAAAATTTACATGGATCTTCCTCCAGGATATAATAATTCTAGGGGTGAGAAGGTAGTGTGCAGGTTAAAAAAAATTGTTGTATGGATTGAAACAATCTCTAAGAGCTTGGTTTAGAAGATTTACGTCGTTCATGAAGAAGATTGGATATAGGCAAAGCAATTCAGATCATACTTTGTTCATAAAACATCAACAGGGTAAGCTTACTGCCTTGATCATTTATGTAGATGACATGGTAGTGACTGGAGATGACAATTGTGAAATTAGAAGATTGCAAGATCAATTGTCTTCTGAATTCGAGATGAAGAACCTTGGGAAATTGAAGTATTTCTTAGGAATTGAGGTGGCCGGGAATAAGGATTGTATCGTGTTCAATCAAAGAAAATATGTTCTGGATTTGTTAGCAGAGACCGATATGCTTGATTGTAGACCAGTTGATACACCAATGGAACATAACCATCAGATTGCAGAATATCCTGATGAATCTCAATATCATAGGTTAGTTGGAAGGTTAATTTACTTATCACATAATAGACCTGACCTTGCCTATGCTGTTAGTGTGGTGAGCCAATATATGCACAATCCGAGTGAAGATCCCATGAGTGTTGTGGTAAGAATCTTGAAGTACTTGAAGTCTGCTCCTGGAAAAGGCCTGGTGTTTCAAAAGCATGGACATTTGAAGACTAGTGGTTACACTGATGCAGACTGGACAGGGAATATCACTGACAGGCGTTCTACTTCCGGGGTATTTTACGTTTGTTGGTGGAAATTTAGTTACTTGGCCGGAGAAGCAAGAAGCAGACTGTGGTGGCCCGTTCTAGTGCAGAAGCTGAGTACAGAGGTATGGCTCAAGGAGTCTGTGAGTTGTTGTGGTTGAGAAATTTATTATAGAGTTTAGGTTTCAAGCAAGAACAGCCAATGCCTCTTCACTGTGACAATACCGCTGTAGTTGAGACTGCACATAATCCTGTTAAGCATGATCGGACAAAGCATGTAGAGATTGATAGACACTTCATCAAGGAAAAGTTGGATGCTCGTATTATCTCCTTCCCGTTTGTTCCTTCGGAGGAACAGTTAGCTGACGTGCTTACCAAGGCAATTTCGTCCAAAACATTTAGTGACTCATTTGACAAGTTGGGCATTCAAGACTTGTATGCGCCAACTTGAGGAGGAGTGTTAACGTGAGTCATATTCCTAGTATATTGGAAATAATTTATTGTGTTATCAAACTAGGAATGTGTAAATCTTCTAGTGGAATTAGTGTCCTTCTAGGATTACAACTACTCTTGTATATATACCCTGTGTTTAGGGTCTTTTCAATATATCAGAAAATTCTCAGACTTCTGTATTCTGTTTGACTGATCAGTGATTTAGTGGTCACAAAACGGACGATGCAGAACCTTGGCAAACAATTAACAGTAGAACTCAATCATGAGTATGAATTACATAACACACTCAGAAATTATGATCTCTCTCACTCAGCATCGATCTAATAGCTATTCTAAGATCCTGCTCCAAATTTGATGCAAAAATGATCCCAACCAACATGAACGTGCATTACTAAGTTGCATCAAGTATCGGTATCTATCGTGCATGCTGTTTAGGTCCAAATTGACTTTTGACCGAGATTATGGATTGAGGCCCAAGAAGTTATTTTGTTTAAGAATAATCTGATACATTAAGTCTTTCCTTCTTAGAAAGGAATTGGGGTTCTTTTGAGAATCCAAGGAGGAGGTGGTTTAGGGTAATTGAATCCTAATTGATCTTTGAATCTATTATGCTGCTTGATACGCAAGTATTAGGGTTTGACACTCTCTATATAAAGAATTCTTATGCAACTTGTAAAGGGTTCTCAACCATCTTACAAACAGACAAGCTTTTGCGCATCGTAAATTTTGCAAAGTCTCTCCGGAGTATCTTACGCGTACTGCCTCCACAAACTGCAAACAACCATCATCCAACCCTGCCGCAACCTTACGCCCGCACCGGTCGCTGTATATTTGCGCGGTTGTCGAAGTGTGCCTTACACTCGTGTCGAGCGCGTCGCTAAGACTTATCGTGTCAATCGTCACATCTCGTGGCAAATCGAGTCGTTATTCCGGTAACGAAACCCTAAGCCAATCTGTCATAGGTTGGATTCCCCGCGGTCTTGATTACAGCTCTGCTTTGCATCTCTGGATCGAAGTAAGATTACTCAATCTGCAAAAGGTTGAGAAGAAAATCCTAGTAGACTTTTATTAGGTCTTGTAAAAGCCCTTTACGCCGGTCTAGTCAATACCCGCGTAAGAGTCGCTTGATCAAGAAGTCAGGTATCGGGAGCAGACAGATACGCTCGCCAGAGGAGTAGACAAATTCGCTCGCCAGAGGTCGTCCGCTTGAAGTTGTACCTAACTCAAAGGTACTGGCACGCTCGCGCACATCATAAGAGGACTGAAATTGACGTCCGCCACCCCACGTGTTGACTGTTCGCCAGGTGCAAAATCCGCCACGAACATTTTGGCATGCTCAGTGGGACATACTGTGTCAAGATAGCGGGATCTAATCCATATCGTCGCGTCATGCCTCCATGCAATAAAACTGAACACAAGCTATTTACCCCTCACAACTCATCTGAGTGTAGAGGTTTATCGGAGACTGAAGCAGGCCTCAAGTTTGGGGGTGTCACGACTACTATGAAGGATCTTATGGTGACTTCCAATAGTAGCCATCAGGGGATTCCTGAAAACTCAATGGGTGTTGGAGATAAGACTAATCCCACCAACATCTCGGGTGAAGAGGCGAATTCAGCCTCAAGAATTCCAGAGATTACTGAGGCGAATGACGGTGCGACCCTTGTTGTTGCATCTCCTGAAGATTTAATGGAATCTTTAAACATGGTGTTGACCAAGTCAACATTAACAGACCAAGCTCTTCAACGGATTGAAGCTGCTCTGAAAACGTTGAGGACTGAACAGATCAGACATTCGTCCGATATTAATTGGTTGTCAAAACAGCAGCGGACGACTGCCAGCCATATTGCTACTTACGCAAAAAACTTCAACAAGCAAGTGACGGCACAACAGGAGCAATTGAAGACACAACAAGTGCAGTTGACCAAAACCTCGGCTGCTATTAAACAATTATCAATATTGTTCAGACAGAGGTTGGACGTTGAGGAGAAAGAGGTGGACGAACAAGTTTCATCTATAGTAGTGAGGAAAAAGGGTAAGAAGGTTTCTTCCAACATGTTAAAACCTCCTTTGCTGGCTCAGAGACTTAATATGTCTGCATTGTCAAGACGGAAAAGAGGAGTTGGAAGGCTTCAAAATCCTCCATCTGATGAAGAGGATGAGGAACCAGGGAACGGTGAGGACCAGGTTCTTACTCTTGATACTGTGAGTAAGCTATTTGAAGAGAAGATGAGGGTTATGCAAGGTTTACCAGACACCAACAGAACTTATGCTAATCCACTTCCCAGAGAGGTGAATGCACTCCCATGGCCTAAGAATTTTAAGCATATTCGCTTCACCCAATTCTCTGGGGATTATGAGGAGGATGTTGAAACTCATATTGCTCGCTTTAACAACGAATGTGGTCCCTATGTGGAGAATTCCATACTCAAGTTGCGGGTGTTTGATACTTCATTGACTAGTTCAGCACTAACTTGGTAGAAGGACTTAGAGCCGGGATCAGTTCCAGACTGGAGGACGATGAAAATCCTCTTTAGGACCATATTTGGGGTTGTTGAAGCTAAGGTCACCGTAAAGGTTTTGTCTGAAGTAGAACAACAACCCGGAGAATCAGCCATGGCTTATCTGAAACATTTCAAGTTTCAATTAACCAAATGTAAGGATAAACTCGCAGAAGACACGATAGTGGGCTTGGCGATTGCAGGGCTAGATGAAGAAGTTCAGGCTGGTTTTCAACAGGTATATGTTACTAGCATGGCGGATTTGACTAATAGGTTGGCCGATCAGCAGAACTGGATAGATCGGATGAAGGACAGAAGAGAAAGGAAGAAGGGCGCACCATTGTCCTACTACCCAGGGACTTTGAAGCCTAAGGTAGGCGTTCCTTCTAGTTCAAAGACGGTTGCCACTATGCAAGCAGAGTCGCCTCCAACTTTGACTTGGGTTGCAGAGGATGAGGAAGAAGAAGTGGCGGTTGTAGAAGTGGTTGGTCGCCAACAACTACAATCGAAGAATGTGAAGCTAACCAAGGAGCCTATCAAGATTATGACTTCTGTGCCAACTAAGTCTGCATTTGAATCGTACACCTATAATGCACACAAGGCGCTAGAAATCTTGCTAGAGCTGTTCAAGCAAGGGCGACTTCAACATGAAGGAGGTTTCGTTCCCAAGCCAGATTACATGGCGGGTAAGAAATATTGCAGCTTTCATAATATGACTAACCATCATACCAAAGACTGCGTTAAGCTCAAAGATCAGATCCAAACTTGGATCAACGACGGTGTCATGAAAGTGGAAGCTTCCAAGGAGCCTACTTGGACAGAATCTAAACCGTTCCCTCATGTGAACATGATCGACTTTATTCCTAGTCTTGGTCAAGAATTGGGGCCTATCAAGCGAGTTTCTAAGTTTACTGATTATACTTATGATGCAAGCAAGGCCCCAGAGATTTGGGAACTCTTAGTCCAGGAGGGTTTGGTGGGTCCTGAGGATACTCGCCTACCATATAAGAAGACAGTTCATGGCGGATCCTATTGTATTTTTCACCATTCCGACGATCATTATGCTGATGGGTGTGTTGAGCTGATGGATCAGATTCAGGAGTGGTTGAATGATGGAACTTTAGGGTTTGCTAAGGAGGCGGTGACTTCTATCCCTGAATTTTGGGTCAATGCCATCGATGGGGATAAGCCAGAAGCGAAGCAGCAAACTAACAGTATTGGCCATACGCCAGACCAAGAAGAGATGGTGCTCGTACCGCGTTCTAAGCTGTGCCTTAATTGCAAAGTAGGTTGCCACCTGCCTATCACGCATAAAGAGCTGTAGATCGCGCTTAAGGAGGCTGAGCAGAAGGCCTTGGAAAAGGTCAAGCGAACTCCTCCGGCCCTTGATCGCTCCAGGTCTGATGACTACAAGGGAGCAAAATACCATCACAATACACAAGAAACTTATGCCAGCAAGGTGAGGTCCCGTCCAGAGCCAAGACCTTCCGGGGTTAAGTCCGCTCCAGTTTCTGGCCCTTCCAAGGAGTTGGATCCAGATGGTACGACTAAACCTTATGTTCCACCCGCGTCGAGGACAGAGCTTAAGACTGATAAGTGGTATCGACAGCAGAATAGTAAAGCTGTAGAGGTACTTCCTAGTCAGACTAGGAACATGCAGAAACGATTTGGCAAAGCCAAGAGGACTCTCACTACCAGATCCGAGAGAATAGCCGACGAAAAAAATTTCGTCGACTATGCCGAATTTTCGTCGGCTATTCCTTCTGCCGACGAAATTTTCGTCAGCTATAATTCGTCGGAAAAACGCCGTCGGTAATACCAATGGCCGACGAAAATAACGAAATCGTCGGCTATATTCGAGTATGGCCGACGACTTTACCGACGAAAATTAATTTCGTCGACCAAACCTGGGCAAAATATCCTACGAAATTCGTCGGATATTTTCGAGTATGGCCGACGATTTTGGCAACTATAGCCGACGAAGAAAATCAATTTCGTCGGCTATTTGTTCTTAAAGATAGCTGACGATTTTGTCTATTTCGTCGGTTATTCCGTCAGAATATATTAATATTTTAAGTTCGTTAGAATATATCAATATTTTAAGAGGCATAGCCGACGAAATAATGTGATTTTCGTCGGTAATAAAAGTTATAGCCGACGAAATAAGGTCAATTTCGTCGGCTATTCTTAAATTTTGGGGAAAAAAAATTAAATTATGCTTTGGTTCAACTGAATATGCAATCTTCCAGGAGGAGGATGCCGCCGGAGAAGGAGGAGGAGGAGAAGGAGGAGGAGGACGCCGGCGCCGATTTGAGGAGGAGGAGAGTGGAGGAGGAGGATGCCGGCGCCAGAGGAGGAGGAGGAGAAGGAGGAAGAGGACGCCGATTTGAGGAGGAGGAGAGCGGAGGAGGAGGATGCCGGAGGAGGAGGAGAAGGAGGAGGAGGACGCCGGCGCCGATTTGAGGAGGAGAAGAGCGGCGGATTGGAGACGCAGATCGGCGGAGGAGAGCAGAGGAGGAGTTTTTCAGGAGGAGGAGAGAAAAAAGGCGGGCTGAAAGATTTAAAGCAGAGAGAATAGCCGACGATTTAAAAGATTTCGTCGGCTATACTTTGGAAGATCAACAACCGTTGGATCTGAGCCATCCAACGGCGGACAATAAAAAGGCGCGGATCGCAAGAGTTTAGCCGACGAAATATAATTTTCGTCGGCTAAACTTAGAGAATAGCCGACGATTTACAATATTTCGTCGGCTATTCTATGAACATCGTCGGCTATACTTTGAAAACATATTAAACTGCCGTTTTGAGGCCCTAAACAAACTCGAAAGCCCGAAAAGGCTCGCATGTTTGATTCCTGGCGTCGTTCCCTTTCCGGAATGGTATCACAATCGTCATTCGGACGCCGGACGCCAAATCTACAGTAAACCGGGTTTTGACTTGCAACGGTCAATCTGCTCTTCAACGCCAAATCTGGCCTCACCTTCAACAGATAATAGTTTCAAATCAATGAGACGCAACTAATCATATAAAAATTTTACAAAATTGATTTAACGAACGTCAGACTACCTATAGGAAAACGAAAGTAAAAAACAGTTAACCGCAACATTCGGCACACGGATATTATCGGAATCTTGTCATTTTTCAACCGTAGACGTATTTCATTATTTCGGTCATATCTTATTTCACAACATTTTTGCATTTGAAGAGTCTACGTATAGTAACTATTTGAAACTATACATTCACTTAAACACTTAATAAACAAGTTAAGGAACATTAGTGCATATGTTCTGATTTTGAATCTAAAAGTTTAGAAAATCTATTCCAACCGTCAGATATCACCATTTATGGCACGTTTACTTACTTGGAATGGAATTCATCTGGAATAGGAATGGGAAGGAATGGGAAACGGAATGGAATAATATGGGAGGAATGGGAATGAAACTATTACGATTGTTGTTGTTTACTTACGATAAGGAATTGTAATTAAATTTAAATTAATTACCAAAATGCCTTTTTAAAATATAACAAAAAAAATCCTTTTTAATAAATCATGAGGATATTTTGGGAAGAAATTTTTCATTCTCATTCCCCATTCCAAGGAGTAAAATATCGGATATCGAAGAAATATCGATGTTTCAAAATACGGATATTTCGACGGAAATATCGATAAAATATCGATCCATTAGAAATTTTAACAAAAATGACGGAAACTATAAGAAATACATGGAAATTTGTATTGAAACTTTCTAAGGTTGTTTTATGCTATGTTATCGATCATATGTGAGAAGAAAATATTAATAAACTCAAATAGATATCAATTTATCGAAATGTTATATGAATTATTAGGTGAAATAGAGCTGATATTTACAACATTACATATGTCAAGTGATATAAAGTGATTGCATTAAAATTAACTGATGCCAAAGCTAGGACATAATATATGTATGTATTACCGTATTGGTATTATTCCCCGATGCTTCTTCTGATTATGTTGGTTGAATACTCCGTGGGTTTTATTTGCTTTTCTTCGTTATTTTTATTTTTATTATTTTGAGATTCTTACGTCACCTTGGTAGTTAGCTAGTTGGAGGAGAATCTTGATGACCAGAAACAAAACGCGTGCAAAACCAGAACCGGCACGTGTATTCCGTCAGAGTTGTCACTCGGAGTTCCAGACATATGCATTTAACGTGGCAACTCACACCCATGCATTACAAGTTTGCAACACTTCCCTCCGCGTGTCTTCCACTCCTCCTCAAATCAATAACCACCGCAACTCTTTAAATGTGGCAAATGAAGAAGACGATGTTAATGAAGAATGATGTTGAGGAAGAAGACGATGCGAGCCAATGAAGAATGATGACTCTTTCTCAGAAGATAAGTGATACAACACCGTATATGTCCTTCTCCGAATCCCTTGGTCGGTTTTATAATGACGTAGTACAATCATACTAATACTAATATACTTTACACGTACCCTTATGCTGCTATTTGATTTACTCGGGTCTTAGACCCAGGGAGATTGTTGTCTAGTCTTTTGTATTTGCGAGCTTGGGCTCTTTTTATATGTGGCACCGAAATGTGATATGCTTCTTGGACAAATTATATGGTGATGTTAATAATAGGATACTATTCTATACATTTGCTTGCCTCTTTCTGTCATTTATATTAGAATTAAGCTGCAGCAATTGCCACGTTATTCGTCTGGTAATCTTGCCTCTCTTTAGGATTTCAAATTATACATTTGCTTGCCTCTTTAAACCACCACGATTTCCTTTCTGGAAACTCATCATCATGGCTCCATGGCAAGTCTTCGACCTGGTTTCTCGCCATCTTGACCCCAAAACCCTAGCCAGAGCCTGTTGCGTCTGCAAGTCATGGTTGTCTTGCATTTCCTCCGACCACATTTGGCAGCCCATTTGCGCCACCCATTTCCCTTCTCTCTCTAACCTCAAGCTTACAAACCCTGCCCTTCCCTACTACCGCCTCTACGCTATGGCCTCCTCCGCCGCCAAGCGCCGCTTCCAGGGCCCCACCACCATTCCCATTCCCATAAGCAAGTAAACACCGGAATGGAATCGATTCCGGGGGAATACAATTCCATTCCGATGAAGTAAACATGCCATTAGATTAAATACATGTATGGAAAAAAATCCAACTACATCTGACAGCGTTAAAGGCTCGATCGGAACGGTTAACCGGGTCAGTCAAACCTCTAAACGCTTAGAAATGGTAATTGGACTGTCTAAATAACGTTTTTTGGCCTAACCTTCAACAGATAATAGTTTCAAATCGATGAGACGCAACTAATCGGATAAAATAGCCACAGATTTTTCACTATTTCTCCCGTTTTTTTTCGTTTTTTTTTTAAATGAGCAGCTGCTGTCTAGATCTGAAAATATATAGACTTATAGCAGACGAAAATGCCAATTTCGTCGGCCAAACTTTCAAATGTTTTCGTCGGCTAAAGTTTCAGAGAAAGGCCGATGAAAATACAAATCGTCGACTAAAATATGAATATAGTCGACGATTTTTTTTTTTACCAACGAAAAAAAAAATTCGTCGGCCATTCTAGGGGAATAGCCGACGATTTTCTTTTTTTAGCGACGAAAAAAAAATTCGTCCCAAAATTTTATGTCGTCGGCCGTTTTTTTTTATTTCGTCGGGAAAAGTCTTTTTTTCTGGTAGTGTCTGGACGCTTTAGATAAGGGGGAAGTGACCCCAGAAGAGCTCTCTGTCCCGGTTGAACACATACGAGAGACCTACAAGCGGTACAAGGCTAAAACATATGTTGACGCTCGCCGGGCACGAAATAGAGGCGGTTCACTACCTAGTAGGAAAAGTGTTCATGAAAGACTTTCTCAACCCAGTCCAACAGAGGATGTTTCTAAGAAATCTTCAAGGAAGAGATTGGTTTATTTCCCAGAAAGGAAGTCCGCTAGGTCTGACCGATCAAATCCTTTACCCAAGGAGAGCATTTTAGAGGCTGAAGTAAAAAGAGATTCCACTATTATAAAGTGGAAACCAAAAGAGGGGAGTGTCACTATAGCTCCGGATACAACAGGGGTTCTTGAGAGGCCAGCGATTGCCAAAGAATCTAGGCTAGCAAAAGCAGGGCTGGCCAAGCCTGTTATAATTCTAAGTCGGTCAAAGTCCTCAGGTATTTCTCCCGGTATGTCCTTGCCTCAATATGTAGCACAAACGCTTGGTACTAACCCACCTTCGAAGAAAGCGGAGAGTGAGTCCCAATTCCACTCTTCGAACCCAGTGGCGGACGAAGATTTACAAGGGTCGGATGATGAGATATTGGAAGAGGAAAATGAAGAATTGTTGGACGAAGAGAAACCATCTTAGACTGTAACTTGGTCTCATTGGACCAAGGGGCGATGGATTGCTACATGACCTTCATTTTATCTTCTGATTATGCATTACCAGCACCCGTGCCCACTTCTCAATTCATTCAGGAGGAAGGAAAGGATAGGTTCGTTTACCATATACAAGAACCTCAAGTTGAGGCAGTGGCGAACATAGAAGGAGAAGGGTCTCAGTCCACCAAAAAACCCCCAGAGGGGTTGGCTGACCTTTTTAGGCTAAACGTAGTGTTTTCAAAGTCTACATTCGACATATCTCAACACCTCAAACTTCTTTATGTATCCGCAGAGGTGGCGGGTTTCAAAGTCAATAAAATCCTCATCGACAAAGGAGCCGCGGTGAGCGTTATCACACTTAGTACTATGGAAAAGCTCCAAATCCCCAAGGAGAAGATTATAGGTACTACTATGAAGGTCAGGGGCTTTGCTGGCGAGGTAACCCCAACTAGTGGTATCTTAATGCTCAAAGTAAAACTTTGGCCTTCTGATGCTTTTCAGGGACTCTTTGTCATAGAAACCAATGCCCCATATAGCATGATCTTGGGGTGAGATTGGATCCACAAGACACTTTCTGTTCCATCATCATTGCATCAAGAGATGATCATGTGGGATCCAGCGAATGACGTTCCGGTACTCATTAAGGCGGATGAACGCCCTTATTCAGTAGCAGCTTGCTCGCTGGAGGCTGACTACTATTATAGCTCTATGAGACCTCTCAGGATTGAAGGTGTCGACGACAAAGGACATCCATGGGGTGACCTCAACTGATCACACTCGGTGGGGATTGACGCAGGCCAAATCAGACAGTTCCAGGCCAGTCTCCATTGACTTCTCTCTAGATAATATCAATGAGTGACAACCTCACCATTGTGGAAACAGAAGCCTTTGCTTTTCTGATGCAGCGTTTGGCTATTTTTCGAGAAGAGCAATTAGCTTGGAGTGTGGTCGCTTTAGTTGAGTGTGTCGATGAAGACGAGACCGTAACTAGAGAAGAGGTGGAGGCTATACAACCAACCCCAGCAGCATTAGATGATACTCCACCTAAGGTACAAAATCCAGTAGAAAAATGTTAATCTAGGCACTACTGAAGAGCCTATGGAAGTTGGGGTCAGCCAGTACTTGGAACCAGAGTTAAAGTAGCAACTAATCGAGTTGTTGCAAGAATATAAGGACTGCTTTGCAGAAAAATCTCAAGATATGCCAGGACTGTCAAAAGAATTGGTCTGCCATCGTATACCTATCAAGGAGGGATCCAGGCCAGTCCGGCAGGAGCAAAGGCGGATGAATGCTGAAACTGTATTAGCAGTCAAGAAGGAGGTTCAGAGCATGATTGATGCAGGAATTATCAGGCCAGCACAATATTCACAATGGCTGGCGAACGTTGTTCCTGTCAAGAAAAAGAACGGCAAAATCAGAGTTTGCGTGGATTATAGAGATCTCAATGCTGCATCACCAAAGGATATTTATCCTATGCCTATTGCAGATATGCTAGTTGATGCAGTAGCCGGACATGAGTTTTTGTCTTTCATGGATGAGACAACTGGCTATCATCAAATTCCAATATATGAGCCTGACATCCCTAAGACTGCTTTTCGTTGTCCTGATTTTGCAGGGGCTTTTGAGTATCTCAGTATGCCATTCGGCCTAACCAATGCAGGGGCAACATATCAACGTGCTATGAATCTAATATTCCATGATATCCTGGGGGATATTTTGGAGGTTTATTTTGATGACGTGGTGGTAAAATCAAAGTATAAGAAGGATCACATTACTCACCTTCGAGATGTATTCACCAGAATGAGAAGGCACCAACTCAGAATGAATCCAGCAGAATATGTGTTTGGGGTTCGTGCAGGAGATTTCCTGGGGTTCGTGGTGCATGAAAAGGGTATTGAAGTGTCTGGAGATAAGACACAGGTCGTTTTAGACGCTCCAGCACCTAGAAACAAGAAGGAACTTTAGAGCTTATTGGGCAAGATCAACTTCCTCAGAAGGTTTATTTCCAACTCAGCTGGGAAGATTGCTCATTTTTCCTCTCTGTTGAAACTCAAGGCGGGGGAAGACTTCAAATGGGGTCTTGAACACCAAGCTGCATTCGATAAGATTAAGGAATATCTGGCGAGCCCGCCAGTATTACGCCCTCCACAGCCAGAGATCCCACTCAAACTATATATTTCTGCTTCTAACAGTTCTATTGCAGGATTATTAGCTCAGGATGAAACAACCAGTGAAGGCAAGAAAATCGAATATGCGGTCTCTTACCTTAGCAGAACTTTGTTAGATGTAGAAACAAGATACTCGCCAATTGAGAGGTTGTGCTTAGCGTTATACTTTGCCGGTACCAAACTTCGTCATTACATGCTATCCTTTACCACTATTGTGGTGGCTCAGACTGACTTGGTAAAGTATATGCTCACTAGGCCTATCTTGAGAGGTTGGGTTGGCAAGTGGATACTGGCCCTATCTGAATTTTCATTACAATATACTCCTTTAAAGGGAATGACTGGGCATGCGATCTCTGATTTTTTGCTACATCACCCTCTTGATGAGGAGATTCCAGAACAGAGTTGGTCTGTGGACATGATCAGGACTCAACCTTGGATACTATACTTTGATGGCAGTAGTACTGACACCTTGGCGGGTGCAGGGATCTGTATCCAGGGCCCAACTGGGACCAAACTTTCATATTCTTTTCAATTAGAATGGACTTGTACTAACAACCAAGCAGAATATGAGGCGTTGATCATTGGTTTGGAATTACTGTTGGATATGGACGCTAAGGAGATCGAAGTTTATGGTGACTCTTTATTGATCATCAACCAGCTAACCGGAGCATATAAGTGTCTTTCTTTCCATCTGGTACACTATTGGGAACGAGCATCAGAATTACTTGAACGATTTATCGATGTGGTGCTTGATTATGTCCCTCACGAGCATAATTTTGCAGCCAATAAATTAGCACAGTTGGCAACAGGTGTCAGCTTGGCTCATGGAGTTCAAGAAAGAATCTTGAAGGTGGAACGAAGAACTTTGCCATCCTTTGCAGTTAGACGAGAACAACGAGATGAGTGGTTGGTTGCTACCATTGAATCAATTGAGACAGATTGGCGGCAACCAATCATCCAATATTTGTAAAATCCTTCTGCACCGTCAGAAAGACGGATTAGGTACTTTGCCACTAACTACTTACTTAAGGGTGGCGTTACTTCGCAGAGGTGAAGATGGCGTTGACCTTAGGTGTGTCTATGGGATAGAAGCCAAGAGGCTTATGCGAGAGGTGCACCTTGGTGTTTATGGTTCGCATCAGAGTGGACCAAAGATGAGGTGGCTGATTCGTAGGTATGGGTACTACTGTCCATCTATTCTTAAAGGCTGTATCAGTTTCGCACAGGGTTGCATTGATTGTCAAATTCATGAGCCAGTTCAGAGAATTCCCAACATTCCTATGCAACCTATTATCAAGCCTTGGCCCTCCAGAGGCTGGGCACTGGATTTTGTTGGAGAGATACACCCTAATTCTTCCCTCTAACATAAATATTTGTTAATTGGTACATATTTCTTCACTAAATGGGTTGAAGCAATACCTGTCCGGAATTGTGACACCGCTACGGTTATTTGATTTATTTTTCAGAATATCATTTGCAGATATGGTATTCCTGAATGTCTGGTGGCGGACAGGGGGTCAGCTTTTATGGCCAAGAAGACTCAAGAGTTTCTGCAAGGATATGGTATTCAATTTCTCCATTCCTCCCCATATTATGCTCAATCCAATGGCCAGACAGAGGCTAGCAACAATGTGATTATCTCCATTATCATGCGTATGTTGGAAGATTATCCAAGAACATGGCATACTGAATTGGACAACACTCTGTGGGCATACCGTACGTCTAAAAGAACTCCCACAGGGACTACACCTTATGCTTTGATGTATGGCCATGATGCAGTCTTGCCCTTGGAGATTAATGTGCAATCCCTTCGAGTTCGAGAGCAACACCAGTTGATTGGTGATGATTATGTTCAAGCTATGTTTGAGCATGAAGACCTTGATGATAGACGTTTAGAAGCTCTGGATAATATAATCATGGAAAACAAGAGAGTTGCAAGAGCTTAGGATAAGCGAACCAAAGACAAGTCTTATGGTGAAGGCGATTTAGTCTGAAAAGCGATACTTCCTTTTGGCGAGCGCGACACAGGACGTGGTAAGTGGTCTCCCAAATGGGAGGGTTCCTTTGTCATTGATCGGATTATCAGAAAGGGCGCTTATCAGCTCAGAGATATTGATAGTGAGATCCACCAAAATCCCATTAATGGCAGACATCTCAAGAAATACTTTCTCAGTGTTTGGGAATTTGAAAACCCGCTAGACATG
Organism: Potentilla sterilis; assembly: GCA_963682095.1. NCBI lineage: Eukaryota > Viridiplantae > Streptophyta > Magnoliopsida > Rosales > Rosaceae > Potentilla > Potentilla sterilis. The sequence goes on along the minus strand of OY821760.1, from coordinate 8,583,532 downwards.
GTTGAGGCTTGGGGGCAATCTTCTTAATACTACTCGCCTAGGGGGGCACCCAAACATAGTTTTCTTGGCTTCACTTCACATTTCCATACTCGCTTCAGCCAACGAAAACTGGGGGGGCAACATAGGGTAATATCAGTGTACTTACGTCCGCTAGAAGCTAGAGTTGGTTCAACCCCAAAATCTTTGAAACTGAAAGAGTTTCATTGAGGTTTGTTAATCTCGAATTCAACCCTTGGACCAATACCTGTGGTCCTACTCTTATATTTTGTATTTTTATTAATGCAATTTGAATTTATAAGGAAGACAATATATGTGTTTTTCTGAAAAATCATTCAAAGACTTTGCGGTCAAAGCTTTTACAAAGCATAAAGGTTACAATATGAAGAGCTATTAACTAGCTCTGAAACCATGTCTATACTAAAGAACTTTGATCGAACACGAGAAAGGTTAAAATTCCTATTTTGAACTCTGCTTCAAAATTCCTCTGACAAAAAGGTGGGCTTGAGGCAAGTCCATCTCTTCGATTTGTCTACGAGGAATTCTCTTTCTCGGTTATATCTCTCCATTGATGAGGGATTTCTTTCATCGTCATCCCCCTTTCCTTTTTAGACCCAACGAACATCAATCCTCATCCGCCAGTTTTCCCAATTGACCCCACGAGATGGGAGTGTTTTCTTGGGCTTCACAAGAACAATGGGCAAGGATCCTCCATCCACCAGATCAGAGCAATCGATGTGTTACCATCTTTTCTTCCAGACCTAGCATGGATGAGGGTGTCGGCCGAAAGTCATTCCCAGTTCTTCCCCTAATGTTGGGGAGCAAACGGAGGGAAGGGACTACAAGGCTGACAGATGATACCTAAGTCGACACCTAGTATTATACCAAAGGAGGACGTGAAGAATCTGACAAAACTCTGGCCAACCCTTTAAATATCACGTTATCTAGAGGCATAATACCAGATTATGCGACTTAGGATTTCGCTAATACCAGATTACACGACTTAGAGGTGTTCATAAGAACATCTGGTGGAAAAGACTGAGGCAGCCATAGGAGCTTTGAAGTAAAACTGGAGAGAAGAATAGACAACATGGCGAAAATTGAAGGATCGATCAATCTCAGTGAAGGGTTTCCTTTATATAGCAAAATACGCAGGAAATCTAACGGCTGGGATTGATTCAAATTTAACAACGCGAACTGCCGAAATTTATTGTGTAGTTATCACTTTCAACTGCTTTGCGCCAAGAGCGGTAAGGGGTTTAACTTCGAATCCTAGGGAATTGCTACTAGCAGTTACTGAACATTAAATCGAAGCGTGGTTTTGGTGGTTGGCGGGTAGGTTTGAGAAACTGTGCCAGATAAGTTTGAATGAACAGAACTAGGCTGAATTGTGCTCATTGGGCTAAGATAAGACAATATAAAATATTACATTAAAGCCCAACCTACTTGGGGGACATTGTCTTAAGTTCAATCAGGTTCATCCCTATTTTCCGTATCTTAGCCTGTAAGTGATCAATGTAGTCCATAAGATCTTCTTCTTCAGCTTGACTTTGTTGAGTTTCGTTGTGGAGAGAGGTTAGAAGCGTTCTTTGATCATTCGTGTGCTGAAGACGCTCTACTTGCCTTGCCCTGGTACTAGCTATCTTCTGGTCAAGAATTTCTTTTTCTTTCTCCAAGCGAGCGATCTCGTCCTCATCTTCATTGCTTGCAGCAGATACAAGGGCAGAATATGCATTCATAGCACTGGTGAGGGCTGCGGTTGCATCTTGAGTCTTAACTTGCTGAGATGGAACCGTTGCTAGTTTATCATGAAGACGTTTCACAAGATCAGGAAGGCTCGCCAGGAGGTTCCTAACTTCTGTTTGAACCGGGGTGGGCAGGCGGTCAACATGATTTTGCAGTGTTTGGACAAAAGAATGAAATTTGGTTGCCACTTCTGCATTTGTCAGATCTAACCTTCCCAGCTATTGCACAAAGTTCCATGCATCTCTCACTTCAGAGAGATCTCTCTTGGGGGTTGGGAATTTTAAAAGTGGATCCATCCCTAGTGGAGGAAAGGACAAGCTCGTCTTCAAAGGTTGAGGGGTTGAAACCTTGATATAGGATCCTCCAATCTGCACTGGCTGGATGGGCAAATTTGTCACTGGAGTGTGCTCGCTAAAAGCCTCATCAGTCCTAGTTGCGTCAGGAGTTTCAATTACCTATGCAAACGTAAAATGTGGTGAGGATTAATAAAAAGTTCATAAAAGTATAAAAGCCAAAGTATTGTAAGAGGTACCTCCATCACTCGCGAGGCATCTGTAGAAAGCTCTATTTGTGGTTGCTCCTGAGGTTCTGAAGAGTGGTCCAAAGGAGAACTTGGAAGCTTGGTTGAGCTCTCTCCAGCATCTATATGGATCCTAGCAAGGGAGAGGGGAGTTACATGTGCTTCTTCCAAGATTGCTGTCTCAGGATCCGGAAGTATTTCCTCTTCACCAATGGCAACTAGGACTACTGGATCGCTTGCTGATTGTATGGGAACGAGTTCAAGGCTTGATCCAGCATTTGCTACAACTTCATTGGCTTGTGTAGCAGCAGCCTCTTCTATCGCTTGGTCTGCAGGGGGAGTTGAAGTGATCAGAGGGACAATCTCGGTAGGAGTTGAAGTCATTGCCACTGGACTATTTGGAATATTAGGAGTACCTGTGTCAGCAGGAAGAGATCTTAGTGAGGGTGCATCAAGAACAATATTCTCATGAACCCATTGAATCTCCATTTCAAATTATTTATTGATTCGCTGGATTTCAGCGAAATCAAGAATATCTTCATCTCTTGACTCAGAATCCCGAAGGGAAGACGAATTATGAGGTGACTTGGATGACTCACCTGAAGATACTTCAATCACAGTGGCAGTAGGGGTTGAAGTTGGTCCACTCTTTTTCCTTATTAATCCTTGTAGGAGAAATTTTATCAACTGCATCAGGCTTGATATGTTAACTTGTTATATAAATCAGTGGTGTAGTAATACAGTAAATAAATATAGATGGCTTACTGGCTCATTATCCTCAGGCTCTGACTCATCAGCAATCAATGAAGTTCTTGCCCTCTTCTTGGCAATTCTGCTGGTAGAAGTCTGAGGGATTTTCTTCTTCCCTTTGATCTTACTTGGTTTGTCAGGGGTCTGGAAGAAGGAGAATCAGTTAGTGGTTTTCACTTGCAAATTAATGTACAAATCGGTAAAGAATAAAGGGATACCTACTCAGGGTCAGTTTCAGGATATAGAGGACCTCCATCAAGTACTTTGACATCCTCTACAGTAAGTTATGGACGCTGTCTGTCAAAAAGAGCTCTGAAGAAGTGAAGAGATTGCTTCCGAAAGAATTCTCCTCTAAGTTGAGTCCACCAGGTTTGGTACTCTTCACTGACTTCTCCAGAAATTTCCAGTTCGGGGCATTGGTCCAGATTTGGGAAGTTGGCGGGTCGCAGGGCGGATACAAGATTGGCATCCTCATGAGCAGGGGTATTCTTGTTTGGTCGCCAGGCCGAAAACATGTTCAAGCTTTGGATTGGAGGATAAGGCAGAAGTTGAGATAAGCCAAACTGTCTGGCAAACAGTTGTGGGGCATACACTTCAACGCCTTGCTCCCCTTGTCAGAGGAAAAAAGGGGAAGGTCCGCTATAGAGACACAGTGAAGGAATAGCCTTCTCCCTTCTTCACATTGGTCAGCTGAGGGCAGGAAACCATCCTTTAGAGCTTTTGGATGTGTCTTATGGAGAAGCATTTGAGCCTCTGAATAAAAGCCTTGGGCGTCAGCGTTGAAGATTATATCAAAACATACTGCGTAGCCTTGGCCATAGTTGGGTTTGCATCCGGCATAAGCTAGCCCTGAGACTCTGTCTTCTACAATCTTGATAAGCTCAGGGGGTGCCAATCTAGGGAAGTACATTTGGGACCAAATTTCTAAGATCCAGAGAGGTCCAGCAACTTTGCAGTTTAGGGGTGAGGTAGACAAAGTATGTAGGCACCTATATAGGTGAGCTAATACTAATTGGCCAAGGCCAATCTCTTCGCGAGCATATAGAATCTCCGTCATTCTATTATAGGTTTTTGTTATCTTATTAGCAGTTAAACAAAACACAAATTTGTTAAACCAAAAGTCTAGAAAGGCTATCTCACCTATATCGTTCTTATGGGCTCGAAATTTGGTTATCCAATTTTTCCAGCTCCGAGTGGGGGGCTCTGGAAGGTTGATCGACGGAACATCCGATTCCGGATAATCATGGGCATCAAAGGGTTTTCTACCTAGAGGAAAACCTAGTCCGGCATGTATATCTAGCAGGGTGACACTAGCTTGCCCAAACTTTAAATCAAAAGCATTGGCGGATGAATTCCACAGACTGATCAGGGGCATAAGGGCACACATGTTTCCCCCTTTTGGGTTGAGTGAGAAGCTGATATTGAGGGCTTCGTCAATCCCTGCTGCTCGCCATCGACCTTCATCAAGTGACCGCCTTTCATGATACCACTGTATCATTGTTTGGGTTGGTAGCGGCCAGGAAGAATATGCTACTGGGATCTCATAGTGATTAGAGGTTTGCTAGTCTCCACATGTAACGCCTCTTTGACGGAAGGCTACTGGAAGAAGTCGTGAATCATCAATGAACGGAAAGATGGAATCATCAATGAACGGAAAGTGCTTGTTGTCGCGGACCCAATCCGGCACGGCTGTAATCGTAGGGTGGCGTGAGTGAGGTTTGATATGCACTTCCGACCTCGATAATGTTGGAGATGATTCTTTCCTTTCCCCTAAGTGCTTGGATGTATTGAATCTCGAGGGTCATGGTTTATATGGTTTGAGATAATGAAAGAATGGAGGTTGAGATATGAATTGTCGGTTCTTAATCTGGGTGTTTTATAGAATCTGAAAGGGGTTCTCCGAATTGGAATGGTAGGATTGACAGCGGTCGAGGGTTTCGGGAACAGTTCTCTGAGCTGAAATTGGTAAAGTTGCGATGTTAGAGGGAACGGCGCATCGTTTCAGTTTTTAAATGGGTTCGGATTGGGTTTTCTAACCTTTATCAATTTCGTTGAGTTCTCAATTTCAAAGGCTGGGGAGCAATGTTTGGGCCCAAATTGACATTTGTCCGAGATTATGGATTGAAGCCCAAGAGGTTATTTTGTTTAAGAATAATCTGATACATTAAATCTTTCCTTCTAATTGATCTCCGAATCTATTATGCTGCTTGATACGCAAATATTAGGGTTTGGCACTCTCTATATAAAGAATTCTTATACAACTTGTAAAGGGTTCTCAACCATCTTACAAATAGACAAGCTTTTGCGCATCACAAATCTTGCAAAGTCTCTCCGGAGCATCTTACGCGTACTGCCTCCACAAACTGCAAACAACCACCATCCAACCCTGCTGCAACCTTACGCCCACACCGGTCGTTGTATACTTGCGCGGTTGTCGAACTGTGCCTTGCATTCGTGTCGAGCGCGTCGCTAAGACTTATCGTGTTAGTCGTCACATCTCGTGGCAAATCGAGTCGTTACTCCGGTAACAAAACCCTAAACCAATCTGTCATAGGTTGGATTCCCCGCGGTCTTGATTACAGCTCTGTTTTGCATCTCATGATCGAAGTAAGATTACTCAATCTGCAAAAGGTTGAGAAGAAAATCCTAGTAGACTTTTATTAGGTCTTGTTCGAGCCCTTTACGCCGGCCTAGTCAACGCCCGCGTAACTGTCGCTTGATCAAGAAGTCAGGTATCGGGGGCAGACAAATACGCTCGCCAGAGGAGCAGACAGATTCGCTCGCCAGAGATCGTCCGCTTGAAGTTGTACCTAACTCAAAGGTACTGGCACTCTCGCGCACATCACAAGAGGACTGAAATTGACGTCCGCCACCTCACCTGTTGATTGTTCGCCGGGTGCAAAATCCGCCACGAACACATGCATCCTTTGATAAACCAACGAAGCCACTCTGAACAATCTGAAGCTGAACTCAGAATTAACTAATAAGCTAGAAACCTTCGAGACACAGACGGAGACAACTACTAGGGAATACCATCACTAAGATCAATACATTGTTAGATTGCTCATTCAGTGTAACACACATGACGTACTATTTCTTAGATTCAAATGAATGGTAGTAAACTAACTCCGTTTTAAAAACCAAGAGATTTCAAGTAAAAGGTCTCTCGAGCTCTACGCGCGTACTTCTTATAAGTTAATCACTAATATCTTTTGAGTTTGAACTAGTTGAAGGTGCCACCAATAGCTCTTCTAACTCTGGATTCATAGAATTAGCGTACGTGGGAAAAGTGTTTGGGTGACTGGCTCTTTATCAAATCTCCAATTATCTCTAATTAAGGGCAGAAAAAATAAAAAGCGCGCACAAAAGCAGTGTAGTTAGGTTGGTGCGTCAAAAGTTCGTCATCTTAATTCTTAAAACAGAAAAAAGAAGCCTACCCATCACTCTGCACCGTTTAACTCATCATCAACCTATAAATAGCAATTATATTGCTTCAAATAAGAAAAGGAACATACTTAATGGTCTAGAGCTGCTTGGAAAGCAAGTTAAGCACCTTTCTCTCCACCCTTTTCCTTTTCTCCTCAACCCGGCCCAGCTATAGATATAAATCCACTTTTTTCCTCAACCTATCTATATATATATATATATATATATATATATATATATATATATATATATGCATGTAGTCATCAATAACAGCGAGTTGGATGCAATTCGAGTTTGTTATATATGGCCGGCTACTGTACGTAAGCTTGTACTTGAGGTCGTCCAGGCTGAGAACCTCCGGGGGCGGAAGACGGGCATAGCACGACATCGAGTCCTTACGTGCATGTACTACACTACTACTGCGGCCACGAAGTGCTCGAGTTCGATGACTTCGATCAACATTGGTCAGCCTTGTGATCTGTTTGGGGATGCGCTGGACTGCTGGAATTCAATGTCTACCACGACGATAACTTCGGATTCACAGGCAGGGATAGCTTTCTCGGCAGGATTGATCTGATGATTGACTTCCTCTCAGTTTTGCCAAGATGGCCGGGGCATATTCAGATCAGTTTAATACAAGGCGAAACAGTGCTAAAGATTGTTCCCTTAGCTTACACAACTCGAGTGTAGAGATCGAATACTGGGACACAATATTATTCATGCGTGCACGATTGGTTAATTTCAAACGCACCTATATATATATGTACCATTTTCTTGAATTATAATGTACTTACCTGGGTGGAGATTGGATCAGTTACTATGCTATGACACTGGTGCTGATTATATAATGAGTAAATCAAGACATATGGAGTGGCATTATGAGGAATAGAACTATATGCACTAAAACTCGTAGCTATGTAAAGGTGCCAGCCCTTCTATATAAATGGCCTTTTGTCTGGCATAAGGCATAGGAAGAAATATCACTTTGGCCATCCAACTATGTTTGGTTCGACACTTTGGTCACTCAACTTTTAAAAACTTCACTTTGGTCATTCAATTATACTACCGTATTATCACTTTGGTCATTCCGTATATTTTTCTCCATTAAAATGTGATCTCCCAATTAATTCCAATGGTATTTTCAAAATGAAAATTATTAGTGGTCATTTATTTTAATTAAATGTAAAACTCTCTTGTCTAATATAAGCAACCTCTTTCTCTCTCAAGATGGAAGAAAACAAACAGAATGACCAAAGTGATATCCAACAGTATAGTTGAATGACCAAAGTGAAGTTTTTAAAAGTTGAGTGACCAAAGTGTTGATCAAAATATAGTTAGATAGCTAAAGTGATATTTCTGCCTAAGGCATATGACAAATATGTATCATTGTCCTTCAAAATACTACGAGGCTCACGCCGCTCACCATTTACATATATACGTTACAGAAACAAAATATCTCACTAATGCTCGATCAAGTGTATGCACACTTTGGATCCTCGTTATTGACAGAAGAATTCGAAGGATGCATGATCTACTATTCAGAACTGCATGTTGTATATTTACTAGTCTGAATGGAACAACTTCAATCTGAAACTCAATATCAGAACAAAAATAGTCAAAACTTTCAACAAAAAAAAAAATTACCAAGGCATACGACCAGTTACCAGTAACAGTACAAATGAACGTACATACCACATTTCCACCAGTAACAACATATAATTTTACATTTATACTGCTTTGGATATGCATCATCCCCGCAAGTCCGCAACATCGTATGCAAATAACGAAATCGTCGGCCATTCCAAAATTATCACCGACGAAAATGAATTTTAGTATTTCGTCGGATATTTTCGAGTATGGCTGACGATTTTGGCAACTATAGCCGACGAAGAAAATCAATTTCGTCGGCTATTTGTTCTTAAATATAGACGACGATTTTGTCTATTTCGTCGGTTATTTCGTCAGAATATATTAATATTTTCAGAGGCATAGCCGACGAAATAATGTGATTTTCGTCGGTAATAAAAGTTATAGCCGACGAAATTTGGTGAAAATCGTCGGCTATAACAGTTATAGCCGACGAAATAAGGTCAATTTCGTCGGCTATTCTTAAATTTTGGGAAAAAAAATTAAATTATGCTTTGGTTCAACTGAATATGCAATCTTCCATAGTCAACTAAATTAAATTAAATTAAATTAAGTTATGTCTAACTTCCATGGAAAAGGAGGAGGAGGAGGTGGGGAAGGAGGAGGAGGAGGCCGGAGGAGGAGAAGGAGGAGGAGGAGGACGCCGGCGCCGATTTGAGGAGGAGGAGAGCGGCGGATTGGAGACGCAGATCGGCGGAGGAGAGCGGAGGAGGAGGATGCCGGAGGAGGAGGATTTCGGCGCTGATTTGAGGAGGAGGAGGAGAGCGGCTGATTGGAGACGCAGATCGGCGCAGGAGAGCGGAGGAGGAGTTTTTCCGGAGGAGGAGAGAAAAAAGGCGGGCTGAAAGATTTAAAGCAGAGAGAATAGCCGACGATTTAAAAGATTTCGTCGGCTATACTTTGGAAGATCAACAGCCGTCGGATCTGAGCCATCTAACGGCGGACAATAAAAAGGCGCGGATCGCAAGAGTTTAGCCGACGAAATATAAGTTTCGTCGGCTAAACTTAGAGAATAGCCGACGATTTACAATATTTCGTCGGCTATTCTATGAACATCGTCGACTATACTTTGGAAGATCAACAGCTGTCGGATCTGAGCCATCCAACGGCGGACAATGAAAAGGCGCGGATCGCAAGAGTTTAGCCGACGGAATATAATTTTCGTCGGCTAAACTATAGGTCTAACCACTAAGTCAAACCTCTAAACGCTTAAAAACGGAAATTAGTCTAGTTAAACGACGGTTTCTGACGCAGTAGAAGTGTGGAAGGGTTGATCAACGTCGAACCCTCAATGAATAGAGAGTACAATCAACGTCGTACTCTAAAGAACAGGTCTGGAATCCACCAGGAATCAAGAGAAAACTCTTAGGGTTTTGATAAAATATGATTAATTAATTGTATGTGATCCCAAATGGATGCTTAAATACTGAAAAGAAACCCTAGGGCAACTAACAAGGAAACCTAAAAGCCCAAGGAATTAAAACAAAACGAATCCAAAACAAATTAGAAAACTTAAATCTTGAAAACATATTAAACTGCCGTTTTGAGGCCCTAAACGAACTCGAAAGCCCGAAAAAGCCCACACATCGTGATAAAGTGACAAGTTTGATTCTTGGCGTCGTTCCCTTTCCGGAATGGTATCACAATCGTCATTCGGACGCCGGACGCCAAATCTGCAGTAAACTGGGTTTTAACTTGCAACGGTCAATCTGCTCTTCAATGTTTGCTGCCATCCTTCCTACATCAGTTTCTGGCCTCACCTTCAACAGATAATAGTTTCAAATCAATGAGACGCAACTAATCATATAAAAATTTTACAAAATTGATTTAACGAACGTCAGACTACCTATAGGAAAACGAAAGTAAAAAACAGTTAACCGCAACATTCGGCACACGGATTTTATCGGAATCTTGTCATTTTTCAGCCGTAGACGTATTTCATTATTTCAGTCATATCTTATTTCACAACATTTTTGCATTTGAAGAGTGTACGTATAGTAACTATTTGAAACTATACATTCACTTAAACACTTAGTACACAAGTTAAGGAACATTAGTGCATAAGTTCTGATTTTGAATCTAAAAGTTTAGAAAATCTATTCCAACCGTCAGATATCACCGTTATGATTAAATACATGTATGGAAAAAAATCCAACTTCAGCTGACAACGTTAAAGGCTCGATCGGAACGGTCAACCTGGTGAGTCAAACCTCTAAACGCTTAGAAATGGTAATTGGACTATCTAAATGATGTTTTTTTGCCTGACCTTCAACAGATAATAGTTTCAAATCGATGAGATGCAACTAATCGTATAAAAATTTTCCTCAAAATATTTACCGAAGGTAACGCTACCATTAGGGAAATGAAGGAATAAAACCTTTGACCGCATCTTTCGACACTCAGATTTTATCGGAATCTTGTCATTTTTCAACCGTAAACATATTTCATTATTTCGGTCATATCTTATATCACGACTTTTTTCTATTTGAAGGATAAAGCAATGGTTTATCGTTAGTGATAGAAAATGGAATATGATCATTTTTTGTTTTTTTTTTTTTAAATCATAGCCGACGAAAATGCCAATTTCGTCGGCCAAAAGTTCAAAATTTTTCGTCGGCTAATGTTTCAGAGAAAGGCAGACGAAAGTCTAAATCGTCGACTAAAATATGAATATAGCCGACGATTTTTTTTTTACCAACGAAAAAAATGGATCGTCGGCCACTCCCATACTATGGCCGACGATTTTTTTTTTTTCCACTGACGAAAATTTTTAGTCGTCGGCCTTTTTTTTTTATTTTGTCGGGAAAAGCCTTTTTTCCGGTAGTGAGATCCCAGGATTCATAGAAGTGTGGGAAAGAGGTTTGGGTGTGTCATCTTTGTCAAATCTCCAGTAGTCTCCAGTAGTCACAAAAGCAAAAAAGCAATCTTAGCTTGTTAGGCCGGTGGTGACACAAAAGCTGCTCGTCTTTGATAAAAGCTTGCCCATACAAACATACAATTACTTAATGTGAGGGGAATCTTCCGGCTCTCAATAAAGAAGAAAAATAAACAAAACGAATAGATCAAAGATATGCATGAGAAGGCCTCAATGGTCTTAAAGCTGCTTGGAGATCAAGTTAAGCACTTTGGCCTTTAATTTTCTTTAACTCCCTATTCGATCCCAAACCCTCACCACTCCCTTTTCTTCCTCTTTTCCAGTTTTCCCTTACCCTACAGCTAGAATCCCACTACGTACTCCCCCGTTTCTCGATCTATCACTGTGACACTGTCTTTTTCCATTAAATTTTCAGTATATAGTTTTCTCTATAACATAAAACAATAACCCACTACCTATACATCACGTACTCTTCCTCTTCCTCAGTCTGATCCTACTATGAGATATTGTACACACTGTAAAACTCACCAGTGATTAATGGCTACTGTTCGGAAGCTCATAGTTGAGGTGGTTGACGCCCGCGACCTTCCGCCAAAAGACGGCCACGGCACGGTTAGTCCATACGTCGTGGTAGACTACTACGGCCAACGAAAACGAACGCAGACTGTAATCAGGGACCTGAACCCTAAATGGAACGAGCTTCTCGAGTTCAACGTCGGCAAGGCCTCGGACTCCACCGTATTCGGGGATGTGCTGGAGCTCGACGTCTATCATGACAAGAACTACGGCCCCACCACCCGGAACAACTTCCTCGGCCGGCTCCGGCTGACGTCATCGCAGTTTGTGAAGAAAGGCGAGGAGGCTCTGATATACTTCCCATTGCAGAAGAAGAGCCTCTTCAGTTTCATTCAGGGCGACATTGGCTTGAAGATTTATTACGTCGACGAGGCTCCACCACCTCCTCCCCCACCGCCGGAGGAACCAAAGCCTCCTGAACCCACGCCACCGGAGGAAGCTAAGCCTGCTGAAACTACGGCGCCTCCACCGGCTGACGAGGCACCACCACCGGAGTCTGAGAAAAAAGAAAAAGCCCCACCACCGGTAACGAAGCAACCGCCGCCATCGGAAAGCGAGAAGCCCGCTGCACAACAACCAGCTGACACGGCGGAGCCACCACCCGAGACTGCAGCTGAAGTTGGAGAATCCGACGAGCCACCACCACCGCCGCCGCCACCACAGCAGCATGGTGAAGAGCTAGCTCACCAGGATGATCATATCGAGATGATGTCAGCTTCTTCCGTATCGAAGACAGTGCCGGAGATCAAGTTCGTCGGCGGCGGAATCAACGGTCCACAGCCAATGTCACGGCGGCCTTCAGGAGTCCCCAGCTACACACAGCTGGAGCCCACCGAAAGCGGCATCTCAATCGATCGTCCGACGTCGTTTGATCTCGTCGAGAAGATGCACTACCTCTTCGTCCGTGTAGTCAAGGCCCGCTACCTCCCTGCCAACGGCAGACCCGTCGTCAAGATCTCCGCCTCCAACTACCACGTGACGTCATCCCCCGCCAGAAAAACCAACTGCTTCGAGTGGGACCAGACCTTCGCCTTCGGCCGCCAGTCCCCGGACTCCGCTTCCATCCTAGAAGTCTCGGTGTGGGACCCGCCGGTCCCCGACGAAACCGGCGTGGCTTCAGGGCACAACTTCCTCGGCGGAGTCTGTTTCGACGTTGCGGAAATCCCTCTGCGGGACCCGCCGGACAGCCCTTTGGCCCCACAATGGTACAGACTCGAAGGAGGCGGGTCCCGCATCAACGGGGATCTGATGCTCGCCACGTGGATGGGGACTCAAGCTGACGAGTCGTTCCCCGACGCGTGGAAGACCGACACCGCCGGAAACCCTAACGCACGAGCGAAAGTGTACCAGTCTCCGAAACTCTGGTATCTCCGAGCAACAGTGCTCGAAGCGCAAGACGTCGTGCCCATAACGACGTCGTTGAAGGAAGCCACTTTCCAAGTCAAAGCCCAGCTGGGCTTCCAGTCTCTCAAGACCGACCCATCCCTGACTAAAAACGGCACGCCGTCTTGGAACCAGGACTTGATATTCGTGGCGGCCGAGCCGTTCACTGATCACTTGGTTTTTGCACTGGAGTACCGGCAACCGAAAGGGACGGTGACATTAGGGTTTGCGAAGATACCACTCACTGCCATTGAACGCCGTGTCGACGACCGGAAAGTGGCGTCGAAATGGATCAGCTTGGAGGATCCGAAAGACGAGAAGAGGGTGTACAGTGGAAGAATGCACGTGCGGCTTTGCTTCGACGGAGGTTATCACGTGATGGATGAGGCGGCCAACGTGTGCAGCGACTACCGCCCGACGGCAAGGCAGCTATGGAAGCCGCCGGTTGGGGTTGTAGAGCTTGGTATTATTGGGTGCAAGAACTTGGTACCGGTCAAGACGGTAAACGGTAAAGGATGTACGGATGCGTATTGTATTGCCAAGTACGGGTCTAAGTGGATACGTACGCGGACCGTATGCGATAGCTTGGAGCCCAAGTGGAACGAGCAGTATACTTTCAAGGTATTTGATCCTTGTACAGTGTTGAGCATTGGTGTGTTCGATAGTAATGGAGTCATCCAAACAGATGGTTCCAAAGATGCCACGCGTCTCGACTTCCGAATTGGGAAGGTACGTGTACGTATATCGACATTGACTATGGGTAGAGTGTACAAGCATACGTATCCGTTGTTGGTCTTGTCTCCGGCGGGTTTGAAGAAAATGGGCGAGGTGGAGATCGCCATACGCTTTGCTCGAGTGAGTCCTACTCTGGATTTAGTACATGTGTACTCGCAGCCTTTGTTGCCACTAATGCACCACATAAAGCCGCTAGGAGTGGGCCAGCAAGACATGTTGAGGCGAGCGGCGGTTAAGATCGTAGCAGCACACTTGTCACGATCAGAACCGCCGCTCGGGCGTGAGACTGTTCTCTACATGTTGGATGCGGACTCGCAAGGGTTTAGCATGAGGAAAGTTCGCGCTAATTATTTCCGGATCATCAATGTCATTGCCGGAGTAATGGACATTGTGGGGTGGATAAATGACACTCGTTCGTGGAAGAATCCGATGGCGACTATATTGGTACACGCATTGTTAGTATTGCTTGTGTGGTTTCCTGACTTGATAATCCCCACATTGTTACTTTACGTCTTCGCAATCGGCGCGTGGAACTACAGGTTCCGTTCTCGGGTTCCACTTCAACACTTTGATCCGAAGCTCTCATTGGCCGATACAGTTGATCGTGATGAGCTTGACGAGGAGATCGATATGGTGCCGAGCACTAGATCATATGAGGTTGTAAGGGCAAGGTACGATAAGCTACGGACACTTGGGGCACGTGTGCAGACGGTATTGGGTGATTTTGCCACGCAAGGAGAGCGAGTGCAGGCGTTGGTGACATGGCGTGATCCACGCGCGACGGGGATCTTTGTTGGACTGTGCTTTGTAGTAGCAATGGTGTTGTACTTGGTTCCGTCCAAGATGGTGGCGATGGCATTCGGGTTCTATTATCTCCGACATCCGATCTTTCGCGATCGAACGCCGTCACCGGCTTTGAACTTTATGAGGAGGCTTCCTTCACTTTCAGATCAACTTCTGTAGGGCGAGCTGGGTTGATCAACATTCAGAAGCTGGTGGTTTCAAAAAGCACAGGACTTATCAGGTTTCAAATGAAGTTTATTTAGTAATTTTTGGTAACCAGTTGTATGTAGGCAAGAAAGATAACTCATTGATAAAACAGTTGTATTTCTTAGAAAATATGGAATGCATTTTGCGTTAGTAGTACACAGCTACAAGCCGTTCGTTTGCTTAACTTACAGGGAAAAGGTGGGAGATTTGGGAGAGTTGATTTAAAACAAGTGATGGCTACTGCAAAAAGGGCCAACTCGAACGAATAAGCTGATACATAAAATGGGACGCCATCAAGCACCACATGATTGTTGAGAGAAAATAACCTTAACAAATATAAGCAATTACATGTGTCATTAGCTTTAGATCATAAGCAAATATCAAGTACAGTTCATGCGTCCTTAAAGCAGTTCCATAATGCTTTATACCAAAGCCTGACCAATTAACATAAGCAAATCATAACACTAGCAAATCAATTACTGTACTATCTTAGCCTCATACAGCCCAAAGATTCGTGCAATGGTATAATTATTAACACCTTAACCATACGGTACACTGTTCACCGCAAGTTCATCAAAGGTTCTTGTACACTTGGAGTCCACCCGCTATGCAACATGAAGCGAGTACGCCGAGTATCTTTTTCCCACCGAATACTTGCGTACTACTTCACCTATACATACGGCATCACAATAAAGTTCTAAATTGAAAATCAAAAGTCAACCATCTCTCATAATGTGTCATCTTGTCCCTAGAACCTCATAACTTCGCACTTGTGGGGTTTCGGCACGAGTTGGATCACACCTAAGAAAAATCTACATGGATTTATGTTCCAAATTAATAGGAGAAACCAAAAATCAACAGAAAATAAATAAGAGATTGTAAGCAATTGATTAGAATTTTCAAAATGAAATTGTCACGTACCCTACTTTTGCCCAATCAAAGCTCTCCTTTTAGGTATAACTCCTTTTCCACCACGTCTTCAGTGGAGGCCTCAAAACACGATTTTAGAGATGATTGCCTTGATTATCCGAGCGATTGAATGATATGATCTGATTTCACCAGCACCATGATGATTTTTAACTACACCATGATCAGGCAGGGATGACCTGTGTTTGATTACTAGAAAAATGGTACCAATCGGTCATGAATTGATTTGCATCTTTGTTATGTTCATATATTAGGTAACTGCATAAAACTTAGTTTATGCATAACAAAGAAAGTTAAGACAAGGACTTACCAGAGTTGGATATTCTATGAACCGGAAGATTTCTGAACCCATACTTGTTTCTGCAATACATTGAAAGATTTTAACATATAAAAACCAAGGTGAATGAAAAGTGTGAAAACATGGATGTAAGTGATGTATACCTCAGGGCCCCCATGAACAGCAGCAGCAGCACCTCTTTTCGAACACTTCCCCTCACTTATGTTTAGAGAGCCATCATCTTTCGTACTAGAGGCAGTTCCACGACGACCGAAATGTCGATGGGAACCTAGCCAGAATAAAAAATCAGTTTAAGAGACTTGACAATAACAAAAGTACATGTAAAAATAATAATAATAATGACATGACATGGCATAGGTTCAGGAGACTGATGTCGTGCTTAAAATATATAACTAACCATTGTCTACATTACGTCCACCTGTGGAAGTTATAACTTCCCCAGTCCTGCTTCCATGAGATGTGTCAGCTTTCATTTCTCCATGGTGAACTACAAGAATCAAACACACAGTGAGACTTGACTGGGGAGAGTGCTTTGACACACAGTACACTCACTACACTTGAACATTCATACAATATATAAAGCAGAAACCTTTACCTTCAACTGAATCAGACAGCAGTTGAGGTCGTTGTAAAGAAAAGGATGACATATGCTCATCACTATTATGGGAACTCTCAGCACGACGAGGAGCCCAAACACCACGATCTGGTCTATCCTTATTTCTTGTATGCTTGTCTTGCTTCTCACTAACATTACTTGTACCATACATGTCCTTCTTAGTAAACTTATCGCCCCTCCTTCTATCCCCTTCGGAGCTCATTGAATTAGTTTCATTATTCAACCGTGGATTGGAGGGTCGCGATATTCGCTTAATGTCCGAGCTTGGACCAGGGATTTTCTGCTGAGACTGAACTTCCGATGAAGCTTCTCTTTGGCGTCCCTCATTATGTGAAAGTATGCTTCTGAGAAATCTTCCACTACCATCACGCCTTTGATTCTGCTTTGGAGCAGCTGAAACAGGAGAACTTCCTATCGATGCCTGGGGTTGTGATATACCCTCAGAAGCCTAGAAAAATTTGAAAAGTAAATCAATAAGTTCAAATTAGTAGATCACATTAGTCCTAAATTAATAGTAAAATTAACTAAAGAATACACTCACAGGAGGTATTTCCCGCTTAAGTAGGATTTTTGTCCTTCCAGAGTCGGCAATCACAGGGATTCCCGAAACAGAACCTGCATTGATGGACATTATAAGACAAACATACAGAATCCAGCAGAAAGAAAAATAACAAAAGTACACATTTTTTGGTCTTATGCAAGCAATATCATATATATAGCAAAATGACTATACTAAATATTATACAATGATCTACACGGTGTCGCATATTAGTTCATTTTGCATCAATTTCAATTTGCGGGGATATCAGAACAAGTTTTATACAAATGTATCTAAGCTTGTTAAACACACAATCAGCAATAACCAAAAGACATCATCCAAAATAACTTCCTGAACAGAAAGTTATGAGAAACAAGACTTTTAAACATTTGGGTGAGAAAGGAAGCACATGTGGCCATCATCCAATACAAAAGCTGGTAGTAGACTCAACTGCAAAGAACAGTCTGACTGTGGTCAGAGTAATATACTAGTGTAGCATCCAAACTCGGATTAAAAACCAGCAGTGATAACAAAAGTTGCAGCTGAACTCGTATTCAAATCAAAGTCCAACAAACTCAACATTAAAGTTCCAAACAATACACATTATATGCTTGCAGACCATAGATAAATTTTGATGTTTGAACCAATTGATTATTTAAAATTAAGTTTTGATCTGAAGCTGATACTTATACCAGTTCCCAAATTTGATCCAAGCAAGAATCCAATTTTTGAACCATCAGACTTATTCTGTATGATATCTTCAGATATTTGACCTGATAATTGACAACCCTATTTAACACATTCAGCACCATCATCACACATCAGTAAATACTGAGGATGAATATATCACCTGCAACCACTGAATCTATCTAGACTATAAGACCATATCACTTGCACCTCTAAACCCATACTACAAGAAAGTATCACTCGCGACCAAAAAATACTGGGCAAAAGTTATTTCAAATTCTGAATAAAAATTAGAGCCAAAGATTCCTCTATGAGAGAACACACAATTAACAGTCAAAGAAAATAGAGAAAAAGAATACTAAATACCAATTTCATTTCCCATCGTATCTTTTCCACTTGAACTAGCCAATTGATCCTCTCGCCTGGACACCAAATTGAAAGTTGACCTGTCCTTTCGACTTGTATATTTAGCTGTATCCTTTAATATGTACTGTCAACCACAAGGTAAGTAGACTTTAGTATTTATTCCATGTCACAACATCATGGTACATGCAGCATTGCAGAACATATGAACTGGTAACAGAAACTAAAGTCAAAAGCATATTTTCCCAACAAAGCTGAAACCATACAAAAGAACCCTTGACAAGTAAATCTCGATATGCTCTGCCTAAAAATACCTCCCATAAACCTCAGCATGAGTTGGAATTAGTAACAAGCTAAAAATATTCCATAGAACATAGAGATTATCCTCTGTTAATATTGAGGTAATAAATTGCTCAGAAGTCAAAAATTCAATGCTGCATTAAAATGATCATAATCAAGAAACAGTATAATATTTTTAATGCAATTCAACCTCTCATTGTTCCATAACCAATGTCAACAATTATCATATAATTTGCATATAACAGAAGCACATGCCTTTTTCTTCTCAGAGACCCGTTTCGTAGAGGTTGATCCACGTTTGCTAAAAGATGTGGCCCCAGTTCTTCTTCTCACCTTCCGGACAGCTGATGAAATCTATTATCAAACAAAGTATTCAATAACTCAGAGGAATCCTAAGTTATAAACTACATAGTAACCTTGACCGAAGATAACAGAAACAAACATGCTATATTGTTATGAATCAATGTAAAATTTTGTACCAGTAATGCAGGCTTATATGATAATATATTTTTTTTTGAATGATTGATCTATAGCACCCCCAGTTATTGCAAAAACCATGATGCACCCCAAAAAAATAAACCCTAAGAATTCAGAGTATTTGCAAATACAATCAGAAGTTAACTGCCCATAGTCCGGTATCTACATAGTTATATAAATTTTTTGACAAATTTTAAGGGAAAAAAAACCTCTATTAAAGAAAAACCGAGGTAAAAGAGATCAATAAGTCCATCTAAGGTACCATAGTGTACCAAAATTAAGTTCACTCAACTCAAACCTCCCCTAATAAGATGAACCGAACCAAAGGGAATATCCCTAAATTGATTATACAAAGACAGCAGTGTCCCAAAACCATATGTACTCCACAGTTCTATCTTAACTTGAACCATCTATGTTTTCAAAGGTACTAATTAGGCATTCTAGCATGACCAAAGACGTGGGTGTGTGCAAGGATTATTGCATAAAGTCTGAGAGCCAAATAGTTTATAACTTCACCAAAGTATTAAATATCATCAGTCACCTAATTGAATAGTCATTTAACAAAATTAGCATGTTAACAAGCATGAACAATATTCCCAGGATTCTACTCTTCAACACACACGCACATATAGATAACTTTCAGTGACATTACCTGGGTTCCACTTCCGATAGCTCGTTTCTGACGAACATATTCCATCAGGGGTGTGACAATAGGAGCTTCTTTTGCAGCACCTAAAAAGGGACAGTGGAATGGTTTCAAATCGGGCAACCAATCTCAACTGAATGTTATTCCTCACAATCAAGGGAAGGGATCACAACTTTCTGGATAATACTACTACAGCGGAACCTGCTAGTCTAACAACCTATCAACATGCTCATAAGAAAATGAAAATTGTTCTGCCTCAATTTTCATTTTAAATTGGGAGAAAAAAGCAGCGAAAGGGCACATGTCCTAAATGAATCTAAGGTGGGATCTGGTAACAAAAGGTAGCAGGAAAAGCAGCGGGGATATTTCCAACGAAATAACCATATATTCTCATGACACAGACAAGAATCAGCAAACATATAACTAACCAGCTTGTTCAGCTTCCTTTCTTTCCAGCTGTATTTCTGCACTAGGAAGATGCTCAGCAGGCTTTCCAATAAGTTTCAGGAACTCCAAATAATCGGGATCTACATTTGTCAGTCAAATCATGTTAGCATAAGAACTGTATCATTACTATATGTATATCTTTAATGATATACACAGAAAGTAAGCCCAACGTTGTATCTTGTTGACCACTTGCATCTCCATTTTAGATCTCTCTCTTTCTGTTCTTTCTTTTCTCTTAATATGGAAATCAAAAATAGCCATAAATCTATATAAAGAAGCCAAACTTAGTACCTTTATAAATAGTCCCTTCCCGACCATCCTTTTTGTTACTTGGCTTGGGAACACGCTGTGAAGGTGCATATTCAACTATAGATTTGAACTGAGTCCCTAAAAGGAAAAGAAAGAAAAAAATAAGGGTCCCAAGAAAACTACTCCAAGAATATAGAAACAATATAAGAATGAACTCTACTAGACATATTCATTTATTACTGCTAGGATTAAAAAAGAGTCTCCATTCAGTTTTTCCGTAGCGACTGCTTTTAAGTACCAGTGCACAGAAACAATTGTATAAATTTATACTAACGTAGCTCGTGTAAAAGATAATATACAATGTATCAAGTGATTCACTGAAGCCAGGAACTAAACCTCAACATGTTTATAACATATTAAAATATAATATATTCCATTAATTTACCTTTCTCATTAACAAATACATGACCATCAAAGAACTCGGCAAACTCAAAAACATCTTCAGGTCGCTTAAACTCTATGTAGGCTCGAGCATACCTCTGATTCTTATGGCTGCAACAATAGAAAGCTCTGTGAAACTCCTTCAGAGTTTTTGCATAAAACAAAAAAATACATAAAAGAACGAAACTTTCACGACTTCCACCCAAATGGGTCAATCATTCAACCACTGTTTTCAACATCTTTTAGAAATCGAAATAAAACCCCATATATCCAAAAGATCTATTCTTTTTGTTATCAACACTTGATCAGTTACGAAAACCAAGAATTAGTGCAGAATTTCACCAACCCACTTATGGTACCAACAGAACAATCGAAACTCATCCAAAACACTAATAAACCAGTAACCGGATCATATCTAATTTTTTATTCCTCTTTACTTTTCCCCATCACACAAATCAATCTTAACAGAAGCACATTCAAACTATATCTTTCTTTCTAAGACCATGAAAATCAACCTAATTTTGATTAAATAAAAATGAAAGATGCGCAGAGGGGGGTTAGGTTTTGTTGACCTAATCTTGCCGGGACGGAAGCAGAACCAGTTGTGGCGGTTGCCGAAGAGGTGGTCGATTTGCTGGAAGAAATCGGACTGAGAAAGAGAGGGAGGTAAGTGCCGAACTAACACCTTCGTCTTCACCAACGGGTCCTTCATCTTTCTTTCGTCTCTCTTAGATTTCTGGGTTCCTCTGTTGCGACTTTGTGAGAGCTTAAACGAAAAAGTAAAAATATAATCTTTATTATTTTTAGAATTTAAAATAGCAAAATAAACATAAAAATGAATTATGCAACAAAAACAAAAACAAATAGCCTGTTACAATGTTTTATCATACATTGGTAGTACGCTCGCTTCAAGAAGTGAGTATGGGTACCGTCAAATGATTAGACCTAATCTATATATCATTGTGATTTGTCCCATAAACTTTTTATATACCCTTAGTCGGTAAAGAGAGAATATGTAATGGTTTTTTCTGACTTGAGAATTAATATAATTAACTTGATTTCTTCAAAAAAATAAAAAAAAAACAAATATGAGTTGAATAACGTAATTTTTGTCATTAAATTTATAGTTTTAAGTCTGATGGAGATATAACTTACACTGTCGGTGCTTATTAAGCGTCGTGTATATTGTTTAAATTATTCAACATAGTTTGAGGATTCAATAGTTAAGATTCAAGAATCTAAATAAATTTTCTACCAAATCAACAAATTTTAGAGATTGAAGAATAGAAAACTCTGTTGTCAATAATAATGACATAGAGATTATAACACTGAAACCGTAAATACATAAGTTTGTAACGTATGCATAATTATTTTTTTAATTACAAGAAATCGTGTGATTCGTGTGTATCAAATTCTCTAACTTTCCGAAAAATCCTGTTAGTTTAATACAACAACACGTCTTAAGCATTGGGCACTACTAGTCGGAGTGCGTGGCGGTGGTGATTGGGCACTGTATTACTGTACCAATCTGATGAGGGTAAAATATGTGAATGAGACTAGTAATCTGTATCAATGTAGGAGAGTAAAAATGAGCTCAAGTGTCGGGGTAGGTAAGTAGGTTTTTGGATTACCAAGCACGCAAAATAAATGAAAAATAAAAAAAGATAAATAAAACTAGTGGCGGGCCCGCGAAGACTTGTACGAGTCCATTTCCCATCGGAATATAATATCTCATCCAATTAATGAAGATCGTATAAATACAGGAGACTCATACTTCTTCTCTTCTTCTTCTTGGCTTCGTTCTTCCTCTGCCTTCCTTCCCCAGTAAGTCACTCTATTCTTAATTAAGTTTTGATTCGATCTTCTATTTC
Source organism: Potentilla sterilis (assembly GCA_963682095.1). Taxonomy (NCBI): domain Eukaryota; kingdom Viridiplantae; phylum Streptophyta; class Magnoliopsida; order Rosales; family Rosaceae; genus Potentilla; species Potentilla sterilis. The sequence continues at coordinate 8,561,027 of OY821760.1, read as the reverse complement.
TACTATTCCGATCATATCGTCTCTCTTAATTTTTTATTTATTTATTTCAATTGTCGGCTTGATAAGTGTTCTTGAGACGTTTCTATTTTTTTTGGTTTTGCGAACAGAATGATTGTGGATCTTGTGGTTAGCGTCTTCGGCTGATTTAGGTTTTGGATTGTTGATCGTTTATGATTTTTTTTTTATTCTTAATTGTGATGAAGTTCGTATTGTACTGTGTTTCATAGCTGAGCGATGGTATTTATTTTATTATTATTTAATTGTATGTTTCTTTTGGTTCGTTTCCTTGCTTAATTTAGTCTATGCTTTACTAAATTAACTTTTATTGTACAAATTTGGTTTCTATGTTGGTTCAATCGAGTTATTTGAAAAATATGTCAAACGTGTTTATTTTTTTATTTATTTTTGGCTAAAGAGAAGAAATTCTGTTGCTTTAGTTCTGGTTAATCATGCTTGATCGGAACATCCTTTGTTTTTTGCTCAAATCAATTTTTTTTCTTCGGTAAGCGTGTAAATTCTACAGAATACAATAATGGCTTTTGTTATTTAAAGCAGTGAGAGAAGATAATATAGGCTATGTGCTTGCTATGTATGCTCTTTCTACTTGCAATAACTATTGTATTATGAGGTACTGACAGGATATAAATTAGATACGGTTGCAGGTGTTTTGATTTAATATAATGGGTGGAAGTTCGATTGATGATGACTGGGAGCTTCCCTTTTCTTCTAATGCTGGTCGCACTGTGGTCTTAGTTGGACGCACTGGTAATGGAAAAAGTGCAACAGGCAACAGCATTCTAGGCAAAAAAGCCTTCACTTCCAAGCGCAGCTCTAATGGTATCACAAGCACTTGTGAACTGAAGACTGCTATCTTGAGAGATGGACAGCAAGTTAATGTTATTGACACTCCTGGTAAAGTCTCGTTGACATGTACTTGTGTTAATGTCTTTAGGAGTAGCACTACATGTATATAAAGTAGTTTAAGAACCTGCTTTTCAAATTTATTCTTTCCTTTTGATTCGTGTGGTATGCTGCAGGTCTTTTTGATTACTCTGCCAAATCAGAGTTTATTGGCAAAGAAATCGTCAAATGCATTAATTTGGCCAAGGATGGGATCCATGCTGTTCTTGTGGTTTTCTCAACTAGAACTCGCTTTTCACAAGAAGAGGAGTCTGCAATCCGTAGCTTGCAAACTCTATTTGGAAGTAAAATCTTTGACTATATGATTGTTGTCTTTACGGGAGGAGATGACTTTGAAGAAAATGATGAGACATTAGAAGATTATTTGGGCCGTGATTGCCCAGAGCCTTTGAAGGTTGGTAAAATTTAACTTATTTCTTCATTTTTATTTATATTTCACTTGTAAGCCTTTGCGTATACTTTTCTTGCTTGCTCCAGTACTCTGCTTTCATATAAGCCGATCATGTACTATACATATAATCAATTCTTGCAATAATTTAGGAAATCCTTGGTCTGTGTGGAAATCGCCGTGTGCTTTTTGATAACAAGACCAAGGATGAAAGCAAGAGAGTTGAACAAGTGCAGCAGCTTCTATCGCTTGTGAACTCGGTTATAGCACAGAATGGTGGCCGCCCATTCACAGATGAGATATTTGCTGAAGTGAAGGTATTTATTGTTTTCTCTTTTATTTATAGTAATTTCTTGACATTATTGCTGTTTTTTGTATTGAATATATATGATGCTAAAAGCATTGTTGCATCTGGACAGAAGGGGGCTCTGAAACTTCGTGATCAACAAGAAGAGGTAGCTTCATTGAAGGGGTATTCAAAACGAGAAATATCTCAGTTGAATGAGCAGATGCGGCTTGCACATGATATGCAGCTTAAACGAATTACTGAGATGGTACATTTTCATCTGCATTTTGTTTGTATTTAATGATTGCCATTAACATGTTTTAACAGTGGGCTCAGTTAAAAGACAAAACTACTATGCATGTTGCTGAATTCTATGCCAGTCTTGTGTCTATTTACTAACCCCTTTAAACTAAGATCTTCGTATTTGTAAAGGATGAGGAATTTTCAGTATATTTTCTCTCATTTGCTTTTGGGTTTTCTGTAAAGTCAATATCAGCATTCATACTAACTGTGATTTAAGGTTGTTTAGTACTCCCCTCAACTATCACACTCTTGGACACACGAGATTTGGAGAATTCTAAACTGTCGGGTAGAGATTTGGATACACGGAATAGCAATGACAACAAATGTGACTTAAGGGAGCTTAATGTACTTGATACTAGTTAATAAAATTTGTTGAATGAATTCATTTTTGGTAAAATGAGAGTGGCCATATCACCTTCCTCTTACAAAATATATGAATCTTGCATTGTGAATCTAATGACTGAGGTGCCTCTCCCATATAAAATCAAATTATTTTTCTTTGAATTTTGAAATATTGAGTAGTTAATATATATTTCAGAGCATAAGGTGTTTGCTTCTGCTAGTAAGTGGTTTCAATATGCTTTATTGAACTTCTGCTTTAACCTGGATCATAAATAATGTTATACAGGTTGAGTCGAAGATGAGAGAAACCACTTTGATTCTTGAACAAAAGTTAGCAGAGGAACAAGCTGCACGACTAAGAGCAGAAGAGACTGCCCAAGAGGCTCAACAAAGGTCTGAGGATCAAATCCGAAAGCTTAGAGACGATCTACAAAAAGCAGAGGAGGAGCTTCGTAAAAGAGGCGAAACCAAGTGTGCTATTCTTTAATGTAATGATTAATAGGCTATGTGGTAAGGAGAATGATATTTGTTTTTTTTTTTCTTTCCATTTTATGGAATTTGCGGCAACTTTTTGCAACATCTGGTTGATAATGGCTATGGTATCCTGTGTAAAAGTGAAAGATGCTGGCTTACAGTTGGTATTTTAACATCTAAACATATTTTCCTCCTTTTTATGAGATACTGGCTTGCTTGATTAGGACTTTTAACAATGTTCTCTACTGACTTTGAAAGATGGGATCAGCAATCCATTTGATTTATCATCTCGTGTTTCATGAGTTGCATCTAAATGCAATATGTTCTCTAATCGTAATCTACTTCAGAGTCAGCTGTTGCATGTTGGACATATTGGTAAGGTGAACATGCATTTAGTATTTTCATAAAGCAGGCACATTGATTCTCTGAAAATTTACCATGAGTACTGCACTTAACTGCACATTGCCACAATGTGTGATCTATGGTGTGAATGGTATGTTATAAAGACTGCTGGATCCGTTAATGTTACAAATTGCTTGATCTTGGAACTGGCCAAGGGTCATCACCTTGAACAAGAACTCTTGCAGGCTTGCAGCTATCAAGGCTGTGAGCTCGAATGAAGGCAGTGATTGATTCGAAATCGTCTCTGCCACAAGTTGCCTAATTGAGATTACTTGTATCAGTAGAGCCATTCATTATTAGAGAATGCTTCAGAACGAGCAGCAGGCAGTGCCTCTCATGTTTGGTAAAAGGTCGCCTTAAAATTGTTTCTCCAAGCATTTATGCCTAGTTAAATGCTAATCACCACTGAAATAACTGATAAAAAGAGTAATGCTTGGAGAAACAATTTTAAGGCGACCTTTTACCAAACATGAGAGGCACTGCCTGCTGCTCGTTCTGAAGCATTCTCTAACTATTAGGAAACCTGCCTTCTTATATGGTGCATTACAATTACAGTTTGTTGATGCGAAGGTAATACTACCATCAGTTTGAGTGATTTTAGAACTCTGTAACTTGCGGATGCATAGTGATGATAGCTAAATATGTTTGCTCATTGGTCTAATGCATAACGAGCTTATATCAAATTCGGTACTCATAGAATTAAGCATATTAAGTGTAAGGTAAAGCCGTCAAACGTCTTTCTGAAAACGAAGGCGGTAAATTGTCATAAAATTGTTTAGACATGGGAAGGGTGGGACGGAAATTGTGAATATACAGGCCAAATCTATGAAATTGTGAATCCAATTCTACTGTGTCATCCTAAACAATTGTCAGGACAAGGAAAGACAGAAAGAGGCCTCTAGCAGACAACTGAGACAAGGCTATGAGCTCAAACAATGGCAGTGATTCAAATATTCACAGCTGATTACAGTATTGCTTAATGTAGTTCAGTATAAATTGGTGATTGAGGAAAACTTGCAGAGGTAATGCTTTACTGTTTACACTAATTACTCACTCAGTCACTCTAATCAAAACACAAGAACCATATATATCATTACCACACTGCTTCGCGGTTGTGCTGTATCAAGAAAGTAGCAGCAGCAGCAGCAAAGAGATGGTAATCTCTACCGATTCATCGTATTGTCACAAGTATTTGGAGGATCATAACAAGCATATATATACTTGATAATGATGTCATTATCACTTACATGAATTTATTACTAAAGAAATACTGCAGTACTAAGTAAGCTAAAATCTGTAATTATTCCGCTGAGTCAATCAAGTCATATATTAATCCGCACAAACACATTTCCATGTTCATATAGCTTACTGCTAATCAAAGAGAAACTGCTGCTTATGCAATCGTTCATCAAAAAGGGGAAGTCTCCAGAACTACTGCTGGAAATTTCTAGTTGAAAGTTCTAGCTAGTCTTGAATGAGGATACAACACCAAAATAGATACTAGATAGTAGCCAATGATATCATTTATTTAAGATACGATTGATGTAGCATAAGCTAGCAGCAGACTGATGCTCTTCCAAAAGTTCATCTGCATGCCAAAGACGGAACAAAGAAACCGACAATGAGAACTTATCTCTGTACTTTAAGACAGTGGATAATTGAACTATGTAGTGATCGACATAGATAGAAGGATACTAGAAATTACACACCCCAGATGGAGCAATTTCTTCTCTGGCTGTGAGTATGAAGGCTCACCCTCTATCATAGTGGAGCCAAAGAAATTGCGAGAAGCTAATGCCTGGATGGCATTGAACTCTGCTCCAGAAAGCAGGTCTGCCTGCTGAAGCCTCTCAACTTCTGCTATCTGGAAGATCAAGTTTTGAAAGAAATCATTTGAATCAAGGCGGTCTTCATTCAAGTGACTGTAATGCAGGTAATAAGTATATATGGCATGTAGGAAGGACAATTAAGATTTGAAAAAACATAGAAGAATGCACTCAATGGAGCAGCTTGAGAAATCTACATGCAACACGTTGTCTAATGCAGTAATGCAGATATAGAAGAAGTGAAGGTAGAAAAACATGTGCATGCATCTTTTGTGTTTCCAAGAGTTCCCAGATGATTTCAATGGTTGCCTTTAGATAAAAAAAGTACATTAAAAACATGAAAATCCATGTCTACATACACCATAATTTTCCCAGATGAAAATCCACAATATGTATCAGAAAATACAATTTCTTTGAAAGTGCTTCCAATACCTTAGCTCGAATTGAAACATTCTCATTTTCCAGCTCAACCTCCTACACAGAAATAATTTTTTGGAACATCACCATTACAACATACAAAACTTGGGAAAAACTTCTAAAAGATCCAAAATAGACACATGCAAACTTGAATTGAAAGAGAAGATTTACCCTTTTCTGCAAGTATTCAATTTCAGCAAGCAACATTTCATGCTGTTGCAAGAGATAAAAACATAACATTAATATGGAAGGAAGCAAAGCATGCCTATAATATGTATATGAAGACTAAATGTCACAATATCATGCAACAAAAACTAGCTAGATGGAGTACCAAGTCTAATCATAAGGGTAATTAGTATGTCACTGAGATAGAACCTGTTCTCGCTCGGTCTTTGTCGTGAAATGCATGCATGCATTTTCGTAACTTTCACATTCTTTTTCATCAATGTTTACCTTCTTGGACCTGATTCTGGTAAGACCTCGTTCAAGCCTATTCTCCAGCTGCTTTAGTTCTTTCACAGTCAGATTACTCAATGAATCTCCCATTAAGTGCCTACAAATCAACAACAGAATAGTAAGGGACTTGCACTAAGGGACAGGTGCCGGAAAATTTGTTTCGATGGGTGGATTCATAACTGCTGCAATAATAATTCATCAAAGTGATCAAATCCAGCTCTTGAAATGCCTTATCCAACCATTTAAAAACTTTGGTTCCTTACCTGATCACTAATCGATCTATATATTGCATATACTGCAGTTGTTTATAAAGTCTTAATGATCATAAGTTGAACAAATTTTCTATGTGTGTTGTGTGCTGGCCAGTTGAATGTAGAAATGAATACTAGTGGAGAACACACATGTTAGAATTCTGCAGCATTTGAATTTGGTGCCTCAGCTTTGCCGATTCCTGTTGGTAGTACTACACAAGACAATTGGAAGGAGAAAAATATTAGGTGAGCAAAACTAAGAGAATCAAATATATCCAGCGGTTTTGTGCAATTTTTTTTGGAGATGTACATAGGAGGTTAACAAATGGAACTACAAGCTAGCTACGTACTGGTGCATGATCGAGTTGCATTGAAAACCAGGTCAAACACACTGAGTGCACACACAATACTACTACTGGTAAAACATTAATGTAACGAAGTACAATTACATGGAGGGTTGGCTTACTTGAGCATTGATTTCTGTAATAGTGGTTGCACCTGAATTATCGGAAGATGCCTTCTTGTACCTCTCTATAGTACTTCTTATGCTGCTATATATATGTCAAACAATATTCAAGAATAACGTGTCAGAATCAATATTTCAGATATGAAACTTGAATGTTAAAGAAAAATACATTCACCAGCTCTAAAGCCAAATGAAATTATGAAAATGAAAAAGAAGCTTCCACTAGAACAAGGGGATGAGTATTTTAGCATTGGAAGTAATCCTTATTATTGTATGATTTACCATGCATATCTGAAATTATATAAGTCATATAACCGCAGGCGTCTTATATCTGAAATAGTAAACAGAAAGCACACTACTCACTCTATATATACATGGTATATCTCAATCGATAGTCAGATCAATCCTTCTATGGAGGGAAATGGTATGCATTACTGGATACCACAGCCGTACATGTATATATGTGCTTTAAACTTTTTTTTAAAAAAAAAAAAAAAAAAAAAAGACAACAAATTTTGATTTTGGTTTTGACCAACAATAAACATGGGACTAGCGGGCATTGAACCCAACGGAGTGACGGTATGTGGAGAATTTCCATCCACTCCTTCAGAGACATTGAAAAAGGGAAATTAAGATGGAGAAAGATGTGAAACAATGAACTGGTTAACTGCAATTCCAGTTATCCCAAATGATGCAAGAAATCTCTAACATATGAATAGATAGATCAGTGGGTCATCCCAACTGAGTTATAGTGGTTCACTTTCAGGAGTATCAAGAATTCAAGATCCTATTCAAAAAAAAAAAAAAAACAGCTTGATTCTTTTTTTTACCCTAAATAAACTAAATATTTACACTAGACTGAAGATTAAATTGTACTTGGGATGCACTGGAATTGCAGAGGAAAATAGTAGTAAAAATCCCCTAATAGTTGGCTGGGTCCCAAAATTCTAAAATTTTCAGACATAAAGATGGGCATGCATGCAAGCAAGCAGAGATACAGTGCTTCACATATCAGAAAGAGCATGAGTGCTTCACTCATATCTCCTCAGCAGAAGAGTTAAAATAAGAGAGTATGGCATGGGTCAGTTTACATGTTCCATGACCCACAAACCCAGCAAGAACATATATACCACGTGCCCTTTCAACCATTAGAATGGAAACCCTAGAAAACTAAAAGCATGCAGAGCCCGGTTCCAATCTTTTGCAAATCGATCTGAGGGTAAAAAGCAAGAAAAATTAGAGTGAAAGCATCAAAGCCCTTTTGAGCGAAAATGAAACCAAAAGCTCAAGTTATAAATCTACGTACTATGCAGCACTATAAAGGCAAACAGAAGGGTAAGAAGCGTTGAAAGCCAAATGAGGAAAGAGGAAGACCATCAACACGAAAATCGATCCAACATGCAAACAGAACTACAACAAATTAATTTCTGGAAGCAACTTAGGTCAGCAAAGCTTCCTTTATGCACGCGATGAAGATTTATATAGATTGCAACTGTAGTACTATACTGTAAATGAAGACAAACAATACTAGTGACACCCAGCAAAGTACTCATCCTCATGCATGGTAGTAGGTCTAAATTTGTGCAAGAATCTATTAACTTTGACTTTCAGAGACCAAAGATGAGCACAGTGGTGTTTTAGACCCAACACTATGCCCAATGGGATGTAGAATTTTAGCATAGGTTTAAGATTAAGATAGAACAAACACCTTATACATCTAGTCTCTTATTCTCGACAAAAACACAATTAGGGATCGGAGTTATAAGTCAACGTCCTCATTGTCTCCCATTATCACAAAAACAATTAAATCAGTACGATGACAACATATAAGAGATGGGAAGGAAAGCAAATAAAAGAGCATCCATAAAAATTCTTATTCTCAATTGTCATGAAGTCTATTGTGAAATGAGTTTGATCAAACAAGGACCATTTACCTCAACATTGTGCAAACACTAAACATGAATTAAAGGGCAGAAATAAACAAAGTGAAGAAACTAATGAATGATTGTTGAAATGGCTCACTTGTTGTTAGAGTACTCATAGAGGCGGCCACGGCTAGAGAAGACAATGAGGGCAACTTCAGCTTCACACAGAATGGAGAGCTCATAAGCTTTCTTCAACAGTCCATTTCTTCTCTTGCAGAAGGTCACTTGACGGTTTGTGGTGTTTTCAATCCTCTTTATCTCAATCTTTCCTCTCCCCATCTTTCAACAACCTTGATAGCTGAATTGATCAGTTGCAAACAGACATTAATTGTTGCTGTTTGATTGAAATACCAAAATGAGGAAGTGATCTATTTTGTACCAAAAGCGCGCAGAAGTGACCTATATTGTATTAATTAACAACTTGCTAATTATTGTAACATAATTAGGAAGAATCATCCCACAATTCTCCTGCTAATATTTTCAATTTGATGACTAGCAATATTAGATAAGAAACAAAAAAGGAAACCCATTTAGGTAACGAATTAAAATGAAACAGTTTCTGAATTAATTTAATGACCTGTTTACATAATAAAAAATAAATAAATTTTATCATGCAATAATTTGAGAAAACCCACAATCTTAATGTCTGAAACTCTACATTTTAGCAATTTGCTTAGATATGCGACCAGATCTTTAAAGCTAATTAATTAATCTGAAAAAAAGAAGAAGAAGATGAAATACTATATATTATATATATAAACATATATAAAATCTTTGGATCTAGGAGATCTAATATCACTAGCCTTGTATCAGTTGTATGAGATGCATCTGATACAAGAATCTAAAACATATATACTGATAACTGAGCAAGATTTGGTTGCAGGTTCCTAATAAATGGTGCATAGGGTTGCGTGCACAGATGCATATAATTTAAAGGAGACTTGAATTCAAAGATCCAAAACCGTGATATATTCAGATTATGCACAGAGAAACAGACCAAGGAAAAAGTTAGCTACAGAGAAACACAGATGCACTGACTACCATGATCTATTCAGCTTAGTTCAGTTGACTGAAGAACAGACCAGGGCTCAAATGAAATTAATAATTAATAATTCATATGTAAAAGAAAAAGAAAACACATTTCCAGCCAATCAAGTCTGAGGAAGATGGTTGAAATGAAGGAAATTGACCTATATATATATATATATGCATTCATATAGACTGATGAAAAAACTGTGAATTTTTTTTCTTTCTTTTTTTAACAAAAAGAGGATCTAAGGATTTCACACATTCTCCTGTCATGAAATAAAACAGCAAGAATTTGAAGAAACAGATCGAGAAGAAAACCCGGAAAATGATCCATATATAAGAATAAGAGTTTAAAGATAGATCGAGAACCCTTAATTGAAACCAAACTACAGAAGGAATAAGGGCTGAAGCTCATCAAAGAACAGAACCTGAAACCCTTAGTTTCTTCACATGGATGCCTTAATAAGAGTTTAAAGATTAAAGAGAACCCTTTATTGAAACCAAACTACAAAAGAATAATAATAGCTGAAGCCCACCATAGAACAGAAGTTGAGACCCTTAGTTTCTTTCCATGGATTTAACCATGTCTTATATACATATAAAAAGAGAGTGCCATAAACACTAGAAAATTAAGTCTAGAAAGACAAGTGCAGAAAGGTTGAAGAAGAAGCAAGATCATGAGCTCAAACCCAGAAAAATTTGTTCGTATTTGAGAGTCAAACAAAAGAAATCAAAATCTAGAAGAAGGGTACTCAAAACAAGTGAGATTGCTACAAAATTAATTCAAGCAAAAAAAAAACGGAAGGAAAGGAAGAAGATTCTCTTGTCTGGCAATTAACAGATCTATATATTGAAGCAGCTCAGAGCCTCAGATCATCTATATGAATGAGTACTGAATGCATATGAGGAACTAAAAAGAAAGAAACAGACCTCTGGTTTGGATTCTCTCCAGTCACTTAAGCTTTGGGTAAGTTTCTAATCCCAAAGAAGCCCAAGTTTATATGAAACTCTACCTTTCTCCTCCATTTATAGCTCTTTCTCTATTTGTTTGTTTTTCTTTCATATTTGTGTATCTAAATATATGTTAATAGTTTTATGTATGTATGACAGAGAGATGAAGAAAATGACATGAGGATGCCATTTCCTGAAACGGATAGGAGATGTTCTAGTTTTAGGTAATTTAAACCACTTTGCAGGTTCAAATTCGCACCAAAATCAGCAAGTTTTGTTCCTATCGAATTTCTTTATATTACTTTACTTCAGTGGCCTAAAATGACCTGTCTAACCTTTTCCAAATCATATCCAAGTAATAATTGAATGTTGAATATCACAGTTTGGGAGATTAGGGCATAAAATTTATGATTTGTGTCCTAAATGGAATTCAAAAGGGTAATTAGTTAACTTTGGTTAATCGATCAGGTCAAATTTTCAATTTAGGCACCATTATGCATTGTTTGGTACCAACATTAATTTTACCTAATATTTTGTTTAATTTTAGGATTTTGTAAGCAAACGCCCAATTTGATTGCCATACCAAGCACTGAAGTCTTGGCGCCACGCTTTTGAGGTTACCTGCAGTGAAGTCTCCTTCGTGTTTATTAATTAATTTGCTTGGTAGTTTCCTTCGTGTTTAAAAGAAATGACAATGGTATCTATCTGACGTATGAAAAAGTTCCAGAAAATAACTCAACACCAGTTGAATCAATTAATCATAGCATATTAATCAATTGTACATAATCATACTCAACTTCACATCGAAAAAGTGTGACACGAAACTCCAGAGCCACACAGATATGGGAGACAAACACGAAATATCGTTGGACATGAAAGGATAGAAGAAAAGCTTGTGAAGTAGTCCAGGTTTTGATTCTTACATATGAACTTAGGGATGAACTTATTTCTCGATCGGTTAATTAATTGGAAATTCTTATAGATGATACTTGCGTGCATGTGTCGGCCTGTACGTACGTTGCTTTGAAAGATGCTGAATAATTACGAGCCGGGAGCACTACTGTGGGTCACACTCGTCGCTTCAACACCCAAGCGACAACAAGTCGTCGCTTCGAGGTTGTCGTTTTAGATTCGTCGCTTCGATTCCAAGTGACAAATAATGATTCAATAGTCGTCGCCTCGATATTTCAAGCGACGAAAACAAACTTCGTCGCTCAAAGAGAGCGACGACTTTTGACTCGTCGCTTACCATCTTTTGCGACCGATTTTGACTCGTCGCTTACCATCTGTGGCGACCAATTTTGACTCGTCGCTTACAATCTGCAGCGACCAATTTTGACTCGTCTCTTGGAATTCCATGCGACGAAGTTTGGTTGTCGCCTCATGTTTTTAGCGACAAACTTTGATTCAAAAGTCATCTCTTCATTTCATGTTTAATAGGAGAAAATATGGGATGATAAAAAGGAAGCGACGAACTTTAGTTGTCGCATTCAAATCTAAGCGATGAACAATGATCAATGTTCGTCGCTTCATTGTTTGTTACAGAGAAGGAAAACAAAATTCTGGTCTGGTTTCATTCACATCTACAACCTGCATTTCATTCAAATCACATATCCAACATAACACAAACACTATAAATACATAGATTTCATTCAAAACTACAATATGTTACATAATTACAATGTACGATAATCCTCGGGAATGTACTACAATATCCAAAAGCTACAATAATGTACAAAGAAAAAAAAGGTCATAATCAAGGTCATCATCGGGGAGACGTAATGAAGCACATGAGGATATATCGGCGACTGGAGCTGTTGCGGCGGTATTGTCACCCGGATTGCCTTGGGCCGCCATGAAATCTTGGACGGTAGCCTCCATCTGTGCCATACGCCGCTTCAGGTCTGCATTCTCTTCGTGTAGCCTCCTCAAATCGTCATCTTTGCGGGACACGCGTGTACCGCCTCTTAGTTTTGGCTGGCGTCTTAATGCACCCCCAGCCCTGCAGAAATGGTAAAAGAAAAACATCAGTCAAATTAAAAACCATTTCATATCTAAAAACTAAAACTTGTAAAATATTTAGGTGCAAAAATAAAGTACCTCGGACCCTCGTCCCCGGCTTCCCACCTAGCTCCTTCTCGACTACAGCCATATACTCCTCGACGGGGACGGGAACGAGGCCCGTCAGCTGACTGCCGCCCGCTAGCACACAGCTCCTCCATCTTCCTCTTCACCGCTGCCTGCAAAAAATATTATCCAATATGTTTGTGTTAGTATAGTTTTTAATTCAAAAAAATAAAAATCAGAAACTAAAAACCAAACTCTTGCATCTAACTCGTCGTCACTCACCACTTTCTCCTGCGCATTCTGCGATGGTTGATAAACATCGCAGACTGTCTACAGTATAGGGGCTAGATGCCCTTTCGCCTCATTGGCAGCGACCCAGTAGCTGTAGGGAGTGGTGCCAGAGTGATGGTTGATTGCGTACCCCTTCTCCTTTCCCTTGTTCCAGTTAGCGGTGTTCCGGGTACACATCATCTGCAAAGAACCGTACAAATATATATTAAAATATTTCATGTGAGAATTAAGAAATTATATAAAATGCAAAAACCTGTAATTAATTTCCATTACCTTATAATCGCCGTCCTCAAAGTGAACTTTGAGGTACTCCCACTACTCAGGTCGGTGGATGAACTCTGCCGGCTTCGCCTTTGATACCTCAACGTAGTGAGTATGGCAGTCGTACTACTAGAAAAGAATGGTTTAATATTTGCTTGATTATTATTCTTCTCCATAAGGAGGTATATATAGGATACAAAACTATATCTACAAGGAAAAATATATCCTAAGATTACATAGAATAATCTACCTATACATACAAGGAAAGTAAATATCCTAGTATATTCTACACTCCCCCTCAAGTTGGTGCATAGATGTCAATCATGCCCAACTTGTCAATTGAATCGTCAAATGTTTTCCTTGACACTCCTTTTGTAAGAACATCTGCCAACTGGCTTTCTGTATATACGAAAGGGAATCGAATGACTTTCCTGTCTAAGTTCTCCTTGATAAAGAATCGACCCACCTCCACATGCTTAGTTCGATCATGCTGAACTGGATTATGGGCAATTTCAATTGCTGACGTATTATCACAATGCAAGTCCATAGGCTTCTTGAGTTTGACGCCTAAGCTCTTTAACACATTTCGGATCCACAACAATTCACATACGCCATGTGCCATATCTCGAAATTCTGCTTCTGCACTTGATCTAGCAACAACTTTTTGTTTCTTACTACGCCAAGTCACTAGATTTCCTTCAACAAAACTGAAGTATCCAGATGTAGATCTTCTATCAGTCTTATCACCTGCCCAATCAGCATCTGTGTATCCCATGACCTCTAATTCATTCTTCTTTTCAAACAACAAACCTTTTCCAGGTGCCTTCTTGAGATACTTTAAAATACGATATACTGCATCCATATGCTCTTCACTGGGACAATGCATAAATTGGCTAACCACACTCACAGCATAAGCAATATCAGGTCTAGTATGAGAAAGATAAATAAGTCTTCCTACTAGACGTTGGTACCTTCTTTTATCTGTTGGAACTTGATTTGGATAGATGGCAAGGTTGTGATTCATCTCAATTGGTGTATCAGCTGGTTTGCAATCAAGCATCCCTGTTTCAGCTAACAGGTCAAGGACATACTTGCATTGGGACAAAGAAATTCCTTTCTTGGACCTTGCCACTTCAATCCCAAGAAAATATTTTAGTTGTCCAAGATCTTTCATCTCAAACTCCTTCGAAAGATATTTCTGTAGGGCCTCCATCTCTTTCGGGTCATCTCCTGTGACAATCATATCATTAACATATACTATCAGGGCAGTAATCTTACCCTGACTATGCTTAATGAACAAAGTATGATCTGAGTTGCTCTGTCTATAACCAAACGCCTTCATTGATTTTGAAAATCTTCCAAACCAAGCTCTGGGTGATTGCTTTAAGCCATATAATGACTTTCTTCAATTTGTAAACTTTGCCTGCATCGCAATGCTTATTTTTGACTCCTGGTGGTACATTCATATAAACCTCTTCTTCTAAATCTCCATTGAGGAATGCATTTTTCACATCAAACTGGCGAAGAGGCCAATCTCTAGTTGCTGCTAGTGAGATCAATATTCTGACAGTGTTGACCTGCATCGCAATGCTTATTTTTGACTCCTGGTGGTACATTCATATAAACCTCTTCTTCTAAATCTCCATTGAGGAATGCATTTTTCACATCAAACTGGCGAAGAGGCCAATCTCTAGTTGCTGCTAGTGAGATCAATATTCTGACAGTGTTGATCTTTGCTACAGGTGAAAATGTCTCTTCATAATCAATTCCATAGCGTTGGGTGTACCCTTTGGCAACCAATCTGGCTTTATATCTGTCAATACTCCCATCTGCTTTGAGTTTCACTGTATACACCCAACGACATCCAACAGTCTTCTTTCCAGATGGCATTGTCACAATATCCCAAGTTGAATTTTTCTGTAAGGCTTCAAGTTCTTCATTCATCGCTTGTTTCCACTTGGGATCTGCCAAAGCATCTTGTACACTACTTGGAATAGATACAGAAGATAATTGATTGACAACAAATGCATGTGACCCAGACAACCTATGATTAGACATAAAATTGGCTATAGGGTATTTTGCTTTGGCTGTGATGTCTGGCTCATAATGTTTTGGAGGAATACCCTTAGTAGCTCTATGTGATTTTCTAGGTTCATTGGAAAATAATGGTACCTGATGAGAAACGTTGGTAGCAGATGTAATTGGTGGATCAGTAATGATAGGGTCACAATTATCAGACAAAACAGCAGGAAAAAGACCTGCACCATCTGCATGACTTGTCGGCTCAACAGGAAGGGGATCTGCACCACGTGTTGGCTCAGCAGCAGATTCGGCAGACACAGCAGCGCGGCTCGGCTCGGCTTGAAGACTGGGCTCGGCAAAAACGACATGTCGTTTCGGTTGTGTCTGTTCAGCAGGACAGCTTGGCGGCTTGACGGCTCGGCTTGATGGCTCCACGGCTTGCATCTGTTCAGCCTCACTTTGTGGTCCACGTGGACCATGTGATGATGGTGATTGGTCATGATCATTTGTTAAGCTCGGCTCCACCGATTCTTCAGCTTGTTGTGTCGGCTCAGCGGCTCCATTCAGCTGCTCAAGGCAGCTGGGCCCTACCTCTGTGTGTTTGTCTGCCTCCCTATATTGATTTTCAACTTCTGCGACGCCAAACCTCAATTCTAATGCCTCTAATTCTTCAAATTCTTTGAATAAATTCAGCGGATTTTCTTCATTAGCTTTCTCCCCCTGAAGAGAAGTCGCTGAAACTCCGCTTGAGAAATAAAGCTCAGATTCACGAAATGAAACGTCAAGTGATGTATGTATTGTGTCAGTGTGGGGTTCATAACATCTGTAACCTTTCTGAAACTCTGCGTAACCCACAAAAATACACTTTCTTGCACGATGATCGAGTTTACTCCGTTGTGGCTTGGGAATATGAACATATACTGTGCAACCAAATACACGCGGCTCTAAGTTAGGCATTGATGGAATTGAAAGAAGCTTGTAAAGTTGTTGCTGAGGGTTTTCAAACCCAATTACTCGAGAAGGAGTGCGATTGGTGAGATATGCAGCAGACTTCACAGCTTCTCCCCAATATTCACGAGGCACATTCATGCCAAACAGCGAAGCACGAACAACTTCAAGTAACTGCCGATTCTTCCGTTCTGCCAATCCATTTTGCTGAGGAGTATAAGAATTTGAAGTTTGATGTCGAATTCCATGAAACTGTGTGAATTCTTGCATAAGGCCATTAACATATTCTCCACCATTGTCAGACTGGAAAACACGGATGGTCTGTTGATATTGTGTAGACACCATTTTGTGAAACTCTTTGAACCTAGAACAAACATCACTTTTGTTCTTCAAGAGGGACACCCAAGTCATTCGGGTGCAATCATCAATAAAGGTGACGAAATAACGAGCGCCACATAGTGAAGGGATTTTCGCAGGGCCCCATACATCAGAGTGGATCTTCATGAAAGGGACCGGACTTTTGTGAAGACTTGGTGAGTATGAAACACGGTGACTCTTAGCCAGTTCACAAGTGTCACAATGGAAATCAGAAGCATTGACACTAGAAAATAACTGTGGTTGCAGCTTCTTGAGATAATGGAAGTTGAGGTGTCCTAGGCGACGATGCCAAAGCCACACAGCTTCTCTTCCACTTACGACGCCATGAACCTGATTAGCTTGCCCCAAAAGATGTTTATGTTTTTCTCCAGTCTCTGTCAAATCCAGGTAGTATAATTTCCCTTTTCTTACACCATAACCAAGAATTCGCCTGGTCAGAATGTCTTGAAACACACAGAATGATGGATAAAAGGTAACAATACATGCAATGGATAGAATAATCTGACCAACAGACAGAAGATTATATGCTAGTGATGGAACAATTAAGACAGATTCAAGAGTTAATGTATCAGATAAAACGACAGAACCTTCTCCAATAACTGGGGTTGGGGTACCATCAGCAGTAGACGCAATATTTTGAGACGGAGATTTAATTGTGGTCAAGAGACTAGAGTCATTAGTCATGTGGTCTGATGCACCTGTATCAATTATCCAAGTATTATGTAAAATAGTCTGATTCATACTTGACTGTGCATGAGATGAAGCGGCAGATGAATTGGATTTGATAACTTCGTCCTTCACCATCAGAAATTCGGAGGACCAGAACAAATCCTGTATTATTTGTGGTGTTGCTGGCTCGGGTCCCACTTCGTCATAGAGAATGGGGAAGACGTGCCGTGTAGCAGACAGGGACAACAAATGATGCAGGTACAGCAGGTCTGTTGTGTTGCAGAGCGGGAAAAGCTGGGCTGCTAGGCTGGGCTGGGCTGTTTCTTCGGCTCGGCTCAGCTCGGCTCCTCTTTGCACGTGGTGTGGGTGGTATGGTCCTCCTTGTGTCCTTTTTGTTTGTGCTTTTGTTGTGTGGATTTCAGTTTGCTGTTTGGATGTGCTATATGGTGGGTTTGTGCTTTGCTTTGCTTTGGGTTTTATCTTTGCAGCGGAAATTTGTAGGGTTTGTAGTTTTTGTTTTGTGTTGGCTCTGATACCAACTAGAAAAGAATGGTTTAATATTTGCTTGATTATTATTCTTCTCCATAAGGAGGTATATATAGGATACAAAGCTATATCTACAAGGAAAAATATATCCTAAGATTACATAGAATAATCTACCTATACATACAAGGAAAGTAAATATCCTAGTATATTCTACAGTACTTCCAATCCTTGTAAATCTTAGAAGCGGTCTCGTCGATGTATTTCTACATGCCTGTCTCAGTGGGAGGGAGGTCATAGAGCGTCTAGTAAAAAACAAATCAAAAAAATCATCAGAAATAACATATTAGTAGATAATGTGGTATGTTAATTGGTTTTACGAAATTATTGTAAAATAATGTTTTACCTCCATATAAGTGGTCAATGCATCCTGGTGCTCCTTATCCAGCTTTGCAAAGGAAGGCGCAAGCATCGGCACTTTGCTCCGGATGGCGCTCCCGATGTCTCGGGACATCAAAGTCTTCCAATTCAAAAGGCGCAGACCCTTGTGCTCTTCGGCGTACTCAACATTCAGAGGCTGGTTGTTGTTCATCATCTTCAAATATCAGCTTCTCAGGGTTCCGCCCCTTCACCTTCTCACCCGTTGTCATATCAACCAACTCTGCATATCAATCATATCAATTGAATCAAACTTCTGATACATTTGAGAGGGTAGTACGTACGTAAATTTATCATCAAACTTTATATATACAGTACTAACAGTACTAACTTATGTTTTGGAGATCATGGTATTTAGAGGAAAACTAACTTCATCAAAACGAGTAACGTATAGTAAATCATGCTACTAGTTATAGATCTAGATATGAAAGTATAGAGAATTGTTAATCAGCTTCAAAAAAAGAGACAAGTATGGACTATATATTGTTATCTCTGGTGATAATCTTACTACAAACTTAGGTTGCTACTAATCTTGTGAAAAAAATAATAATAACATGATAATTAGTAGTGATTGATCCATCTGTAATGTAGTAAGCTTGTTATGTAGTAAGCTTGTTATATTGCAAAGCCCCATATATCAATCAGTAGAGACATTCATTGTTTAGCTACGTATGAGGTGGATTTGTTCATGATCAGAGAGAGAAAATAAGGAAAAGAAAACATGCTGAAGAAGAAGATTGAGGTAGTGAGAAGAAGATTGAGGTGCATTCATTGATACTAATTTGAAGTATTCTTTCAGTCTGTATGCTGAAACTAAAAACTCTATGCGACTGAGGTAGTGAGAGGAAAAGAAGATCACAACTAAGGATCTCAGCTAGGCTGATCGATACCATTTAGAAACTGATTCCTTCACATTGCATTTGATTTACAAAAATTACAGCTTTATAGGAAACTGTACAAAGCTCACATATAGTTACAAGATCCATAGAATTAGCATATATAAAAGCTATTCTAGATTAATACAAGATCCATATGATTAGCATAACAGTCATACAACACATTACTGGATTTCAGGAAGATAATTGATTATCTTTAACATTGTACCCTTCATATTTTCACTACTCGCCTCTTCTTGGATTCTTCTAAAATTCAAACCTATTTACCTAAATGGGTTGAACTGAGAAAGATACACATGCCAGATAGCATCATCAAGATGATGAGCACAGGGAGTTATGAATGTAAAGCCCTCTCAGGCTTAACCTGATCTGACTTGGGACTTTGGAAGCAATCACCATACTCACAGCTAATAGTCATTTTTCACCATGTGTGAGGAGCCAAATTTGAAGAAGAAAAAGAACAAACATTTAGCTTAAGGATATAGTTGAGGTATGTAATGCAATGTTGAGGATCAGGGAGAAAAAACAACCAGAAGAAACTACGGACTGATCCAGTGTTATGATACTTTTGGCCAACTTAATCTATCAATTGGCTTCTTCACTATAAAACTAAGTTGTCTATTCATTTCAACCTGCTTTGTGGTTTTGTGACCTCTTAATTTCTTATGGAGAAAGAGAGAAGACAAATTTCCCTGTTGAATGACTGGGAATTAGACCAATTTTTTTTTTGTGTTTCATTCAGTTCCTACTCTCTACCCTTGTAATTTCTTGGAGTTAGCTTTCCCTGAATGGGCTTGAACTGATCAGAAAGATTAGATACACATGCCAGATAGCATCATTAAGATAATGAGCACAGAAATGTATCAAACAGAAACAACATGCGCAGGTCTAACCAAACCTATCAAAGCATTTATCTAACCACAAACAATATACGCAGGTCTGAAATCGTAGACATAATAAGGATCAAAAAAACTAAAATTTTCAAGAAATTACCCGGCTCTTTAGGACCCCACTTGGTCCTAATGCTTATTGGAGGACCATCCTCGCCTTCCACAATGGCAGCTCCATCGTCTCCGTCACCGCCACCGCCGCTGCCGATGTCAGCGCCACCTCTTTCAGCAGAATTGAAGCCCGAGAGGGTGGTTTCTTCCAGAGACGGGATTGCCACCAGCGTCCCCGCCTCTGGTCTCGCCGTCGTCTCCGCCGCCTTTGCTCTCGCAGTCGTCTCCGCCGCCGCGACAGCCAATCTCGCTGCAACTTCTGCCGCCTTCCTCTCCCTTCTCGCCTCGAGCTGCTTCTTCCTCTGCTGGGCACTAGAATCTGGTGCCATTGATGAATTCTAGGGCTTGAAATTAAGGGGTTTCGGGTTTAGGGATTAAGGGACAGAGATTAGGAGTTTCGATTTTGGGTGAAGATGGATTAGGGTTTACGGCTGAATCGAAGGGATTGGGGTTTTGTTTAGGGTTTCTGGTTAGAGAGAGGGAAATCCAAGTTTTTGAGAGGGAATTGAGTTTAGAATTGAAATCGTGCTAATGAGGAAGAAGGAGCTGAGTCTGTGTTCATATTCAGATACGAAGCGACGAACATTGACAAAATTCGTCGCTTAGGTTTCATAAAGCGATGAACTTTGACAATACTCGTCGCTTGGTATGTAAGTCAGCGACGATAATTCCAAACTCGTCGCTTCATATTAACTTAAGCGACGAAGTTGAAACTCACAGGATAACCAAGTGAGGTCCAACTTCGTCGCTTCATTTTATTTGAAGCGACGAAGTTACAACTCACAGGGTAACCTAGTGACGTCCAACTTCCACTACAACATTGAATATCTTAGGCGACGAAAATTTTTCGTCACCTAAGAAGGATTTTGGTCTTCTAAGATCTTAGGTGACGAACCTTTTGTCGTCTAAGTTTCGTCGTCTAAAGTTTGTGGTCTAAGTAAGGAGGCGACGAAAATATAAGAATTTCGTCGCCTAAGATAAATCTTAGACGACGAAAAAATTTCGTCGTCTAAGAAAAATCGTGACGAAAAAAAACTCTACGAGGACGAATTCTTTCGTCGGCTAAATTCCAGCTTAGACGACGATACAAATGTTTCGTGGCCTAAGATAATTACTTAGACCACGAAACTCAACATTTTTCGTCGCCTAAGATGAAGACTAATTAAGTCGACGAAATTATTTGTTTCGTGGTCTAAGCTAGTTTCTTAGGCCACGAAACATAATATTTTCGTGGCCTAAGAGGTGATCTTAGGCGACGAAATTATTATGTTTCGTGGCCTAAGTAACTAGCTTAGACCACGAAACTATTTGTTTCGTCGACTTAGTATCTAGCTTAGGCCACGAAAACATTCTGTTTCATCGACTAAGTAACTAGCTTAGGCCACGAAATTGAATTTTTCGTCGCCTAAGTAAGTATTAAATTTAAAATAAAAAAAATCTAATACTGAATATTCATATAAATTAAAAAAAATTATCTATAAAAATTAAATACCAAATATTAATAAGTTTATTCATACATTTGTTCAATAAAAATATTAAACCAAACAATATCGTAGTGAGAGAGAGGAGTCTGCAAGTTACTGTGGTCGGTTCCGAAACAGCTGGAATTGTTGCTCCAACCAGCTAAGACGGTTTTCACTATTCTGGTACTTCTCATTTGCCAATCGTGTCTGCTCCTCAAGTATGCCGATACGCTGTCGGGCCTCCTCATTGGCCAGTCGTACCTGCTCCTCTGCAACTGCGATACGCTCTCGGGCCTCCTCCTCTGCAAGTGCGATACGCTCTCGGGCCTCCTCCTCCAGTCGTCTTATACGCTCCGCATTTGACGACCGATTGCGTCCAGTGGAATTTTCCCCTTGCGATGATTGGGAGCTGACACCGAAAGTGACTCCTCCTAACCCCCGGATCTCACCGCTGTTTCGCGGTCCCAATGCGTTGACAAGCACTTGGGCTTGAGTCAGCTCGTCAAAATAGCGAACGATCTGATCTTCCGGAATGTCGGGGTGGTCATTCCTCACAGTGGTCATCACCCTCTCGAGCTCGACATTGATACGGCGCTGCATTTGAAAATGAAGTACGTTAGTGCATTAATAACTTATGTCGCTGTTATCAGATTTGGGCAAAATTTGTGTACATTATCAATACAAAGACCAAGTAAGTAACATGCATATGAATAATGCATTCTAAATAATCCAAACATAATCGGCAGATACTCTTCATCAAACCACAACGGTTAAACATAATCCAAACATAATGCATTCACTAGGAGTTTTGAGATCGCATGATTAGAATGGTTTTAACTTGAGTAAATACACAAAGTTAGATAACTTAAGGGAAATATTAAAGAGCTTATGCATATGCTTATGAATTTCTCTTGATAACATGTGTATTGATCATATTGCTGATGGATTTCCAAATTCCTAACATTCTATCCTTCTTGGTCTATTTTCTTATAACCGGCCATGTCTAGTTATGGGATAAGGGAAACTTACTATATTTTCTGCCGCTTCCGGGTGCTCAGGAGGGTACACCATCTCATAATTCTTCACCAACGGGAATGGTTCACCCTTTTGCTTCAATTCGAGCACCCCGTAGATGAAAGGCTTTGAACCGGACCGATGGTGCAACGTCTTCTTCCCCCGGTTGAGGGCGTTGGCGGTCGATCGTCTCTGTAGAAGTATGATTAAATATGAGACAAATAGTTAGCATTGAAATAAAACTAAAATGAAAAATGTTAACATTTGAAAGCACAGACTAATATTAAAAAATTATATACCTGGAACTCATCGCTCTCGAAGTGGTGAACCAGCCAAGACCACTCCTCCTTCCTATCTTTGAACTCTTTCGGAATTTTCCCAGGGTTGTCAATCCTAAGCCTGTTGAGCTTGCTCTTGAAGGCTGTGAAGGTCTTGGCGGCATGCTTGTAAACCCACTTTACTATCTTCTTATCATCCCAAGGGATGTCATAAACAAGCTATTACAAAAAAAATGAAATTAATATGGAAGCTGATAGATAATTAAAATATTAAAAATTGTAGTTAACTTACGCCGAGTTCATATTTGAGCTTCATCTGATCATCCTCCTCCAGATCCCACCAACTTGCAGCAGTCATAGGAATGTTGTCCCGAATGATATGGCCGATATCATGAGTCAGCCAACTGTTCAGTGCACTGGTCTGCGGTCCATGCAAGAACTCGTCATCCATGACGATCTTCACCTTCTCTCTGTGCTGCACCCAAGACGTGTAGGCCTTCAAGCCTTTTACCAACCCTCGTTTGTGTTTGGGAGGAGGTGCTGCCAAAAAAATAACAATTTAATTAGAGAGTAATAACACTCATTTATAACTAAATGACTTAATTAAAAGTGTTGGATTATGTTTACCTCCATCAGGCCGAGGACGAAATGTGCGCCGACAGCTGATCTCTTCACCATCGCTGTCTTCGACGTCAGGTGTGGTTTCTGCTACTGGAGGGGCTGCAGTATCTTCCACCGGTAACGGGGGAGGGGGGAGAGGTGCTGATACGTTCGCAGATGATTCCGTACGTGGCTGCGACGAACTCCCTTTAGAGACATTTGACCTGTAGAAGCGGTCAAATAACTCCTGCCTCTTCTTCTTGAGAAATCCATGAGTCGGCGGCATATTTTTCCTGTAAAGAAACACAAATTTGTATTACAAACACAACATATATTATATCATTTTCCTAACAAATGAATAGAAAATAAAAGAAAATATCTAAAGTCTTTCGGCCTATTTAATTGGAGCAATGGCTTGAGCTATCATATTAAATGGAAAACAGGCAAGTGTGGCACTGGATGTACAAAAACAATAAGAAAATGTGATGATGATGGACAATGATATCAAGTTCGGGTGGGATAGAACTATAAGCCAACATCCTTTTCTGTGATCATCACCTAGTGCGTATAATATTTAACATATAGTCCCCAAAATCCGCGTCCAAACGACTTTGAATGTAGAGAAGTAAACATGAACATGTAAGATTCCACATTTTACTTGTTTTGGGTGATAAGTATCCATTAAGCTTCATTGAGTTCATTCCTACCAACTTAATTTCCTAATTATGTCGAAGAAAAATAGAACCAAAAATATCTACCTAGTCAATTTCATGTTTACTTCGGCAACTAGTCAATTTCATCAATAGAACCAAAAATATCTTCGAAACTTGATTGGTGCTTTATTTTGAGTAACTTTAAGCACAAGGTACGTAGAACGTTTAAATTAGTACAACATCTCGTTAATTTAGAAACTTCTGAATCTTCTCTACCTAGCTATCTAATGACAAACAGGTGATAACCAAAAGTTTACTAAAATATATGTGATTGAATTGACCCCTACACCTGTTAATCAGATAATGCATAAACTAATTAATCAAAACTGTTTACATAATAAGACATGGATTAATAATAAGTCTCCTCTGCCGGCATTTACTGGTTCAACTCTTTGATTGAATTTGCTAGCTAAGCAACTAGTCAATTTCTATGCACACCAAACCATATATATGCACACCAAACCCTGCTACTAACTATGCACACCAAACCATATATATTCATGTTGCGGTAATGACGAGGGAGAGAATTAGAGAGAGACAGAGAGCATACTGATCGAGAGAGGCGGAGGCGAGGGAGGCGAGGGCGGAGGAAAGACCGGCGAGCGACGAGCAGGCTGGCTGAGGAGGTGGCTAGGGCGGAGGCCAGGGCTGGTAGGCCGGCGAGTGAGGCGACGAGCAGGCCGGCGAGTGAGGCGGCGAGTGAGGCGGCGGAGGTTGGGGCGGGGGCCACAAGGCGGAGGAGAAAGCGGAGGGTGAGGCGGCGTGAGGAACCAAAGAGGATCGGGGAGATCGAAACAGACCAAAGATGAATTAGGGATTGCAGATCGGGTATATTTAACTGACTTAGGCGACGAAACTGCCTCTTTCGTCTCCTAAGCTACAAACTTAGACGACGGAATGTACAAATTTCGTCTCCTAAGACCAAACCTTAGACGCCGAAATCAAAAATTCGTCACCTAAGAAGTAAAACTTAGGCGACGAATAAATATTTCGTCGCCTAAGATAATTTGAAATTTTTCAGAATTGATTGAAATTCAAATTATACCGCCAATTTATTAAATGAAAAAATATATATTTACTTAGACGACGAAAATTATATTTGCGTGGCCTAAGTTATTACTTAGACGACGAAAAAACAAGTTTCGTCGTCTAAGTAATAACTTAGGCCACGAAAATGTAATTTTCGTCGTCTAAGTAAATATATATTTTTTTATTTAATAAATTGGCGGCCTAATTTTACTTTAATGTGTTAAAACATTTACGACGAGTTGATCATAGGGGAAAACAATTAGGTTTATAACGCTTATATATACTAAGTATCTATCACACTACCAGAAAAAACAGTATTACTGACGAAAAAAAAAAACGGTCGACGACATACTTTTTTCGTCGGCGATTTATTCTTTCGTCGGTAAAAATAAAAAATCGTCGGCTATTCCCCAAGAATGGCCGACTATTTTTTCGTTCGTCACTAAAAAATATTTTTCGTCGGCTATACCCCTAGAATGGCCGACGATTTGAATTTTCGTCGGCCTTTTTCTTAAAGTATAGCCGACGAAAACTTTAGAAAGTTTGGCCGACGAAATTTGAATTTTCGTCGGCTATAAGTCTTTATATTTTCAGATCTGGACAGAAGCTGCTCATTTAAAAAAAAAAACGAAAAAAAACGGGAGAAAGAGTGAAAAATCTGTGGGTATTGTTGAAATCCGTCCTCTCTTACATTGTGGAGCTATATATAGGTATGTATATGTGTATATATGTTGATTTTGAGTTTTAGTTGAGTTGATTTTGAGTTTTAGTGATTTTGATATAGTAAGTGATTTTTTGTTTTTTTGTTGTTTTAGTGTTAGAATGTATGTATATATGTTGATTTTGAGTTGTAGTTGAGTTGATTTTCAGTTAGAGTTTAATTATGTGTTTTAATTTGATGTTATTTTAAGTAGTGTTAAAATATATATAAATATGTTAATTAATGGTATATATATATAGGGAAAATGTCTATTTGGTGCTAATTTGACCCCCTGACTGCCCATTCAAATGACAAACTTATTTTTTTCCCCTATTCAACATAAGGTAACAACTCTATTGCCCATTTGAACAAATCTTTTTCAATTCTAGTACAAATTTAATTTTTTTTCTTCCTTTTTTGTCCTTTTGTCTTATCTAACATATTTTTGAATTATAATGTGTTGAGAAAGTGGAAGATAAAAAAACAAACTTTGCCGAAATATCACCCAACTCCTCCGGCCTCCCATGGCCGGTCGCCGAAGCCTGGTCGCCGGATTCCGGGCACCAATTTTTTTTTTTCGCCGGATTTTTTTTTTTCGCCAGATTTTTAATTTTTTTTTTTTTTTTTTATAATCAGGTTATTGACGATGGTTACTAACCCTCAGTAAATAATTTACAGATTACAGTAAATAATCGATTATTGACCCCCGGTAATCGATTACTGGGAGTCAGTAATCGGTCAGTAATCAGGTTACTGACCCCCAGTAATCAATTACTGACCCCCAGTAATCAATTACTGACTCCCAGTAATCAGGTTACAGATTCCATATTTTCCAGTAACCATGTTACTGACCCCCAATAATCGATTACTGACCCCCAGTAATCCATAACCAGAGTTCATGAAGTTGTAAAACTTTGATCACAAAACATCCACACTATACTGGTACTAAGATTTCATTGATAACTTGACAATAACATAAAGAACTTGCACATACAATACAATGAAACTCTACAGATTTCATGAAGTAATCAGGTTACTGACCCCCGGTAATCGATTACTGACCCCCGGTAATCGATTACTGACCCCCGGTAATCGATTACTGACCCCCGGTAATCGATTACTGACCCCCGGTAATCGATTACTGACCCCCAGTAATCGATTACTGAGGGTCAGTAATCGATTACTGACCCTAACCAAGAGAAAAAAAAAAAAAAAAAAAAACCCTAGTTTTTTTTCTTTCCGTCGCCGTTGCCGCTAGCCTCGCTCCTTCATTGCTTTGCTGCCATATAGTGATGGAGACCATTTTCTAGGGTTAGGGTTTTATCTCCCCTTCTCCTCTTCTTCTTCTTCTTCTTCTTCTTCTTCTTCTTCATCTCCATCAATCTCAGCCCCACATCTTCACTCCACACCCAAATCCCAAACCTCGATCAGCTCTACTCTCATCACTGCAACGAAAAGCAACACCACCCTCCTCCTCCTATAACCAGAAAAAGCCTATAAGAACACATCTCCCTCCCACAATACAACATATCTGAAGCCTCTGGACCTGGATCGCCGCCCCTCGACCTCGACCTCGACCTCGACGAAGAAGCCCATCGTCTGAAGCTCGCTGCAGTCCAGATATGGACACCCTTCGCTGCTCTTCCCCAATCCGACGGAGGAGGAACATGAGGCAGATCAGCCTCGTCTGAGGAAGTGGGCGGCGGTGGAGGCCGAGTTGGTGGAGCAAATGAAGGCATAGGTTGTGGTTTCCGGTGGTGAGGTGGTGGTACAGGAGAGGAGGAGGAGGGTGAAGTGAAACCCTAATTAGAGAGAGAGAGATTTATATATGGTTTTAGTATAGGGTAATTAGGTATTTTTATCAAGATTCATTGGAATGGGTAGGTAACATTGAAATGGGCAAGTTTTTCAAATTTTTTGTGCAAATGGTCTTTTTCCCATATATATATGAGTTGATGTTGATAATAATATATATTGTAATATATATGTGTTAATTAATTTCTTATTAATTAAAGTTATACATATATATTATTATCAGGCTATATATGGATCGAGATAAGAGTTGAATTTCGCTTCCAAGGCATGACCGACGATACACTACAGGAGTTGTGGATTTTTTGCAGTTCGTCGAGGAAAATGCAAACGGGAAGGAATATCATTATTGCCCGTGCAAGAAATGTAAGTGTCGCAGTGATATGTGTCGATTTCCGATTAAGACAGTATGGGAGAACCTAAAGAGTAATGGGTTTTGGCCGAAGTACAAACGTTGGATATATCACGGTGAGCCATCATTAGATGGATCGCATGATCATGGGCAGTTTTTTGAGGCGGGCAGTAGTAGTACATCCAACGATCCAACAATGGCATTCGTCAACGACGTGTTTCCTTTTGAAAGCGGTGTACGTGGGGAACAATATATGCATGACCTGGTGCAGCCGTTCCCACAAGTTATCAACACTGCTGCCTTTGACAAGTACAACAAACTGATTGCATTGCAACAGACCCCTGTGTCTTCAAGTTCTGAGAAGACAGTTCTTGAAAGTGTGATGGAGGTAATGAGGATTAAAGTCGAGACAAAATTGAGCATCAGGCAAGTGGATGAATATTTACAGTACACTTCTTCGTTGTTGGAGGAGGGTCATCGTAATCCTACCAATCACCGTAAGGTCCGAAGTATCCTCAAAGATCTAGGGCTTTCCTACATTAAGATCCATGCATGCGTATTTGACTGCGTTCTCTTCTGGGGTAAAGATGCAGAAGGGAATGACTTTGCTAGCCTTGACGCATGTCCGATATGTCAGTCTGACCGATATAAGTTGACGGGAGCAGGCAATAGGAAACCTGTGAAAGTGCTTCGGTATTTTTCGTTGAGAGATAGGCTTGAGCGGTTGTACATGTCATAAACCACCGCAAAAGCTATGAGGTGGCACGGTGAGCGGGACGCGGGAGACGCAGATATCATGACACACATCTCTGACGGAGCGGCTTGGAAGCATATAAACAATGAGTTTCCTCATTTTGCGTCAGATGTCAGAAACGTCAGGCTCGGGCTGTCAACCGACGGGTTCAACCCTTTCGGCACCATGAGTCTTTCATACAGTATATGGCCGGTGGTTTTGGTACCTTACAACCTTCCTCCGTGGATGTGCATGAAGAAGGAATATAATATGTTGACGTTGTTGATTCCGAGGCCTGGTTACCCAGGGAAATGTCTCGATGTGTATATGAGACCATTGATTGAAGAGCTTAAGGTATTGTGGGACGTTGGTCATCCCACTTTTGACAAGTACAAGCAGGAGACGTTCCAGATGCATGCCATGGTTATTGGTACCATTAGTGATTTTCCTGCTTATGGGATGTTGTCGGGCAGCGTTGTTAGGGGATACAAGGCTTGTCCAGAGTGCCTCAGCGATTATGGGAGCACCCCTCATTGCAACAAGATATGTCGAATGGGTCATCGTGTGTTCCTTCCGGCGGATCACCACTGGCGTTACGAGTCCGCCGCATTTGATGGAACCGAAGAACACGGTGGTCCTCCTAGAAGATGGACGGGAAGAGGAATTTTAGCAGTGCTTAATGAGTACGATTTTGGGCCCCTCAGCAATCATCCCGATATTGTAGCGGAAATACCTGAAAGACCTGAGGAGTACAAATTCTGGACACATAAGAGCATATTGTGGGAACTCCCGTACTGGTGTGAGTTGCTGATCCGTCACTTCCTAGACGTTATGCACATAGAAAAAAATGTTTCTGAAAGTGTGGTGGGCACAACGCTGAACTTGGAGGGGAAGACGAAAGACGGTCTTAAGGCTCGCACTGATCTGCAAAACATGAATATCAGAAAACAACTATGGTTGAAACAAGGGAAGAGAAAAATGCCTCAAGCTCCTTACACCGTCAAGCCTGAGCATAAACCAGAAATTTTCCATTGGATAAGTCGGGCCAAGTATCCTTCAGGCTTTGCTGGAAATATAGCCAAGTGTGTGAACAGACAATTCAACAATCTGTACGGGTTGAAAAGTCATGACAATCATATCCTACTACAACGTCTCTTCCCTGTTTTCATTCGACCGTTCCTTCCCCGTCACGTTGTGGAGCCGTTAGTAGCGTTGGCAAGATTTTTCCAGAAGGTATGCACACGGGAAGTGAGAAAATCTGACCTCCGGGAAATGCAACAAGACATCGTTCATATCATGTGTAAATTTGAGATGATATTTCCTCCAAATTTTTTCGACATCATGCCTCACCTCATGATCCATCTTCCTCGGCAGTTGTTGCTTACCGGTCTTGTGCACTTCACTTGGATGTATCTGATGGAAAGGTACGTATTTTACACCTTATGTTAATTTCCTCATCAATATATGTGATATAGTGTTAATGTATTATCATAACACTTTAAAAACTTGATTTATAGGCAACTTGGACAATACGGTGGTTTTGTCCAAAACAGATCCGCACCTGAAGGATGTATAGCTGAAGCATATATTGCGCACGAGTGCGTCACCTACATGAAGCTGTATTTAGGAGCGTTACAGGAAAGCATACCGGAAGATGTACCTTCACAGTTCAATCTTTCCATACTCTCCGACGATGTTGTACTCGGTGGAAACATGCCAGTTTCCTACAAGTTGAAAGATTATGAGGTAGCCATTGCACATTGGTGGGTACTAATCAACTGTCCAGAAGTTCAGTTTTGGAAGAACATACATCTACACTGTGAACAAGTAGGAGGTGATCTCGATTACCACAACCGTACATTCGCAGAGTATTTCGGCCGCTGGGTACGTAACTTTAACACTATTCTATACGTGTTTATATATTATTGTGTATAATTATTCATATTTATAGTTGATTTTGATGGTTGCAGATGGACCTTATTAAAAATGATAATCACCCAAATTGGTCGCACGAACTCAAACTTCTAGCGATGAGGCCGGTCTATTCAAAAGTTTATGCGACGTGCAAGGTGAATGGTGTGTTATTTCGATGTGAAGAGAGAGACATCAGACTGAAAACACAAAATTCAGGGGTTATGGCACATGGTGGGGATGATGGAGTTGACTATTACGGTGTTCTCCATTCAGTTGTGGAACTGCATTACGGGGAAGGCATGAAAGTGCACCTTTTCAAGTGTAGATGGTTTGACACACGGCTGCAGAGCATGAAAACCGATCAATACGGCATAACTTCTGTGAACACTAGTACATCATGGTATGAGGACGACCCGTTCGTTTTAGCCACATGGGTGAAACAAGTGTTTTATCTTGATGATCTCGCCAAGGGTGATCCGTGGAAAGTAGTCAACACTATCCACCATCGCAACATTTACCGGGCGTCTACACTTGGAGTGGCTGAAGAGAACGAGGAAGGGGGCACCGCGTATCAAGAGCCCAACTCAAACGGTATTCCTGACTCCTCTTTTATTCGCCTAGACACGCCGGTGCGAATTTGACGTGAAGAACCACTGCTTGTTGATGTTGATCCAAATGAAGAAACTAACGAGGACTCTAGTGGTGAGGAACGACATAGATTACCCCTATCGAGCAATTCAGAAACCGAAGAAGACTCATCCGATGATTCCGATTACAATCCGACGGATTAAGTAATTTAGATGATGTAATCCTTTCATTTGTAATCCACTCGATCATTTCTAATGAACGGGCGTGGGGATGAGCCTCCCAGCTAGGCTGGGTTCCAAACTCCTTAAAAAAAAATTTGAAATATGTTGACTGCTGGGTTTCTGTTTTTTTTTATGTTAAATCTTGGTTATATATGAACAGGACATATGGGTACGAGAGGTGTAACACAACTGATATTTTTTTATTTTTTTCAAAGAATAGCCGACGAAAAATGCATTATTTCGTCGGCCATTCACAGAATAGCCGACGAAAAATTCATTATTTCGTCGGCCATTATCATAATAGCCGACGAAAAATTAATTATTTCGTCGGCCATAAATTTATTGAAAAATAAATATTTTATTTTTGACAGAAAACGACAAAAAAATAGCCGACGAGTACTAGGTTTGATTTCGTCGGCTATGATTAAAAAAATAAACAAAAAAACAGCAACTTCCATTTTCTATCACTTTCGACAAACCATTGCTTCATCCTTCAAATGCAAATGTGTCGTCAAATAAGATATGACAGAAATATTGAAATACGTCTACGGTTGAAAAATGAGAAAATTCCGACAAAATCTGTGTGCCGAATGTTGCGGTTAACTGTTTTTTAACTTCCGTTTTCCTATAGGTAGCCTGACGGTCTGTAAATATTTTTAGGCAAATTTTTATACAATTAGTCGCGTCTCATCGATTTGCAACTATTCTTTGTTGAAGATCAGGCAAAAAAACGTCATTTAGACAGGCCAATTTCCGTTTTAAAGCGTTTAGAGGTTTGACTTCGCTGTTTGACTGTGCCGATCGAGCCTTTAACGTTGTCAGATGTAGTTGGATTTTTTTTCATACATGTTTTTAATCTTAATGGTGATATCTGACGGTTGGAATAGATTTTCCAAACTTTTAGATTCAAAATCGGAACATATGCAGTAATGTTCCTTAACTTGTTTACTAAGTGTTAAAGTGAATGTATAGTTTCAAATAGTTACTATACGTAGACTCTTCAAATGGAAATGTGTCGTGAAATAAGATATGACCGAAATATTGAAATACGTCTACGGTTGAAAAATGAGAAGATTCCGACAAAATCTGTGTGCCGAATGTTGCGGTTAACTGTTTTTCACTTCCGTTTTCCTATGGGTAGCCTCACGTTCGGTAAATATTTTGAAGAAAATTTTTATACGATTAGTTGCGTCTCATCCATTTGAAACTATTATCTGTTGAAGGTCAGGCCAAAAAACGTCATTTACACAGGCCAATTTCCATTTCTAAGCGTTTAAAGGGTTGACTCACCCGATTGACCTTCCTGATCGAGCCTTTAACGTTGTCAGATGTAGTTGGATTTTTTTTCATACATGTATTTAATCTTAACGGTGATATCTGACGGTTGGAATAGATTTTCCAAACTTTTAGATTCAAAATCGGAACATATGCACTAATGTTCCTTAACTTGTTTACTAAGTGTTTAAGTGAATGTATAGTTTCAAATAGTTACTATACGTAGACTCTTCAAATGAAAATGTGTCGTGAAATAAGATATGACCGAAATATTGAAATACGTCTACGGTTGAAAAATGAGAAGATTCCGACAAAATCTGTTTGCCGAATGTTGCGGTTAACTGTTTTTTACTTCCGTTTTCCTATGGGTAGCCTGACGGTCGGTAAATATTTTGAGGAAAATTTTTATACGATTAGTCGCGTCTCATCGATTTGAAACTATTCTCTGTTGAAGATCAGGCAAAAAAACGTCATTTAGACAGGCCAATTTCCGTTTTAAAGCGTTTAGAGGTTTGACTTCGCCTGTTTGACCAAAGGTTTAGCCGACGAAAAGTCTATTTCGTCGGCTAAACTCTTGCGATCCGCTTATTGTCCGCCGTTGGATGGCTCAGATCCAACGGCTGCTGATTGTCCAAAGAATAGCCGACGAAATATTTAATTTCGTCAGCTAAACTCTTGCGATCCGCGCCTTTTCATTGTCCGCCGTTGGATGGGGGAGATCGGACGGCTGCTGAGCGCCTAAAGTATAGCCGACGACATTCAAAGAATAGCCGACAACATTCAAAGAATAGCCGACGATATTAAAGATTTCGTCGGCTATAGTAAAGAATAGCCGACGAAATCTTTTTTAATCGTCGGCTATTCTATCGGGTATAAGTCTGAAACTGCCGAACCCTAGCCTCCATTTTCTGCATTTTTCATATTTCTCCTCCTCCGTACACCTCCGCAGCAATTCAGATTGCGTCGCACCGCCGCTCTGCTCCTCCTCCTCCTCCATCCGATCCGGCCACTCCTCCTCCTCCCCTCCTCCATCCGATCCGGCCGGCCACTCTCCTCCTCCTCCATCCGATCCGGTAACCTTTTTTCTTTTCTTTTTTTTTTAAATTATTTTAATTTAAATATGTTAATTTAGGTTAATTTATTTATGTTAATTTAGATATAATTTATTTAATTATTTATGTAAATTTCGATATAACTTATTTATGTATTTATGTTAATTTAGATGTAATTGTTAATTTAGGTATTTATGTTAATTTAGGTATAATTTAGGTATTTATGTAAATTTAGGTATAATTTAGGTATTTATGTTAATTTAGGTAATTTTTAGGTAGTTATGTTAATTTAGGTAATTTTTTTAAAATTTATTTTAATTGTATAATTTAGGTGTAATTGTATAATTTATACGTATAAATTGGTTGTTTAATTATATAAATTGGTAACTTAATTGTATAATTTAGCTTAATTATATATATAGCTTAATTATATTTAATTTTAATTATATAAATTGTTATATATTTGTTAATAAATTAATTATATTTGTTATAATTTAGGTAAATAATTTGTTATATATTTAATTTTAATTATATAAATTGTTATATATTTGTTAATAAATTTAATTGTTATATATTTGTTATAATTTAGGTATATAAATTGTTATATATTTAATTTTAATTATATAAATTGTTAAATTAATTATATATATAAATTAATAGTCTAATTATATATATATATATATATTAATAAAGAAATATAGTTATATTTGTAGATAAATAGTTATATTTAGGTTAATGGTTAGTATTATTTAAAATGGCCGTGGCTGCAGATGGCCGATGCATTCAGACAGTTCTTCGGAGGCCGTCGTTCCAGATCGAGAGGTTCTGGAAGTTCCGCCGGTTCCGCAGACTCTGACAGGACCCTTAGCCAGCCTGAGAGGACCACCAGCCAGCCGCGGAGGAGTGTAGATTCCTCCCAGCCGCGGAGGACTGTGGATTCATCCCAGCCGCGGAGGAGTGTGAGTTCTCGGCACCAAACCCTTCTCCAGGCGGGGCGCCCGTCGAGCAGTTCACTTCCGCCTGTCGGGCCAGATGCTCCGAGGTTTAGTCGGCAGCTATTTCAGGACGAGATAGCTGCAGACGTTCCTCAGGTTCGTATGCCTGATGTTCATCGGGAGCCGATGAGGAGTCCGACGACGTCTGCTGCCGACTCGACTGAGGCTCCTACTCTCCCAAACCAGCTCTACCTCCCGTACAACATTCCGGCAATACCGGAGGTCGACTATCGTGGTGTGCCCATATGGCCTGATATGCCTCAGTACGTGAGTGCTACGGAGGCATACCAGCAGCATCCATTTGAGAACCCTGACCACCTTATTTCGGCGAGGAGAAAAGGAAAGTCGACAGACGAGTCATCCAGTTCAGGTAACATTTGATTTTATTAATTAAATATTTTATTAAAATTAACGCATTAATATTTAATTTTATTAACCAATCGTCGTTTTTGTGATAGGGACAGCCGCACTACCAGAAAAGGGGTTATAGCCGACGACGCCATCTCGTCGGCCGTTTTCATTAAATCGTCGGCTATACTCATAGCCGACGAAGTATCGTCGGCTATTCTCTCGTCGGGAATGCTCCATCGGCTATAGTATAGCCGACGACACTCAGGGTAAGTCGTCGGCTTATAAAACACGCGGTATAGCCGACGAATAAAGCGTCGTCGGCTATACTTCGAACATTGCCGACGACAGGATCGTCGGCTTCAACAATTACGTAATTGCCCCTAACTCGGAAGTATAGCCGACGACACTATCGTCGGCTATACGTCCGGCATAGCAGACGAATTAATCGTCGGCCATAACAATCGCCGGTCCCAGGAACGGCTTTTTTTTGCCGGAAGCCGGGAGGGTATAGCCGACGAAATATGGCCCATTTCGTCGGCTATAACCCCTAAATATTTTAAAAAAATTAAAATTTTAACTCGGGCCCAATTTCACTTCGTCTTCGGTTTGGCTGCAGAAAATCCACAAACAAACATCCAAATATCCAACAAATATCCACATCAATCCATCCCTAATATCCTACCTACTGTACAAATTAACCCCCTAGCTAACTAGTCATCTACTCATCATCACTCCCTAAACGCGTAGCGTCGTCGACCGGATCGTTCGAGTTCCAGTGGCTATGGCTACCCTGATCGCCTGGCGTACTCCGATGCGGGGGGGGAGTGGAGACGACGAACTGGGGCATCTGTGGCGGAGGCGGGGGCTGGAGTCCAGCCTGCTGGGCCTCCCAAGATTGCTGCATCAATCGGTACATCTCCGCCACAGATGCGTCTCTGGCCTGCTGCGCCGAAGCCTCCGCGGTCCTCGCCAACTCCGCCTGCTGGAGCGCCTCCACCGCCCTCGCCAACTCCGCCTGAGTCCTCTGCAGCTGCGTCTGCAAGTCTCCTCTCGTCGAAGCCGCACGCTGCGTGCTGGGATTGGCCGGCGTGTACTTAAGAACCCCATCTCCCGCCGCGCCTAGGCCTCTCTGGTAGAAGTAGTTGTTGGCCGTCCCTACCGCCGCGTGCATGATCTGAGAGGCCAAGCGCGGCTCAAGGGTGTCGATCATGGAGGCAAACTCCGCGATCGCCTCGTCAGACGCCTCTTCCCCCAGGGTGTCTCGCGCGATCCCGAAGGTGATCGCGTCGGTCTCCGCATCTATTTCCGCCTAATTGACAAGAAAATATAATAAACGAATTAATAAAAAATATATATAAATTAATTTAATGAAACACTTTTATTGAAGATGGGCGAATACTTACCACTTGGTCCGGACGCCCCGGATACATCTGCGCATGAATCCACGACAACGGCCTCAGCGGTCGGTCCCTCCTCGCAATCTCTGCCCACTGCCTCCAGGAGCGGGCGCCGCCGTGGTGGGGGTGCTCGTTCCTCTTGCGGTTGTCGCTGTTCGTCTTCGAGATTTTCTGTATTATAAGAACGAACATATAAACGCAAATATAAATTAGTAACTAAATTAAAATATTAGGAACTAACCAAAATAAAATTATTAACTAATTTAGTTACTAACTAGTTTAATTTAATTAGTAACTAGTTAACTAACTAATTTAATTTAGTAACTAACTAACTTACTAACTACCTAATTTAATTTAATTTAATTTAATTTAGTAACGAACTAACTAACTATGTAACTAACTAACTAACTTAATTTAGTAACTAATAACTAACTAACTAATTAATTTAATTAAGTAACTACATAATTTAATTATTAAATAACATTAAAAAGTTATATACTAGCAGGCTAAATTTCTTACCGAGACCCTGTCGCTCCCGAAGTAGGCTACCAGCCATAGCCACTCATACTCCCTGTACCGGAACTCGTGGGGGGTTGCACCTCGCCCCAAGCGCTGCTCCACATAGTACGTCCTGTAGTGCGTCGACAGCTCGTTCTTCCACTCGGAGTACCTATATTAACAAAACACAACTGTTAGATATATTCGTACACTGCCAATAAATATATTTATACAAAAAAAAGCGAAACACATAACCTGTTCTTCAGCTGCTCGTCTCTCCACCAGTCCAAGGTAGGATGGACTCTAAACTATTGCTGCAATATTATAAATTAATTAGAAAATATTTTTATATAGTTATAAGGACTGAATTCATAAATGTTTATTTTCTATAATAAAAATACGATTTAACTCACCGACAGTGCATTGTACACTCGCGCCTTGATGTCATCGGGCACAGAGCCCCAGTCGGGCCACAACAGTGGGACCCTGTCCCGCACGAGCATGCCCGTCGCGTTGATATACTTGGTGGTGGTGTCTCTCCTCTCAATCGGGCGTCCATCCTCACCGGGACCGGGCAGGATCTCTCTGATCCCACCGGCGAGCTCCCTCTCCAGGGTCGACATGTTCGCTGGCCCTCTGGTCCGTCTCGTCCCCGCGGGTTTATTTACGAGGACGCCTGTTTCATAATTAAAATGAATACATAGTTAAATAATTATTTAAACTAACTAATTAAATAATTAATTAAACAATCTAAATAATTAATTAAACTAACCAATTACCTGCGTCGTTGTACTGCTTGTCCTTCTCACGAACACACCACAGGCCGCAGCAGTCCTCTGAGTCGAAAGGCCTGTGGACGTAGGCCTCCTCCCAGGGAATCTCGTGGGGCCGGTCGTGCCTCCAAATCTGCCTCCCCCTGGCGTCGTACTCGGGGATGGCAGGGAGGAACTGGACCATGTACATCCCCGATGGCGGAGACATACGGGGCGTGGACCCAGAGGGGTCTGCTCCCCCTGACGGTGGGCCCCGTAGCTGTGAACGCTGTCGCTGTGGGGGGACAGGGAGCATCTCTGGAGGGTCCAGATCGGCGCGCGGTGGGGTCGGCTGCCGATCCTGGAACAATGCTGAAGTGCACTGGGGTCTGGTGGCTCTGCGTCCTCCTCCGACACTCGAGTCAGGGCCCGCTCCCGTCGACTCATACGAGGAGCCCCCACGTGGATCGCTCGGGGTCAATCCCATCAACGTCTCCTCTCGTCGACTCATAGGCCGGCCTAAGCCCCGACGACCGTTGGATCCGCTCCCCCCACGGCTGGCTCCTGCCTGAGCGTCGGGGTCGCTCTCGGTCGGTCTGCCAAGCCATCGGTCTACAGCGCGGCGGTTTCCTGCACAATTAGTATATAAATTCCATAAATTTCACAAAAATTCCACAAAAAAATTAAAAACTTCATTAAATGTATATATACCTAATTATATATATACCTAAATATATTTATACCTAATTATATATATATATATAGATATATATATATATTCCGAAATATATATATATATAGATATATATATATATATATATATATATATATATCCTCCTACAAATCGTTGTTAATTCCACAAAATTAAAAAAAAAATCCACAAAATTCCATAAATTTCACAAAAAAATAAAAAACTTCATTAAATATATATATACCTAATTATATATATACATAAATATATTTATACCTAATTATATATATATATATATATTCCGAAATATATATATATATATATATATATCCTCCTAAAAATTACACAAAATTAACAAAAATTCCACAACATTTAAAAAATTTCCACAAAATTCCATAAATTTCACAACAAAATAAAAAACTTCATTAAATATATATATACATAAATATATTTATACCTAATTATATATATATATATTCCGAAATATATATATATATATATATATATATATATATATCCTCCTAAAAATTCCACAAAATTGCACAAAATTAACAAAAATTCCACAACATTCCATAAATTGCACAACAACCCTAAATTCCACATAATTTCACAAAAACCATAAAATTTCACAAAATCCCTAAATTCCACAAAACCACAAAACCACAAAATTTCCAAAAACCATAAATGAGGGAGAGCGGGACTACCTGACATGGTGGTGCGGCTAGGGGAGGTGGTGCGGTGCGGCGGCGACGGCGGCTAGGGGCGGCGGCTGTGGTGTTGTCGTTCGGGTGGTCGATCGGGTCGGGGAGGGCTCGGCAAGGAGGGGGCCGGGGCGGGGAGGGGTCGATCGGCGTGGGAGAGGGTCGATCGGCGTCGGGTGGGGCTGGAGGTCGATCGGTCGATCGGGTGGGGGAGGGAAATTAGGGTTTAGGGTAAGCAGAAAATGAGGGAGAGGCGTCTCTGTTACGGTTTAAATCGAAGGACTATAGCCGACGATTTAATTTTAATTCGTCGGCTATAGTCATAGCCGACGAATTTCGTCGGCTATACTCTGACCCGAAATCCGGGCCGGGCCGAAGTTGGGCTTTGCGGGCCGGTTATAGCCGACGAAGTAGTTATTTCGTTGCCTATAGTGTGGACTATACCCGACGATTTAATTTTAATTCGTCGGCTATAGTATAGCCGACGAATTTCGTCGGCTATACTCTGACCCGAAATCCGGGCCGGGCCGAAGTTGGGCTTTGCGGGCCGGTTATAACCGACGAAGTAGTTATTTCGTCGCCTATAATATGAATCTCGTCGCCTATAATATGAATCTCGTCGGCTATACTTCACGCTCTCAGCAGCCGTCAGATCTCGCCCATCCAACGGCGGACAATGAAACGGCGCGGATCGCAAGAGTTTAGCCGACGAAGTTAAGTATGTCGTCGGCTATTCTTTGGTCAAACTACAAAGTCAAACCTCTAAACGCTTTAAAACGGAAATTGGCCCGTCTAGATGACGTTTTTTGGCCTGACATTCAACAGAGAATAGTTTCAGATCGATGAGACACAACTAATTGTATAAAAATTTTCCTCAAAATATATACCGAACGTCAGGCTACCCATAGGAAAACGGAAGTAAAAAACAGCTAACCGCAACATTCGGCACACAGATTTTGTCGGAATCTTCTCATTTTTCAACCGTAGACGTATTTCAATATTTTGGTCGTATCTTATTTCACGACACTTTTGCATTTGAAGGGTCTACGTATAGCAACTATTTGAAACTATACATTCACTTAAACACTTAGTAAACAAGTTAAGGAACATTAGTGCATATGTTCCGATTTCGAATCTAAAAGTTTGGAAAATCTATTCCAACCGTCTGATATCACCGTTAAGATTAAATACATGTATGAAAAAAATTCCAACTACATCTGACAACGTTAAAGGCTCGATCGGTACGGTCAAACTGCAAAGTCAAACCTCTAAACGCTTTAAAACAGAAATTGGCCCGTCTAGATGACGTTTTTTGGCCTGACCTTCAACAGAGAATAGTTTCAGATCGATGAGACGCAACTAATCGTATAAAAATTTTCCTCAAAATATTTACCGAACGTCAGGCTACCCATAGGAAAACGGAAGTAAAAAACAGCTAACTGCAACATTCGGCACACAGATTTTGTCGGAATCTTCCCATTTTTCAACCGTAGACGTATTTCAGTATTTCGGTCGTATCTTATTTCACGACACTTTTGCATTTGAAGGGTCTACGTAATGGTTTTGGTCAACATCCGGGCCAGGGGTTATAGCCGACGAAATACAGGTCGTCGGCTATACTTTAGCCGACGACCTTCAACATTTTGTCGTTAGCCGACGACTTGCATATTAAATTACCCAGAATGGGCATTATAGCCGACGAAGTATGGTCCATTTCGTCGGCTATAATGCTTATCTTTCCGAAAATTTGCTATTTAGGGCCTGAAAATTGCCTATTTCACCTGATAAATTCCTGAACATCGCACAAACAATTCAATACAATTTCCCATAAACTCGGAAAACGGTAATTAAGGACGAAAAATGTATTCATACATGCATGCACCATCGTACACAAATACATACATAAACAGTATACTAAGGATGATAATCAGAATCATCCTCATCACTTGAGTCAGACGTAGTATAGTAGTTCATATCTGGCAACCGGTGCTCGTACTCGTGGTCCGAGTCATCGTCTGCTTGATATAGACGATTCGGATTAACATCATACATGGGCACCTGACCCCTAGGAAGTCGAACCACTCTGCCCGGCGTCACATTATTATCGCGGATGGTGGAGGATTCCGGAATGTCGCCGGCGTCCGGCTCTTGGTATGCGGTCGCTTCTTGACACTCTGTGCTCACACCAAGTGTGGTAGCACTGTATATGTCTCGCTGAGACACATGGTTAACTACCTTCCACGTGCCTTTGTTCAATGGATCGTCAAGATAAAAGACATTTTGGGCCGCTGTGGCGAAAACAAAGGGGTCGTCTTCATAGACACTAGTGGCGGTATTCACCGAAAATATGCCGTACTGATCGATCCGTATGCGGTGCGGCCTAGTATCAAACCATCGACACTTGAACAAGTGGACTTTCATGCGGTTCCCATAAATGAGTTCAACAACTGACTGTAGGACACCGTAAAAATCCACGCCCCCCTCTGCACCATCGACCATGACCCCACAATTCTGTGTTTTGCGTTCCCCGTCTCTAGCTTCACATATATACTTAACGCCGTTGACATCACACATTGGGCGGACTGTGGAAGATATCGGCTTCATCGACAACAGCCTCAATTCCTCTGAGTAATTTGTATGACCACCCCTCGCAGCCACTTGCATCAGCTGAAAAATATAACTCAAATCAGTTGGTGTGTTTATGATTAAAGAATAGGGAACTGTAAAAGAAAGCCATCTAATATATATATTTATACACTTACCCATTGTGGAAAATAGTCTGCAAACGTCGTGTTGTGGTAGTCGACATCACCGCGAACTTCCTTGCAGTGAAGATGGGTTCGTTTCCAATATTGTACCTCCGGACAGTTTATTAGAACCCACCAGTGGGCAATCCCTACCTCATGGTCAGGCAACTTGTCCACACCCTTCTTCTTGAAGCTTCCGTATGGTACAACAGAGTTGGCGACGATAGATAGGTTGAACTCGGGGTCATCTCGACTTGGATGTTGTGGGGGGTCCTCCATCGCTCCCAAGTACAACTTGGCGTACGTTACACACTCATGCGCAATGTAAGCTTCAGCAATACACCCCTCAGGCGCAGATTTATTGTGCACATATTTCTTGTAGTCTCCAAGTTGTCTGCAAGGTTAACAAGTGCATGTTAAGAGCATGCAACTTTTATTTAAAAACATGTATAAATCAAATTTATGAATAACATGTACCTTTCGATGGGATACATCCAAGTGTAGTGTACGGGACCGGTAAGCAACAATTGTTGGGGAAGATGGATCATCAGGTGAGGCATGATGTCAAAGAAGTTTGGGGGAAATATCCTCTCGAACTTGCACAAGATAAAAACGATTTCCTCATGCATTCTCATGAGGTCTGATTTTCTAACTTCTCTAGCGCATAACTTCTGGAAGAATCTTGACAACGCCACCAACGGCTCAACCACTTCATCCTCCAAGTACGCTCGAATGAAAATAGGGAAGAGGCGTTGAAGCAGTACCTGGCAGTCGTGACTCTTCAATCCGTACATCTTGTTGTCTCGGTAGTTAACACACTTGCTTATGTTACCCGCATAGCCATAAGGATACCTGCATAGCCATTAACAACAATTACATTTCATGCATATATAGTCGTCCAACAACAGATGGATTCTTTAGGGAATACATGCCTAATAAAAAGTTACCTGACATTACTCAGCCATCCAAAGATTTCATGTTTCTGGTCCCTGGTGACGGTGTAAGGAGCTTGGGGCATTTTGCTCCTGCCCTCTCTCAACCACAAATGGTCCCGCAGTCCCATATTTCTCATATCAACGCGTGCCTTGGGGGTGTCTTTTGTTTTCTTCTCCCAATTCAAAACTGTGCCAACCACGGCTTCACCCACGTTCTTCTCTATATGCATGACATCTAGGTAGTATCTGGTAGCCAACCTGGCCCAATAAGGAAGTTCCCATAAGATGCTCTTTTGTGACCAGAACCTATACCGATCCGGCCTCTCTGGAATCGTGCGCAACACATCGGGATGATTGCTAAGCGGACCAAAGTCATACTCATTCAACACTGCCAATATTTCCTCCCCTGTCCATTGCTCGGGTGCCCAGCCCCTTTCTTCAGTCCCATCAAAAGCCTGTGCATCGTCCCTAAATGGATGGTCATGCGGAAGCCAACGACGGTGACGCATCTGGACAATCTTGCTGCAATGAGGACTGGAGCAATCAACAGTCATGCACTCTGAACAAGCCCTGTAACCCCTGGTGACGCTGTCCGACAACATACCCCTCCCAGGAAAGTCACTGATCGTGCCAACAAGCATGGCATGCATCCGGAACATCTCATTTTTGAACCGGTCGTAGACCAGGTGGCCGTTCAGACTCAAGTACCGAAGCTCCTCAATTACGGGTCTCAAATACACATCGAGACACTTTCCCGGATAACCTGGGCCTGGAATCAACAATGTGAGCATGTTATATTCCTTCTTCATGCACATCCACGGTGGAAAGTTGTACGGAATCAAAATAACTGGCCACACACTGTACTGAAGCTCTTTCTTGCCAAAAGGGTTGAAACCGTCGGATGATAGCCCTAGCCAAACATTTCGAACCTCTGATGCAAATTCAAGAAACTCCAACACATTCTTCTTCCAAGCCTCTCCGTCGGCGGGATGTCTAAGGGTGTCATCGTCAGGCACATTCCTCTCAGCCCACCATCTCATAGCTTTGGCCGTGAAAGCACACATGAACAACCGCTCGACCCTATCAATCAGCGGGAAGTACCGAAGTATCTTCACAGCTTTCTTGTTCCCTTTAGGAGTGAACTTATACCGCTCTGTATTGCATACTGGGCAGTATTCAAGATCTGCAAGTCCTTCCCCGTAAAACAGAACGCAATCGTATCTGCATGCATGAATCTTGATGTAGGAAAGGCCGAGATCTTTAAGGATATGTCGCACCTTATGATGATTGGTAGGAAGCCGATGTCCGGGGGGCATCGCCCCACCCCATATCTTCAGCCAATCATCAACCGATTTGACAGTGCCTTTGTTCTCCGTTTTGATCTTCATCACTCCCATGACAGATTCAAGGACAGTCTTACTGCATCCGGGGTACAACGGAGTCTGTTGCAATGCGATCAGGTTGTTGTACTTTTCCATACCACTTGTGTTGACCGGAGATCGGGGTAATGGCTCGAGTGGCTCAATATCAGGGAAACACTCCATCTCCGGAGGAGGGAGTTGCACATCTGGTGCTTCATCAAAGACACCGCTCTCACGAGGAAACATATCGTTGATCCAGTTCGTTGTTGGATCATTGGAGGAACTCCCTCTCTCGGCAAATTGTCCATGATCATGAGGACCCGCAAACTC
Organism: Potentilla sterilis; assembly: GCA_963682095.1. NCBI lineage: Eukaryota > Viridiplantae > Streptophyta > Magnoliopsida > Rosales > Rosaceae > Potentilla > Potentilla sterilis. The sequence continues at coordinate 8,516,634 of OY821760.1, read as the reverse complement.
TGGTTCACCGTGATAAATCCAATTAGTGTATAGGACCCAAAATCCATATCTAGCCAAGTGTTGCTCCACTATCTCTATGGAAAACCGGTGTCGTGGGGTGGCACACTTGCACTTTTTACACGGACAATAATGAAGTGTAGTGTCTCCACAGTTAGCCATCACAAAATCCAGGAAACTCCTAACTCCATCATGATACGCCTGATCCCATCTTCCAAGGGTAATCCAACTCTTGTCCATCCTGTAAATTCAAGAAATAAATATAGCTATATATAGATATGTATATATGCACGTACTACGTACGTACGTACGTACGTACTAATTAATTAAAAAATTCATCATTACACACACACATATATATATATATATATACACATGCATCCCTAAATTAATTAAAACATCGTCAATCTCCCTAATTAATTAAACACAATGTATTTTTTATATATACCAACAATATATTTTTAATTACAATTAAATTAATTAATATATATATACATTTTTTCATCAAATTCATCTAAAATCACCTATAAATCAACAATCAATCACTAATCTTCAACAAAACTTCAATTCTATCTAACCAACATATCAAACCCATTAATAATCTCATCTCAACACACACACATATATATATATATATATATATATATCAAATTAATCACACATTTATTCTAATTAAACTCTATATGCGCATATAACCAACTAAATCAACACACACAGCAATATACGTACCTTTCAAGCTTATGGCCGAGGTTTTGGACGATTTCAGAGCGTTTTCGAAATGTTTTCGACGAATGAGCTCGCTGCTGCAGAATGGATCTGATATAAGAGTTATAGCCGACGAATACCCTCCTCGTCGGCTATAACCAAAAACTTTTCGTCGGCTATAACTCTTATAGCCGACGAACACCCTCCTCGTCGGCTATAACCAAAAAGTTTTCGTCGGCTATAGTTATAGCCGACGACGGCGGACAACTCGTCGGCTATAATATTATAGCCGACGATGTGGCCGACGAAATAGTAATTCGTCGGCTATGACCCCTTATAGCCGACGAAGTACTATTTCGTCGGCCGTTTTTTCCCATATCGTCGGCTATAACCCCTTTTCTGGTAGTGCCGCTAGCAGTTCACGGAGGAATATGAGAGGTGTCATATGTTTTGACAAGCTCAGGAGAACTACTGAGCGCAGCGGGAGGATTCAGATCAACGAACCTCCTAATCAGGAGGTTCAGGGGAAGAAAAAACGCGACTACTCGGGTTGCGTGGGGGCACTGATTAGGGACAGAGTCCCTATGTTGTGGACCCGGTGGGCTGATGTGCCCGAAGAGATAAAGAGGGAGGTGAATAACGCCGCGTCGGTGAGTAATTTAAAAAATTTAATTTATTTATCGTAATATTTAATAATTTTCGGTATTATTACAATTGTAAAACTAATAAAATATTATTTTTCAGACATTCTTCGAGATTGCCGAACACAAGCGGGATTGGGCGGACACCGTGCAGAACTCGAGGTACGTTTGTTTTTATGATATTATAATTATCTTATAATTATTAATATTTTATGATATTAATAATATTTCTAATGCACTTTTGTTTTTTTCGTAGGTTCAAAGAGTGGAAGAACGAGCTGCGTTCCCACTATAACGAATACGACAACCTTGGTCGTATGGGTACTCCCAGGGAGTTCATGTTCAGGGAGTACGAGTGGCGTTGGTTGAAGACAGTAGACTTCAACAACCCAGTTATGCAGGTAAATACTAAACTTCAGTACAAATGTTTATTTTGTTAAAATTTTAATTATTAGTTTAATTATTTTATAATTATTACACTAATATTTTTTTATGCATTTTTCTAACATTTTATTATTTGTTTGAAGCAACGTTCTCGGATATACTCTAAGAACCGCCGCCGGAACACAACCGCCTATCATGCTGGTTCTAGGCCGTTTGCACAATATCAGGAGGAGGCGCTTAGAGATCATCCTGATAGCAACCCGTACGTGGAGACGTTCAAGATCGCTTATCCACAAGCGACAGAACAGCTCGTAAGTCGTTCATTACAATTTTAAAATTTTAATTATTAATTTTACTTAATTATATATTTGTTATAATATTAATTTTTTTTTTCCCGTCCAATTAGTAGAGGGTCAACCGGGCCGAAGAAGAGGTGTTCCAGCAAGTAGTTCGGGAGACACAACCGAACATTTCAGAGGCAGATCTGGAAGAAGCCCTGCGCCAGGTGGACCGGTCCAATGTCCAAACGGCAGCGAGGATGTTCGACGCAGCCTTCCCAAACCGGTCAAACAACTACTACTGCCGGGGTTTGGGAAGTTCTGGACTAGGGCTTCTGAAGACCACTAAGGGAGGTCAAAAGAAGGGAGGCGGGGAGAGCCAACAGATGAGGGGGGAAGTGCAGCGATTGGCCGCAGAATTGGAGACCTCGACCCAGACAGTACAGGAGCTACGCCGCAGAACACAGCAGTATCATTTTGATATGGCCAGTTGGCATGCTGAATGCGACAGAATTCGGCGACACAACTACGACGGCCAACAAAAGTGGTGGTATGAGATGTTCGCGGCACAACAATAAAACCTTCCACCCCCGCCCCCGCCCCCGTTTCAACCGTTAGCGGAACCTCCAATACCTCAACCTCTCGAGTTCGGTCAGCAGGATGACGAGCCTGATGGAGAGCAGGATGCTGGGGATGACCTGGTGTACTTTAGTGGTTTAGGTGATGATTAGGGTTATATTTTATGTATATTAGAACGAATTTAATAAAAAGGGTATTTAGACGTGTTTCTTGTTGGTGCAAATGCATGGACTGTTTTTGTGATTTGTAGGTTGCTTGGAATGGTAATTTAGAAAATAATTTAATTTTTTCTTCCCTAAATGTAAGAAAAGCCGACGATTTTGGCATTATTTCGTCGGCTATAATAACTATAGCCGTCAAATTTTACCAATTTTCGTCGGCTATAACTTTATTTCGTCGGCTATAAATTTTCCCCAAATTTGTATAGCCGACGAAAATTACTTTATTTCGTCGGCTATAACTAATTAATGCCTATTAAATATTAATATATTTCAAGGAAATAGCCGACGAATATTTATAAAATCGTCGGCTATTGTTAAAACCCAATAGCCGACGAATTTCGTCGGCTATAGTTAATGAATTTCGTCGGCCATACTCGAAAATACCCGACGAAATTCGTCGGCAATTTCTCCCAGGTTTGGCCGACAAAAAATATTTTCGTCGGTAAGTTCGTCGGCCATACTCTACTATAGCCGACGAATTGGTTTTTTTCGTCGGTCATTGGTATAGCCGACGGGGTTTTTCCGACGAATTATAGCCGACGAAATTTCGTCGGTAGAAGGTATAGCCGACGAAAAATTGTCATAGCCGACGAAATTTTTTTCGTCGGCTATTCACTCAGATCTGATAGTGTCAGTAGGATCCCCGAATAGTTCAAGGAGCATATATTAACAGTCGAAGTACGTACGTACACACCGTTTTATAATTGTAATTATACACCACAAACAAATTTATTAAATTTAAAACATAATTTAAATATGATCATGGCTCTCCATCATAATCGTCATCGTTTGTATCATTTGTATATTCAATCGTATCAGTGAAGTCATCATTGGAATTTTCATCATCGTCTGATTCCTCATCATCCTCGTCATTAATGAAGTCGTCATTGGCTCTGTTTTGAGATGTAGATGCAGTTGGGACTGCAATATATTCATCAGAAGTGACGAAATGCAAGCGGTTGTTGTCGCGAATAGCCTATACATTAGGGATTTGAGAAGCCGAATGCTCTTGATATGGTTCATCAGTGTCGCCGTCATCTTTATCATCATGTTCTTCACCCCCTTCAATTGTAGACGCACTCCATATATTCCTATGTGACATCGGGTTAACCACTTTCCAAAATCCACCGGCCTTAGGATCATCGAGATAAAACATCTGTTTTGCCATGCTAGCAAGAATGAACGGCTCATTTTTATACCAACTTGTGTTTGTATTCACCGATAACATGCCGTAATCCATCTTTGTACTCCCAGGAACACTTTGATTAGTGTTAAACCATCTACACTTGAACAAGACAACGAGCATATTTCCATATACTAGTTCGACAACGGCGAGTAGCACTCCATAGTAGGTGAAGTCGTCACCATCTACCATGACCCCGCAATTTTGCGTTATGCGGTTTACATCTCTTTGAAGTGTCACAAACTTGATGCCGTTGACAAAACACATCGCTTGCATCCTGTGGGAAATTGGCATTCTAGCCAAATGGTGCAATTCGGACGAGTACCAATCACTGTTCTGTATTTGGAGATTTTCCACCTGTCACGTTGTGATAAGTTATTATTTAAATTGAACTGACTAGCTAGAATACTAATATTGAAATGGAGATATTGTAACATAAAAAATATTGTGACGTACCCATTTGCGAAAGTAAACAGGAAATGTTCTTTTGTGCGTCTCTTTCGGCCTTCGGTCTCGACGATTTGCTTCAATCAGCTTCAAATGCTCACGCATGAAATATTGTGCTTCGTCACAGTGTTGTAGTACGCACCAATGAGCTTCAATTAGCTCAGCATCTGTCAGTCTTTCTGAAGTTGGTAAATTACCAAACGGACGTACAACACTTGAAAGGACTGAAAGTTTTAACTCTAGTACTGTAGAGGCTGCTGTAGAAGATTCTGCTTCGTCACTGTTACGGAGATATAAGTTGCAGTATGTTACACATTCATGTGTAATGTACGACTCCGCTATCGATCCTTCAGGGTGACTCTTGCTTTTACATAACTGTTTGTTTTGAAACAGTTGTTTGAAATTACACGTACAATTATTAGTGAAGTATATATACAAGAGAATATTATAATGAATGGGGAAATACGAATAATAAATAGTACCTTTCTTGAGGATACATCCAGGTGCAATGAATTGGACCAGTAAGCAGTGCTTGATCTGGAAGATGGATCATCAGATGAATCATACTGTCAAAGAAAGCAGGGGGGAAAATCCTTTCCAATTTGCACAAAATGTAGATGATGTCTTCTTTGAGAATGAGAACATCTGACTTCTTCAGCTCTTTAGCGCATAACTTCTGAAAGAACCTACACAATGCTATTATAGGTTCGACCACATCTGGATGCAAATAGGGTCGGATAACCACTGGAATAAGACGTTGCAGCAATACATGACAGTCGTGGCTCTTCAATCCGTTAAACGTATTAAGCCCCAAGTTAATACACCGAGATATATTTTCTGCATACCCATGAGGATACTGTACTCCTTTAAACCATATGAAAACCTGCTTCTTGAAAGCCGGTTTAACTGTGTAAGGTGCAACAGGTATGAAAGTCCCTGACGCCGTCTTCACTGGCCACAAGTGTTTTCGTAATCCCTTCTCCTTCAGATACTGACGTGCTTTCAAAGTGTCCTTACTCTTTCCTTTGATATCAAGAACTGTTCCCACAATGCTGTCACTCACATTCTTTTCTATGTTCATGACATCTAGGGTGTGCCTAATAATCAATTTCGGCCAGTAAGGCAAATCATAGAATGCACTCTTATGTGTAAAACACTTGTACTCGTCAGGGCGTTCCGGAACTGGTATTGTGGTATCACCGCTCAAGACCCCGAAATCGAAAGAGTTCAACTTCTCCAAAATTTCATCACCGTTCCAGGGACGGGGTTTAGGACGAAGCAATGCTTTAGCATGAAATCGCCATTGGTGGTCAGCTGGAAGCCATCTACGGTGACCCAAGTAACACACCTTCTCAGAGCACCAAACAGAATGGACTTCGTTCAAGCAAACAGGACAAGCTTTATAACCTTTAGTCGCCTGAGACGACAACATCCCATAACCAGGAAAATCACTTATGGTAAACATCAGCATTGCTCTCATCATAAATGATCTTCCACTGTGCCTGTCAAAAGTAAGAGCTCCATTTTCCCATAAGTCTAACAGCTCATCGATCAAAGGTTGCAGATACACATCCAAACACTTTCCTGGAGACTTTGGGCCGGGAATTAACAGAGACATCATACTAAATTCCTTCTTCATACACATCCAAGGAGGCAGGTTGTACGACACAAGAATAACAGGCCATGTACTATGACTCAAACTCATATTTCCATGGGGATTGAATCCATCTGAGGCAAGGCCGAGTCTGACATTTCTAACATCTCTTACAAAATGAGGGAATGATCTGTCAAACGACTTCCACGCCTCGCCATCTGCAGGGTGTCTGAGAGTATCATCATCTGTCCTTCTCTCTCCATGCCATCTCATTTCTTTTGCTGTGTGTAAAGACATGTAAAGACGCTTCAATCTAGGAATTAAAGGGAAATGACGAAGTACCTTCACAGGAACACTGTTTTCCTTAACTGTGCCTTGCTCCCACCTCCACGCGTGGCATATGGGACATTCATCAAGCTCGGCTTTCTCTTTGTAAAACAAAACACAGTTTTTCTTGCAGGCGTGGATTTTGTTATAACTGAGACCGAGATCGCCCAATATCTTATGTAGCGTGTAATAACTATCAGGTAGATAGTTAGTTTGTGGAAGGTGTTTCTTAAACTGTTTTAGAAGACTATCAAAAGAGTCATTTGTCCACCTACTCTTGACTTTCAACTGCGTCTGTGAGATGATGGTCTCTAAAACAGTGTGAGGACTACCCTCGAATAATGGGATATGCACTTGAGCAAGGAGTCTGGTATACTTATCATAATCAACACTGTCAACAAGAGGAATTGCGCCATCCTCAAAAACTGCCTCTTGGAATTCCTCTTCCTCGCGTACTGGAGCAAAAGTAGGAAAAATGTCATGTAGAATGTTCATAGCCGGGTCAGTATAAGGCTCGAAACCACCAGTAGCTGTTCGGTCATGGTATCCAGCCTGGATTTCGACAACCGTAGGTTCATAATCTACTGCTTCACCGTGTTTACTCCATGTTGTATAATTCTGCATAATACCTCTGTTACACAGGTGATCGTAGATTCGGCCGATCGTCTTGCGCTTAGTATTCATACAACTTAAGCAGGGACACCTGTGTGTTTTCTTTCCTCCACCATGTTCACGTACAAAATTTATAAAAATCCTACTCCTTCATGGTATTCTTCGCTCTGTCTTGGGTACTGCATCCAACTCCTATCTCTATCCATCGATCACCTGTTATATATATTAATTAATATAAGACAAACAATAAATAATCACAAATTAACAAATTAACAATTTATATGCATGTTTTTTCTCGACCTTATGCCTCCGGTTAGGGTCCTAATAATCCCATTCAGGAACACAAGACTTTGTTTCACAGTTTGTAGATCTTGTGTATTCGTTTTCAGTCGTGGGAAAATTTCGGCAGCATCTCCCCACAGTTCCTCAAGTGCACAAATATCTATACACCTAGTATGCACTCGAGGAACAGTGATGGGATACCTCGTCGAAATATATACCCACGACCGCAAACGAATACACAAGACCTATACAAACTGTGAAACAATGTCCTCTGCCTCCAAACTGTCCAAAAATGGGACAATTCAAGAATCTCTCCATGATTCTCGAACGAGATTTCTAATGATATATATAAATGCATGTATATCAGTGAATAAAAGAATGATTCATTCTTTTATTCACCGCTAATTATAAATCATATAACAATGATTTTCGTAAAATAATTATAATTATTAATTAAATTAATTAAAGCATTATTAAAATATATAATTAATATATATAATTCACTAATTTCACAAAAACTAACAATTTAATTGAGTATATATAGGTATGGATCAACAAAAGCAACATACTATCACCTCACAATATACACACACAACAATATATATTTCTATAATTCTCTACCTCAAAAATGAAATATTTCAATGGAAAAAAACTGAAATTATTGTTGAAAAAGATGAATAAAGAGATCATACCAAGTTAAAAATCAATGGGTAGTAGTGGAGAAGGCTTAGGAAGACCCGATTTGAAGCTTTTCACATCCAAAAATGAAAATCGGTGGAAAAATTTGAGGGGAGGAAAAATTTGATGTTTTTTTGCCTCTTTTCCCGATCTGGAAAACGAGTGTATGTTTTATAGTCTGGGTTTACTTAGGCGACGAAAATTAATTTTTCGTCGCCTAAGAGCCACACTTAGGCGACGAAAATTAAGTTTCGTCGTCTAAGAAGAAAACCTACCGACGAAAAAAAATTCGTCGTGCTCGTCATTTCTTAGACCACGAAAAAAAAGTTCGTCGTCTAAGATTTTTTCTTAGGCGACGGATTTTCAATTTTCGTCTCCTAAGTACAAATCTTAGGCGACGACTTCTTTTTTTTGTGGTCTAAGATAATACACGGACGACGAATATTATTTTCGTCGGTAGGTTTTTGTCTTAGACCACGAAAATAAGAATTCGTCGCCTAAGACTGTTCTTAGGCGACGAAAATTTTTTCGTCTCCTAAGCTATCTTAGGCGAGGAATTTTTTTAAGTTTCGTCGCATAAGGTTTTTTTCCTTGTAGTGTTCGTTGCTTCAGTTAACCTGAAGCGACGAACTGTGTAAAAACTCGTCGCTTGAAATGTTAGTGCGACAAATATTGGTCAATATTCGTCGCTTAAATTGAACTTTACAGATTAGTTAAGTTTAGAATTATATGTTTTTATTAAAATAGAATATTGTAAATATTGTTCAAAATTACAACAATAAATATATATTATCAATCATATTACAACATGTACCATAATTAACTAGTAGTCTTCGTCTTCGTCGTCTCCGTCATCATCGTCTTCATCTTCCTCTTCCTCTTCCTCATCAAATTCATCGCCACTGTCATCTTCCTCTTCATCACTGTTTGATTTTTCATTGGCTTCGTGTACTTCTATATCGAGTTGAAGATTAGATGCATCAATATGGTAAAATTGTATTGAACTTACTGTGTCCTCTTGGTAAGGCTCTGTGATTTGATTCCCTGAAGGAGGCCTTGTATCTTCTGTTGCCAGTACTTTGGCACTATATACAGTTCGGTGCGACATTTCTTGCACCACCTTCCAAGTACCACTCGCCGCAAGATCGTCAAAGTAGAACACTTGTTTTGTCTTGATAGCAAGACAAAATAGTGAATTCTCATAGTAACTAGTGTTTGTATCCACTGATATCAGACCATGATCTACCTTGACGGTGTCAATTTCTTCGGCATCTTGATCGTCAGTGGTGTTGTGCCATATAACTTTGAATAACACGACCAACAAATTGTCTGGATAACATACCTCGACTACATAGTCAAGATGGCCATAGAAGTGTTGGGACAGGTTTCCAACATTCGTGCTTAACATCACCCCGCTATTTTGAGTCACGAGCCTTTGATCTCTATCGAATGAGACATACTTGATACGGTTCATATAGCACGCCTTATAAATCCGGGTGAATTGCGGACCTCGAGCCAATGACCATATTGCCCTGTTAAAACTAGGGTCTTCAACATCATTTCTTCTCTTGGCCTGAAAAATAGATGGTGTTAGTTTTATACTATTTAGGGTTTAGGATCTTTGTACAAGAAAAAAAGGCTCATTTTCGTACATATTTTATGAACCATCGATGAAAACTCCTCCTCATGAGGCGCTCGTCGTAATCGTCACCATGTTTCGCTATGTACATCTGCAAATGAGCGTCCATGTAATATTGAGCTTCTTCTGTATCCGTCAAAATTTTCCAGTGAGATCAGCCGTTTCCTCCTCTGTTAACCTGATATTTCCGGTGGTATCCATAATACCCGGCTGAACTAACTGAGAAACACAACTAATATTCCATATTGGGGGATTGAGATCTTCATGTTCTTCCAATTGCAAATACGACTTACAGTACGTCACCGACTCCCATGATATGTACCTTTCTGTAATACTCCCCTCCGGATAACGTGTATTACTCATTGAATGTTTATAATCACCTAATTGTCTATAAAATGATGAATATGATTAGTGCATATATAAAGTTAGTGTAAATTTAGTTTTAACAAAAAAAAACATATTTGGTTAGTGTATATACTTTTCCGTCGGATACATCCATGTAAAATGTACTGGGCCTGTAAGCATAACTTATTCGGGAAGGTGAACCATGAGATGAACAATAGAGGTGAAGAAATGTGGAGGAAAAATCAACTCCAAATTGCAGAGAATGATCACTATCTCATCTTTCATCTGCCTTCTTCAACTCCCTAGCACATAATTTTCGAAACCAATTTGACAATGCTATCAATGGCTTCACGACATTATTTGGCAAAAATCCTCGAATAACCACTAGAAGACGACGTTGAAACAGGACATGGAAATCATGCGTCTTCAATCCATAGAACTTTTTCTCGGTTATTTTCACCTTATTTCTCAAACTTCCCGCATAGCCAAGTGGATACCTAACACCGCGAAACCATTCGAATACTTCTTCACGACGATCCTCTTGAACTAAAAAGGTGATAGGAGCACAATGTGCGATGATATTAATATGTTTATGCCCTCATTTATGCTTTGTTTAATCCTTATTTATCTAAGATAGAGTCATAATATAGTTGAGTGTCTCTTTGGTAGAGTTTTGGAGAAAATGTGCTTAATTGTCAAAAAAAACGACTAAGTAAAAAAATCTGAGGAAAAAGTGCAAAATATGTTGTTTTCGTGATTTGGAGGCCTGTGTTTGACTGCTTATTATTTTCCAAATTTAATGAAATTTGGCAGACATATAATTGGCAAGCTAGAGCGTATTGTATCAAAAATTCAGATCAATTGGAGCTAGGGAAGTCACCCAAACGATGGCTGCAACTTGGCAGTTTGAACAAAAGTCACCAGGGACTAACAGGATTTTCCTGGGATTGTGTCTTGAATTCCATAATTTATTCCGGACGTTTCACTAGGAATTTGAGGAAACCCTTTTACATGTAGAAAGCCCTATGAGTCTAGTTTCTCCAGGACTTAGAATCACATCAATAGAAGCAATTAGGAGGGAGTTATGCCGGATTTATTGGAGAAAGGTCAATCTGCCGAGAAACATAGTGGTTTCCCGGTTGCGCAAGGAAAGATTTCCTTTGGACTTTTGAAGCATGGATCAGATGTAATGGACATAAAGACATGTCCATACTAATTTAATGAGAAGATTCAAGTCCAAGATAAGGCCAAGCAGAGTCTTGAAGAAAAGAATTCGGATAACAAGAGAAAGAAAAAGAATCCTGATTAATTTCGGGAAAATTACTATGCACGTCTCTCAACTTCCATGGACTCTCCCGGACAGCTTACAATGAATCAGAGTTCGAGCCTTATATGGATAGAAAGCTACGGGAGTTTAGTTTCCAAATCAGTTGGAATCACCTCAATATCTGTTTTTTAGAGAGAGTTATGATGTAATCAATGGACGGAGGTCATTCTGCCAAATTCAGAAAATCAAGGAAAACCTAAACCAATTCGGTTTTGGTTTGTGGTCGGCTTCTCTAGGTTATTTCCTCTATAAATAGCCATGTAGTAGTCAAAAAAAGAGATCTCTTCTCTCTCAATTTTCAAAGCCGAAATTCTGTCCATTTAGCACCACAAATCCAAAGAAAATTCAAGCCAATTCCATAGTTCATCACCACTTCCGATCGCAAGTTTCATCTCCACCGAATCTCTCTTTGCCGATTCCTCTACAAGGTTTCTTTTAAAGTGTGATTCACTCATCTCTCATGGCTTGTAATTTTCTGTATAATTACTTAACTTTGTCTATGAAGTTTGTAAGGATTTGTGGTTCGTTATTTGGTTTTATTAATTTTACATTGGATTTCCGAAATTCTGTTATGTGTTTTAGTTTTCCTTTTGTTTAATTGATAAACATGTATGTGACGAATTGATTGTATGGCAATAGGGCAGTACGTTTGTTGCATGATTTGATGATTTTATTTGGTTTATTTTTTGAATTCGTATGCACAACAAGTTATAGGGTTAAGGGTAGCTTTAGCTAGGCGATCCTTAGGTTTATTTCTTTATGTTGCCGAACCACAAATATGGGGTAAATTATACACGAAGTTAATTGATCTTGTATTGGTTCTAAGGGGTAGAGTAATTCAGAAAATATGCATGTTGAAGCAAGGTGAGGTGACGTCATACTTGTTGCATGTTTCCAATTCGACTCATTGTGCTTATGTGTTCCTTGGTTTAATTTCTACACGAAGTGTCTTTAAACTGATTAGCACTATGTTTAGGATTATGCACGAAGCTAATTCTAAATAATTGAGGAGTTTTGAATGATTAGATGAACCACGAAGGGGTCTAGTTATAATTGGAACTAAATTGCATGAAATCGGTGATAAATGTTTCTGTCATATTGTTGTTTCGTGATCAGTTTGTTATTTGACATGGGAGTTTTGTGTGATGTGTTTTGTTTGAAAGATGTTGATCACATGTAAATATATAATTTAGGATTTAATTTCATAAAATCAGTAGAATATAGAATCAAATTTCAAATCCCCAATATGATTTTGTAATGCTTTATGTGATTGAACGCCCTTGATTTCCCCGGATTGAACGATCCGTACTTGCTCTATACTAACAATGACACAAGAAGGTAATACTTGTATGAAGTTGTTTTGCAGGTACAATGTGCTTGGATAATAGCTCCATCAATTTTTGGCGCCGTTGCCGGGGAAATTATAAAGTTTTGATTCATGAAGTGTTACTTTGTAACTTTGTATCAATTTTTTTATGTGTATAATTTTTCCTTAGTTTTGGGATTTGTATAATAGGATTTTTTGTAACACTTAGATGTAATATATGTGATTGTAATAGTAAATAGGAAATTTCGATTTTTGGTTTTTGGTTTTCAATGATTGCCGAATATGTGATGTAATATATGTGATTGTTTGTAACACTTAGATAAATTTCTAGAAAGTTGATAGTTTTATGTATGCTTGAGTTTATTGTAGTTTCTAAAGTGTAATATGTAGGGAGAAGCCGCATTTGTTGGCCTTAGCCTTAACCCTTCATATGAATGATGTCATGTTAGCTATGTTTTTGTGTCGACTGGGAAACGTGGGAAAGGTCCCCCCCACGCATAAAGACCCTTCATACGATGATGTAATCGATGAGGAGGAAGAGGCCGGCCGGAGGGGAAGGAGGATGGGGCCGGAGTTTAGCAGACTGGCCGGAAAGACGAGCTCGGACGCCGGAGGAGGAGACTGGCCGGAATTTGGAGGAGGTCGCGGATGGAGGAAGAGGTCGCGGATGAAGGCGCGGATCGGCCGGATTGAGGAGGAGGAGGAGATTTCTTCACCGATTTGAGGAGGAGGAGGAGGAGAGCGGGTTTGCGGAGGTTTCTGAATTGCTGCGGAGGTTTATAGCGGAGGAGAAAGCAGAAAAAAGGGGAAGGAGGTCGCGACTTTCTGGTTTTATAGCAGAAAGTATAGGCGACGAAATCTTCAATTTCGTCGGCGATTCTTTGAATGGCCGACGAAATTGAAGATTTCGTCGCCTATACTTTGAATGTCGTCGCCTATACTTTGAATGTCGTCGGCTATTCTTTAAATTTCGTCGGCTATACTTTGAAAGATCAACGGCCGTCGGATCTGAGCCATCCAACGGCAGACAATGAAAAGACGCGGATCGCAAGAGTTTAGCCGACGAAAATTATATTTTGTCGGCTAAACTATTGGTCAAACCACTAAGTCAAACCTCTAAACGCTTAGAAATGGTAATTGGACTGTCTAAATGACGTTTTTTTGCCTGACCTTCAACAGATAATAGTTTCAGATCGATGAGATGCAACTAATCGTATAAAAATTTTCCAAAATTGATTTAACGAACGTCAGGCTACCCATAGGAAAACGAAAGTAAAAAACAGTTAACAGCAACATTCGGCACACAGATTTTATCGGAATCTTGTCATTTTTCAACCGTAGACATATTTCATTATTTCGGTCATATCTTATTTCCTAACATTTTTACATTTGAAGAGTCTACGTATGGTAACTATTTGAACTATACATTAACTTAAACACTTAGTAAACAAGTTAAAGAACATTAGTGCATATGTTCTGATTTTGAATCTAAAAGTTTAGAAAATCTATTCCAACCGTCAGATATCACCGTTAAGATTAAATACATGTATGGAAAAAAATCCAACTTCAGCTGACAACGTTAAAGACTCGATCGGAACGGTCAACCGGGTGAGTCAAACCTCTAAACGCTTAGAAATGGTAATTGGACTGTCTAAATGACGTTTTTTTGCCTGACCTTCAACAGATAATAGTTTCAGATCGATGAGATGCAACTAATCGTATAAAAATTTTCCAAAATTGATTTAACGAACGTCAGGCTACCCATAGGAAAACGAAAGTAAAAAACAGTTAACCGCAACATTCGGCACACAGATTTTATCGGAATCTTGTCATTTTTCAACTGTAGACGTATTTCATTATTTCGGTCATATCTTATTTCCCAACATTTTTGCATTTGAAGAGTCTACGTATAGTAACTATTTGAAACTATACATTCACTTAAACACTTGGTAAACAAGTTAAGGAACATTAGTGCATATGTTCTGATTTTGAATCTAAAAGTTTAGAAAATCTATTCCAACCGTCAGATATCACCGTTAAGATTAAATACATGTATGGAAAAAAATCCAACTTCAGCTGACAAAGTTAAAGGCTCGATCGGAACGGTCAACCGGGTGAGTCAAACCTCTAAACGCTTAGAAATGGTAATTGGACTGTCTAAATGAAGTTTTTTTGCCTGACATTCAACAGATAATAGTTTCAGATCGATGAGATGCAACTAATCGTATAAAAAGTTTCCAAAATTGATTTAACGAACGTCAGGCTATCCATAGGAAAACGAAAGTAAAAAACAGTTAACCTCAACATTCGGCACACAGATTTTATCGGAATCTTGTCATTTTTCAACCGTAGACGTATTTCATTATTTCGGTCATATCTTATTTCCCAAAATTTTTGCATTTGAAGAGTCTACGTATGGTAACTATTTGAAACTATACATTCACTTAAACACTTAGTAAAAAAGTTAAGGAACATTAGTGCATATGTTCTGATTTTGAATCTAAAAGTTTAGAAAATCTATTCCAACCGTCAGATATCACCGTTAAGATTAAATACATGTATGGAAAAAAATCCAACTTCAGCTGACAAAGTTAAAGGCTCGATCGGAACGGTCAACCGGGTGAGTCAAACCTCTAAACGCTTAGAAATGGTAATTGGACTGTCTAAATGAAGTTTTTTTGCCTGACATTCAACAGATAATAGTTTCAGATCGATGAGATGCAACTAATCGTATAAAAAGTTTCCAAAATTGATTTAACGAACGTCAGGCTATCCATAGGAAAACGAAAGTAAAAAACAGTTAACCTCAACATTCGGCACACAGATTTTATCGGAATCTTGTCATTTTTCAACCGTAGACGTATTTCATTATTTCGGTCATATCTTATTTCCCAAAATTTTTGCATTTGAAGAGTCTACGTATGGTAACTATTTGAAACTATACATTCACTTAAACACTTAGTAAAAAAGTTAAGGAACATTAGTGCATATGTTCTGATTTTGAATCTAAAAGTTTAGAAAATCTATTCCAACCGTCAGATATCACCGTTAAGATTAAATACATGTATGGAAAAAAAATCCAACATCAGCTGACAACGTTAAAGGCTCGATCGGAACGGTCAACCGGGTGAGTCAAACCTCTAAACGCTTAGAAATGGTAATTGGACTGTCTAAATGACGTTTTTTGGCCTGACCTTCAACAGATAATAGTTTCAGATCGATGAGATGCAACTAATCGTATAAAAATTTTCCAAAATTGATTTAACGAACGTCAGGCTATCCATAGGAAAACGAAAGTAAAAAACAGTTAACCGCAACATTCGTTACACAGATTTTATCAGAATCTTGTCATTTTTCAACCGTAGACGTATTTCATTATTTCGGTCATATCTTATTTCCCAACATTTTTGCATTTGAAGAGTCTACGTATAGTAACTATTTGAAACTATACATTCACTTAAACACTTGGTAAACAAATTAAGGAACATTAGTGCATATGTTCTGATTTTGAATCTAAAAGTTTAGAAAATTTATTCCAACCGTCAGATATCACCGTTAAGATTAAATACATGTTTGGAAAAAAATCCAACTTCAGCTGACAACGTTAAAGGCTCGATCGGAACGGTCAACCGGGTGAGTCAAACCTCTAAACGCCTAGAAATGGTAATTGGACTGTCTAAATGACGTTTTTTGGCCTGACCTTCAACAGATAATAGTTTCAGATCGATGAGATGCAACTAATCGTATAAAAATTTTCCAAAATTGATTTAACGAACGTCAGGCTACCCATAGGAAAACGAAAGTAAAAAACAGTTAACCGCAACATTCGGCACACAGATTTTATCGGAATCTTGTCATTTTTCAACCGTAGACGTATTTCATTATTTCGGTCATATCTTATTTCCCAAAATTTTTGCATTTGAAGAGTCTACGTATGGTAACTATTTGAAACTATACATTCACTTAAACACTTAATAAACAAGTTAAAGAACATTAGTGCATATGTTCTGATTTTGAATCTAAAAGTTTAGAAAATCTATTCCAACCGTCAGATATCACCGTTAAGATTAAATACATGTATGGAAAAAAATCCAACTTCAGCTGACAACGTTAAAGGCTCGATCGGAACGGTCAACCGGGTGAGTCAAACCTCTAAACGCTTAGAAATGGTAATTGGACTGTCTAAATGAAGTTTTTTTGCCTGACATTCAACAGATAATAGTTTCAGATCGATGAGATGCAACTAATCGTATAAAAAGTTTCCAAAATTGATTTAACGAACGTCAGGCTATCCATAGGAAAACGAAAGTAAAAAACAGTTAACCGCAACATTCGGCACACAGATTTTATCGGAATCTTGTCATTTTTCAACCGTAGACGTATTTCATTATTTCGGTCATATCTTATTTCCCAACATTTTTGCATTTGAAGAGTCTACGTATGGTAACTAATTGAAACTATACATTCACTTAAACACTTAGTAAACAAGTTAAGGAACATTAGTGCATATGTTCTGATTTTGAATCTAAAAGTTTAGAAAATCTATTCCAACCGTCAGATATCACCGTTAAGATTAAATACATGTATTGAAAAAAATCCAACTTCAGCTGACAACGTTAAAGGCTCGATCGGAACGGTCAACCGGGTGAGTCAAACGTCTAAACGCTTAGAAATGGTAATTGGACTGTCTAAATGACGTTTTTTTGCCTAACCTTCAACAGATAATAGTTTTAGATCGATGAGATGCAACTAATCGTATAAAAAATTTCCAAAATTGATTTAACGAACGTCAGGCAACCCATAGGAAAACGAAAGTAAAAAACAGTTAACCGCAACATTCGGCACACAGATTTTATAGGAATCTTGTCATTTTTCAACCGTAGACGTATTTCATTATTTCGGTCATATCTTATTTCCCAAAATTTTTGCATTTGAAGAGTCTACGTATGGTAACTATTTGAAACTATACATTCACTTAAACACTTAGTAAAAAAGTTAAGGAACATTAGTGCATATGTTCTGATTTTGAATCTAAAAGTTTAGAAAATCTATTCCAACCGCCAGATATCACCGTTAAGATTAAATACATGTATGGAAAAAAAATCCAACTTCAGCTGACAACGTTAAAGGCTCGATCGGAACGGTCAACCGGGTGAGTCAAACCTCTAAACGCTTAGAAATGGTAATTGGACTGTCTAAATGACGTTTTTTGGCCTGACCTTCAACAGATAATAGTTTCAGATCGATGAGATGCAACTAATCGTATAAAAATTTTCCAAAATTGATTTAACGAACGTCAGGCTATCCATAGGAAAACGAAAGTAAAAAACAGTTAACCGCAACATTCGGCACACAGATTTTATCGGAATCTTGTCATTTTTCAACCGTAGACGTATTTCATTATTTCGGTCATATCTTATTTCCCAAAATTTTTGCATTTGAAGAGTCTACGTATGGTAACTATTTGAAACTATACATTCACTTAAACACTTAGTAAAAAAGTTAAGGAACATTAGTGCATATGTTCTGATTTTGAATCTAAAAGTTTAGAAAATCTATTCCAACCGTCAGATATCACCGTTAAGATTAAATACATGTATGGAAAAAAAATCCAACTTCAGCTGACAACGTTAAAGGCTCGATCGGAACGGTCAACCGGGTGAGTCAAACTTCTAAACGCTTAGAAATGGTAATTGGACTGTCTAAATGACGTTTTTTGGCCTGACCTTCAACAGATAATAGTTTCAGATCGATGAGATGCAACTAATCGTATAAAAATTTTCCAAAATTGATTTAACGAACGTCAGGCTATCCATAGGAAAACGAAAATAAAAAACAGTTAACCGCAACATTCGGCACACAGATTTTATCGGAATCTTGTCATTTTTCAACCGTAGACGTATTTCATTATTTCGGTCATATCTTATTTCCCAACATTTTTGCATTTGAAGAGTCTACGTATAGTAACTATTTGAAACTATACATTCACTTAAACACTTGGTAAACAAATTAAGGAACATTAGTGCATATGTTCTGATTTTGAATCTAAAAGTTTAGAAAATCTATTCCAACCGTCAGATATCACCGTTAAGATTAAATACATGTATGGAAAAAAAATCCAACTTCAGCTGACAACGTTAAAGGCTCGATCGGAACGGTCAACCGGGTGAGTCAAACTTCTAAACGCTTAGAAATGGTAATTGGACTGTCTAAATGACGTTTTTTGGCCTGACCTTCAACAAATAATAGTTTCAGATCGATGAGATGCAACTAATCGTATAAAAATTTTCCAAAATTGATTTAACGAACGTCAGGCTATCCATAGGAAAACGAAAATAAAAAACAGTTAACCGCAACATTCGGCACACAGATTTTATCGGAATCTTGTCATTTTTCAACCGTAGACGTATTTCATTATTTCGGTCATATCTTATTTCCCAACATTTTTGCATTTGAAGAGTCTACGTATAGTAACTATTTGAAACTATACATTCACTTAAACACTTGGTAAACAAATTAAGGAACATTAGTGCATATGTTCTGATTTTGAATCTAAAAGTTTAGAAAATCTATTCCAACCGTCAGATATCACCGTTAAGATTAAATACATGTATGGAAAAAAATCCAACTTCAGCTGACAACGTTAAAGGCTCGATCGGAACGGTCAACCGGGTGAGTCAAACCTCTAAACGCTTAGAAATGGTAATTGGACTGTCTAAATGAAGTTTTTTTGCCTGACATTCAACAGATAATAGTTTCAGATCGATGAGATGCAACTAATCGTATAAAAAGTTTCCAAAATTGATTTAACGAACGTCAGGCTATCCATAGGAAAACGAAAGTAAAAAACAGTTAACCGCAACATTCGGCACACAGATTTTATCGGAATCTTGTCATTTTTCAACCGTAGACGTATTTCATTATTTCGGTCATATCTTATTTCCCAACATTTTTGCATTTGAAGAGTCTACGTATGGTAACTAATTGAAACTATACATTCACTTAAACACTTAGTAAACAAGTTAAGGAACATTAGTGCATATGTTCTGATTTTGAATCTAAAAGTTTAGAAAATCTATTCCAACCGTCAGATATCACCGTTAAGATTAAATACATGTATGGAAAAAAATCCAACTTCAGCTGACAACGTTAAAGGCTCGATCGGAACGGTCAACCGGGTGAGTCAAACGTCTAAACGCTTAGAAATGGTAATTGGACTGTCTAAATGACGTTTTTTTGCCTAACCTTCAACAGATAATAGTTTTAGATCGATGAGATGCAACTAATCGTATAAAAAATTTCAAAAATTGATTTAACGAACGTCAGGCAACCCATAGGAAAACGAAAGTAAAAAACAGTTAACCGCAACATTCGGCACACAGATTTTATAGGAATCTTGTCATTTTTCAACCGTAGACGTATTTCATTATTTCGGTCATATCTTATTTCCCAAAATTTTTGCATTTGAAGAGTCTACGTATGGTAACTATTTGAAACTATACATTCACTTAAACACTTAGTAAAAAAGTTAAGGAACATTAGTGCATATGTTCTGATTTTGAATCTAAAAGTTTAGAAAATCTATTCCAACCGTCAGATATCACCGTTAAGATTAAATACATGTATGGAAAAAAAATCCAACTTCAGCTGACAACGTTAAAGGCTCGATCGGAACGGTCAACCGGGTGAGTCAAACCTCTAAACGCTTAGAAATGGTAATTGGACTGTCTAAATGACGTTTTTTGGCCTGACCTTCAACAGATAATAGTTTCAGATCGATGAGATGCAACTAATCGTATAAAAATTTTCCAAAATTGATTTAACGAACGTCAGGCTATCCATAGGAAAACGAAAGTAAAAAACAGTTAACCGCAACATTCGGCACACAGATTTTATCGGAATCTTGTCATTTTTCAACCGTAGACGTATTTCATTATTTCGGTCATATCTTATTTCCCAAAATTTTTGCATTTGAAGAGTCTACGTATGGTAACTATTTGAAACTATACATTCACTTAAACACTTAGTAAAAAAGTTAAGGAACATTAGTGCATATGTTCTGATTTTGAATCTAAAAGTTTAGAAAATCTATTCCAACCGTCAGATATCACCGTTAAGATTAAATACATGTATGGAAAAAAAATCCAACTTCAGCTGACAACGTTAAAGGCTCGATCGGAACGGTCAACCGGGTGAGTCAAACCTCTAAACGCTTAGAAATGGTAATTGGACTGTCTAAATGACGTTTTTTGGCCTGACCTTCAACAGATAATAGTTTCAGATCGATGAGATGCAACTAATCGTATAAAAATTTTCCAAAATTGATTTAACGAACGTCAGGCTATCCATAGGAAAACGAAAGTAAAAAACAGTTAACCGCAACATTCGGCACACAGATTTTATCGGAATCTTGTCATTTTTCAACCGTAGACGTATTTCATTATTTCGGTCATATCTTATTTCCCAAAATTTTTGCATTTGAAGAGTCTACGTATGGTAACTATTTGAAACTATACATTCACTTAAACACTTAGTAAAAAAGTTAAGGAACATTAGTGCATATGTTCTGATTTTGAATCTAAAAGTTTAGAAAATCTATTCCAACCGTCAGATATCACCGTTAAGATTAAATACATGTATGGAAAAAAAATCCAACTTCAGCTGACAACGTTAAAGGCTCGATCGGAACGGTCAACCGGGTGAGTCAAACTTCTAAATGCTTAGAAATGGTAATTGGACTGTCTAAATGACGTTTTTTGGCCTGACCTTCAACATATAATAGTTTCAGATCGATGAGATGCAACTAATCGTATAAAAATTTTCCAAAATTGATTTAACGAACGTCAGGCTATCCATAGGAAAACGAAAATAAAAAACAGTTAACCGCAACATTCGGCACACAGATTTTATCGGAATCTTGTCATTTTTCAACCGTAGACGTATTTCATTATTTCGGTCATATCTTATTTCCCAACATTTTTGCATTTGAAGAGTCTACGTATAGTAACTATTTGAAACTATACATTCACTTAAACACTTGGTAAACAAATTAAGGAACATTAGTGCATATGTTCTGATTTTGAATCTAAAAGTTTAGAAAATCTATTCCAACCGTCAGATATCACCGTTAAGATTAAATACATGTATGGAAAAAAAATCCAACTTCAGCTGACAACGTTAAAGGCTCGATCGGAACGGTCAACCGGGTGAGTCAAACTTCTAAACGCTTAGAAATGGTAATTGGACTGTCTAAATGACGTTTTTTGGCCTGACCTTCAACAGATAATAGTTTCAGATCGATGAGATGCAACTAATCGTATAAAAATTTTCCAAAATTGATTTAACGAACGTCAGGCTATCCATAGGAAAACGAAAATAAAAAACAGTTAACCGCAACATTCGGCACACAGATTTTATCGGAATCTTGTCATTTTTCAACCGTAGACGTATTTCATTATTTCGGTCATATCTTATTTCCCAACATTTTTGCATTTGAAGAGTCTACGTATAGTAACTATTTGAAACTATACATTCACTTAAACACTTGGTAAACAAATTAAGGAACATTAGTGCATATGTTCTGATTTTGAATCTAAAAGTTTAGAAAATTTATTCCAACCGTCAGATATCACCGTTAAGATTAAATACATGTTTGGAAAAAAATCCAACTTCAGCTGACAACGTTAAAGGCTCGATCGGAACGGTCAACCGGGTGAGTCAAACCTCTAAACGCCTAGAAATGGTAATTGGACTGTCTAAATGACGTTTTTTGGCCTGACCTTCAACAGATAATAGTTTCAGATCGATGAGATGCAACTAATCGTATAAAAATTTTCCAAAATTGATTTAACGAACGTCAGGCTACCCATAGGAAAACGAAAGTAAAAAACAGTTAACCGCAACATTCGGCACACAGATTTTATCGGAATCTTGTCATTTTTCAACCGTAGACGTATTTCATTATTTCGGTCATATCTTATTTCCCAAAATTTTTGCATTTGAAGAGTCTACGTATGGTAACTATTTGAAACTATACATTCACTTAAACACTTAATAAACAAGTTAAAGAACATTAGTGCATATGTTCTGATTTTGAATCTAAAAGTTTAGAAAATCTATTCCAACCGTCAGATATCACCGTTAAGATTAAATACATGTATGGAAAAAAATCCAACTTCAGCTGACAACGTTAAAGGCTCGATCGGAACGGTCAACCGGGTGAGTCAAACCTCTAAACGCTTAGAAATGGTAATTGGACTGTCTAAATGAAGTTTTTTTGCCTGACATTCAACAGATAATAGTTTCAGATCGATGAGATGCAACTAATCGTATAAAAAGTTTCCAAAATTGATTTAACGAACGTCAGGCTATCCATAGGAAAACGAAAGTAAAAAACAGTTAACCGCAACATTCGGCACACAGATTTTATCGGAATCTTGTCATTTTTCAACCGTAGACGTATTTCATTATTTCGGTCATATCTTATTTCCCAAAATTTTTGCATTTGAAGAGTCTACGTATGGTAACTATTTGAAACTATACATTCACTTAAACACTTAGTAAAAAAGTTAAGGAACATTAGTGCATATGTTCTGATTTTGAATCTAAAAGTTTAGAAAATCTATTCCAACCGTCAGATATCACCGTTAAGATTAAATACATGTATGGAAAAAAAATCCAACTTCAGCTGACAACGTTAAAGGCTCGATCGGAACGGTCAACCGGGTGAGTCAAACCTCTAAACGCTTAGAAATGGTAATTGGACTGTCTAAATGACGTTTTTTGGCCTGACCTTCAACAGATAATAGTTTCAGATCGATGAGATGCAACTAATCGTATAAAAATTTTCCAAAATTGATTTAACGAACGTCAGGCTATCCATAGGAAAACGAAAGTAAAAAACAGTTAACCGCAACATTCGGCACACAGATTTTATCGGAAACTTGTCATTTTTCAACCGTAGACGTATTTCATTATTTCGGTCATATCTTATTTCCCAAAATTTTTGCATTTGAAGAGTCTACGTATGGTAACTATTTGAAACTATACATTCACTTAAACACTTAGTAAAAAAGTTAAGGAACATTAGTGCATATGTTCTGATTTTGAATCTAAAAGTTTAGAAAATCTATTCCAACCGTCAGATATCACCGTTAAGATTAAATACATGTATGGAAAAAAAATCCAACTTCAGCTGACAACGTTAAAGGCTCGATCGGAACGGTCAACCGGGTGAGTCAAACTTCTAAACGCTTAGAAATGGTAATTGGACTGTCTAAATGACGT
The DNA here is from genome assembly GCA_963682095.1 of Potentilla sterilis. Classification (NCBI taxonomy): domain Eukaryota; kingdom Viridiplantae; phylum Streptophyta; class Magnoliopsida; order Rosales; family Rosaceae; genus Potentilla; species Potentilla sterilis. The sequence goes on along the minus strand of OY821760.1, from coordinate 8,492,782 downwards.
TTTTTGGCCTGACCTTCAACATATAATAGTTTCAGATCGATGAGATGCAACTAATCGTATAAAAATTTTCCAAAATTGATTTAACGAACGTCAGGCTATCCATAGGAAAACGAAAATAAAAAACAGTTAACCGCAACATTCGGCACACAGATTTTATCGGAATCTTGTCATTTTTCAACCGTAGACGTATTTCATTATTTCGGTCATATCTTATTTCCCAACATTTTTGCATTTGAAGAGTCTACGTATAGTAACTATTTGAAACTATACATTCACTTAAACACTTGGTAAACAAATTAAGGAACATTAGTGCATATGTTCTGATTTTGAATCTAAAAGTTTAGAAAATCTATTCCAACCGTCAGATATCACCGTTAAGATTAAATACATGTATGGAAAAAAAATCCAACTTCAGCTGACAACGTTAAAGGCTCGATCGGAACGGTCAACCGGGTGAGTCAAACTTCTAAACGCTTAGAAATGGTAATTGGACTGTCTAAATGACGTTTTTTGGCCTGACCTTCAACAGATAATAGTTTCAGATCGATGAGATGCAACTAATCGTATAAAAATTTTCCAAAATTGATTTAACGAACGTCAGGCTATCCATAGGAAAACGAAAATAAAAAACAGTTAACCGCAACATTCGGCACACAGATTTTATCGGAATCTTGTCATTTTTCAACCGTAGACGTATTTCATTATTTCGGTCATATCTTATTTCCCAACATTTTTGCATTTGAAGAGTCTACGTATAGTAACTATTTGAAACTATACATTCACTTAAACACTTGGTAAACAAATTAAGGAACATTAGTGCATATGTTCTGATTTTGAATCTAAAAGTTTAGAAAATTTATTCCAACCGTCAGATATCACCGTTAAGATTAAATACATGTTTGGAAAAAAATCCAACTTCAGCTGACAACGTTAAAGGCTCGATCGGAACGGTCAACCGGGTGAGTCAAACCTCTAAACGCCTAGAAATGGTAATTGGACTGTCTAAATGACGTTTTTTGGCCTGACCTTCAACAGATAATAGTTTCAGATCGATGAGATGCAACTAATCGTATAAAAATTTTCCAAAATTGATTTAACGAACGTCAGGCTACCCATAGGAAAACGAAAGTAAAAAACAGTTAACCGCAACATTCGGCACACAGATTTTATCGGAATCTTGTCATTTTTCAACCGTAGACGTATTTCATTATTTCGGTCATATCTTATTTCCCAAAATTTTTGCATTTGAAGAGTCTACGTATGGTAACTATTTGAAACTATACATTCACTTAAACACTTAATAAACAAGTTAAAGAACATTAGTGCATATGTTCTGATTTTGAATCTAAAAGTTTAGAAAATCTATTCCAACCGTCAGATATCACCGTTAAGATTAAATACATGTATGGAAAAAAATCCAACTTCAGCTGACAACGTTAAAGGCTCGATCGGAACGGTCAACCGGGTGAGTCAAACCTCTAAACGCTTAGAAATGGTAATTGGACTGTCTAAATGAAGTTTTTTTGCCTGACATTCAACAGATAATAGTTTCAGATCGATGAGATGCAACTAATCGTATAAAAAGTTTCCAAAATTGATTTAACGAACGTCAGGCTATCCATAGGAAAACGAAAGTAAAAAACAGTTAACCGCAACATTCGGCACACAGATTTTATCGGAATCTTGTCATTTTTCAACCGTAGACGTATTTCATTATTTCGGTCATATCTTATTTCCCAACATTTTTGCATTTGAAGAGTCTACGTATGGTAACTAATTGAAACTATACATTCACTTAAACACTTAGTAAACAAGTTAAGGAACATTAGTGCATATGTTCTGATTTTGAATCTAAAAGTTTAGAAAATCTATTCCAACCGTCAGATATCACCGTTAAGATTAAATACATGTATTGAAAAAAATCCAACTTCAGCTGACAACGTTAAAGGCTCGATCGGAACGGTCAACCGGGTGAGTCAAACGTCTAAACGCTTAGAAATGGTAATTGGACTGTCTAAATGACGTTTTTTTGCCTAACCTTCAACAGATAATAGTTTTAGATCGATGAGATGCAACTAATCGTATAAAAAATTTCCAAAATTGATTTAACGAACGTCAGGCAACCCATAGGAAAACGAAAGTAAAAAACAGTTAACCGCAACATTCGGCACACAGATTTTATAGGAATCTTGTCATTTTTCAACCGTAGACGTATTTCATTATTTCGGTCATATCTTATTTCCCAAAATTTTTGCATTTGAAGAGTCTACGTATGGTAACTATTTGAAACTATACATTCACTTAAACACTTAGTAAAAAAGTTAAGGAACATTAGTGCATATGTTCTGATTTTGAATCTAAAAGTTTAGAAAATCTATTCCAACCGCCAGATATCACCGTTAAGATTAAATACATGTATGGAAAAAAAATCCAACTTCAGCTGACAACGTTAAAGGCTCGATCGGAACGGTCAACCGGGTGAGTCAAACCTCTAAACGCTTAGAAATGGTAATTGGACTGTCTAAATGACGTTTTTTGGCCTGACCTTCAACAGATAATAGTTTCAGATCGATGAGATGCAACTAATCGAATAAAAATTTTCCAAAATTGATTTAACGAACGTCAGGCTATCCATAGGAAAACGAAAGTAAAAAACAGTTAACCGCAACATTCGGCACACAGATTTTATCGGAATCTTGTCATTTTTCAACCGTAGACGTATTTCATTATTTCGGTCATATCTTATTTCCCAAAATTTTTGCATTTGAAGAGTCTACGTATGGTAACTATTTGAAACTATACATTCACTTAAACACTTAGTAAAAAAGTTAAGGAACATTAGTGCATATGTTCTGATTTTGAATCTAAAAGTTTAGAAAATCTATTCCAACCGTCAGATATCACCGTTAAGATTAAATACATGTATGGAAAAAAAATCCAACTTCAGCTGACAACGTTAAAGGCTCGATCGGAACGGTCAACCGGGTGAGTCAAACTTCTAAACGCTTAGAAATGGTAATTGGACTGTCTAAATGACGTTTTTTGGCCTGACCTTCAACAGATAATAGTTTCAGATCGATGAGATGCAACTAATCGTATAAAAATTTTCCAAAATTGATTTAACGAACGTCAGGCTATCCATAGGAAAACGAAAATAAAAAACAGTTAACCGCAACATTCGACACACAGATTTTATCGGAATCTTGTCATTTTTCAACCGTAGACGTATTTCATTATTTCGGTCATATCTTATTTCCCAACATTTTTGCATTTGAAGAGTCTACGTATAGTAACTATTTGAAACTATACATTCACTTAAACACTTGGTAAACAAATTAAGGAACATTAGTGCATATGTTCTGATTTTGAATCTAAAAGTTTAGAAAATCTATTCCAACCGTCAGATATCACCGTTAAGATTAAATACATGTATGGAAAAAAAATCCAACTTCAGCTGACAACGTTAAAGGCTCGATCGGAACGGTCAACCGGGTGAGTCAAACTTCTAAACGCTTAGAAATGGTAATTGGACTGTCTAAATGACGTTTTTTGGCCTGACCTTCAACAGATAATAGTTTCAGATCGATGAGATGCAACTAATCGTATAAAAATTTTCCAAAATTGATTTAACGAACGTCAGGCTATCCATAGGAAAACGAAAATAAAAAACAGTTAACCGCAACATTCGGCACACAGATTTTATCGGAATCTTGTCATTTTTCAACCGTAGACGTATTTCATTATTTCGGTCATATCTTATTTCCCAACATTTTTGCATTTGAAGAGTCTACGTATAGTAACTATTTGAAACTATACATTCACTTAAACACTTGGTAAACAAATTAAGGAACATTAGTGCATATGTTATGATTTTGAATCTAAAAGTTTAGAAAATCTATTCCAACCGTCAGATATCACCGTTAAGATTAAATACATGTATGGAAAAAAATCCAACTTCAGCTGACAACGTTAAAGGCTCGATCGGAACGGTCAACCGGGTGAGTCAAACCTCTAAACGCTTAGAAATGGTAATTGGACTGTCTAAATGAAGTTTTTTTGCCTGACATTCAACAGATAATAGTTTCAGATCGATGAGATGCAACTAATCGTATAAAAAGTTTCCAAAATTGATTTAACGAACGTCAGGCTATCCATAGGAAAACGAAAGTAAAAAACAGTTAACCGCAACATTCGGCACACAGATTTTATCGGAATCTTGTCATTTTTCAACCGTAGACGTATTTCATTATTTCGGTCATATCTTATTTCCCAACATTTTTGCATTTGAAGAGTCTACGTATGGTAACTAATTGAAACTATACATTCACTTAAACACTTAGTAAACAAGTTAAGGAACATTAGTGCATATGTTCTGATTTTGAATCTAAAAGTTTAGAAAATCTATTCCAACCGTCAGATATCACCGTTAAGATTAAATACATGTATGGAAAAAAATCCAACTTCAGCTGACAACGTTAAAGGCTCGATCGGAACGGTCAACCGGGTGAGTCAAACGTCTAAACGCTTAGAAATGGTAATTGGACTGTCTAAATGACGTTTTTTTGCCTAACCTTCAACAGATAATAGTTTTAGATCGATGAGATGCAACTAATCGTATAAAAAATTTCAAAAATTGATTTAACGAACGTCAGGCAACCCATAGGAAAACGAAAGTAAAAAACAGTTAACCGCAACATTCGGCACACAGATTTTATAGGAATCTTGTCATTTTTCAACCGTAGACGTATTTCATTATTTCGGTCATATCTTATTTCCCAAAATTTTTGCATTTGAAGAGTCTACGTATGGTAACTATTTGAAACTATACATTCACTTAAACACTTAGTAAAAAAGTTAAGGAACATTAGTGCATATGTTCTGATTTTGAATCTAAAAGTTTAGAAAATCTATTCCAACCGTCAGATATCACCGTTAAGATTAAATACATGTATGGAAAAAAAATCCAACTTCAGCTGACAACGTTAAAGGCTCGATCGGAACGGTCAACCGGGTGAGTCAAACCTCTAAACGCTTAGAAATGGTAATTGGACTGTCTAAATGACGTTTTTTGGCCTGACCTTCAACAGATAATAGTTTCAGATCGATGAGATGCAACTAATCGTATAAAAATTTTCCAAAATTGATTTAACGAACGTCAGGCTATCCATAGGAAAACGAAAGTAAAAAACAGTTAACCGCAACATTCGGCACACAGATTTTATCGGAATCTTGTCATTTTTCAACCGTAGACGTATTTCATTATTTCGGTCATATCTTATTTCCCAAAATTTTTGCATTTGAAGAGTCTACGTATGGTAACTATTTGAAACTATACATTCACTTAAACACTTAGTAAAAAAGTTAAGGAACATTAGTGCATATGTTCTGATTTTGAATCTAAAAGTTTAGAAAATCTATTCCAACCGTCAGATATCACCGTTAAGATTAAATACATGTATGGAAAAAAAATCCAACTTCAGCTGACAACGTTAAAGGCTCGATCGGAACGGTCAACCGGGTGAGTCAAACTTCTAAACGCTTAGAAATGGTAATTGGACTGTCTAAATGACGTTTTTTGGCCTGACCTTCAACAGATAATAGTTTCAGATCGATGAGATGCAACTAATCGTATAAAAATTTTCCAAAATTGATTTAACGAACGTCAGGCTATCCATAGGAAAACGAAAATAAAAAACAGTTAACCGCAACATTCGGCACACAGATTTTATCGGAATCTTGTCATTTTTCAAACGTAGACGTATTTCATTATTTCGGTCATATCTTATTTCCCAACATTTTTGCATTTGAAGAGTCTACGTATAGTAACTATTTGAAACTATACATTCACTTAAACACTTGGTAAACAAATTAAGGAACATTAGTGCATATGTTCTGATTTTGAATCTAAAAGTTTAGAAAATCTATTCCAACCGTCAGATATCACCGTTAAGATTAAATACATGTATGGAAAAAAAATCGAACTTCAGCTGACAACGTTAAAGGCTCGATCGGAACGGTCAACCGGGTGAGTCAAACTTCTAAACGCTTAGAAATGGTAATTGGACTGTCTAAATGACGTTTTTTGGCCTGACCTTCAACAGATAATAGTTTCAGATCGATGAGATGCAACTAATCGTATAAAAATTTTCCAAAATTGATTTAACGAACGTCAGGCTATCCATAGGAAAACGAAAATAAAAAACAGTTAACCGCAACATTCGGCACACAGATTTTATCGGAATCTTGTCATTTTTCAACCGTAGACGTATTTCATTATTTCGGTCATATCTTATTTCCCAACATTTTTGCATTTGAAGAGTCTACGTATAGTAACTATTTGAAACTATACATTCACTTAAACACTTGGTAAACAAATTAAGGAACATTAGTGCATATGTTCTGATTTTGAATCTAAAAGTTTAGAAAATCTATTCCAACCGTCAGATATCACCGTTAAGATTAAATACATGTATGGAAAAAAAATCCAACTTCAGCTGACAACGTTAAAGGCTCGATCGGAACGGTCAACCGGGTGAGTCAAACGTCTAAACGCTTAGAAATGGTAATTGGACTGTCTAAATGACGTTTTTTTGCCTGACCTTCAACAGATAATAGTTTTAGATCGATGAGATGCAACTAATCGTATAAAAAATTTCAAAAATTGATTTAACGAACGTCAGGCAACCCATAGGAAAACGAAAGTAAAAAACAGTTAACCGCAACATTCGGCACACAGATTTTATAGGAATCTTGTCATTTTTCAACCGTAGACGTATTTCATTATTTCGGTCATATCTTATTTCCCAAAATTTTTGCATTTGAAGAGTCTACGTATGGTAACTATTTGAAACTATACATTCACTTAAACACTTAGTAAACAAGTTAAGGAACATTAGTGCATATGTTCTGATTTTGAATCTAAAAATTTAGAAAATCTATTCCAACCGTCAGATATCACCGTTAAGATTAAATACATGTATGGAAAAAAATCCAACTTCAGCTGACAACGTTAAAGGCTCGATCGGAACGGTCAACCGGGTGAGTCAAACCTCTAAACGCTTAGAAATGGTAATTGGACTGTCTAAATGAAGTTTTTTTGCCTGACATTCAACAGATAATAGTTTCAGATCGATGAGATGCAACTAATCGTATAAAAAGTTTCCAAAATTGATTTAACGAACGTCAGGCTATCCATAGGAAAACGAAAGTAAAAAACAGTTAACCGCAACATTCGGCACACAGATTTTATCGGAATCTTTTCATTTTTCAACCGTAGACGTATTTCATTATTTCGGTCATATCTTATTTCCCAACATTTTTGCATTTGAAGAGTCTACGTATGGTAACTAATTGAAACTATACATTCACTTAAACACTTAGTAAACAAGTTAAGGAACATTAGTGCATATGTTCTGATTTTGAATCTAAAAGTTTAGAAAATCTATTCCAACCGTCAGATATCACCGTTAAGATTAAATACATGTATGGAAAAAAATCCAACTTCAGCTGACAACGTTAAAGGCTCGATCGGAACGGTCAACCGGGTGAGTCAAACGTCTAAACGCTTAGAAATGGTAATTGGACTGTCAAAATGACGTTTTTTTGCCTAACCTTCAACAGATAATAGTTTTAGATCGATGAGATGCAACTAATCGTATAAAAAATTTCCAAAATTGATTTAACGAACGTCAGGCAACCCATAGGAAAACGAAAGTAAAAAACAGTTAACCGCAACATTCGGCACACAGATTTTATAGGAATCTTGTCATTTTTCAACCGTAGACGTATTTCATTATTTCGGTCATATCTTATTTTCCAAAATTTTTGCATTTGAAGAGTCTACGTATGGTAACTATTTGAAACTATACATTCACTTAAACACTTAGTAAAAAAGTTAAGGAACATTAGTGCATATGTTCTGATTTTGAATCTAAAAGTTTAGAAAATCTATTCCAACCGTCAGATATCACCGTTAAGATTAAATACATGTATGGAAAAAAAATCCAACTTCAGCTGACAACGTTAAAGGCTCGATCGGAACGGTCAACCGGGTGAGTCAAACCTCTAAACGCTTAGAAATGGTAATTGGACTGTCTAAATGACGTTTTTTGGCCTGACCTTCAACAGATAATAGTTTCAGATCGATGAGATGCAACTAATCGTATAAAAATTTTCCAAAATTGATTTAACGAACGTCAGGCTAACCATAGGAAAACGAAAGTAAAAAACAGTTAACCGCAACATTCGGCACACAGATTTTATCGGAATCTTGTCATTTTTCAACCGTAGACGTATTTCATTATTTCGGTCATATCTTATTTCCCAATATTTTTGCATTTGAAGAGTCTACGTATAGTAACTATTTGAAACTATACATTCACTTATACACTTGGTAAACAAGTTAAGGAACATTAGTGCATATGTTCTGATTTTGAATCTAAAAGTTTAGAAAATCTATTCCAACCGTCAGATATCACCGTTAAGATTAAATACATGTTTGGAAAAAAATCCAACTTCAGCTGACAACGTTAAAGGCTCGATCGGAACGGTCAACCGGGTGAGTCAAACCTCTAAACGCTTAGAAATGGTAATTGGACTGTCTAAATGACGTTTTTTTGCCTGACCTTCAACAGATAATAGTTTCAGATCGATGAGATGCAACTAATCGTATAAAAATTTTCCAAAATTGATTTAACGAACGTCAGGCTATCCATAGGAAAACGAAAGTAAAAAACAGTTAACCGCAACATTCGGCACACAGATTTTATCGGAATCTTGTCATTTTTCAACCGTAGACGTATTTCATTATTTCGGTCATATCTTATTTCCCAACATTTTTGCATTTGAAGAGTCTACGTATAGTAACTATTTGAAACTATACATTCACTTAAACACTTGGTAAACAAATTAAGGAACATTAGTGCATATGTTCTGATTTTGAATCTAAAAGTTTAGAAAATCTATTCCAACCGTCAGATATCACCGTTAAGATTAAATACATGTATGGAAAAAAAATCCAACTTCAGCTGACAACGTTAAAGGCTCGATCGGAACGGTCAACCGGGTGAGTCAAACGTCTAAACGCTTAGAAATGGTAATTGGACTGTCTAAATGACGTTTTTTTGCCTGACCTTCAACAGATAATAGTTTTAGATCGATGAGATGCAACTAATCGTATAAAAAATTTCAAAAATTGATTTAACGAACGTCAGGCAACCCATAGGAAAACGAAAGTAAAAAACAGTTAACCGCAACATTCGGCACACAGATTTTATAGGAATCTTGTCATTTTTCAACCGTAGACGTATTTCATTATTTCGGTCATATCTTATTTCCCAAAATTTTTGCATTTGAAGAGTCTACGTATGGTAACTATTTGAAACTATACATTCACTTAAACACTTAGTAAACAAGTTAAGGAACATTAGTGCATATGTTCTGATTTTGAATCTAAAAATTTAGAAAATCTATTCCAACCGTCAGATATCACCGTTAAGATTAAATACATGTATGGAAAAAAATCCAACTTCAGCTGACAACGTTAAAGGCTCGATCGGAACGGTCAACCGGGTGAGTCAAACCTCTAAACGCTTAGAAATGGTAATTGGACTGTCTAAATGAAGTTTTTTTGCCTGACATTCAACAGATAATAGTTTCAGATCGATGAGATGCAACTAATCGTATAAAAAGTTTCCAAAATTGATTTAACGAACGTCAGGCTATCCATAGGAAAACGAAAGTAAAAAACAGTTAACCGCAACATTCGGCACACAGATTTTATCGGAATCTTGTCATTTTTCAACCGTAGACGTATTTCATTATTTCGGTCATATCTTATTTCCCAACATTTTTGCATTTGAAGAGTCTACGTATGGTAACTAATTGAAACTATACATTCACTTAAACACTTAGTAAACAAGTTAAGGAACATTAGTGCATATGTTCTGATTTTGAATCTAAAAGTTTAGAAAATCTATTCCAACCGTCAGATATCACCGTTAAGATTAAATACATGTATGGAAAAAAATCCAACTTCAGCTGACAACGTTAAAGGCTCGATCGGAACGGTCAACCGGGTGAGTCAAACGTCTAAACGCTTAGAAATGGTAATTGGACTGTCTAAATGACGTTTTTTTGCCTAACCTTCAACAGATAATAGTTTTAGATCGATGAGATGCAACTAATCGTATAAAAAATTTCCAAAATTGATTTAACGAACGTCAGGCAACCCATAGGAAAACGAAAGTAAAAAACAGTTAACCGCAACATTCGGCACACAGATTTTATAGGAATCTTGTCATTTTTCAACCGTAGACGTATTTCATTATTTCGGTCATATCTTATTTTCCAAAATTTTTGCATTTGAAGAGTCTACGTATGGTAACTATTTGAAACTATACATTCACTTAAACACTTAGTAAAAAAGTTAAGGAACATTAGTGCATATGTTCTGATTTTGAATCTAAAAGTTTAGAAAATCTATTCCAACCGTCAGATATCACCGTTAAGATTAAATACATGTATGGAAAAAAAATCCAACTTCAGCTGACAACGTTAAAGGCTCGATCGGAACGGTCAACCGGGTGAGTCAAACCTCTAAACGCTTAGAAATGGTAATTGGACTGTCTAAATGACGTTTTTTGGCCTGACCTTCAACAGATAATAGTTTCAGATCGATGAGATGCAACTAATCGTATAAAAATTTTCCAAAATTGATTTAACGAACGTCAGGCTAACCATAGGAAAACGAAAGTAAAAAACAGTTAACCGCAACATTCGGCACACAGATTTTATCGGAATCTTGTCATTTTTCAACCGTAGACGTATTTCATTATTTCGGTCATATCTTATTTCCCAATATTTTTGCATTTGAAGAGTCTACGTATAGTAACTATTTGAAACTATACATTCACTTATACACTTGGTAAACAAGTTAAGGAACATTAGTGCATATGTTCTGATTTTGAATCTAAAAGTTTAGAAAATCTATTCCAACCGTCAGATATCACCGTTAAGATTAAATACATGTTTGGAAAAAAATCCAACTTCAGCTGACAACGTTAAAGGCTCGATCGGAACGGTCAACCGGGTGAGTCAAACCTCTAAACGCTTAGAAATGGTAATTGGACTGTCTAAATGACGTTTTTTGGCCTGACCTTCAACAGATAATAGTTTCAGATCGATGAGATGCAACTAATCGTATAAAAATTTTCCAAAATTGATTTAACGAACGTCAGGCTATCCATAGGAAAACGAAAGTAAAAAACAGTTAACCGCAACATTCGGCACACAGATTTTATCGGAATCTTGTCATTTTTCAACCGTAGACGTATTTCATTATTTCGGTCATATCTTATTTCCCAACATTTTTGCATTTGAAGAGTCTACGTATAGTAACTATTTGAAACTATACATTCACTTAATCACTTAGTAAAAAAGTTAAAGAACATTAGTGCATATGTTCTGATTTTGAATCTAAAAGTTTAGAAAATCTATTCCAACCGTCAGATATCACCTTTAAGATTAAATACATGTATGGAAAAAAATCCAACTTCAGCTGACAACGTTAAAGGCTCGATCGGAACGGTCAACCGGGTGAGTCAAACCTCTAAACGCTTAGAAATGGTAATTGGACTGTCTAAATGACGTTTTTTTGGCCTGAACTTCAACAGATAATAGTTTCAGATCGATGAGATGCAACTAATCGTATAAAAATTTTCCAAAATTGATTTAACGAACGTTAGACTACCCATAGGAAAACGAAAGTAGAAAACAGTTAACCGCAACATTCGGCACACAGATTTTATCGGAATCTTGTCATTTTTACCGTAGACGTATTTCATTATTTCGGTCATATCTTATTTCCCAACATTTTTGCATTTGAAGAGTCTACGTATAGTAACTATTTGAAACTATACATTAACTTAAACACTTGGTAAACAAGTTAAGGAACATTAGTGCATATGTTCTGATTTTGAATCTAAAAGTTTAGAAAATCTATTCCAACCGTCAGATATCACCGTTAAGATTAAATACATGTATGGAAAAAAATCCAACTTCAGCTGACAACGTTAAAGGCTCGATCGGAACGGTCAACCAGGTGAGTCAAACCTCTAAACGCTTAGAAATGGTAATTGGACTATCTAAATGACGTTTTTTTTGCCTGAACTTCAACAGATAATAGTTTCAGATCGATGATATGCAACTAATCGTATAAAAATTTTCCAAAATTGATTTAACGAACGTCAGGCTACCCATAGGAAAACGAAAGTAAAAAACAGTTAATCGCAACATTCGGCATACAGATTTTATCGGAATCTTGTCATTTTTCAACCGTAGACGTATTTCATTATTTCGGTCATATATTATTTCCCAACATTTTTGCATTTGAAGAGTCTACGTATAGTAACTATTTGAAACTATACATTCACTTAAACACTTAGTAAACAAGTTAAGGAACATTAGTGCATATGTTCTGATTTTGAATCTAAAAGTTTAGAAAATCTATTCCAACCGTCAGATATCACCGTTAAGATTAAATACATGTATGGAAAAAAAATCCAACTTCAGCTGACAACGTTAGAGGTTCGATCGGAACGGTCAACCGGGTGAGTCAAACCTCTAAACGCTTAGAAATTGTAATTGGACTGTCTAAATGAGGTTTTTTGCCTGACCTTCAACAGATAATAGTTTCAAATCGATGAGATGCAACTAATCGTATATAAATTTTTCTCAAAATATTTACCGAAGGTAACGCTACCATTAGGGAAACGAAGGAATAAAACCTTTGACCGCATTTTTCGACACTCAGATTTTATCAGAATCTTGTCATTTTTCAACCGTAGACGTATTTCATTATTTCGGTCATATCTTATTTCACAACATTTTTGCATTTGAAGGATGAAGCAATGGTTTATCGTTAGTGATAGAAAATGGAATATGGTTATTTTTTGTTTTTTTTTTCTAAATCATAGCCAACGACAGACTCGTACTCGTCGGCTATTCTTTTGTCGTTTTCTGTCTAAAATAAAATATATTTTCGAGTATAGCCGACGAAAATGACAATTTCGTCGGTTAAAATTTCAAAAGTTTTCGTCGGCTAATTTTTCAGAGAAAGGCCGACGAAAATACAAATCGTCGACTGAAATCTGAATATAGCCGACGATTTTTGTTTATACCAACGAAAAAAAAGGATCGTCGGCTATTCGCAAACTATGCCTGACGATTTTTTTTTTACCGACGAAAAATAAAATCGTCGGCTATTCTATAGAATTACCGACGAAAATTTTTAGTCGTTGGCCGTTTTTTTTTTTCGTCGGGAAAAACCTTTTTTCTGGTAGTGTGAAGAATGCAGTACGGGAATTCAATCCAAATTAAACTGAGTTGACCATGCCTCCATGGACTAAGATCTACGAACACCCAAGTTTATATGATTGTCTATTTCTACGAGACTAATTTGCATGCATGATACACAAGAAATGATGTATATATAGACAACTCAGAAGAAAAAAAATGATCGAATAGTACTTGGGACTCTGCTGGCATGGCCTGGACTTCAAGAGCTCAAATGTAGGAAGTCGAAAGCTGCAATGCTGATGATCTCTATATTTTGTATGTGCTACGTTATATCCGGTTGTTGTATTTGGAACTTTGGATCGATCTTGTACTACTATACTATATAAATGAACTATCAAGCTAATTCAATTGCAAATAACAAATTAAAAGGCATATTGATGTAGGAAGGAAGGCTGGCAGCAGACATTGAAGAGTAGATTGACCGTTGCAGGTCTAAACCCGGTTTACTGCAGATTTGGCGTCCGGCGTCCGAATGACGATTGTGATACCTTTCCGAAAAGGGAACGACGCCAGGAATCAAACACGTTGCTTTGCCACGACCTGTGGGCTTTTTCGGGCTTCCGAGTTCGTTTAGGACCTCAAAACGGCAGTTTTATATATTTTCAGAATTTATGTTTCTAGTTTGTTTTGGATTTGGTTTGTTTTTAATCCTTGGGCTTTTAGGTTTCCTTGTTAGTTGCCCTAGGGTTTCTTTTCGGTATTTAAGCATCCCTTTGGGATTGCAGACAACAACTTTTATTATATTTATAAACCATAAGAGTTTGCTTTTATTTTGCTGGTGAATTCAATACCTGTTCTATAGAGTACAATGTTGATTGTGCTCTCCATCTATTGAGGGTTCGACGTTGATCAACCCTTCCACACTTCTACTGCGTCACATATCCTTCTTCTATGATGTATATTAGAGCATTTATAGTACTTGATTGTTAGCTAGGTAGCTAAACGTGTACGTATAAGTTCACTATCATTCGTATAAGATCCATGTCTTCCCTACAAATATTGTTGATCATATGAATTAGGTCAATTTACTTGTTCTTAGCAACTGAAAGGGACGTCTGGAAACCCTAACTATTGATCCTGTAAGTGGCGTGTGATGATCTTGGATTCTGATAGGGGTCAGATTTTGAACTTGTTTACTCTAAAATTATAAAATCATTTTGGGTTTTATATATATTGAAACACCGGCCAGTGAAATTTCTAAATAATTTATCTAAAGCTTATGGGGTGGTGCTATTTACATACTTTTTTTTGTTATTCACACAAGCCATATATGATGGGAGCCAATGAAAAACAAGTTTAAAGTGCTAGTTTTATAATAAAAATTAATATAAAAATAAATAAGGTGTGTTAATAACAAAAAAGGGTGGATCGTGCGACATTGTGTCTTAATGGGATAATATGAAGGACTCCTTAGAATAGCCCACCGACATTTTAGCAAACCAAAACAGCGCTTTATCACGTTTCGTGCTTTTGCATGTTTCATAGTGAAATACTCTTCCTTATTGATAGGCATACACCCTTCTCTCCATTCTGATAAGTGGTAGCGTTTTCCCTATAAGGTGCAAGAAATCCCTCACCATTAGTGTAACCCCCATCTACAAGGTAATAATAACCTAGACAAAAAAAAAACCAAGATCGTATTAGTTATATATATATATAATATATATAAATAAATAAAGTCTTGTATGTGGTCATCACTAAATAATAGCCTCACCAGTTGGAACTCTTAGTCTATTTGGCCTAGTTACCGCATCACGAAGTACTCTAGAATCGGATGCGGAACCCTCCCATTCACAAAAATAAATTGCATGTCACGTGCACAAACTGCCAAGACATTGGTTGCAATTTCTGACTTTCTAGTTCGATATCTTGGCTTGTCGGTAGATGCTACATGTACTCTAACATAAGTTCCATCTAATGCTCCCAAACAATTCTAAAACAAACAAGATAGAGAAGTTTTATAATAACTATAACAATTGCAGCAAACCATAGTAAACCAACAACAATTGCAAAATATACCTTAAACCACTTCCATCTACGATAAGTTTCATTTTCAAGTACAGGGTTTGGCATTCCAAACAGGTTGCCTTGCAATCGTAGTACCCCTTGCAATACAGAGTTAAAACTGTCTCTCCGGATCTAAAGAATCTACTACTAATAGTGTAATTCTTAACATGATGAGCAAGAGTATGTAAAAATATACATACTTGCTCTTCCACTGATACTAATCCTTCATTTTTTACCCTTCCAACATTGCGTAGAAGTTCACATAGTAGCCCAAAAGCCCTTCTATCCATTCTTAACTCATTCACACACTCAATGTCACTATTGCCTATTATACTATCCAAATAAATTAAACGAGTTTCACATCTAATAAATGATCGGTTATCCAATGCTCTTTGTTCATCTCTTCTCTGTCTTAACTTTAAGATCAATAATGCAAGGATTGTACAAGCAGACATGCTCTCTAAATGCCATAGTTCCAACAATAAAATCAACAACAGTTTTCTCTCATCCATATCTATAAGTTCAAAATAAAATAAACCAACTAAGATCAAATGAAGTATATTGAAAAATAAACCAGTACTCAAACAAGAAGTACATTTCACCAAGAGTCTAGTTTACATAATAAGTTCCATTAGTCTCTATTCTAATTTGGAAGATATCATCTCCAACAAACCGGACTTCAGAAGGCAACTAAATATATGCAGTATATATATACATCTTTCTCCAACAAAACCAGAATCTATACTGATCAAACAAGACTTAATCTAAAATTCTAGTCACCAAAAAATGACTGCAGTCCTTTAAAAAAAAAAAAAAAATGACTGCAATCATATCAGTATTTTATTGAGGACAACTAAAACAATTTCTTGACTATTTCATACAGAAGTACAAGCAATCTCCCTCACTGCGTCACAAAAATAAATCCCTCAAACGCATAGATTCTATAAAGCTTCAATCTTTCAATTAACACAAAACCCATCCTAGCTACTTATCAAAACATAAGCATGAGGTATGGTTTAATACAATGAATCAAAGAGATGTACCTGAGATTTGGAGAGAAAAGCTCAGGGCTACGTTGAGAGGAGGAAAACACGGGAGTCGAGGCTGTGTTGAGAGGAGGAGAGCTCGGGTCTGTGCTGAGAGGAAGAGAAAAGTGAGACACTGGAGGAGAAGAAAAAGATTGGGTTGTTGCGTTAGATTAGGTTTCTTAGATAAGGGAGAGAAAATGTTGTGTCTTATTTAGGGGGAGTTTAGAAGGTAGAAAAGGAAAACACGAGACTGTATAAGGCCATTAATTATAATACCTAACACCACCAAACATGGGATTGCCTCAGTTTGAGACCTTATTTAAGGCGGTACTTGTTAGTACTGGGTACCAAACATACACTATGTTTCTAATAATCGTAGAATATATATATGTACCTCTCATAGCTCCCCGCAACTTTGAATCTTACATCAATAACCTCCCCACATGGTCACTTGGAATATCATATATGTCATAGCTCCTTGTCCCTTTTAATCTGCTTCGTCTAGCATCGAATGGATGAATAATCATACATTGACGTGTGATAATCATATTCATCAACATACCTATTTACCAGATATATGTGTGTGTGTGTAAATATTAAGATCACCAACTTAAACAAGAACATGCATATGAAGCCTAGACTTGGATCACTGATCGACCAACTTGACGTCTAAGCAAATCAAGTTGAACTTGTAATTAGGATTTGTCCAATAATGGTGAAACTCACAGTTTGGAAAGTATTAAACTACGCGTATGGAAGTGTGAATTGATTCATTTACTTCCAAGTTTCTAGCCATCGATCGCAATCTATCACTTTCGTTCAATTTGAACCAGATTGATGTATATATATTTCGTACGTTATTGTCAAATGTCAATTCCACAGTTTAGGACCATTTTCTTTTCCCAGCTATCTTCTCTCTCTGTTTTGGACTCTTGGGTCATTCCCAATAACTATGGTGGTCCAAAAGCTTAGTCATTTTCCATTATCTTCAAGACTTCAACCCAAAAATGAAAACAAAATAAACTAATATTGTTCTTTTTCTCTCGTTACGGTTTTCATGATTGCTCTGAGCTTATCTGTGACGAAAATTAACAATCTTCATCTTCTTCTTTTCCTTTTTCTTAATGAAAATGAGATGAATTCAATCTAACTATTTTTCTTGATCAATGTATAAAAGCACTCGAAGAAATTACCTTCAATTTGTCTTATGACAGCCACGGCATAGAGCCGTCGCGATTAAACAGTATATGTGGTAAATTTATACGTAAATAGTGTAACTAAAATAAAAATGCTGTAGCAATGTGGCCAATGTGTATGTAGTAACTTTGATTCAACAAGTCCGTGTGCGTAACTACTAAATAGTACGAAATTAAAAGATGCGCGCGGTAACTTTGCTTTCAGTAGTCAATGTAATTTTGGTTTCTTTATCATTGAATTCTTCCGCAAAATGACGGGAGACGTGCCCAGAAGCGTGGATGATCCTCTGTTCAATAGGTTAGGGATGTTGTCAACAGTACAAAATAACTTGCTTCTACTAGAAAACCAACTGCCTTGGAGAGTTCTGGACTGCTTATTCCATCAAGTGCCTGGTGGAAAATTCAAGTCTCTATGTGAGCTTACTCGAAGAGTCCTTCCGAGTTGTAGAGGTCCCGACTATTTTGTTTCTCCTGTTCCAAATACATTGCAAAGCAGACATTTATTCGACACTCTAAGAATCCTTTCAGTTGAATCTGATTCAGACAAGAACGAGAAGGTTTGTTCATTACGGTTGCGGATCCCCTCTGTGACAGAGCTTATCCAAGTCGGAGTCAAATTTCGACATAAAAGAGGTTTCGACAGCATACTCAACATAACCTTCCTCAACGGAGTGATGGAGATTGCACCAGTAACTTTGGACGCTGAAAAATCTGTCTTCAGAAACCTCATAGCCTTGGAAGAGTGCGAACCAAGGCACCATAAGTATCAGATTACCTCGTATGCCAGGGTCATGCATGGCCTTATCAAATCCAGCAAAGATGCTGAGTTTCTCATGCAAAAAGGCATTATTAGCACCACAAGTCTGAGCAAGGAGGACATAGCCTATTTCTTCAACACCATTGTTGATAACAGTACAACCTCCTCCTGTGCCTCTCTGTCTGGTCACTTTCCGTCGGAGTGGCCGAGTATTATGATCGCCGGTGGCTACGAAGATGCATAGCGTCGATCAAACGTGAATACTTTTACAATCCATCATCAATATGGTCAGTTTCTAATGCAGTTGTCTTAATTATAATTTTGACCATCATACAAACTGTGTATTCAGTTCTCTCTTTCTACAAGTCATATATAGCCTTCTTCTTCTTCTTCTTCTTCCTTGTAATTAAAATTCCCTAGGTCCACTACTATACAACTACATGCAGTCATGCAATTTCTTTCGGGTCACTGCAATCTCTATAACGCTACCTATATTTTATTTGAATGTAGTATATAACTAATTATTTGATTTAATAATTAGTGAAGAGATTTACCTAGCTACCCAAATAAAATGTGACAGAGAAGAGATATTGCTTCAGCTTTTACTATAAATTTTCTGGCCAGAGCAATCTATCACTTTCATTCTTCTTGAACCAGTTATGGTTGTCAATTACACAGTTTGGACTACTTTCTTTTCTCAGTTGTGATTTCACTATTTTGTTATTGAGACAAAAATGGTTCAATCCCACTAATTTGAAAACCGGTCCAAAAGCGGAGTCATTTCCCATTACCACCGAAGCAAAATGTAGCACTCAGAAAAAGACGATGCAATTTGCATCCTTAATGAGATAAGAATTCCGAAGTGATGGCGAAGACGTGCAAAGAATTTGAGCAAAGATGCATGCAAATCATTTGTTTATTTTGGTTCAGGGTTTAGGGTTCCCAAATACCATATTTACTGCCGAAATTGCCTGCCAAACAAGAGAATTTCATATAAAAGTGTCTCCAAGCAACTAGAGAATTGTGGAACAAATGCAATGACCACCCTCTTTGCTCTCATGCTAAAATTGATCTTTGACCAGTAAATGATAGACTTCCATTGCGAAAATATATATACAGACTAAACGACTGAGCCTAAGCTGGAAACACAACTCTCTACTGAAAACCACAAAATCCAATATAAGAACTTCATTTCATTCATACAATCATATATCCTCAAGAACCCCCAAACATTTGAGGTACTTGGCGAGGAAAGTAAAAACCAAGGAAACTCTCCTTGCTTGTTGAAGAGCAGGATGCAGTAAGTGGAACAATATTATGATTTGTGTGAAAATAAATTGGATGATAAAAACTAAAAATGCAAATGAAGACACAAATCGCATTTAGAACAGGAACAATATATCAAAAGAAATTCTGTAATTTTTAGCCTGTAGTACACTAGAACCCATTATTACTCTCGATCCCAATAGAGTATAACTCCCCTCCCTGACTGACCTATCATGAGCACCATAGTTGATGAACATGAATGACTTGAGCTTGGCACCAAATCTTCATTATCATATATGGTCTTTACTCTTTAGGTCTAGAATCCTGGCATCAACACTAAAAGCGTACTTAATACTGTCCTCATTATTACCAAGGAAAGCCTACTCAACGGTGTCCTTGTTATTCAGCAAGGAAAGCAGAACTAATAACCACACCATACACTCTGATGTTAAAAATAACCAGTCTCAATCTATAGAATATTCTACTCTGAAATGCAACTACAGATAAGCATTGTAATGTAGGAGACGGAAAAAGCATGGCATGAAATGGCAGTTCAATGAGGAGAAATATAATACACAGAGAAGGTAAAGCAATCTGGAAACTAAGAACTACTTCTATTACAGCACCACGTGAGTATTTTCCTTTAGATACGAAGTTTACAGGAAAGGGTATTACCCATGGAGGCTTCCCAGCAGTTTCAAAAGCAGATTACTTGTTGTTAGCCTATGGGATCGCGAGGTTGTTTAGAGGTAGCAGCTTCAAGGGTTATGGATCATCTCCAATCAATTGTTGGGATTGGATCAGCTTTTCGGGGAATAAAATATGCCCTGCTCCCACAAAGAAACAAGTAGTAAGACTTATAACAAATTTTAGCTCATCCTCCAGATCATTCATCCCTACGTGCCTTCAGGGAATATATAACCAGGCACTAATATCTTCAGCTTTCAATCACTCACATCAGGAATGAATTCAGGCTTCCACTTATGATAAAAACCAAATGCTCAATTAAGCAATTCAACACTGGAAACTCACAAAGAGACAATAAGCAAGAAATCTAGCTAAAGTGTTTGTATCCACCAGATCATGGCATCATGACCTCTCCCACAAATAATACTGAAGAATATTATCTGATCTTTCAGACTTCTCACAAAAAAGTTCCACTTCATATGAATACCCAAACCCTCCATACAAGTACACACAGTTGCATGCTTAACAGTAGCTGAACCTATAATAAATAACTGAAAAAGACTCTTCAAGAAAACAGTAACATGCCGTATTTTATTTCAGAAGCACAAGTCTTTGTCTATTGGCAAAAAAAAAAAATTAATAAATAAAAGCAAACCAACAAACAAAGAAATATGCCTAGAAATAAAACTAAAGAAAGCTAGTTATTCAACATCCTGACAGTTACTACAATGGTGGTTTTCAAAGGCACACCAAGAAAATGTAAAATGTAAAATGAATAATAATTGGCATCACCAATAGCTGCTACAAGACTCTTTCCCGACCTGAACTACAATGCCATTTACAACATTCAGCCTCGGTTAATTTTTTTACTTTAAGAGAAATGACATATCCCTTTACGTGGAAAATTTCCCTATGCAGCATAAAATCGATAAAAGATACTGTTCATCATCTCTCTTCATTAGCGTTACCCTCTACATGCATAGTATTTTATACTCCATAGACTTGGTTTTACTTTCAAATATGCTGCTTATATTGGCATGCGTACATACCACACAAAATGTTGAATAGTTATTTCCTTTAAGGAATCAATTAAAATCTACATTATCAATTCTCTTAAAGAAGAATCTTCTTCCCAAAGGTGTACTCCCTGTCAATAATCCAATGCACACCTCCTCTGTTAAGATGTTTCAAATTACTTTATAAATCTACATACATGCTTACAAGAGAAATGATACTCACATTTATAATCTTTGTTGACACTACAGGTAGGAGTTGTAACTTCTAATAGTCCTATTTAGACTTCCCCATCTCAAAATCGGCATGAACATATCATCATAGAATCACCCAAAATTCAAAAAAAAAAAATTAGATGCAGTACATTAATTAAAGAAGAGCAGAAAGTTCTGTGAATAACATCATACCCGAAAGCTTTATATACACCATTTCAAAACCTTAAAAAGTTTATCCATTCTTTATGCCACAATAAACTGTTTCATTTTTCGTCAATCAAATAATGTTTATCGGTCAACAATTCAAAATTCAATCAGATACCACTTTGAAAACTTAAAACAAGTAAAGTCAATCTTTACATTACAATTAACTGTTAGCTTCCTACTTCATTTTTCCCCGATCAGATTATGTTTATCAGTCAACAATTCAAAATTCTATCAGATACCACTTTGAAACCTTAAAACATGTAAAGTCAATCTTTACACTACAATTAACTGTTAGCTTTCTACTTCATTTTTCCCCGATCAGATTATGTTTATCAATAATACTGTTCTAATCAGTTAGCAGAAGTTATAGCTTCATAATTCATGTTTATGGCTCACTGAACACTAGATTACTAACTTCCAAAGCATAACTATGGGTGATGAATCATCTACTTAACAGGTAAAGTAAACATAAATGAGGGAAGACAGAATCTCAAAGATCCAATTGGATCTCACATAACATTGCTTCTCTTTTGTAAGAAAACTCTTGTCAAACAATAACAAAATTTAACCAACCAACAAACAAAATTCTACTAGGCTCGGCTATCTAATCCATTCATCTAATCCCATAATGTCCTTAGAACTATGAATGGCCAAATAGTGTCAAATTTGAGGTACTTCAGTAATAGAAAGCAGATCTAACACCGTATGTGAAATAGCATAAATGTATAATCTTCATTTTCCATTGCCCATATACTATATCATAAAGAAACAATATTACAGAATCAAAATATCGAAATCCAAATCAATCAATCAAGGCCAAATATAATCACCAGCTAGGCTGCTACAACAATTCTAAAAGATGTACACAAACACAGAGAGACAGAGAGCTCCAAAACCCAAGTTGCACAAACCTGGTTTCCAATCAAACAATCATTCAGTCCCTAATCCCAAGCTCAACCTCGAGCTCATCGTCGTCTTCAAAGAGCTTGAGAAGCCTGGCGTGCTGCTCCTCTCTCTTCTTCCTCTGCCATATCTTGAACAGAAACACACCGAAACCCACAACCGCCGCCAAACCCAGCAACACAATCACCACCTTCAGCGCTACCGACGACGAAGAAGAACCACCGGCTTTGTTGTCGTCGTCTTTCGCCGAAACGGATACGAAAAACAAGGCGATTAAGAACAGGAGGAGTTGCAGGGATCGGGATCCGGTCATGTCTTTTGAAACCGTGAAGAAAGTTGGGGAAGGAATGGAGAGAGATTTTAAGGAAGAAGAGGAAAGTGGTGTTTGGTTTTGCTTTCCTCTGCCGTACTACTTTAACGACTTAACTTCAAAGTCCAAACACGATGCTTTTGTTCTCTCTCCTTTTACCTGTTGATGCTTGGAAAGTATTTATGTTTTGCGCCCCTGTGTTTCTGTAGAATTGTACTTTTGTCCCTTTGTTTCTGTAGAATTGTACTTTTGTACTTTTTTTTTAAAAAAAAAAAAGGAATTTTAACACACTTGAACATAGAATTTGAATGTCAAAAAGAAGAAGATTTAGAGATCCATTGCATAAAGGATTTTTTTTTAAGGAAGGTAAGATGCTGATGATGCATCTGCAAAGGGTGTGGACAGTCATAATGATTTGTTACATGAAATGGTTTGCTAAGCATGCACAGTAATTACATTCTCATTCTGTTTCTGATGAGACCAATGGTTGAATAGATATCCACCTTGTTTAGAATTCACAGTAAACTCTTGACAAAATTATTGACATCAACATGGCGTGCAAAATCTATCATCAATTTAACCTTACGGTGTGTCTTGCAAAATGAAATTCAATCAAAATGTCAGTGAGTTGTGGCTTGGTTTTGTTAAGTAGCATAACTGACAACGTTGAGGTCATATGTTCAAATCTTATTGACATATGTAAGGGTGTGTGAGTTATTTAATAAAAAATTAAAAAAAATGAAATTCAATCAAAATAATAACCCAAACATTTATAACACAAAAGAGGTGATTTTCGCTAGTTTATCGTTTTCAAACACCTAAAAATACCAGATAAGGAGTTTTTTTTTTAGTAAAAAATAGATTTTATTCCGTAGGCACGTAGCCAATACTACCAATCGGACAAAAGTCACGCCTGGTCAAACAAGAGAAAACTCTAATACAAACTCAAAAGAGGTATAATTTGCCATATAAAGCACAACTAGGCCAAGTAGAAAACACTTAATGAACCTACTCTCCGAAAAGGAGATAATTGTAACAGAAAACTAAAACATAGATAATGAAGTATGGCCGAAACCCGAGCCCATAGCTTAAATTCCAAAGAGCAGTCCTTCAAAGAAGGCCCAACTGAAGCCTACCATGTTAATTAAGTTTTCAATTGCTGATATGATGGATTAGAGATTCGAGTAAGCAGTGGGTTTAGTGTTCTATATTTTCTCGTCTTCGATGATTGCAATTAGAAAGTTGATAGTTTCCACATAAGAAATGAATGCACATCCTGTGCCGCTGAGGCAGCCCTGCAGTTTTGGCCTGTTGGATGTCTACTTTTTGCATACTGAAATCCTTTAAAAACTGTTAGCCCTAGAATTGTATTTAGATGACGTGGAACTTTGCTATTATGGTGTCGCACCATATGCTTTTTGTTATAGGTCTCTGTTCTTAATGGCCACGTTCATCAGTCCATATCTTATCTAATTTTCAACACTATATTCTTGATTAAAAGAGAGACAGATAGGTGACAGCTTGCCCACTCTTCCAACAATTTCATCTTCATCTCTATTCATTTTCTATTTCAATCAATTCCCAACGCCAAAAATGGCCGAGGCACTCATCTTCAGTAGTATATCAACACACATCTAAAACGGTGAAGCTGGTTTTGAATGCTGGCAAAGATGTCAAAAGTTTCAGCAGCAAGCTCAAAGCTATCCAGGCTGTGCTTGAGGATGCAGAGAAGAAACAAGTGATGGCGGCGAGCGTGGCAGACTGGTTGGAGAAGCTGAAAGATGTATCGTACGAGATGGACAACGTGCTAGATGAGCGGAACACTGAGCTTCTCAGACAACAAGTGGAGGAGAAGCAAGAAGGAGATGATGCTCTTGTTACCAGGAAGAAGGTACATTTCCCCATTCCCTCCGCTTGCTTTTGTTTTGGCCAAGTCAATAAGCTCATCCATCATCATAACATTGCTAAAAGGATAAAGGAATTGAATGAGAAGTTAACTCTGATTGCATCTGAGAGAGAAATGTATAGCTTTCATCAAGCCACAATAGGTGGCCATGATGATCAACAACTTCTTCAACGACAGAAAACTTCATCTTTGGTCGATATATCTACGATATTCGGCCGAGAAGAAGAAAAAGAGATGTTGTTGAGTAAGTTGTTGAGAGAGAGTAACCAAGATGAGGGGAGGTTCCTTGTCATCCCTATTGTAGGGATGGGAGGGATGGGGAAAACAACTCTTATAACGATGAAAATATTACAGCCCATTTTGATAAGAAAGTCTGGGTTTGTGTTTCGGATACTTTTGATGAGATTAAAATTGCTAAAGCGATCATTGAAAATCTTGATGGAAGCCAAAGCAGTTCGACTGAGTTGGAAATTTTATTGCAATGTATCAAGACACATGTTGTGAATAAGAAGTTACTCCTTGTTTTAGATGATGTGTGCACCAAAGATAAAACAAAGTGGGAAAATTTGAAACTACATGTGATAATGCAAAGTTGTGCTAAGGGCAGTACAATACTGGTAACCAAGAGAAAAGAAGGGGTTGCTAATATGATGAGAGCAACCAGCAGCATGATCCATTTAGACAAGTTGACCGATAGAGATTGTTCAATAGCTTTGCATTTTTGGATAGGGAAGAAGATGAAGCAAATGGGTTTGGAGCTATTGGTGAGGAAATTGTGAACAAGTGCAAAGGTTTACTTCTTGCTGCAAAGACTTTAGGCAGTCTAGTTTGGTGTAAAAAAACAAGAGAGGAATGGCGTGATTTTCTAAATAGTAAGATTTAGGAAGTAGAAGAAGTTGAGGACCAAGTTTTCCGACCACTGTTACTAAGTTATTATGATTTGGCTCCAGAAGTCAAAAGATGTCTTTTGTATTGTGCAATATTTCCCAAAAATTATGAGTTAAGAAAAGTTGATTTGATTGAACTTTGGATGTCACAAGATTATCTGAATTCAAAGAAAAACAAAGAAAGGAGAAGAATTGGTCAGAATTGTTTTGAGAGTCTAGCAATGCGGTCTTTCTTTCATGATTTTTACAAAAATGAGATGGGAAATATTAGAGGATGCAAAATGCATGATATTGTGCATGAATTTGTTCAGTTTCTGACCCAAAATGAATGCATTATTATGGAAGCAGGTGAGGGTGCTAATCAAAACATAGAACTACTGGGCGATAAGGTCCGTCACTTGACCTTAACAAGTGTATCTGAAGGTCCACTTTCATTTCCTACTTCATTTGACATCTGCAAAAGTAGCCTCACAATTCTTCATTTGACATTGAAAATGAGTCGAAACATCCTCAAAGAAGTTCCAAAAGAGATTGGTGAACTGATTCATTTGAGATATATGGATTTGTCCTTTGGTGAGGCTTTGAAAGAATTACCGGAAGCTGTGTGTGATTTATACAATCTACAAACTCTGGTCCTTGTTTTCTGTCGGAAACTTGTGAAACTACCTAAGACAATGGGAAAGTTGATCAACTTGAAGCATCTCTATGTTCTGGGTTGTAGAGAGCTGAGGTACTTACCAAAAGGGATTGGGAGTTTGAAAAGTCTGCAAGCACTAGACAGGTTTTATGTATCTGGGGGGTAAGGATGATGAGGCATTGAAATTAGGAGATGTCAGAATCATGGACCAGCTTCAGGGGAGCCCTTGGATCAATAGCTTAGGGAATAAAGATGATGCAAGTGAGATTGAGAGAGCGTGGTTCGGGAATAAGGAGCACCTCTCTCATCTGGGAGTAAGTTTCCAGTATGGAAATGAAGATGCAGAGCAGAGAGAAGGTGATTCAGAAATAGTGAAAGCCATGCAATCACATCAAAATTTGGAATCTTTATCCATTTGGTATTACCAGGGCACCACCGAGTCTCTCTATTGGATAAACTCTTTACATAATTTGAGACAAGTTAATTTCTTTAATTGGAGATTTTGTGACCTTTTGCCACCTTTTGGAAAATTGCCATCACTTGAAGTTCTGGAAATATTGGAGATGGAGAATGTGAAGAAGGTGGGAGTTGAACTTCTGGGAAGAGAAGAAGAAATTGATACTCTCTGCAGGAATTCTATACCCCAAATTGAAACAGCTTTCTTTTATTGGCCTGCGCAACTGGGAAGAGTGGGAAGGAATATCGAAGGATTCTTCTGAGATCACAATAATGCCTCGCCTTTCTTCCATGCTACTTGAGGACTGTTCAAAGCTCAAAGCACTGCCAGAGTTCCTCTACAAGATAACAACATTGCATACTTTGACAATCAAGCTTTGTCCAATTCTGGAAAGAGAATATGAAAAAGGCATGGGGAAGGAATGGCGCAACATTTTTCACATCCCAAACCTCACAATTCGGAATCGATTTTGAAGACGAGCTGGTTAAATACAAATCCCCATTGCACTGAACAGGTACCGATTACCAAATGCCAATGTTATTAGTTATTTTACTTATACTGATAGTCTTGCAGACTTTGTCTACTTTCATAAGATGATTTAACTACTTGATGAACACATCATGTGCAGGAGCAATTTTAAAGTGGCTCTTCTTTTATCCTCATAGGTATTTCTATTTCTGTTTCTATTTCTCTCTTCTTCTTTTTATTTCTACTTTCTGCATTTTTTTTTCAGTTTCTAATTTAGCTTGGAATATTGATAATCTCTGTTTGCTTGCAGAAAATCAGTATTCCTTCAACGAGGATGTGCTCCATATCTTTACTTGGCGTGCTTCTGAGTGATGGGCTTCCATGTCCACACTGCAGTCAGGTCAGGATTTGAATCCATTGTTTTGGAGTACTTATCAAGTAATGCCCCTATCGAAATATGAATTTTGTATTTTGAAAAGCTATGTTGTGTCTGAAGCTTGGTAAGTGTATTTTACTAGGAGAAGGGATTGAAGATGCAAAACCAGTTCTAGGTAATGGTGGTTAAGAAGTTGGAGCACCATGATTCTGTATGGTTAGCATCTTCATTTGCAGCTTTGGAGCTGCATGATTCTGTTGGAGTTGTGAGCTGTTTCCTTTCTTGTAATTGCTGTATCTGATATTATTCTGTTGATGCTCATTAACTGGAGTTGGAACTTGGTGAAAAAAAAACCTTGCTGGGAAGTTGGTAAACCAGTTTCCATGGCCAGCACTCAAGTGACTGTAAATCGCAATTCCATAAAGATGCCTTTTGTTGTGACTTGAGCAGTTCGTAGATTTTAATACCCTTGATTCATTTGAGTCCTGAAATCTCTTAGCTAATTTGGTTCTGTAGAGACAGGTTTATGCGGAGTTGTGGACATGAGTGTAGAGATTTACACCTTCTGATACACAAAATTAGGAATCCTTCGCTGGCATACTCCGAGATTTAGTGCTATCAGATTATATAGCCTTGTACTCTATAGCTTCAATTGATGATCAGTCGTCAGAACCATGCTATCATAATAGTATGTTTGCGGCTTGCACATCATAATAGCACCCACTACAAAATAACCGAGGTATTAACTGGAAATTACTTACCAAACACATAGAATTGGAAATCTTAATACTAGTATGGTACCGACTACCAAAGAATGTGATGACATTGTATGCGTGAACCAACCTTAAGCAAATAGAGCTCGATCATATAAGAAAATCTGTTTTTGAACAAATGAAACACGTCTTCTGATAAACAGAACTAGAAATCCTTTGCTGGCATACTCCAAGAATTAATTGCTACATAACAATGAATTTCAAATGATTCCAATGCATATGGTTGGAATGTGAGGTCCAGTGTTAATAGTGGAGCAGCTATAACAATATATATGGAACCCATCATTTCATATCTTACTGAAATGTTTGATAGTTTTATTTAGCAAACTTGGCATCGTTGTTAAAAGCACATCTATGATTGAATTATGGGTTGATAGAAATGTTATGATATTTCCCTCAGTTGCACATGGCTGGACTGTAAGGTTCATTGATGATGATCTACCCCATCATAAGCTTTCTGCATTATATATTGTGGTGCATTTGGAGAAATGTTAAGCCTTTTTTTTTTGTCGAAATGTTAAGCTCGGATTTACAGATGGAAGAGAAAGACAATATATAACTCAACAAGTACTTTGGGTTGATTGTTCTTGAAGGTTTGGGGGATGAAACGTGTCGAATTATTATCATTGGGACAGGGTTGGGATAGAGAAATCGGGGACAGGTGATCGATTTCGCACTATATATACTTGGTACAAAAGAGAGCCGCCGTGAGACTACACTCAGTCACTCACCAACAAATTTCAAATCAAATTCATCTCTTTTCTCATTCAATCATTATCAATTCCCACCACAAAAATGGCTGAGGCGCTCATCTTCCGGGCTCTTGGAGCAATTGGCTTCAGTAGCTTTTCAGCACGCAAAACAAGAGGTGAAGTTCATTTTGGATGCTGAGAAAGATGTTCAAAATTTCAGCAGCAAGCTCAAAGCTATCCAGGTTGTGCTGGAGGATGCGGAAAAGCGGAAAAGCAACAAGTGATGAAAGCCATTGTGAGAGACTGGTTCAAAAAGCTGAAAGATGTATCGTACAAGATGGACGATGTGCTAGATGAGTGGAACACTGAAATTCTCAGAGAAGAAGTGAAGGAGAAGCAGGAGGAGGAAGGTGATGATGCTCTTGTTACCAAGAAGAAGAAGGTATGTTTCCCCATGCCCTCCGATTGCTTTTGTTTTGGCCTAGCCAGTAGCCACTAAGGTCAAACATCGTCATAACATTGCTACGAGGATAAAAGAGCTGAATGTGAAGTTAACTGAGATTGCTGCTGAGAGAGAAATGTATGGCTTTCATCAGTCAACTATAGGTTGCCATGATGATCAACATCTTGTTCAACGACAGACTTCATCTTTGGTTGATATATCTATGATATTTGGCCGAGAAGAAGAAAAAGAGACTTCATAGGTAAGTTTATTTATACTAGCATAAAAGACATGAGATGCAAAATCAATTAAAATATAAGGTAGTTCAGCAATTGGAGTTGCAGGACTATGTTTCTATTGATTCTTCAGGTGTGTCTTATTTTTTTTACTAACAGCTTTGTTTTTCTCATATTTAGTTTCAAAAAAATAACCGGAGAAGTCACAATGGGCTACGGAGGAGGCCGATGCTGTGTTTTTGGTTGATGATGGGGAATAAGGTTTGGATCGACATTGGAATCAAGGAAACCTTTGCTTGGCGTTTGTCTCCTGATCATGCTGAGTTGCTGGTTTGTCGAGCTGCTCTTGATCATCTGCAACCTATGATCATTGAATTGAGACTGATTCACTGATCACTCAAACAACAGCCAACTCACTATGTGAGTACAAGTTGATCTTTAATGGGTCGTATATTGAGAATATGGTTGTGAAACTGGAATCTTAGTCTAATGCTCACGTAGCTCATGTCAGAAGAACTGTTATAACAAAGCAGGGTATTTGATGGCATTGTTAAGGAATGATTAGCATTTTGATTAGTCTTTTGATTAGTCTGTTAATGTTAATTAGTTATTAGTTAGTTAGTTATGACAACTGTCATTCTCCAGCTGTCAATGGCTCATAGCCTATATATGTATTCCCCAGCTGTAATTTTTCAGACACTGTAGCTCATTTTCTCATTTCAACAGAATACAGTTTCTGATATTTTCTTCTTTCTTAAGCAACAAGTTTTCATTCTTTCATGGTATCAGAGCCAGGTTCATCAAGGCCTTCAATCAAATCCATTGCAGCAATTCCTAGCAGTAGTTCAAGCTCCTCAGTGAAGCTCCTCAGTGATCAATCACAGCTCTTGCTCTTCAACTTTAGCTTCCTCTATTCTTCGTCTGAAAATCTCAGATAAGTTCAAAGATTCTTCATCATCTTTCAGATTCATCAGTTTCAGTAGATATTGTTGATGATAATTGAAATCGAAGATCTGGTTTAGCATTCTCTATACTCGGTTGAGCTATTTGTGTTGATATTGAAGTTGATCAAGTTGATATTATGGATGATAATTGAAATCGAAGATCTGGTTTAGGTCGAAGGTTTGGTTTTGCATCCTTTATACTCGATTGAGCTATCTGTGTTGATTTGAAGTAGATTTGTGAAGTTGATCAAGTTGATTCTGTTGATTCTGTTGTTTAGTATCAATCATCATTAATCTGAATTCAATTCAGTCTCCAATTTCATCCAGCCTTTAATTTCAGCTCAGAATTTCCAGCCTTTATTTTTCAGCTCAGAATTTTTCTTCCTAATTCATCATCATGTCTTCTTCAACCTCAACCAATATTACTCAAACCTCAGTCTTTCTTCCAAACATCATGCTTGATGAAACAAATTATCCTTCATGGCTTTTTCGCCTTGAGTCTTTTCTTCAAGGACAGAATCTCTATGGATTTGTTGATGGTAGTATTACCTGTCCAGATCAGTATGTAACATCATCTGATGGTCAAACACAAACTCTGTCTAGTGCCTTTGTGGCCTGGAAGACTCAGGATCAGAGTATTGTTAACATGATTGGCCAAACCTTGAGTCCTATAGCCATGTCATGTGCTGTTGGGAGTCGATGTGCAAGAGAACTATGGGAGAATCTGAAACTTAAATTTGCATCTCCTAATCGTCAAAACATCTTGCAGCTCAAGACTAATATGCAAAGTCTTAAAAAGGGGTCAGATTCTATAGAAGTCTATCTTGATAAGGTTAAGGCAGCTAGGGATGCTCTCAGCACAGTTGGAGTAATTCTGGATGATGAAGATGTTGTAGTTACAGTATTAAGAGGATTGCCATCTGAATATGCTGCAATTAAAACTGTAATCAGAGCTCAATTTGTGTCATGTACAATGAGTGAACTCAAAACTTTACTCAAAGCAGCTGAGGTGGATATTGAAACTGAGACTCAATCAAACCATATAGCTCCCTTATCTGCAATGATGGCTCAGACCTCAATCAAACCATACTCTACTCCTGGAGCCTCCTCTAGCAATAGTTCTGTATCTTCACCTGTTCAACAGCCTTCTCAGCCTACACATGGTTTCTCTACAGTTTCCTCACAGAATCAGTATACCCCAATACCAACTTTCTCATATGGTTTTAACCCCATGGATAACTTTGATTCATATAACATGGGTGGTTTTTATGCTGGAAGAAATGCTCCATTCAACAACAACAATTTTGGTGGTGCTAGACCAAATTTTGGCAGAGGCAATAACAGGTTCAATAGTACCAGTGCTACAGGATTTATCAACAGTCCAGGAACAAATACTGGCTGGAACAATGGAGCAACTAACAGTAATAACAACAATGCTGGAGGCTTCAATTGGAACAATGGACCTCCAATCAACACTTTTGGTGGTGCTGGAAACTTTGGGACAGGCAGGAATAATGGAATTGTTTGCCAAATCTGCAACAAACCAGGTCATGGTGCAAGAACCTGTAGGTCAATCTCAAATTTCTTCAATCAACAACAGGGCAACAATGGTAACAATGGTGGAGGACAAATAGGATGCCAAGTCTGTGGCAGGCTGAATCACACTGCAGAAAGATGCTATCATGTTATTGGTTTCCCCAATCAACAGAACCAGATTCAGCATACTCTAACAGGTGGAACAATGAATGCAATGCATGCAGCTACTACTCAAGCTCCTCAATTCTGGCTTGCAGACACAGGAGCAACTAATCACATGACTAATGAAGTTCAACTTCTCAACAATGTGGCTCCATATCCTCTCACTGATGCAGTTCAAGTTGGTAATGGTAAAATGTTACGAATTGATAACATTGGATCAGCTATGCTTGGTTTTCTTAAACTTCAAAATGTGTTACATATCCCTGAATTGGCTACTCATCTCTTATCAATATATAGATTGTGCAAAGATAATAACTGTTCTGTTTGGTTTGATGAATTCATGTGTGTGATTCAGGACAAGGTGTTAGGCAAGATACTGTACAAAGGACTGAGTAAAGAGGGTCTCTATCCCATTCCTTTTGATCTACAGAATAAAGTCTCTGGAAATGGATCTAGTTCTGATATCACTGATATGAGCTCTAGTGCTGCTGCATTTCTTGGGAAACAAGTTAAGAAGTCAACTTGGCACAGGAGGTTTGGGCATCCATCTTCAGAAATAGTTAATAAGATGCTTCAACAATGTAATGTCTCAGCCTCAACAGAATTAGATAGTGGAAAATGTGAAGAATGCTTGTTAGGGAAATTTCAGAAACTGCCTTTCTCAGAATCTCATAACAAAAGTGTTAATCCCTTTCAGCTACTTCATTCAGATGTTTGGGGTCCAGCTCCATGCTTTTCTGTTGATGGATACAAATATTTTGTTCTGTTCATTGATGACTGCACTAGATATACTTGGCTTTTTCCAATGAAAAACAAGAATGAAGTATTTTCTCTTTTCCAGTCTCTTCATGCCTTTATCAGGAATAATTTTTCCTATTCAATTAAAACCCTGAGGACTGATGGAGGAGGAGAATATGTCAACAATGTCTTTAAACAGTATCTGTCAAGTAATGGCATTTCACATCAAATTTCATGTCCTTACACTCCTCAACAGAATGGGGTGGCAGAAAGGAAAAACAGACATCTCAGAGAAACTGCAGTAACCTTGCTTCAAACCAGTTCACTGCCAAATGAGTTCTGGTACCATGCTTGTGCTATAAGTGCCTATCTTATCAACAGAATGCCTACTCCTGTTCTTGAAATGAAATCTCCATTTGAGAAACTATATAATAAGCAACCATCCTTGGAAATACTTAAGGTTTTTGGATGTGCATGTTTTCCTCTCCTTGCAAACAGGCCAAACAAGTTAGAACCAAAGACTGTTAAATGCATTTTTCTGGGATTTGCTGCAGGGTATAAAGGGTACATATGCTACAACATGCTTACCAAGAAATATATCATTTCAAGACATGTTTTGTTTGATGAAGATCAATTTCCCTATGCAAACTCATCAATCTGTCCAAATACAAAATCTGACAAAACAGCTTCTTCTACAAATTTTACTCAGTCCTGTACACAGTATATTCAAATGCCAACCCTTGTTCAATCCACTCTCATCAATTCAGGTAATTCCTCTATCCCATCTCATTCTAACTCATTCAGTCATGATTTGCCAGCCTCTCCTCTGGAATTTAGTCCACACACTTCATGTGATCCTTCTGTTGAAGTCTCTTCTTCACATGAACCATTAATTGAAGACACTCATGTACCTTCTGAGGATACAACTAATCCTGGAGTTTTTGATTCCTCAACACATACTAATATTCTCTTTGAAGAAGCAGCAGGCAACTTAACAGTAGAATCTTCTCCTGGAAATGGTAATATTTCTCTGACTCTCGAATCTAGTCCCACAAGGTCTAAATGTCAACTTTCAGAAGCTAACATTTTGCATCCAATTGATGGTCTTACTAATCAAACATATAATGAGCATCAAATGCTCACTCGAGGAAAGAGAGGAATTTTCAAGAAAAAATGTTTCCTGTCTATCATGTCTTCATCATCATCTGAGTTAAGAGAAAAAGAACCTTTCAACTACAAAGCAGCTATGCAGATTCCAGAATGGAAAGCTGCTATGCAGGAAGAGTTTGATGCCTTAAGGAATCAAGGAACATGGTCCCTTGTCCCTCTTCCGAATGATAAAAACCTTGTCTCTTGCAAGTGGATTTTCAAGATTAAAAGAAATCCAGATGGAACAATTTCCAGACACAAAGCCAGATTAGTTGCAAGAGGTTTTAGTCAAGAATATGGAATTGACTATGGAGAAACTTTCTCTCCAGTTGTTAGGCATACTACTGTTAGGCTACTTCTTGCTCTTGCTGCAAATTATGGATGGAAGTTACATCAACTTGATGTAAAAAATGCCTTTCTTCATGGTCAACTGAATGAGGAAGTTTATATGGCTCAACCAGGAGGTTTTGAAAGTTCAGAATTCCCAAATCATGTCTGTAAGCTGCATAAATCTCTATATGGTCTTAAGCAAGCACCAAGGGCATGGAATGAAAGGTTCACCTCTTTTCTTCCTCAACTTGGTTTTATGCCTTCTCATGCAGATCCATCTCTTTTTGTTAAAACATCAGGAACTTCCAGTATATATCTTCTACTGTATGTGGATGATATAATAATTACAGGAAATAATGAAGAAATAATTGTTGAAGTTAAAAACAGTCTTCAGAAAGAGTTTGATATGAAAGACTTGGGAGATCTTCACTTCTTTCTAGGACTTGAAATTCAGTATGTTTCAAATGGACTGTTCTTGTCTCAACAAAAATATGCTAGAGATTTAATACATAAAGCTGGATTGGATGATTGCAATACTCACATGACTCCATGCCAATCAGGAGTAAAGCTTCTGAAAGATTTTGGTTCTCCTTTGTCTACATCAGATATTCCTCATTTCAGAAGTCTAGTAGGATGTCTACAGTATTTGACATTCACCAGGCCTGACATTGCATACAGTGTTAATACTGTATGTCAATTTTTGCACAATCCTACAGAAGAACACCTTCTTGCTGCCAAACGTATTCTCAGATATGTAAAAGGCACCCTGAATCATGGCATTCTTTTTCAGAGGCAGGACCAATCTTCAGCAACTTCTTTGTGTCTTAATGCCTATTGTGATGCAGATTGGGCTGGAGATCCTAATGATAGGAAATCAACTACAGGTTTTGTTATTCTCTTAAACCAGTCTCCCATATCTTGGTGTAGCAAGAAACAAAATGTTGTATCAAGATCTTCAACAGAAGCTGAATATAGAAGTATGGCAGATACAACATCAGAACTGCAATGGCTCAAAAATCTGCTCATTGATCTTAACATTGATCTTTCTCAGGTGCCAACTCTATATTGTGATAATATTTCAGCTCTAGCTCTTGCTGCAAATCCTGTTCATCACTCGAGACTCAAACATGTGGAAGTCGATGTTCACTTCACCAGAGACAAAGTAAAAGAAGGATCAATAACACTGCACTTTGTTTCCACTCGCGAGCAACTTGCTGATCTCTTTACAAAGGGATTATGTTCTCCTCAGCATGCATACTTATGTGACAGCTTGATGGTGGTTTCTCCTCCCATCCAGCTGAAGGGGGGTGTTAAGGAATGATTAGCATTTTGATTAGTCTTTTGATTAGTCTGTTAATGTTAATTAGTTATTAGTTAGTTAGTTATGACAACTGTCATTCTCCAGCTGTCAATGGCTCATAGCCTATATATGTATTCCCCAGCTGTAATTTTTCAGACACTGTAGCTCATTTTCTCATTTCAACAGAATACAGTTTCTGATATTTTCTTCTTTCTTAAGCAACAAGTTTTCATTCTTTCAGGCATCACATACCCTGCCTTCTCAAGCTAAGAATTTCATGACTTTTCTGTTCCTTCTTTTCTACATTTTGTAGAAGAGCACATTACCTGTGTACTGGTTGGATCTTTTTATCTCTCAATAGAGGCTGTGACCTCATTTACCTCAAAAAACTCTTACTCAAACTATCACAAGTTGAGGTACTCTTAAATAAGGGAAAATGGACTAAACAGTGTCTCATTTTTTCCATTTTCTAACTTTTGATGTTTCACGTTTCCAAAACTTCAAAACGGTGTCTCACCTTTTAACACTGACTTAATTTTGATACCTAGAGCCGTTAACTCCTTAACGGAGTTTGTCAAGTTGCAATTTTGAACCTTAAATGAGCAAACTACCCCTTTTCTAATAAATAATACCATATTTTTTTTATTTTTTTATTTTTTATTTTTACTAAAACTTAATTACTTACTAATCCTAAGGACTAGCTTTCAACATGTCATATTTCACTTAACGACTTCTTGTCTAAGTGGTTATTATCCTGGCGGAATCATTGTTGTCTTAGTATGGAGAGTATCTTAACTCTGCTATGAAACACTCTCGATGATATGTTTCATTTGTTTCTTCACAGTACATGGGTACTGTGTTACTGTCGTAGCAGTTACAATAGTCACATGTGAAGATTCATGGCCTTGGAAGGAACTCATTAGACCCTAATTAATAAAGGGAACTAAAATTCCCACCCCCAAAAACTAAATTCACATTCTCACTCATTCTTCACTGACTCGCTCTCGACACCGAACATAATCGCCTATGCCCTAACTCCGGTGCCGCCACCAAAACTATTTATCCTAAATTTAAACAATTAGCTTAACCCTTGTTAAACTCCTCTAAAAATTCCAAAAGACATGTCAAAATACTCCATTCCTCATAATTATTCGAAATTCAACCTCAGAAGACACCCACAGTGGCTGCCGGCGGCGGTCAAACACTGTCACCGCCCCCAAAAATCACTAAAATTTAACAGAAGCTTCGTCTCAACATTTCAAACAGATTTCCCATCTACAACAATCACCAATTTCAAATCTAAAGGGGTCAATTTACAAAAACCCCTAATTCGGCACTATTCACCAAGAACACTAGAATTTAAATTTTTCGATTTCTCCTTACGTACTGCAAATTGAGTCAATTCCTTTGGTGGGGTTGTTCATAACGACATAACCTTCAATTTAATACAAAGAACTCGATTAATAACGGCCTGAGAAGAGAGAATTGACGAAAAAAGTAAATGAACAGTAATTGGCCTAATTCGATTGATTCCTTTTAATCGACGATGAGAGGGAATGAGATACCTACCTACACTTGTAGAGGGAGAAAGCAGCTTCGTTTGGATACCAAGAACATCACCAATGGTGGCCGGACGGTGGCGCATCGTCGAAAATTCCGACGGGGAGGAAGAAGAACTCGGGGTCGGGGAGAGAGAAAGTGAACAGTGTTTCAGAATAGAGTCAACGGTGAAAAAAAAATGGGTAGTTTGGTCATTTAAGGTCCAAAATTGCAACTTGACAAACTCCGTTAAGGAGTTAACGGCTCTAGGTATCAAAATTAAGTCAGTGTTAAAAGGTGAAACACCGTTTTGAAGTTTTTGAAACGTAAGACATAAAAAGTTAGAAAATGAAAAAGGTGAGACAGTGTTTAGTCTATTTTCTCCTTAAATAATTATATATTACATGAGCAGAGTTTTTTTTTTTTTTTTTTTTTACTGAACAATTTCTCCAAATGACTCCTATATTTTTTTCAGTTTTCCTTAGATCGATCCTATTTGAATTAATCAAACATCGTTATATATGACAATATAACAATGTGAACACCCATTACAGCTGTGCTCAATGAAGAAGAAAAAGATAAGACTCCAACATGTTCCATTGTTCTGCATCTGCCTCACTCTGAACATGTTGTCTAATAATTGAAGCAGCATTGTTATATGAAGGCTGATCCTAAATTCCTGATACAGCTCTACATACATAAACTACGTACAGAGGAGTTGACCACACAACACTACTATATATTTAAACTCGAAAGGACAGAGCTGATGTTAGAACCTAATGTATAGATCGAACCTACCGATCTATATATTAGGTTCTAACATATGAAATTTCGAGATGTTAAAATATGACCGAAAAGTGTGACAAAAACTGAACTTCGTACGGTAAGTTCAAAGCGAAGGTTCATTATGAATAGGAACTATAATATATACATATATATATATATATGTATATATACAGAGATTATCCAGTGCGGACAACAAACGACTGCCGCCGCAAGCTGATGATGGCGTGGATGGTGCCGGTCGCACTCCATTCCTCCCAGTGCTCCTGTTTGTGCCGGCCGGAGCTAAGGATCTCCGCACCAATCCTTATGGAGCAGATTTTATATTTTGACTAATTTTTCGATTGAATTTTTACATCTCCACCGTCTAGACTTTAGGTACTCATATATAGATCATGTCTGCAAAATTTCAGCCAATTTGATAATCGTTAAGATATTCAAAAGTGCGATTTCCTATCATAAACATGAACGATTCAGTTTTGACAAAATGCAGTATGTACATTTGTTTTAATCTAGTTTGATATGCTAATGGTTATCAAATTGGCTGAAAATTTGCAGAGATGATCTATACATGACTACCTAAAGACTAGACGGTGGAGATGTAAAAATTCAGTCGAAAAGTTAGTCAAAATATAAAATTCGCACCATAAGGATCGGTGCAGAGGTCATTAGCCAAGAAGGCCTATATATGCGCTATTCATCCATAATGCACGATTGATGCCCTTGCATTATTGTAGCAAGTGACAACATATAAACTCGATCGAAGAGGGGTAATCAAGGCTCCATGTTTGAATTAATTACTAAACAAGATCGAGTTGACCATGACACTACTCTATATATTAACTCGATCGAAGAGGGCGACTCTCACAGCCCATCCAGACCCAATATTCTTTCTTGATTCATAGGTCTTGTTCCCCCTTCCAAAAATACCCAATTCCCAACGCCAAAAATGGCCGATGCCCTCATCTCCTTACTTCTGGAGCAATTGGCTTCTGTAGTTTTTGAACACACAAAACAAACGGTGACACTTGTTTTAAATGCTGAGGAAGATGTTCAAAGTTTCAGCAGCAATCTCAAAGCCATCCAAGCTGTGCTCGAGGATGCAAAGAAGAAACAAGTGACAGAGACTAGGGTGAGAAACTGGTTGGAGAAGCTCAAAGATGTCTCGTACGAGATGGACGTTGTCCTAGATGAGTGGAACACTGAAATTCTGAGACAACAACTGGAGGAAGGTGAAACTGCTGTTGTAACCAAGAAGAAGGTATGTTTCCCCACTCCTGCCAGTTGCTTTTGTTTTGCCAAAGTCAGTAAGGCAATTCATTCTCATAACACTGTTAGAAGGATAAAGCAACTGAATGAGAGACTAACTGTGATTG
This sequence comes from Potentilla sterilis, assembly GCA_963682095.1. Taxonomy (NCBI): domain Eukaryota; kingdom Viridiplantae; phylum Streptophyta; class Magnoliopsida; order Rosales; family Rosaceae; genus Potentilla; species Potentilla sterilis. The sequence continues at coordinate 8,453,105 of OY821760.1, read as the reverse complement.
CTTCTGAAAAAGATAAGCACGAGTTTATCCTATCCACAATACCTACCACTAATGAACGACTAATTCAACACCAGAAAACTTCTTCTTTGGTCGATGAATCTACGATATTCGGCCGAGAAGAAGAAAAAGAGATGTTACGTAAGTTGTTGAGAGAGACTGACCAAGATGGGGGAGGTTCCTTATCATCCCTATTGTAGGTATGGGAGGGATGGGGAAAACGACTCTTTCCCAACTAGCCTATAATGATGAAAATGTTAAGACCCATTTTGATAAGAAAGTATGGATTTGTGTCTCAGATCCTTTGATGAGGTTAAGATTGCGAAGGCAATCATTGAAAATTTAGATGAAAATAAAACCCAAAGCAATTCAAATGAGTTGGAAACCCTACTTCTGTGTATAAAGACTCGTGTTGAAAGTAAGAAGTTCCTTCTTGTTCTGGATGATGTGTGGACGGAAGATATAAAAAAGTAGGAGAATTTGAAACTACCAGTAATAATATTACAAAGTTGTGCTAAGGGTAGTACAATACTGGTAACGACGCGAAAAGAAGGGGTTGCTAGTATGATGTGAGCAACCAGCAGCATGATCCATTTAGACAAGTTGAGCGATAGAGATTGTCTAGCATTGTTCAATAGCTTTGCATTTTTGGATAGGGAAGAAGATGAAGCAAATGGGTTTGGAGCTATTGGTGAGGAAATTGTGAAGAAGTGTAAATGTTTGCCTCTTGTAGCAAAAACTTTAGGCAGTCTAGTGTGGTATAGGAATTCATTAAGAGAATGGCGGAATGTTCTGTTATAAATAGTCAGATATGGGAATTAGAAGAAGTTGAAGAACAAGTTTTTCGACCATTATTACTAAGTTATTATGATTTGGCCCCTGTAGTCAAGAAGTGTCTTCTGTATTGTGCAATATTTCCCAAAGATTATAAGATAAATGTAGATAAGTTGATTGAGAATTGGATGTCACAAGATTATCTTAATTCAAAGAAAAACAAAGAAAAGAGAAGAATTGGTCACAATTATTTTAAGAGTCTAGCAATGCGGTCTTTTTTTCAAGATATTACAAAAAGTGTGATTGGAAATATAAGATATTGCAAAATACATGATATTGTGCATGACTTTATGCAGTTTCTTGTTAAAAAAGAATGCATTATTACAGACAGTCCCGCTCACCTGCTGGACTTAATTCAAGGGACCAAAAGGGACTGATTCGTCTCAGTCGTTAGATTTTACTTGAATTGATCAAATGGACAGGAAGGCAAACCCATTAAAACCCAATTTACTACATGATCCCTTCTCTCTATGCTGCTACGACTCATCCACACCTAGTATGTTTATCTTTCTTCATTTCTCATCTCATCTCTACTCTCCTCTATATCTCTCGATTCATCATCCGCACCCAAAGCGCCGCCTTCGTTCTGGAATCGATCCCTCAAAGAATCCCTGTGTGTTCCATTGAAATTTCACATGTTCACCCGCTATGAGGGGTTCTAATGTCTAGCTTGATTTGGAAGTGTGGGAGTCTTGATTCATCTCATCGTCATAAGGTTGGTCTATCTTGAAGGTTTTTCTCATAGATTTACTTTACCTCGTGAAAGTATTGATTTTGATTGGAAATTAAAGTTAATTTTGTTTTGGATTTGAAATCCTGCTCAAAATTCGATTAATTAGATTTGTTTTGAGACTTGAAAGTGTTTCTATTTTTAATTGCTGGGATATATAGTTTGACAAAAGAAATTTAAATTGGGCAATAACTATTGTCATAGAATGGATTGAATGGGAGGCCTCATTCACCCATTTGATTCACTTTTTGTGGAATCGGGTTCACCAATTTTGTTTTGTTTCCAGAATTGTTTGACTACTTTATTACTGACTGTGTGATTGATATTGCGGTGGACTGTGCTATATATTGGGGAAGAACATAAGTGCGATGGTTTTAGTCCTAAGTTTTTACGAGTTTCTATCCTTCCAACAAGTTGCAAGTGAAGGCGGAGATGGATGTGAGTCAGAATGACAGAAAAGTGTAGCTGAGATTTCCCTTGAGAGATACTGATTCAACCTGTAACTTGAATAAATTGATATGCTAGCTCTAAATTATTTTTGTGATATTTGAGTTGGATGTACCTCCTTATTGAAATGAAAGTAACAGTCCCAAGTTGGACATTATTTCTCTACTTTGCCTAAAATTATCTCAATTGGAATATGTACTAGACACATCAATTGATTTAAAATCACAAGCTCAATTCTATTAGATAAGAAAATCATAGTACAAAATAATATACACAGGTTCACAAGTTATAATGTTGTATCAATTGAATGACAATCCATGCCACCTGATGCATATTAAAATTCATTACATGTCAAAAGCCTGCGATTATGCCGATCGAAACAAAATAGAAGAAACATCGAGTTCATCCTTTACATGTGAAGTGGTGCTTCATTTGATTGCTCAATGGGGTTGATTTATATATTTTACATGATCATATCAATGATGCATCAGTAAACATCAAATATATCATATAGGAACTGCACATAAGAAAATAAAAACAAGTATTAGTAGTAAATAAAGTCATTACCCGTTTTTATTGTGTTTTTCACATGTTTTTATGTTGTGCCCACTTTTACCACACTTTCCACAATTCCTCTGCTACTTATTCATTGCAATTTCTTTTGATGACTTCAACCTTTTCCCACTTCCTTTAGTCTTTGATTGAGAAGGTTCTCCAATGAGTATTTGCTGTGGTACCCTTTTTTTGGTGGATGGAAGTTCCTCAACATCCAAACTTGAGAGAAGTTCTTTAATTCCAAGACGAAGCGAATAAAGTCCTTCTGTGAAATATTTTGTTGTTTCTGGTGTAAGAAATGCCTCATCAACAACAGATTGTGAAAGTTGAGATAATTGAATATATCTCATCATCAATGACTTGTCACCCACATCTTTCACTTCGACACCATCATCATCCCAAATTCTTTTCGCTTTTGCATTTTTGGTCCACATATCCAAGATGTATTCACTTGAAAAATGTACTGTATCCATGCTTCGAAGAAAGAAAATGATATGTCTACATGCAATTCCTTCAACCTCAAAGCCTCCACAACTACACTTTGCAAAACCAAATACTTTATCATGAATAATTTGTCTCCTCTTCCAGCTTTGTTCATCATCTGCAGCCCTTAAAATAGTATACACACATTCATTTTCATCTTCCATCAAAGTTTCGCATTTCAAGTAGGCAGTACACTTGACAACCTCATCTTGGAACCTCAAAAAGATTACTTTTGTGTACACCTCACGCATTTGCTTTTCTATCGGAAAATACGTCCTTGTTTTTGGAATTTCATTACTATCAACATGATCACGAATCAGTTCTTCGATCATGTCTTTGTTATTTAAGTCCCCTTTCAATTCTTGTAGCGAAATCCAATAAGAAATTGTTCACTGAAACAAATCCTTTGAAGAATGCATGATTGCTTTCAGCCCTTTAACTACTTTGCATACCTGCATGAATGATATTAATTGATAGAAAATCAATAAGAAGTTGTTTTTTCTTTTTTGTATTAAAAAGGAATTGTTCATTAAAACAAATAATATGAAGAAAGAATAGTTAATTTTAACTACTTTACATACCTGCATGAAATATGTGATTGCAAAATGCAGGGATCCATTTATTTCGTAGCTCATACATGGTGTTCAACCACACATTTTTCTCCTGTTTGCTTTGTTCTACAGCTTTCTTCCAACTCGCTTCAAATTCTTCTTTAGTCTTGGATTTATATACACTTGTTCTGAAGAGGCCATAATAGCTTTGAGCAATCACAGGACCAAGCTTATCTTTAAACTTAAACATGATATGCCAAATACAGAAACGGTGGAGTGTAAGTGGAAGAACTTGTGCGATGGCTTTGGCAATTGGTGAGTCGCCTAAGCGAGCATCAAGCAATAATAACCCTACAATCGTTAGTAGTATAGAATAAGTAGGGATCGTTCTAGCCAGGGATTAAGGGTACCTGAAACATGAGACTGTTAACACAAATATTCACAAACACATATGCACACAATTGTCATACTTATATACATATATACATATTTATTGTGGGGGATGAAGATGAAGTTCGGCAGCCATAGGCTGCCCCTAAACTAGGCACAAAAATAAAATGCAGAAAATTAAACTCTAAACTACTATGTACAAGTTTGGTTGACATCTCTCACGCAAAGCACTCATCAAAAACTAACACAAATCGAAACAAGTAACAAGTAAGGGCTCATGGAAACATGCATAGAAATATTCAAGACTCAACTTAATTCCAACCTAACTAAACTCCTTATCGGTTTATCTAGTCGATTTTAGATTTCACGAAAATACTTAGAATTAGCTTATCGCATAACCCTAATCTTTAGCTAACCGATTAAAGACACTTATCATAGAAATTAACCAATTAGCATATAAAACACGAAATCTCTTAGTCGGAAACAAGTTAACATGCAAGGCGTCACTTGCAAGTTGTAGGAATTACTCTAACCCTAGGTAACAACATAAACCAAATCGACTTATCGTTCTAACTTGACCTATGTTACTACGGCAAGTGAATTCAACATCTAGACAACAACCATGGCCTACGATTGCACATAAACATCTCCTTCGGTTGCACACGAATTCAAACAACTAATCAAGAAGAAATCAAGAATCAAGTCAAGCATGCATCCCTAAGACATAACCTGTTACATATTTACAAATTGTGTTTACATGTTCATCTTTTATAAAACCATGAAATCAATACCTTAGAGTTAGCAAGACACCAAGAATCGAAATCATAAATATCTTTAAACATGCAAAACCAAGCAAACAAATTATCTTTACATAGACATAAAAACAAATACCAAAAGAATATCCAAACTACATAGACATAGTATTGAAAAATAAAAGAATTACAAGCCGAAGGGAATAGATCACACATTTAGACACCTTGGGGCAGCAGCTCGTGTGGATCTCGGTGATGAAAGATGAAGGCTCGGAATGGTCTTGATCGGTTGAAGGTGAAGGTGAATCGGCAATGATTTTCTGGATGGTGGTGATGGTGGTTCGGCTAGCTTTTCTTTCTAAGACTTAAGGTAGAAAATTTGGTAGAGTTTAGACTTGTGTTTTGGCTTGAGATGTGAACACTTTTATGAGGAATTCGTTGGCTTTATATAGGGGAGAACCTAGGGTTTGCTGGCAGCTCCAAGGAATGACAATTCCTTGTCCAAGTTGGTTAAGGTTTCCTTGTTGAATAATTATTGCATTCTTGGACTTCTTTTTCTGAATTTTTCTTCATAGCACGGGCTTCAAATGTGGACTTGACAACTCTATTTGGTGAACTTGGTCCATGGAAAAAATACCAAAAACCCGCCAAGAACACAAAACCGGCAGCAATGCTTGGTTTTCTCGGCCTGGATGACCTTGCTCCAGTAAATCCAGTATAACTCTCTCCTCAGAGCTCCGATTGATGCGATTCCAAGTCTCAGATAAACTAGACACATAGAGCTTCCTCCATATAATAGGGCTTGATCAAATTCCTTGTGAAATGTTCGGAATAAATTTTTGAAGTTGAGACACAGTCCCAGGAAAAATCCTGGAAGTCATTGGATTGGTTTGCTCGAACTGCTGATTTGCAGCCATATTTTGGGTGACTTCCCGAACTTCGGTTTATCTGTATTTTTGACACAAAACCCTTTAGCAAGCCAATAAAATGCATACTAAATTTCATCAAATTTGGAAAAGGATAGGTCACAATTCCATTTATCTCAGGATCACGAAAAAGACACATTTTGCACTATTTTCCAGAATTCTTAAACTTAGTCATTTTTCGGATTCTAAAGCATATTTTATCAAAACTCTATTAAATCGACACTAAACTATATTATGACTCTATCTTAAATAAATAAGGGATAAACGAAGCATAAACGAGGGCATAAATATATTAATATCGTCGCACATTGTGCTCATATCAGCAATAGCTTGCTCTTGATCTGTAATTATAACTTTAGGTGGACCACTTGGCATAGCTTTCAACCATTGTTCTAGTAACCAAATATAAGATTCAGTCTTCTCATCAATTAAAAGTCCACAACCAAATACAATTGTCTAGCCATGATGGTTGACGCCTGTGATTGGAGCAAAGATCATGTGATATTTGTTTGTGTTGTACGTGGCATCAAACACAACAACATCGTTAAAGAAATAATATGCTTTCTTTGAGGTAGGATCAGCCCAAAAGCAACGAGTCATCCTATTTTCTTCATCTCGATCAATTGCAAAATAAAAGGATGGCTTCTTTTTCTTTTCAGACTCAAAGTACTCAAGTAGCATAGTTGCATCATGTCCCTTCAGTTTTTCCCTCACTTCTCTTTCATAGTTTCTCAAATCTCTAGCAATACATCCAACATTTTCTATACCACCTGCCACAATGTCCATTATCTTGAATTGCTGACTTGATCGAACATTAACAGTACTTAGCTTTTGCATAAGACACTTTTTTGCCTTGGTAAGCTTGCGGTGTGATGTTAATAAATGTACTCTTCTTGGGGTTGTAAGTTCATGTGTATGAGCCTCCTCAAAGTCGCTTATACACCATTTTTTGCTTGTCTTGTTGAAGACGATGTTTAATCTTGCCTTACAATCCATACGCTTTATTCCACAATTCCTTTCTTCCATGGTCAATGATTGTTGCCGTTTTGAGTTCTCATAAGTCTTGTCTGGTTTTCCTTCCTTGGAACATACAAATTGTTTCCAAGTAATCTCTCCATTCACCTTATTTCTCTTATTTGAACCCATTCTCACACTAAAACCAATAGTCTTTGCATATATGTCATTGTAAAAATGGTAAGCCTCCTCTATTGATTCAAACTCCTGACCAAGCTGAAGTTTTGGTTCATCTACAATAACATTCTCATTTGGCTCTTGTAACGATGGTTCCCCCATCATAAAGCTGCAACATTATATTACAAACACACTGTGAGAACTTGGAGATGGTGAACTTGGCTCTTGTAACGATGGTTCCCCCATCTTAAAGTTCAGAGAGAATGAAATCAATTGCAATGAAATCAGAATAACAACTGTGAAATCATCAAACAAAATATAATGACTGGATGATCACTTAACCCCAAAAAAACTAGTATGATCGAAAACCCTAAAACCCTAAAAGAAAATCGATTGAGAGTAGAATCTAAGAGAAGTACCTTCAAGATAGACCAATCTTATGACGATGACGATGAAAATGAATCAAGAACGATATAGACAGAGGCTCTGAGGGATCGCAGAGTGAGAGAGTTGAGCGAGGTAGAAGAAAGATAAACAAATGAAACGCGCGTGGAGCTGTATCAGAGTAGTGAGACCGTATTGGGTAATGGGTTAAAGTAAATTGGGTTTTAATGGTTTTGCCTTCCTGTCCATTTGATCAATTCAAGTAAAATCTAACGGCTGGGACGAATCAGTCCCTTTTTGTCCCTTGAATTAAGTCCCGCAGGTGAGCGGGACTGTTATTACAGAAGCACTTAAAGTTGCGGATGCTAATGAAAGAATGGATCTACCGGGGGGTTGTAAGGTTCGTCATTTGACCATAACAAATATACCGGAAGGCCCACTTTCATTTCCCACTTCATTTTACAGTTGCAAAAATCTGCGTAGGCTCACAGTTCTTGATTCAAAAATTACAACCATAAGCCCCAGTACAGTTTTGCAAATGAAATGCCTTAGGACATTGAATTTGAGTGGCAGCCTCCACAATCCTAACATGTTCAATGAAGTTCCAAAAGAGATTGGTGAACTGATTCATTTGAGATATATGGATTTGTCTCATAGTGAGGCTTTAGAAGAATTACCGGATGTTGTGTGTGATTTATGCAACCTACAAACTCTGGATCTTAGATCATTGGTGCTATGATCTTGTAAAACTACCCAGGGCAATAGGAAAATTGATCAATTTGAAGCATCTATATGTTATGTGTTGTAATCAGCTGAGGTACTTGCTGAAAGGGATTTGGAGATTGAAAAGTCTGCAAGTACTAGACTGTTTTCATGGATGTGAGGGCGAGGATGAGGATGAAGCATTGAAGTTAGAAGATCTCGGAATCATGGACCAGTTACAAGAGGGCCTTCGCATTGTAAAACTGGGGACTAAAGATGATGCGAGTGCGATTGAGAAAGCGTAGTTTGGGAATAAGGAGCACCTCGCTCATTTGGCAGTAAATTTCAAGTATTCAGATACAGATGAAGGTGAAGATAAACATGAAGAGCAGAGAAAACGTGATGAAGAAAGACTGAAAGCATTGCAACCACATCAAAATTTGGAATCGATGTGGATTCTGTTAGCGTGAGTCATGTAATTTAGGAATGTACATTAGGTAGTTAGTACTTACCTATTCTGTATATGAAGTACATGGTAGTACCAAGCAAGTAGGGTTGTAGTACACCTTGTATCCTCTTTATATAGTCTCCAATGTGAGATGAATAAATATCAGAAAATTCATTCTCTAAATCGTATTATATTTGACTTGGTATTAGAGCAAAGATCCGAAAGGACTTTGTCTCTTTATTTTCCGCTGCAATTCTTCGTCTGGCGTTGGTTCTCTGTCAGACGTGTAAAGTTGATTTGTCTTCTTCCAACTAACCCCATTGTTAAGGTTTGTTAATCTCTTCCTAATCAGATCGCTCGTGTTTGGTCCGGTGCTCAGTTTTATCAGCCAGACATTTTGCCGACAACAGCCTCGTCGGGAAAGAAGAACCATTGATTTCTGCACACTTTTGCCGAAAACAGACTCGTCGGGAAAGACTCGTCAGCCCTTGCTTCTGCTTTAGGCGTCGACTGTTTCTGACCATCTCTTTGTCAGAAGATCGCGTTGTCCTTCTCAACCCAGAAGATCGCGTCGTCCTCCTCAACCCAGGCGAACGATCTGCTTCTCGATCCGCACCATCTGCCGCTCAACCCGGAACTCCTCAGGTGACTCGACTGTCTCCAACTCGGAGTCGTTCTCCTCTCAGGCGCATCTCCAGTATCTCCGCCATTCGACCCAGCCTGCTTGACAAAAAAAATTGGTTTGTATTCACAGAAATCCAGTTCGCTTTCAGCCCGACCCATATTTCCTTTCAAGCCCGACCCGGATTTCTTTTCAGTCCGACCCGATTCCGCTCTGCCCTACCCGGTTCCTCTCGGCTCGACCCGATTCCTGCTTCGCCCCGACCCGATTCCTGCTACTCGACCCGTTTACAGATCCGACCCACTCTGGAAGAATGTCTTGGGTGTATATTGGAAATTTGGGTTCTTGGATTTCAGAAGGAGAACTCGAAAATGAGTTCCGTGGCTTCGGAATTATCAGAAGAATATGGGTTGCAAGAAGGCCACCGGGTTATGCTTTCATCGATTTTGTGCATAATAAAGATGCAGAGAATGTCGTTTATGAGTTAGATGGCAAAAATGGCTGCAGAGTTGAGTTCTCACATAAATCTATACATGCGGTTGGTCAATACTGCAACAATGGTAATATTCTCATAACTAATAAGACTCCACCATGTGGTAAGATCGGTATGGCTTTAAAAGTTTCTAGGTTTGTTGGTTCTAATACTTGGATTATTGATTCTGGTGCCTCGGATCATATGACTTATGATAATTCTCATTATATTACTGATTTGTCTCATCCACCCTTGTCATATGTCACTAGTGCCAATGGTACCTGACCTGTCACCCCATTTGATATCTGTTCCCCAGTTAAATCCTGAGTCTCGATGCTCTGTAACCTTTTATCCCATGTATGTGATTTTTCAGGATCTTCTCACCAGGGAGATAATTGGTCGGGGGGACTTAAGGGGCAGATTGTTTCACATGGATCAGACATATGCAGAAGAGAAACCAGGAGCACCGTCACACACTGCTTTGACTGCAAGTTCGAATCAGCTAGGTGAAATTTGGTTATGGCATCGTCGATTAGGGCATCCATCTTTACATGTTATGAAAAAATCCATGCCGTCTCTGTTTGTTCGTGTGGAAGAGTCCTCCTTGCGCTATGAAACATGTATTCTTGCTATGAGTCATCGTTCTACCTATTCTCCGAGTTCCTCCAAGAGTATTATCCATTTTGAATTGATTCATTCTGATGTTTGGGGACCTTCTAAAGAGCCGACGGTCACATGTATGAGGTATTATGTGACCTTTTCCGCCGTCCCCAAAGGTTAACATGGATTGCTCTTCTTCAAACCAAGGATGAAGTCTTCCATGCTTTTCAAGCCTTTCATTCTCAGGTCCAAACACAATATAATGACACTATTAACGTTCTTCGTTCTGACAATGGAGGGGAGTATGTCAATCGTGTTTTTCACCAGTTTTTCAGAACTCATGGGATTGTTCATCAAACAACCTGCCCAGGAACACCAGAGCAGAATGGGGTGTCTAAAAGGAAAAACCGGCATCTTCTTGAAATGGCTCGTTCCATCCTTTTTAGTGCCCATATGCCTAAGAATCTTTAGGGTGATGTTGTTGCAGCTTCTGCTTATCTTATCAATCGCCTTCCATCTAGTGTTCTTCAAGGAAAATTCCCGTTTCAGGTTCTTGCATCTCATGTCTCTCTTCCTTCCTATCATAATATACATGCCCGGGTCTTTGGTTGTGTGACCTTTGTTCTTGTTCCTAAGAGCCAAAGATCGTCTAAATTAGATCCCCGGGCGATCACGTGTGTGTTTGTTGGTTATGAGAGCCATAAGAAGGGATACAAGTGTTATCATCCACCTACAAGAAAATATTATGTCACTATGGATGTTACTTTCTTTGAGGACATGAGATATTTTACCTTAGATGATCCAGCCCTTCAGGGGGAGCATTCATACTTTGAAGAGCTGTATCATAGCGAGGGGGAGCTGTATCATGGCGAGGGGGAGGAACCAGGAGTAGAAGCTTCAGTATTATCAGTACCAGCAGTGACAGAAGCTCAACCAGAGGCAGAAGCCTCAGTACCAGCAGTACCAGAAGTGATAGAAACTCAACCAGAGGTAGAAGCCTCAGACATCATTCTTCCAGGAATTGAACCAATAGCTAAGAGCGCAACTACTATAGAAGATCAATATGCCCCTCATACTAGAAGATCAATCATTTCAGGTATGTCCTTCTACTGTTCCTAGTAGTAGTGAGTCTAATAGTGAACAATATGTGTTACCTAACAGGTCTACTAGAGGTCATCCCCCAAAAAGATATTGTTTCTGTCTGAATCTGTAGACTCTAGCAGAAGCACAATAAAGATAGATATTAACACAGGGGTTTATAGTGGTTCTTCATGCCGCCGGAGGGCATGACTACGTCCACTTAGAATATACTATAGCCGGCTAATAAGCCCGGTGCTGTTACAAGTGTGGAATGCCAAAAGGTCCAAGATCCCCATATCTAAGGGGGAAGCCTTCTATTTATAAGCAAGGAAGGTTCCCTCCTTTACATTGTTTCCGATATGAGACACAAACCCACTTTTCCTACTCCCGAAGCTTCTTGCGGAGCCCAGAGGCATGGCTTCCTGATGCGGCCGGTGATCTTCCACAATGGAGATGTAGTCGAGGTGTCGGTCTACCCGATGCATACCAGAAGCAGGACCTATCGTGCCGTTTGGACGGTCCGCGAGGTCGTTGGATATGCTTGGCGGTTTGTTTCAAATATACTGTCAACAAGTCCCCCAAGTTCCCGAGTAAGAGGCAATCTTACTTGGGGAGTTAATATCATGTACCGCCAAGTGTAGGTGACGACCGAGTGACGTCACCCCCACTAGTCCCCCAACTTCTCAAGTAAGATGGACTCATTACCGGGCGTTCGAATGCCGAGTCCCCCAAGTTTCCCGGTGAACTGCCTTTGCCATTAGTTGATCTTTACTGGAAGTGATGTTTCCTTGCTAGTACTCTCCGGGTTGGGTGCCCATACCAAATTCTAGAATGGAGAAATGTTTTTGTTGGGTGTACTGAGCAGTTTCCTTTTTTTGTGTTTTTTATTTATTTTTATTTTTTTTACCAGGCCGTTTACCGTTGACCGGGTTGTTGACCCGCTTCTCCCCTTTTTTTTTTTTTCTTCTTCTTCTTCTCCTTGTGGCTGCTTTTTCTTTTCTTCCCGCTCTTTTTTCTGTTTCTCTCTTACTGCTACGGGTGCAACTGCTGCAGCCTTTGCAGGTCCTGCAGGCTTTCTGCCTCCCTTCCTTTCTCTTCTCTCTCTTCTCTCGGCCTCTGGTCTCTGCTGACCCCCTTTATTTTTCTTTTGTCTTCTTCTCTGCTTTTTCTTTCTCTCTTCTGGCATTTCTCTCTCGTCTCATGCCCAGAGAGGAGGACGACCGCAGAGGAACTAACGCAGAGAGAGACCAGCGGCGTCGAGGCCCGAACCGGGGAGGAAGGCGACCCGAACCGGAGAGGAAGTCGATCGGCGCCCCAGAGAGAAGGAGCTATCGGCGACCCGGAGAGAAGGCCACCGGCCACCGGCACCCGGGGAGGGATGTCCGGATGCCGCTGACCTGTTGACCCGCTGACCGGGCTGACCCGTTGACCACTCTGACTAGGAAGAACTTTTGCTCTTTTTTTTTTTGCTGGGTTGCTTCCCGTTGGTACTACTCCGGAGGATTTTACTGAATTGCAGTTGTTCATGAGTAGAATATATCTCACATTATCCCTTGATACATATGCGCGTAAATCAAAAAGTTTGGGCGTTCGAATAATCCCTTTTTCTTTCGCTCGGGTGTTACTGATGTGATGCACGCTTATGATGCAGATGCAGTAATAGTCCCCCAAGTTCCCGATTGGGCTTTCGACCGGGAGTTCGAATATTCCCATTGGCTCGTTCTTATAATCGGACACGCGGGGAAAGGCAGCTAGGCTTTCCCGCTTATAGGTATGTTCGTGCATGCAGGGTTTTTTACCTGCGGGAAGAAGCTCCTGTGTAAGAGGATACTATCTCCCGGTGGGGTGGCTTGGCCATGTGTGGACATTGGACGCCGTCCCCAAACGTTTCACTGCCTTTGTTCCTGCAGGCATGTAGAATGTGCAGGGTTATTAGCCGAGTTGTCCTGTATGAGAGGATCAAATCCCCCGGTGGGGTGAAGCCGACCTTTGTTCTTGTTGGGCTACATCCCCGATCGGTGCCCAGCCTTTGTTCTTACAGGCATGAGGTATGTGCAGGGTTAAAAAGTTTAAAAAATCTGTTGACTGACCAAACCCTATTCAAAAAAGTAATGGGTATAGATGACAATGTGAACAACATTATGCAACCACTGGTCATCATAAAGAAAAGAAAAAACTGCAACTGGTGCTAGCAGTTGTTGTATCTTAATCACTAAGAGTTGACCATAAAACTAATATATAAAGACGATAGAAGAGGGCTAATATCACAGCCCACCCACACCAAGTATTTCTTACTTGATTTGTAGATCTTGTTTTCCCCTTCCTCAAGTACCTGATTCCCAACGCCAAAAATGGCTGATGCCCTCATCTCCGTGCTTCTGGAGCAACTGGCTTCAGTAGTTTTTTAACACACAAAACAAGCGGTGACACTTGTTTTGAATGCCGAGGAAGATGTTCAAAGTTTCAGCAGCAATCTCAAAGCCATTCAAGCTGTGCTGGAGGATGCAGAGAAGAAACAAGTGACAAAGGCCACGGTGAGAGACTGGTTGCAGAAGCTCAAAGATGTGTCGTACGAGATGGACGGCGTCCTAGATGAGTGGAACACTGAAATTCTGAGACAACAAGTGCAGGAAGGTGAAAATGCTTTTGTTACTAAGAAGAAGGTATGTCTCCCCACCCCAGCCACACTACCAGATCTGAGGGAATAGCCGACGAAAAAAATTTCGTCGGCTATGCCAATTTTTCGTCGGCTATACCTTCTACCGACGAAATTTTTGTCGGCTATAAGTCGTCGGGAAAACCCCGTCGGTAATACAATGGCCGACGAAAAAAACTAATTCGTCGGCTATAGTAGAGTATGGCCGACGAATTTACCGACGAAAATATTTTTTGTCGGCCAAACCTGGGAGAAATTGCCGACGATTTTCGTCGGGTATTTTCGAGTATGGCCGACGAAATTCATTAAGTATAGCCAACGAATTCATAAATTTTCGTCGGCTATTTCTTCGAAATATATTACTATTTTAATAGGTATTAATTAGTTATAGCCGACGAAATAATGCACTTTTCGTCGGCTATAAGTTGTATAGCCGACGAAAATTGGTAAAATTCGTCGGCTATAGATATTATAGCCGACGAAATAATGCCAAAATCGTCGGCTATAACTGCATTTTGGGCAAAAAAAAAATACCTGATCGGAGCAGGAGGCCGGAGGAGGAGGAGGAGGAGGGGAAGGAGGAGGCCGGAGGCCGGAGGAGGAGGAGGCCGAAGGAGGGGAAGGAGGAGGAGGAGGAGGAGGCCGGAGAAGGGGAAGGAGGAGGCCGGAGGAGGAGGAGGAGGAGGGGAAGGAGGAGGCCGGAGGAGGGGGGGGAAGGAGGAGAGAAAAAAGGCGGAAGGAATCGATTTAAAAGATTTAGAAGGAGAATAGCCGACGATTTAAAAGATTTCGTCGGCTATACTTAGAGAATAGCCGACGATTTAAAAGATTTCGTCGGCTATACTTTGGAAGATCAACAGCCGTCGGATCTGAGCCATCCAACGGCGGACAATAAAAGGGCGCGGATCAAGAGTTTAGCCGATGAAATATAATTTTCGTCGGCTAAACTTAGAGAATAGCCGACGATTTACAATGTTTCGTCGGCTATTCTATGAAAACATACTAAACTGCCGTTTTGAGGCCCTAAACGAACTCGAAAGCCCGAAAAAGCCCACACATCGTGGCAAAGCTACGAGTTAGATTCCTAGCGTCGTTCCCTTTCCGGAATGGTATCACAATCATCATTCGGAGGCCGAACGCCAAATCTGCTGTAAACCGGGTTTTGACTTATTTCATTATTTCAGCACACGGATTTTATCGGAATCTTATCATTTTTCAACCGTAGACGTATTTCATTATTTCGGTCATATCTTATTTGACGACATATTTGCATTTGAAGAGTGTACGTATAGTAACTATTTGAAACTATACATTCACTTAAACACTTAGTAAACAAGTTAAGGAACATTAGTGCATATGTTCCGATTTTGAATCTAAAAGTTTGGAAAATCTATTCCAACCGTCAGATATCACCGTTAAGATTAAATACATGTATGAAAAAAAATCCAACTACATCTGACAACGTTAAAGGCTCGATCGGGACGGTCAACCGGGTGAGTCAACCCTTTAAACGCTTAGAAATGGTAATTGGCCTGTCTAAATGACGTTTTTGGCCTGACCTTCAACATATAATAGTTTCAAATCGATGAGACGCAACTAATCGTATAAAAATTTTCCTCAAAATATTTACCGACCGTCAGGCTACCCATAGGAAAACGGAAGTAAAAAACAGTTAACCGCAACATTCGGCACACAGATTTTGTCGGAATCTTGTCATTTTTCAACCATAGACGTATTTCATTATTTCGGTCATATCTTATTTCACGACACATTTGCATTTGAAGGACGAAGCAATGGTTTGTCGATAGTGATAGAAAATGGAAGCTGTTCTTTTTTTTTTTTTTTTTAATCATAGCCGACGAAATCAAACCTAGTACTCGTCGGCCATACTTCCAAAAATTTTCATCGGCTAAAGTTTCAGAGAAAGGCCGACGAAAATTCAAATCGTCGACTAAAATATGAATATAGCCGATGATTTTTTTTTTACCAACGAAAAAAAAAAATCGCCGGCCATTCTAGGGGAATAGCCGACGATTTTTTTTTTTAGCGACGAAAAAAAAATTCGTCTGCCATTCTTGGGAATAGCCGACGAAAATTTCATTTCGTCGGCCGTTTTTTTTTATTTCGTCGGGAAAAACCTTTTTTCTGGTAGTGCCAGTTGCTTTTGTTTTGGTCAAGTCAATAGGGCAATTCATTATCATAACATTGCTGGAAGGATAAAGCATCTGAATGAGAGGCTAAATGTGATTGCTGCTGAAAAAGAAAAGTATGACTTTCATCTATCCACAGTACGTGGCACTGATGAGCAGCTTATTGAGAGGCAGAAAACTTCATCTTTGGTCGACATATCTACCATATTCGGCCGAGAAGAAGAAAAAGAGATGTTGTTGAGTAAGTTGTTGAGAGAGAGTGACCAAGATGGGGGGAGGCACCTTGTCATCCCTATTGTAGGGATGGGAGGGATGGGGAAAACAACTCTCGCCCAACTAGCCTATAACGATGAAAGGGTTACGAACCATTTTGATAAGAAAGTCTGGGTCTATGTCTCGGATCCTTTTGATGAGGTTAAAATTGCGAAAGAGATTATTGAAAATCTAGATATAAATGGATCCCAAAGGAATTCAGATGAGTTGGAAACCCTACTCTTGTGTATAAAGAGTCATGTTGAGAATAAGAAGTTCCTCCTTGTTTTAGATGATGTGTGGACAGAAGACGAAACAAAGTGGAAAAATTTGAAACCACCAATAATAATGCAAAGTTGTGCTAAGGGAAGTACAATGTTGGTGACTACGCGAAAAGAAGGGGTTGCTAAAATGATGAGAGCAACTAGTAGCATGATTCATTTAGACAAGTTGAGTGATAGGGATTGTCTAGCATTGTTCAATAGCATTTCATTTTTGGATAGGGAAGAAGATGAGGCTAATGGGTTTGGGGCTATTGGTGTCGGAATTGTGAAAAAGTGTAAAGGTTTGCCTCTTGTAACAAAGACTTTAGGCAGTCTAGTGTGGTATAAGAAAAAAAGAGAGGAGTGGTGGGATGTTTTGAATAGTAAGACATGGGAATTAGAAGAAGTTGAGGAACAAGTTTTCCGACCACTATTACTAAGTTATTACGATTTGGCTCCACCAATCAAAAGGTGTTTCTTGTATTGTGCCATATTTCCTAAAGATTATGAGTTAATGAAAGATGATTTGATTGAGCTCTGGATGTCACAAGATTATCTTAATTCAAAGGGAAACAAAGAAAAGAGAGTAGTAGGTGAAAATTATTTTGAGAGTCTAGCATTGCGATTTTTCTTTCAAGATTTTAGAAAGGATGAGATGGGGAATGTTTTGGGTTGCAAAATGCATGATATTGTGCATGACTTTGTGCAATTCCTTAATAAAGCAGAATGCATTATTATAGAAGGTGTCGATGGTGGTAATGAAAGAATGGAGCTATCGGGTGATAAGGTTCGTCTTTTGACCTTAACAAAGTTACCCGAAGGTCCACTTGTTACTTCATTTTACGGCTGTACAAATATGCGAAACCTCACAATCCTTGATTCTAAAATTACAGCCATAAGCGTCAGTACAATTGCAAAAATGAAATGTTTGAGGACATTGAATTTGAATGGTAGCATGCTCAATGAACTTCCGGAAGAAATCGGTGAATTGATTCATTTAAGATTTATGGATTTGTCTTGGAATGATGCCTTGAAAAAATTACCGGATGCTGTGTGTGATTTATGCAATCTACAAACTCTGGATGTTAGAGGGTGCTCGAAACTTGAGAAACTACCCAAGGCAATGGGAAAGTTGATCAACTTGAAGCATTTATATGTTGGGAATTGTGGAAAGCTGAGGAACATACCGAAGGAGATTCGGAATTTGAAAAGTCTGCAAGTACTAGACTTCTTTAATGGATGTGAGAGTGATGATGATGAAGCATTGAAATTAGAAGATCTTGGAATGATGGACCAGCTTCAGGGGAGCCTTTCGATAAAAAGGTTTGGGAATAAAGATGCGAGTCAGATTGCGAAAGCACAGTTGGGTAATAAGGAGCACCTCTCTGAGTTGCTAGTTTATTTCCAGGCAGGAATTGAAGAGCAGAGAAAAGGTGATGAAGAAAGACTGAGAGCATTGAAACCACATCAAAATTTGGAATCTCTTTGGATTTGGAATTGTCGTATTGGCACCGCCGACTCTCTCTATTGGATCAAGTCTTTACACAATTTGAGAAAAGTTGTTCTCTTTCATTGGAGTTTTTGTGAAGTTTTGCCTCCTCTTGGAAAATCGGGGCAATGGAGAAAGTGAAAAAGGTGGGAGTTGAATTTCTGGGAATAGAAGAAGAAGAAGAAGAGGAAGAAGTCTCTGCTGGAATTCTATTCCCCAAATTGAAACGACTCTCTTTTGTTGGCATGGACAACTGGAAAGAGTGGGAAGGAATAAGCAAGGATTCTTGTGAAATCACAATAATGCCACGCCTTTCTTTCTTAAAAATCAGGAGGTGCTCAATGCTCAAAGCACTGCCAGACTTTCTCTACAAGATAGCAGCACTGCGTACTTTGGAGATCGAGCGTTGTCGAATTCTGGAAGGAATTCTGGAAGGAGAATACGAAAAAGGCGTGGGGAAGGAGTGGCACAAAATTTCCCACATCCCAAACCTCACAATTCGTAATACGCCATGGTGAATTCAACAGGTATCAATCACCAAATGCAAATTAGACTGAAATTTTCTCACATATTTCTCTGTCTTCTTTTCTTTTTTCTTTTTTCTTTTTATTTTTATTTCTACTTTCTGCATTTCTTTTTCTTTTCCGTTTCTAATTTAGCTTGGAATTCTGATTATCTCTGTTTGTTTGCAGCAAATCATTTTTCCTTGCACAACGACGTGCTTCATCTCTTTACTTGGCGTGCTTCTGCGTGCTGCTGCTGTCAGGTCAGGAGTTGAATCCTTTATTTTGGATAGGTATGTGTGCAAGTCAATGGAATGTGTGCTAGATACACTTGAGGACTGCATTGAAGCTTCTAGGACTAACAATTAATGTCTTTGTAGTTGTTAAGCTGATGAAGCTCTCTAGATAGGTACTCTAGCTAGATACACCTTAATAACTTTTTCTCTCCATTAAATCAAATCTTATCTCTTTCCTATCTCCTTATGCCGAAATGAAAAGAAAAAAAAAATTGACCTTAAACTGTTACAGCTAATTGATATCGAAACTCTTTGTTCTTCTCAGCACAGGTCGTGACTGAATTAACTCGTGAAGTTGGAGTTCATCCAATATATCTGATCATGTGATTATGAAACATGTTGGGCATATGGAGGTATGGACTATTCTTCTGTAGCTCTAAAGTTTCAAAGGTATATAGCAGTTGCATTATGTTATATTGTTTGTTTCAAGATAGAACAATTGCACGCTAAAATGTCATATTAGAGTAGTAAAGGAAAGGAAAAGCGGTATAACTTAGTTGAAGGCACTTACTACTGCGTGGTTATTCACAATGTTTTAATTTGTTGGAATCGTCTCACTCAAAATCTGCCAATATCATCATCCTCAAATATAGCATTTTATCAATATAGTTTGGCTTGATCGGAATTGGTGGCCATGGATTGCAAATATAGCATTCGATCAATATATATTTACTTTCAGTTTCTAAAGCTTGGTGAGTGTATATATACTAGGATAAGGAATTTAAGAATATAAAAAAGTTGATGGTAAATTAAAGAATGATTCAGTAATTGGAGTTGCAGGATTATGTTACTATTGCATATTGTTTCATTTCCTTTTAATTCATGTCTGGTGTGTGTTTCATATTCTTTTGTCACCAGCTTTGTGTTTTCATAATTGCTTATGCAATGAAATCCAATCAAAAAGCTTCTTTTGTGTCATATTTTCCATTGGATTCAGTGTTCCGTTATATACTTATTACTTCTTATGCAGGGATATCAATATAATAAGATCGCCTCCACATATTGTTACAGTCAATTGAACTTCTGGAGCCCAAATTTATCCAAGCTTATTTTCCTATGCAGTATGGCGAGGGTATGGAGCTATGGACTATTGTTTTTCTTCATGTGCTCAATAAATGAGCATATAATTGCTGCATTGTGTTATATCGTTATGTTTTAAGATAGAAGATTTGGATCACTACACTTTTTTTTTTTTGAAAGGTTGGATCACTACGCTTTAATGTCATATATTATGGTAAAAGAAGAAAGCTACATCATAGTTTTTTTTTTTTTTTTTTTTTAAATATCAGAAAAGCTACATCATATTTGAAGGAACTATTTGGTGAAGTACTTGTTAATTTGCGGTGCTTACTATATTTTATTTTATGACCTCATATCATCAGCCTCTAAGTAAAAGATTTTGGTTATAGTTTTCTCTATTGCATATTCTAGCCTCTAGAATATTGCATTCGATTTTTGTTCACTGATTTGATGAAGATTAGCAGGTTTGTGACAGTTAAATATCCTAATGCAGTACTAAAAGCTTGTTGTGATCGGCTCGCCATAGGTGCCATGGATTCAACTACAGGCGCAGTTGGACTAAGAAAAGAGGAACCTGAATTGGCCCTAACTTCATTCTTGATGTTCTAGATCCTTTTGGGAGGATCTCTTGATTCTCTTCTGAGGACGTAATTGTACTGAACAAAGAGGACGGCAAGTTTGATCCACAACCAGTAATGGCAGCTCCTCAAATGCAGCAGATGTCACGTGTCGATCCCTCAATTCCTTCTCCGGGTGTCGACCTCATGGATCTCCACCAATGGAAGATCAACCTCCACCAATGAGATATCCTCATCAATAACCAGGATATATGCATCCTCCAGCATATGGGCTGCCTATGAGCCCCGCGGCCATGATTCATATCCTCGTGATTATCATCCACATGCTGCTATATTCCAGGGCACGCACGAGGTGCTTATCCTGCAGGTCCGGTTTTCATCCTCAAAGTCCAGACTCAGGTTTTATTCCTGGTCCAGAATCTGGTCCTTATCCTCCTACAAGACCTCCTCCGACTCCTGGCTATCACGGAGAAGCTCCAAGTGCGCCTCTTCCTTCTCATGAAGAACACCCTGAAACTGAGACTCCTCGCCTTAAGCCCCCCAAGTGAACATATGTTGCAGACTGAGATACATCCTAGTGGAAGGAAAGGATTTTGCCGGAGATTTGATTCGGCAATTAGTATGCATTTTCGAATATAAAAATGTCGAGTTGCATGGTAATTGACATGTAGTGTTTCCTAGTAAAAACTGCACACCGTATTATGCTACTTTTTCCAAATCGAAGGTCAGATTGCAGTACAATTTATTGACTCAAGTTAACCCTTGGCATTTTGTTACGGTCTCTTAGGTCCCTATATCAATATGATTGATTCTTGAGCATGTCTGTTCTGACTGCTCATACATGTATATATATGGTGTGGTACTATTGTTTAGCACATATCAGCATGATTCGTGTTGCTGTAAACAAATGGTTCTCTCATCAGGACCCTGTTAATGTGATTCATCAAATCTTGCTGTTTAAATCACTTCGGCTCATCTTAAAATTTTGCGTGATTCTTGTGATTTGATTCACATAAATCACACAGTTCTCCAACAGATTTTGGCCAGACCTCTCTGGCGAAGGCTTTCTCAAGTTCTAATTGACCTTAATGAAGTCCTAGATACGCAATGGATAAGAATGAATAACATATACAGGAGTCATTAAGTAACTGACATTGCACTTGTGGTCAGAGTGCTTATTGCATGGGATTGTGAGAAATTGAGCTTATTTTCAAAATTTCACCAACAGACATGTTTGAAATCTAATATTCAAAATATTAACTTCAACACCATGTAATTCAATTGATATTCATAATATAAAGGACAACACTATCAGATCCTATCAGGGTCATTAATTAGAGCGCTAAGAGAAGCAAAAGATCATGTCTGCAACACAATTAACCAGAATGAACGACCCTCTAAAGTAACTCCAGAAACATTACAGCCAATTCGAACACCTTTGTCTCATCACTTGAAGCATTTGGCATCCAACAAAGACTCCCCCTCAAAAGGCTCGTGATCTTCAATCATCTGGTTCACGCGCTCCTTTTGATCCTCATCAGTGATATCAACCTTCTGCCAATCATACAGTTCCATGTCATAACATTCATCAATTATGAACTGGGGAACCTCTTGCCCACGGAACAGCCACAAGCCCTTCACCTTGAAAGGAGGATCAGACCCAATCACCAGCATCTTTCCAAAAGCATATTTACGAGCCAAATCCATCCGCTGCAGAAAACCGCCCACCTTGTTCAAAGTCACGAATGAAACTGTATTTTCATCGTTGTATTTGTAATTGCAAAACCAAAGAGAGTAACCCTCAGGATCATACATGTCCCAGAAGCCTGTAAGATAAAGTGAATGTTACAATATAACAAAAGAAATCATGAACATCCTAATCAGATGTTAAGGCAATTAAGATAAAGTGAATGTCCCAGAAGCCTGTAAAATAAAGTGAATGTTACAATATAACAAAAGAAATCATGAACATCCTAATCAGATGTTAAGGCATTTAGAAAACCCAAGAACCAGATAATTGCCATTCATGAACATCCTCATCTGGGCATGCTCAATTCTTAAGGCATCAAGTTCAAAAGCTGTTGCACGGACTCTCACCCTTATTAAGTTTTAGCAAATACATATATAATGTGCCTGCTGTGAGAAATTAGGAAGCAAAGCATCATGCATTGTAAGAGGACGTCACAAGAGACATTCATAGTTGTACATTCACCCAAAAGTCTTAATTAAACTAACAAATAATGTTCCACCAAAAGACAGTAGCTTATAGCCATAAGTATATTTTCACTTTGACACAAATACTTGTTACGAATTCTGATTTGGCCGAACTGGAAGCTACAATTAACTATCTGATGACACTAAAGCTCTTGTATTGTCTGGCCTAAAGAAGAGTGATTCATTATCTTGCCAAAAGCAATGGTTTGCTCTACTGGGCTGATCCAGAGACGGACAATATAGTTTTATGAGAATTACTTTGTATCCAAGAATGTTTTATTTCACATCAACAAAAAAGGGACCAAAACAAACCCACCAAATAGAACTCAAGACCCTCACATTCATTTCAAAAACAATAGCTACGTGTTTTGATGAACCAATTAACATACAACTTGACTAAATTTCCAAGCAGTATGCTTTCATTGAGGCTGACCAAGAGAAGGGCCATATAAATTTCTGGGGACCAAAAGAATCCCACTAAAAAGAACTCAAGACACTGAAATCAAATTTGAAAACGCCTATTGAGTAGTTACTAGTATGTCTGCAATGAACCAATAAACAAACAAAATGACCAAATCTGAAAGGCCATGTAAATGAATGCGGTAAATGATAAAATTGCACAAAAAAGAAAATGCATGAAGATGCTATACGTTAACAGAAGATGCTATACGTTAACAGAAAATGCAAGAACACATGCAGACCATAAAGGTTTATGATAAATTAAAATCAAGATCTGCTTGAATCCATGAATAAACAAAGTCAATAAATCACCTTTGACAGCAACCTCACGGAAGTTGGTCTTCGTGTTTGAATAAAGTCTTTTCCATTCATCCAGAATCATCTTGCTAGGAGGCAAAAGATCAAGAGGGTTCTTTGCCTTGGGTTTGGGTGCCTCTTCTTCCTCCGCAGCCTCCTCTACTTTAGGCTTTACTGGTTCTTTCTTCACTTCCTTCTTGGCCTCTTTCTTTGCAGGTTCCTTAGGCTGTGAAGCTTTGTTTGCTGACTGAACAGCTGGAACAGATTCAGCTTGTTTCACCTCACCCAGTATCTTGCGAAAATTAGGTTGATTGACCAATGTCCAAAAGTATCTCTCAACATGAGGAAATTCAGAGGTAAAACTTTTTGTCAACAACCGGTTAAATCCCAGTGTTAAATTACATATCATAATGATATCAGCCAGTGTCACAGAGTGTCCAACTAAGTACGTGTTTGAAGCAAGATGAAAGTTCAAAGCAGTTAGTGCTCTCTTCAAGTTAGAAATTGCACCTTCCTCAGCCTACATGCCAAACAAAAAAAAATGGGTGTGAATTATTTAACGAGTTTATGTCGATACAAATTACAATAAATAAAGAACAGATGTGGAGTTTAAAAAATCCAGCAATTACTTACAGGAGGGAGGTAGACTGCAAAACCGATACGTGGTATGAACCAACGCAAAATATTGGAATCAATCTCGAAAGTTGCAAAATCAATCCATTGGTCCACAAGGGCCTGTCAAACAAATATGCAACAAGTAAAGACGTTACTTTGCTGGAAAGAAAGATGTGTGGAAATCCAACACCGCTAATCTTATCAGAACTTAAATTAAGATGCCTGATCATAATTATCTCCAGCATTATATAATTTCAATCACAAAAGATGACCTATTTCTACATCCAAACTCCAAAGTATCCTCACAGTACATTTGTAAAATCACAATGATCTGATAAACTTGGAAACCAAAAATTTCAGACAACAGACCCTTAAAGAGACACACAAAGAGATTTCACAAAATGAAAGAAAATCCTTATACCACGTACATATTCAATCAAGGAAGAACCAGAAAGGGGATTGTCCGCCTTCAAACGAGTAACTGCAGGAAGCGAAAGCACACAATAAAGTCCCAATCTGACAATAAGTTTAAACATACAACTTCAGAACACCATAACATCAAGCACACACCATATCGTGCAATGGCATTGCTCTCAAAAACAGGACCCTCTGGCGTCTCCAACACAGGAACCTACACACCAAAAACGCCATTTCAGAAACCAAACCCACAACTTCAACACCTTCAAAGACAAAATTATCCATACCTTCCCAATGGGGTTGATCTTGAGAAACTCAGGGGTCTTATTCGACACACCCATCTCGAAATCCTTCACCAGCTCAACCTTGACACCACTGTACTCGGCAGCAATGAGTGCCTTGTACCCATTTTTATTGGTGTTCCCAGCGTGCAGCACCTAGAAAAAAGTAGATCAACATTCAAAAATCTCATCTTTTCCAACACACAACATACATATCAAAACATTCACCAAAATAATCAATATCAGATTTTCAGTTAGCATTTTAAATTCTATAAATAAAGCTCAAAACTTTGGAGTATATATGGTAATTAAAGTACTGGGTAGCATAGCAGTAGAAAGCTTCGTACTTAAACAGCAACAAAGCGACTTAGGAAGAACAAGAGGGCATAAAGTAGGGAATGCAAGAGAGGAGGGTGGCTTACCAGAGCCATTGGGTCAACGGTGATTCAGCAGTCAAGGCTAAACCCTAAGGCGGAGTTGCAGAGAGAGAGAGAGAGAGGAGAAGAGGAATGAGAGGATGAGGAGGAGGAGTGTGGGTAGGGTTTGTGGAGGGTTTTGACGTTTGACAAATTTAAAAATCCAAAAGAAAAAAGAAAATTATTTCGGAATATGCCGGCCGAGATTCCTTTACTCTTGTTTTTCCTAAGATGACCTTTACCAACGTGATATGTAAATTCAAAATCTTTGTAGTTCATATGGGCAAACTTGTAAAATAGAAGAAGTAATTTAAAAGAAAGAAAAAAAAAAAGAACGGAGGATAAAAACCACCTCGCATTAATATCTACTTCAAACTCATTCGTCGCATTTATCCCTACCTAGTTTAAGTTATAGTATGGTTGTTTTTGAAAACCTTTTAAGTAGCTTAAATTTCAAATGGACCGTAACGTAGCTGAAAACAATTACTTATTAGAACTAAGGCCCAGTTTGGGATTGATTCTCAAGCTGCTTTTGGGGTCAAAAGTGATTCTGGGCCTAATCTTAAGTGTTTGGTAACAACCATAAAACTGATTTTAGAAGAATTGATTCTCTTAAAAGTGGATTTTGGAGAAGCAGGGTAAGAGATGCTTTTACAGGAATCAGTTATATTTGTAACAAATTGTAATATTTGTTTTTTCTTAGATTGTGATATATTAATTTAATTAAATCATAATCAATCATTTACTATGGTGTTAAGAAATCTTATGTAATATTGTGGATTAACTTTATAATTACATACAAAAGAAACAATTATTTATTTTAATATCAATTTATAAAATGCCTATTTTTGTCATTATACCCATCCAAAATAATTTTTACTTATAACTCACCAAACACACGAAATTGCTTTTTGGTTCTCACAGCACTTTTAAAAACAGTTTACCAAACACCTCAGCTGATTCTACTCACAGCAGATTCAAAAGCAATTTTGCTCACTGCAAATTCAAAAGCAATTCTACTCACAGCACAGCAATCCCAAACTGGACCTAAATATGGAAGCAACTTATTTTTCACTGTATTGATCACTTCCAATTTCATATGGAGTAAAACATTTTGTCACTTTCTTTAGTATTATAACCACTTGTAGAAATCAACTTTAGCAAATGCTAAACTACTCTACTTAACGACCGCGCGCGCTTATCTCAAGTGTAGAGATTATCTTGCAAGCACGACCGTCCAAAACTAGCTCTTGAAGGCAGGGTCATGTGTAATTTGTTTGGAGGATTTTGGTGTTGAACAAGTGATAAGCACCTTGCCCTGCGCACATTATTACCATAGAGAATGCACTATTCAGTCGCCGGAGATCAGTCACCCGTGTCTACTGTGCTGGTAGGCAATGCCAACTGTGGAGGAAGTGTCTGCATATATGCCGAGAGGTAATTTGCTGGTTGTTAGTTACTACTGAAACAAGTTATGCCTGTACAAATTGTTGCCAATGTTCACTATGTAAGCAACTAAGCCATTCCACAAATACTCCGATCCAACTTGTACAAGCTAGATTTCCTTTTCTTTTTTTCCTAATACAGTATGATAAGGTTTTATTGTCTTAGCTAGGTAGGTTATGTATGTCTTTTACTTTGTAGGTTGTTACTCCTTTTCCTATTAGACCTAGACGTATATTAGACGTATCTGGTGCCCAATATGAGTACAACTTAGCTTGTATCTTTCATTAGAATACCCAAAAAAATTAGGTATATATAACGTGTTGTTTAACCATTAGGTTTACTCTTCGCCTACCTTCCTTCGATTCCCCTCTAATCGATAGATGGCAGAGAGCGGCAGAAATGCTAGTGTTGAATACCAAGAAGACACCAATGGCAACAAATTTGATGGTGGTCAGGAGGAGGAGGTTTCAGTTCCGACCCCTTTACGTTCATAATCTGATGAGTCCCCTCACGAGTGTCCCTTTCTTCCAGTCTTCGATTCTCCAACAACTGCAGGGTTTAGAGGTAGATGTATGTTCAGATTCATCCCTAGTTTCCGACGAAGACATCTCGGCGGATGAGCTCAAGATCATCAGTGAGGAAGAGTTAGTGGATATAGGTATCAAGGAAGTACTCAAGGATGATGAAACTTCCCCCAACGAAGAGATAGAAGATGACCTTGAGACATCAGATGGTAGAACTTCTAAAGAGAAACCAAGGAAAAGAAAAGGAAGGGAGACAATTGTTCAGGACAGGAATAGGGACAAGAAGGCCTTTTTGTCACATATTGCAAAGAAAGTGGAGCATATTCAGAAAATCAAAGAAAAGCAGGATGAAGTTAAAGCAGCTGTTACACTGCATTCATACAACCCTAGTCTGAATATCAAGGGTTGCCGTGCCGTCAAATCATCCTCACGAACAACTGAAAGGCTGAAGCCCCTCAGGTCTGCAAGTTCCGCAGTGAAGATAAAGTCATGCAGCAACAGTAGCACTCGGGACTACATGCCTGTGCACCATCCAGAAGTTGTTCTTACCGTCGAGGTTTACCATAATGTGAATAGCTGGATCAAGACACAAGAATTCTTGGTACTAGGAAGACAAAGCTTAACTGAATTGAGGGATAAGATATACTGCTTAACAGACCATGCGATGCCAAAGGAGCCATCAGGATATTTCCTCATTGAGGATACATTCTACAACGATTTGCGTGACCCCTCGGCATTAGACTACAGTGAGCCTATACTTAATTGGCTGACAAACTCAACAGATGATGCTCTTCAAAAATGGGAATCCATATTAGGTGGAGCTAACATGCAAAAGAAGAGAAAAATGGCAGTTTTTGAAGGTATAAAAGGTTCACAAGTACCTCATTACAGAGCTAATGCAATGCACAAGGCAAAGTTTAGGGACTTGAAATTTCGACTTGGTGCTGGATATCTGTATTGTCACCAGGGAGACTGCAGGCACACGATTGTGATTAGAGACATGCGACTACTTCATCCGGAGGATGTACAGAACAGTGCAGTGTATCCCATACTGTTATTCCAACTGAAGCTACAAGTACGAAAATGTTATGTTTGTGATATATATAGAGCCACAAAGATGACTGTAGATGACAAATATGCTCCGGAGAACCCTTGCTACTTCTGCGAGCAGTGCTATTACCTTCTCCACTATAAGGGTGATGGTTCTCTGCACTATCAGGATTTTGAAGTGTATGATTATCACCACGATCGACCACGTTGATGTGTTGATGTCTTTGTAGAATGTCACCATAGTACCTTCCTCTTCATGTATATATATTACTTCTCCTTTCTTCCTTGAATGGCCTGTCTCTGCATGTCACAGCATGGTCTATAAGAAAATTGACCATGATTAAGCTCATGAATGTGCTGCGCAATTCTATAGAAATTGAATATCTGCATAGCACAGTTCAATATATGCAGAGGATATATTGCATATCACGCTCATCTGAATAGATAAATTAGCTGAACGAAGTCCATTTTTTTTATTGAACACTTCAACTACAAGCCTATTCTCCTTTTATGACTAAGGATTTGATTAGTGTTACATGAGGTATTGCAACTCGATAGAGAGGTTATTTTTGATAAGCTCATATATTTGCTGAATAATTCAATTGAACTGGGGTTGCGGCTGACGATGTTAAATCATATCAGAACAAGATCCTAAAATGACATTAGGGAGAGATTAGCAAAACAAAGGTGTTTAAAACACATCGAGACTGAAAGACCTTCTAAGAAACCCCCATGTTACATACACCAACCTCTTCGAAATATCAATTCCCATCACTTGAAACATTTGACATCCAACAATGGCTATCCCTCAAAGGGATCATGAGTCAAGACGATCTTCAATCATCTGATTCACGCGCTATTTCTAATCCTCATCAGTGATATGAATCCTCATCTGATTCATACAGTTCCGTATCATAACACATCCATTATGAACTGGGGAACTTTTGTCAACAAAAAAAAAATATATATATATATATATATATATATGAACTGGGGAACTTGTTGCCCGCAGGACAGCCACACGCCCTTCACCTTGAACGGAGGTCGGAGCTAATAACCAGCATCTTCCCAAAAGCATACTTACGATCCACTTCCGAAAACCACCCACCTACCTTGTTCAAAATCACGAATGAAGTAGTGTTTTCATCATGTACTTGTACACGCAAAACCAAAGTGAATAACCCCCTGGATCATACATGTCCCAGAATCCTGCACAAAGAAGTGCATGTCAACATGTAACAAGATGAGAAATCCTGAAAACCATACAACTGGATTCTAAAGGCAAAAAAATTTGCAAGAATCAGGGAAATTATATATCAAGATGCAAAGCTTTACTGGTATCTGCTAATATGTGTGCATTTCCAATTAATTACTGGCATCAATTTTTAAAAGCTGTCACGAAAGTACACACAAAAAAAAAAAAACAGAGAGTGAAATGCAACACAGAAAAGGATAAAAAAGTGTCTGATGCAACATAATGACAGTGAGATATTATATTCGGTTCAACTATTTTAAGTTTCATTGTAACCCATGAAGTCTCAAGAGAAGTACAGTTGTATTATACAACCGAGCCAGAATACTAGTATTATATAGAGAGGTAATCAGCACCGTTATTGAAAATTCTGATTTTACACTAATCAGAAGTTAGGACATCAATAATACAAACATACACCAATCAGGAGCTTCAGTAAACCTATCTGAAGTAACTAAAGATCTATGTACAGAACAAACAAGTAACTGTCAAAGCAAGACTAGCAAGTAATTGAGTAGCACACAGCTACCAGCTATGGTCAGGAAAAACAAAAGGCAACAAACAAAAGTTCATCTTAAAGAACAGAACTGAACTGAAGATACTACTGCAGAGGACTTAGCTACCTTACTACTCGCTGTAGTTTCTTTATTACCTATCAGCTATTAACTAGTGTGTGTGTGTGTGTGTGTGTGAGAGAGAGAGAGAGAGAGAGATTTTGTTGTAAACATAGGAGGTAATTCAATTTGTTGTAAATAAATGTTCTAAACTGTCTATCTAACTTATTAACGTTGACTGTGCAGTGTATTGAAAAATGATACAAGCTGAAAAAGCGCATGAAACACCAAAGTGGAAAAACCTTCACCTGACGTACAGCAGTGAAAATGCATAGAAATTTAGTTCCAGTATTGACTATAGGAAAACCATCAAACATAAAAATACCAACCCAAGATTATTCAACTCAAAAGCTTTCGCTCAGCACAGAACCACAGAATGACTTCTACAAAGGCCTACCAAGATTCCCCACAAACGACATCAACCATCAGACGAAAACTAGTTTCAGAAAATAATGCATTCTGGTTAGGCAGTTAGGGCCCTTACTTTGAACTGAAGCTGCCTTCACTGTGCTGGACATAATCAGGAATGACTGTGGGGCACAAATTTCCAAGTCCTTGCTGTTATGTCAAGGGACAGAGATTGTGAAAAAGGCTTTGTTGTGGAATATGTCATACATTGATTTTGCCTCACAAATACATATTTCCTTACTCTAATTCTGTGAAAGAACATTAAAATGAGATTTGCATTAAAATTCACATGAAAATGAAACAATCAAGTTTTCAGAAATTCAGCACAGGAAAGGCATCATATACTTCAAACAAAACATGAAATGACCTGGGGTATAGAGAATCACTAATAGACTAATATTATATTCATCTCCGTTCAATGTGATGATAATATGTTTGAACTTAGGTACATGACCTTGCGGGATAAGAGAGACACAAAGTGAAATTTCACTTCAATCACTTCAATCATGCCAATAGCATCAGACGAATCAAAATCTGAGGTCTTTTCTTTTTGAGCAAAATCAATTCTGATGTCTTGGATATATTTCAAAACTAGACATGAACCAGGAAGTTGTTGTTGATGACAGCACTGGCAATATAGGGTTAGGCTTCACAAGGTGGGGCAAAAGCCACAGACCATAAAGTTCACAGGTGATGGTACCATAGTAGCAAACCTTAAAGGATGTGTAGGACCAGGATGCAAGTCAGTAGTAGTGGGGGTTGTAAGTAAATAGCAGTCATGAAAGAAGATGACCAGAGTTCAACCCAGTATGTCTTCTGGTCGAGAGCAGACATAATCGAATATCTTGATCTTTTTTTTTCTAGACCAAAAACTACTTAATTTCCAAACATATGAGATAAAACCCGTAGTATATTCTCGGAGAATAACATTTTTCACATTAAGCATATATATATATATATATATATATATATATCTTTTTAGAACAAAAAAAGGGATCCCTTAGTGGAAGGTGTATATACATATATATATTAGCCTATTAGGTATAACCGTATAAGATATATTATATATCTATTTTTGTAGATGAAAATTATTTTACTAGAAACAAGAAACACAAGTAGAAGAAATCCATGGCCTAGTGCTGAGACATGAACAAATCATAGATGGATTGATCACATGTATAGATATGTCTGCATCACTGCATGTGTATGTCTGAAATCTTTAGGAACATTTTGTATTTCAGTATGAAACATGCTCCTCAGCAACTATTTGGATTCTTTAAGTAGTAAAGGTTTTCATCACAAGAAATCAATTTCACAAGAATCAATCCAGCCTGATAATATGCAATAGGAGTGACAGCAGTACTTATATTTAGGCAACAACAGCAGTAGTAAACAAACACATGTGAAAGAAATTGGAATAATAATTCCTTACCAGACTCTAGCTGGATACTTGTCTAGCATAATTAGAGGAAAGTCGCAAAATTTGTGGAACAAGCAGTCTCAGTGAGCCAGCAACTTCACCGTGTTAAACGCACGTAAATACTGACATTCGGCATTTTTCAGACCAATAACAAAGGGGCATAAGTTTCCCAACCAGACTGTGAATTGACAACTTGCTGCTCCTAAAAAAAAATCAACAACACAGAACCTAGTTTGGAGGCTCACCCCTCTTTGCAAAATAGCTAGACCAACTGTATTTGCCAGCCAATATAGCCATGTGACATGAAAAAGCCCGGGCCAACAAAAGGATCTGAGTGCCGAATCCAGATTCTTAGGAGTCAACACTTCACATTTCACATGGCAAGCCTCTGTAACCCAATTGTGTAAAGCACCTATTTTGAGTTTTTGACATATCAATCAGCAACTCTTGCAGCATTTGTTAACAGTATTGCCAATTCATTACTTGACACAACTCACCGGCATACCTTTTTAAGCAAGTGATTCTGAGCACGGTACCTCTATTGACCTATCAATACTCTCAGGAAGATGGATTGAAGAGCCAAAAAGTGCCATTTTCTCTGTCAAGTTCTTCAGGGCCTCATCCTTGTTTGCCAGTTCCATAAGGACTTTGATCCTTCTAAAGGAAACATTACTCGGCTTATGCCCCTTCTCCACCATCTGCAAGAAGCACATTTCTGCTTCTGCTAGTTTACCCATATCACACAGCAAATCAAACAGCACATCAGATACTAATATATAAGACCCAAAACCCCTCTCAATCATATCACTCCACAGCTGCAATGCCATATCCACCTTTTCCAACTTCCTACACAACCTGATCAGAAACATACTTGACTGTGTATTCGGCAAACACCCCATATGCATCATTCTCCCATACAAGCTCCAAGAGTTCTGCAAGTCACTCGACCAGTAGAAAACCCTGAAGAACAAATTGTAAGTAGTCGCATTCGGACTCAAACCATTCCTCATCATCTCCTCCATCAACCGGTTAGCATCACCAAGCCTCTTTGCAATGCAGAAATTCCTAATGGCAGCATTGTATGCCGCAACATCGGTAAAGCACCCAAGCTCCTTCATCTCCTTCAACACATCTCTAGCCTTATCCGGCTGGCCAACCAACCCCAATCCCCCAATGACACAAGTATATGTAATCTTATCCGGTGATATATCCTCATCCCTCATTTTCTCCATCACCTTAAAAGCTTTCTCCATTTCTCTATTTTTACTATAAACATCAATCAAACAATTATACGAAACAACATCAGGCTTCAACCCCAACTCCCTCATCTCCTCGAAAAACGCCTCAGCTTCCTCAGACGACTTCCAACCCGACAACAATATATTAAAAGTCTGCAAGTTCGGCCTAAAGCTATGCTTCAGATTATGATACACATTTCTAGCATCTGTCATACTCTTCTCCTGACAAAGAGCCCTCAACAACGAATTAAAACAAGCCGTGTCAAAATCCGGCACGAGCTTCTTGAACTTGTTGAAACACTCCACTGTCTCCCTAACTGAACAAACCTTAGCAATCCTAGCTAACACAACCATAACAGTTCGCGGAGTTATCAAACTCCTGTCTTTATGTTTCATCTCAACTAAAACCCCCCACATTTTCTCAAACATTCGACTTCTCCCCAACATGTAAAGCATTGTGTCCGCGGAAAACGCGGTGTGATAGAACCCTCTTCGGTTCCCAGTGTAGTTGAAAAACTCGAGAGCGTGTAATGGGTTGGCGTGGCTGAACCGGGCCCGCTTGAGAACCTCGTCTATCAAATCATTGGATAAGAAAACGCCGCAGGATTTTAAGTTTTGCTTCAAGTTTTGGGAGTGAGCGGAGCTGCTGAGTATGCGGTAGACGGTGTCGACGTCAGCGGTGATTGAGGAGGTTTGGGAAGAGAGGAAGCGAGGGAGAGAGGAGAAGATTGGGTTTTGGAGGAAGTACCTGGAGAATGGTGACGGAGATGAGAGGGGTTTGAGTATTGCTGCCATCCGTGTCAGTTGAAGTGAGGTGTTTTTGGATTGGACCCAGAATTGGATTGGAGCTCTGTTTGAGAATTAGGTGGGGAGAGTGTTGCAGTGACCTGACTGACCTCTGGAGAGATGAAGATGATTTCTCAGTGAGATGGGATGTAAATTTAGTTAAAGTTTATTAAATCTCAATTCTTCAGGGTGATCAATTGAGCACTAGAGGGAGAGTTGAAAGGAGAGGTAGTGTTGATCAGTTGAGGTCTTGAGGACAAGTGGGAGGTTTGAAATTAAAGGGAGAAACAACCTCTGTTCATGCGGAGGAGGGAGGGTTGGGCAGAGGAGAGAAAACAACGTCTAGATTGAACACATCCAACAAGATTAGGTAAACAAAAAATACATAATTGCCCAAAATTAAAATATTGTGATACTATTTACAAATTAGTAACGGCGGTTAATAATTACCCATAAAATACCCATCATACCCTTCTCTTGTTCTTTGGTGTTCTTGTACCTTTTGCTCTCTCATTCTCGAAGGAGGCTCCGCTCCGATCTGCAACTCCACTCCTCCAAATCCTAATTTCCAAGCAAAGATGACGTCATCACCAGCCGGAAGAAGAAGTCCGTCGCCGAAGCCTCCGGTCAGCTGCGCACTCTCGCTCCTTGGAAACAAGAGGTAGTGTCCTCCTCTCCAATTATTTCATCTTCCATCTCCTCCTCCTCCTATGCTGCAGTGTCGCTCTCGTGGTGGCGCGACGACGACGACGCAAGAGCTTCCCCACCAGAGGTTGTACCCCAGTCAGCTCCCTCTTCCCCCCAAACACATCCTTCGGTGTTGATGTGGCGCCGTCGGACTGGGCAGAGGAGTTGCGAGGGAGCGAGACTCTGAAACGAAGTCGTGGGACGGTGGCGGAGGCGGTGGAGCGGAATGGAATAGGGTTGGGGAACTGAGATTGTAGAATTGAATGTTGCGGAGTTGAGGAAGGAGGAGAGATGAGGGCGGAGGGGTTCATGGCTCCGTCTCAGACGACGTCATTTGAGTTTCTAGGGTTTGGGATCAGAGAAGTTATAGTTAGTTATATAGAAATGGTTTTAGACCCAGCGCAGAAGAAGAAGAAGATATGGAGGTTGAATTCTGAGGCTCAGTGGCATTGGAATCGCGGCAGAGGACGGCGAAGTTTCTGAGATTCAGTGGTATTAGAAGCGCGGCGGAGGACGGCGGAGTTTCTGAGGCTCAGTGGTATTAAAAACGCGGCGGAGGACCGCGAAGGTTGGTTTCTGAGCCTCAGTGGTATTGATCTATGAGGCTCAGTGGTATTGATTTTTTGAAACTCAATGATATTGATTTCTGAGGGTAATTTTGTAATTTATGAGTTAACAGATTCTGTTGGTTTTGGATGGAAACTTGCTAGAGGTAATTTTAAAAAACAATCTTACTACTGATAAATATTAACACAAAATTGTAGTTTTTAACTCTCCTCATGGAACTATAAAATACTGAATTCAAACAACCGAGGCAAAGAATCAAAAAATTACAAACTGAATTCAAACCTTGCATATGTGTAGACAAAAAATTTCATTTACAAAAAAATTCAAAAATAAATAAATAAATGAGTGATAGATAATTTCATTACTCTATTCTTTGACTTTGTCGGAAAAAAAAAAAACAGGTGCACGACGTCACTCTCTGCTTCTGCATTATATACTTCCCTTGGATCCTTCCGGTCGAAATTAAATTCCAAGTTTCCAACAAAAAAGGAAAGAGTGAAAGACCTCAACTATTACTGGAATTTCAAAGAAAGACAAAACCTTACGGCCACAGGTCAACACTGGCAGCTCAGTTGTACCAAACCCACAACCCACGTAAGTACTCACGTCACTGAGCTCATTACGCAAGCAGCCATGGCATCCACAAGTCACAGGTCCACAGGATTCGAAAAGCTGAAAGCAGGGACATTGACAATGTACCTCGTTTACATTATTGGTTCCAAGTAGCAGACTTTGTCTTCTTCCTAACTCTTAAACGTATAAAGACTCAATTGTGTCTTCCATTCATTTCCAGACCAGAACAACTATAACTCCAAGAAGTTGAACTGACCCAGATTGCAAGATAAGATAGATGGCTAACCAAGCTCCCACCCTTCCGCTTCTTACTCCTTACAAGTTGGGAAAGTTCGATCTTTCTCACAGGTAAGCTTGCTTGAATCTTTCTATCTGTGCATTGATATATTGGTTGATACTGCTAAGAGCCCAATAACAGGTGCTTGATTTTCTCATCTTCTAAACTTGGAGTTGGGTTTTGGTTTGTTCATGAATTGGCGATAATATGATCTGGGTTTTGTTTGTAAACCCAGAACATGTGTTTGTAAAAAGTCCAAATTGAACAAGATATGAGAAAGTTTACTGCTTTTCATACTAAAAGTCTTGTGCTGTGATTGGTTGATCTATTGAGATGCTTGCTTAATTTTACTCTGTATTATCTGATAATGGTATTGCTAAGACCCAAAGAAGGTTGGATTTAGATGAATTTGTGTGCTATGGTTATGATTTGCCATGATATGATCTGGGCTTGGTTCTGTAAACTTAGAAGACCAGGTGTTTTGAGGAAAGTCCCAATTGAGAGTATAAGGAAAATGGAAAATTTTCTCTGCTTTTTGTGTATTTTAAATGAAATTTTCTCTGGAATACACAACTTAGTTTCAAATTTTCGAGTGAACAATGAAGATGATAATCTGAAACCTTTATTAGTTGGGTTTGTACTATGGTTATGTTAGCATTAGCATTTTTTTATCACATCTAGTGACCAGTTGTTTACGGAAGTCCCAATTGGTGAACAAGGAAAATGAGAAAGTTGACTGCTTTTGTGTTTTCTCAAATTACTTTGGTCATGCTCTTTGCTCTTAGCTTACATCACCTTAAACGTATTCGCAAGTAGTTTAGCATGATCTGCCACATGCATTTGTTCGATCTTTAAGTTTGAATGAACAATGGAGGCCATACTTTCAAACTTTGGACAGTTCAGAAAGCTAAATTCAGTTCTATATACTTATAACTTTGTCGACACTGCAAATAGTATATGTGGTCAGCGGTCAAAGGCTAGAAATTATAATCAATACTCTTCAATCTTAAACAAATTATCTAACATAGATGATTAGTAAGACCGACACACCAGACGGGGATGGTACATGTGTGGGGTGTGAAAATGGAAAGGGTTTATTACAATTGAACTAGGTCGCTTTGAAGTCATTTTGAACTCCTTTTTCAATTGCAATTGATTCGGAAAAGTATGTGTCCTTTCTCCTTGGTAGTCTTTCCTATTTTGTTTGGGTGTAGATAATATGACAATAGTTTCCAGAGCTAGTTATGTTATCTCTTTTAAACTTTTCACTGGTCATATAGATGTAATTCTATAGATACTGCCTTGCTATGTCTAGTAAGAAAGTATTGATTGTTATGCTATTAAGGGCTTACTTTGTTTATCCATTCCAGGGTTGTTTTAGCGCCATTGACTAGACAGAGATCATATGGAAATGTTCCCCAACCACATGCCATCTTATATTACTCGCAGAGAACATCCAAAGGGGGTCTTCTCATAACTGAAGCCACTGGAGTTTCTGATACAGCACAAGGGTAACTTTAAGAATAGCGATCAAGTTCCTTTCTGTAAAAGTTTAAATCACAAGTCCCCATTCCAAATTTGACACTTCTTGTTTCTTTTGTATGTAAAGGTATCCAGATACTCCTGGTATATGGACAAAGGAGCAAGTTGAAGCATGGAAACCGATTGTGGATGCTGTACATGCTAAAGGGGGTATCTTCTTCTGTCAGATTTGGCATGTGGGGAGGGTTTCGAATACTGGTGCGTTTCTGACTTATACCTTTATGACTTGACTTTACCATTGAAACCCTTGTGATCATAATTGATTATAGCCTAGTGAAGCATTTGAAAACTAATTGCTCTTCCTTAATTTATTAGGAAAACATAAAGCTTTAATGTGGAACAAGTTTGATAAATGAAAATTACTCAGAATTCAGAACTAGTATAGCATCTGTTATGCCTCTTGACAAAGGAATTACTTTGGCTGAAGACACTTTCAATGTTGACAAAATACTATGGATTCTCAAGATCTCACATTGGTTTCCATAGAACCATTTCATGCCAAGTCAATCAGGAGAATAACAGGAACGATGGCTTATCATGGTTATGATTGATTGGGTCCAGAAATCCTGCAAATGCATACTATCAGTAAACTGAACGATCTAAACATATCCGATTATAATCTTTTTTTCACCAATATTATTATTTATTAATGTTGCTTCTGCTATGGGGTTGTTATATATCAATGAATTTGATATTTGTTAAATGTAATCTGTTGTGTTCTCATACTATCCCTCTTTGCTTATAGGCTTTCAGCCTAATGGACAAGCTCCAATCTCTTCTACCGACAAGCCTCTAACCCCCCAGATACGATCTAATGACACCGATGTTGCGGAATTAACACCTCCAAGACGATTAAGGACAGATGAAATTCCTCAAATTGTCAATGATTTCAGACTTGCTGCAAGGAATGCAATGGAAGCAGGTAATTTCTTTTTGTAAATATGAAATCAATGTGGGCTGCCAATTATGTCTTGTATGAAAAAGTTGAAGTGGAAAATAAAAGTTGTTCAGGTCTTCTTGGAGTATCAATTTCTTACTTTCACTGACTTTCACTATGATCAATTAGTTCTCATGGTCCCTTTGTTTTGGTTTTGGTAATGACAAGTTTGGAATATTTTCAGTACACCTGTACACTAATATATTAATATTATTGTTTGTTAATTTCATAGGCTTTGATGGGGTTGAAATTCATGGCGCCCATGGCTACCTGATTGATCAGTTTTTGAAAGATCAAGTAAATGATCGAACAGACCAATATGGCGGATCTTTAGAAAACCGTTGTCGATTTGCACTAGACATTGTTGAAGCTGTTGTGAACGAGATAGGAGCAGATAAAGTTGGAATTAGATTATCTCCATTTGCCGACTATATGGAATCCGGAGATTCTAATCCAAAGGAATTGGGCCTTTATCTAGTCAATTCCCTGAACAAATATGGAATCCTCTACTGCCACATGGTTGAGCCAAGAATGAAGACACTTGGAGAGAAAACGAAATGTCCCCAGAGTCTTGTACCCATGAGAAAGGCTTTTAATGGTACCTTCATTGCTGCTGGTGGTTTTGACAGGGAAGATGGGAACAATGCTGTGGCTGAGGGCCATGCAGATCTTATTGTTTTTGGTCGGTTGTTCTTAGCCAATCCAGATTTGCCAAAGAGGTTTGAGCTTAATGCTCCCTTAAATAAGTACATCAGGGAGACTTTCTACATATCTGATCCTGTTCTGGGTTACACTGATTATCCATTTCTTGACAGCACTGCTTGAGTGTCCAGTCGAGTATGGAAGCTTGAATTCTCTTATAATCTATTCCAGCATTGGTCTGCTATAAAGATTTCGGGTTACTTCTCTAAGTTTTCTTTCACCGTATGTTTCATTTATGAATAAAAATAGTACATACCAAATTGCAGCGGCTGGTTAAAGTTAACTAGACCTCAGAGTGCTCAATTGGTATAGTGTAGCTGTTAGATATTCCTGCAGGTGCCCTATCAAGTGTCTAGCTTGTCGTTACCTGAAAATTCAAGCTGTTTGTAGCCTTGGACTCCTGTTTTCGTTTAACTAAATAATGAGAGATTGTTCAGAAAACTATTACTTCTGAATATTTTTTTTTTTTTTTTTTATCGGAAAGAGGAACTGTATTAATACTGATGGATATTCCATCCTAGGGGCTAATGTGGCCTCGTTAAAAACCATGCCCGATCTAGTATGTAAAAAAGAGTATCACACCCCTTAATCGAAAAGATTACATCTACTCGGCATATCATCAATTACAAGCTGAGTAAGCCATGTAGGACTTATCTCCTTCCAGAATTTGATCCCCTTATGTCGAACTGCGTCCTTGGCTAGACAATGAGCTACGGCATTGCATTCTCTAGGAATTTTCTTCCAGCTTATCACTTCAAAATCTTGTTTGAGCTGCCTCACTTCATCAAAAACTGACCCATTCATACTTAGATCAGCATCTGGATTGTTAATTGCCGTAA
Organism: Potentilla sterilis; assembly: GCA_963682095.1. Classification (NCBI taxonomy): domain Eukaryota; kingdom Viridiplantae; phylum Streptophyta; class Magnoliopsida; order Rosales; family Rosaceae; genus Potentilla; species Potentilla sterilis. Next base: position 8,413,233 of record OY821760.1, on the reverse strand, counting down.
CAACATTCATAGCATCTGATTCCACCTCAATCCTCTTGAAGCCATTCATTAAACAAAACCTCATTCCAAATAAAACTGCCAAGGCTTCACTTGCATGAGCCGATAAATTACCTGTGATGTTATGAATCAAAGCTCCTTTAAGTTGTCCATTATCCTCTCTCACTGCAACTCCTAGTCCAACCTTCCCTCTTTTATGATCACAAGCTGCGTCCACATTTAGTTTGAGGCAATTCTGTGCTGGCGGTTTCCATTTCTCTTTTTTCGTAGTGGACCTAGCATTCCTTGTAATGAAGTTCGGATTGCTTTCATAATCAGGAGCCACTCCCACTGAGTTCTTCCCATTACCACCGAGGTTCACACTTTGGAAATTTTGGAGCCAATCCAAAGCTTGGTTAACAATCTGTTCATTCTGCACCATCTTTTCTCCAAACCGACATGCATTTCTATTTTTCCAAATCAACCATGAGATTACCCCAAAAAATTCCAGCTCCTTATGTGAGAAAGTACCCGCAACGTGATCAAATAAGTCCAGAAAGCTATGCTTCTTCCATGAACCAGCAACACCACCAAGGAAGCTATGTTTCCACACCATCCTGGCATATCTACATCCCCATAAACAATGAATTGTATCCTCTCGTGGTCCTCCACATCTGAAGCTACCCTCATCCACTTTCATCCGCCTTCTTTTAAGATTAAAAGTGCAAGGTAAGAAATCATGCATAGCTCTCCACAAGAAAATCTTAATCTTAGATGCAACATTGAGACTCCACATCTTGTCCCACACTGTTTTATCCTTTCTGAACGTGCGACTACTCCCTGGACTACCAATGCTCTATTCAATAGTTCCATAGCAAGCCAAACCCCGGATCTAACAGAATAAACTCCATTTTTCCGATATTGCCATACTATTGTATCAGGTTGTCATTGACCCGCTATGGGCATGGAAAGAATAGTCTCGGCCTCATGCGGAAGAAACAGAGATTGCATAAGCGAAACATTCCACATACCAGATTGATTAAACAGGTTACTAACCTTTAAATTGCAGTCCCCAGAGATTGGATTCACTGTCTTAAAGCTCCATGGCACTGGCAACCATTTATCACTCCAAACTTTAATGCTTTCTCCATTTCCTACTCTCCATCTCAGTCCCTGCACCAATAAATCTCTGCCCCATAATAAACCAGTCCACATCATCGATGCTCCCGGGAAGCTTGTTGCACCAACCCAACTAGAATCAGAGAAGTACTTAGCTTGTAAAACTGAATGAACCAGAGAAGCAGGATTGGTGGCAATACCCCACACTGTTTTAGCTAGTAATGCTTGATTAAAGCCTTGAACATCTCTGAATCCCAATCCACCTAGCTTATTAGACCTGCACAATAGACTCCAGTTTCCCCAGTGTATTCCTTTTTTACCTTTGCCATCCCTCCACCAATACTTAGAGACTTTAGACTGGAACGATCTACACACACCTTTTGGGAGCTTAAAACATTCATTGCATAAGTTGGAATCGCTTGTGCCACAGATTTCACCAGAACCATTTTACCTGCTTTCGATAAGAACTTGCTTTGCCAGCCACACATATGAGTGTCAAGCTTGTCATTGGTTTTTTTAAACATTTGCTTCTTGCTCTTCCCCGCCACTGTTGGAAGTCCCAAGTAACGTTCATAGAAGGGAACGCAGGAGACAACCAGAAACTCTTGAATAACACTTTTTAACTCATTTGAGACTCCAGACAGGGGCGGAACCAGGATTAAATTATACCTTGGGCTAGATTTAAGATATCTCATCCTTCAAAGTTTGAGAACAAGTGTCAACAACACTAATCACCTTAAAGAATCGTTCTCTAATAAACCCTTCACAATCAACAAACCGAAGAATTATGACCATTTGCTCCTTATTTGACACATCAAGAGCTTCATCAACGAGGATGCAAAACTTAGAATCTCTCACTTCATCACGAATCTTGGCTCTTACTTTGTTGCCAAGAATATTTGCAATTTGTTTTTGAATTTTTGGAGATGTATACTTGACATTCCCCGGAGCATTGTCTAATACTTTGGAGAATTCAATATGCATTTTTTTAAAAGACTCCAAAACCGCATCAAAGTTACCACCATTGAGAGAATCAACCGATTTATCATGACCTCTAAAAGAGCATCCTTGCCGTGCCAACAACCTCACGGCCTCTATAGTAGCAACAAGTCTCAGCCTATTATTTGCTGCTTCTTGGGAGGATAATGTGTGAATCACCCTTTCTATATGCCTTGAAGGGTTTCTCAAATTTTCCCACTTTTGCATTGAAGCATTATGTATGGACATTACGCCTCGCACATGATATACTATGCCCGACTGCTTAGACATTATATTCTTCCAACCATTAAACCTAACTTCAGTGAAAGATGGATGTCGAGATGGATAATCATCAAACAAGAAACAAGGAAAACAATATGCTTTATCCTTCTCAAGAGAATACTCAAGCCAAGACCATTGTTTAAACCATTTGTAACAAAATCTTCGTCATTGACCTCCATACCAAGTAGAGGGAAAATTGCTTAAATGAGGTTGACACGGTCCATGTACCACATAAACTCTTTGAATATTGTCTTGTTCATTCAAAGGATATGTACCTATAGGACGACGTTTTCCTGGGTCTCGCTCAAGTGATGTAATATCATAATCTTGATCACCTTCAATCCCAATTCCTTCATTTTGATCATCAATTGATGGAATCGATGGAGAAGGGCTTAAAATATCATTCACGGAATCCCCAATGGAATCAGTAATATCCACTCCATTTCCACTTTCAATCTCATGATAATCATTCTCACTAATACTCGAAGAAGTGCCACTCTTAAACCATGAAAACAAATTCTTATAACGCTTGGGATTCCGGTTATCCGTCATGATATTCAATACACCTATAATGAATTATAGACGAAAGCACATGTTTAGATAAGCTAAACTAATGCTGGTTTCAACTTCACTCTCTTATTCTAAACAGAAAGAACAACCAAACAAGTGAACAACTAATTTGCCACTCTCAATATATATAGAACAACCAAACCAAACTAATATATATAGAACAACCAAATATGTATAATTTACCACTCTCAATATATATATAGTGCTATTCTCACTATCAATTAATTTAAAGAGTCTAGACCATATAAAACTAAATTCTCACAAATTCTAACAATTACTAAATATGCTTTTGGATTACTAAAAATGAATCTTCAAAAACCCTAACTTTTGGGGGTTTAATTTATCAAATAATTTAAAGAGTCTAGACTATAGAAAACTAAATTCTCACAAATTCTAACAATTACTAAATATGCTTTTTGATTACTAAATATGAATCTCCAAAAACCCTAACTTTGGGAGGTTTAATTTATCAAATAAGAAAGAACTCAAGAAAGAAAGAATTGTTTACCCCGGCAGAGCAGCAGGGGCGGCACCGCGGCACTGTGGCAGCCTGGCAGGAGCGGGGTGTCAGGGCGGAGGCGCGGAGGTCGGCGGCGGCGGTTCTGAGAAGGCAGCTTGGGGGGTTTCTGAGAAGTGAAGTTTTGTTTTTTTGGGGGGAGGGGTGGGTTGTGGGTTTTTTTGGGGGGAACTGAGAAGAACAGAGAGAACAGAACAGAGAGAACAGAAAAGAGAGGTGTCGGGGTGACTTCTTGTAAATAATTTTTTTTTTTTTTTTTTTTTGCCTTTTCCAAAAACACCTTGGGCTGAAGCCCATGTTGCCATGGGCTGGGTCCGCCCCTGACTCCAGGCCCAAAAGATTGCTGATTTTTGAAAGGTAATACATTGTCCTGCCGCCCTCTCATATAGCAGCAAACATTGCTCAACTAAGACCACTTCCTCCATTAATGCATTTGAAAAGATCATTCTATCATCTGCAAACAACAAGTGGGAAATGACTGGAGCTCACAATCCCACAGACACACCATTAATCTGACCCTCACACCCAGCTCTTTGCAGTAAACTAGATAGTCCCTCTGAGCACAGCAAGAACAGAAAGGGAGATAAAGGGTCTCCCTGGCGCAGCCCTCTCGAGGGAGAGAAACATCCAACCGGCTGCCCCTGCCATAAAACTGAAAAGCTCACAGACTTCACACATCTCATTATCAGATTAACCCACTGCACCTCAAAACCCCAACTTCAGCATCACATTTTCCAGGAAGCTCCACTCAACTCTGTCATAGGCCGTGCTATTATCAAGTTTCACGACCATTTTGGGTGTTACCAGATTTTTATTGGCTCTGATTGTGTGGACCACTTCAAAAGCTGTAATGACATTATCATGAATTTGTCTTCTTTTCACAAAAGCACTCTGAACTTTGTTTTTAATTGTGATAAACTGAATTTTATCGTTTGCATTTACTAATTGAGAATGCATTTTAAGCTAGGGAAACATTTTTTTTTTTTGGATAAGCGAATTAAGGCTAGTAGAAAATTTATTAATAACATAAGGATGAGAGGAGTATGCAAATTCCACTTCCTAGAACAATCAACCAAGAAAATGAAAACAAGCAAACAGTATAAGAAAGAACCACAATTATAACTAAAAGCTACGTAAATAAACTGAAAAGGCAAAATCTCTAGCATAGGGCTCTGTGATAAACTCTGAGGAGTCACGCCCCGAATTTTGAATAGATAAAATTCAAATTCGAAAACGTGATAATTCAATAATTTCAACTATTTAGAAAATAGATTACAATTTACTAAGTATTAAAGAGTCCAAAGAAATGCGACTCCGGCGAACACAATTATTACATCAACATTCTTTACACAAGTTGTAAAATATCGGACGATATGTAATTGTTCAACTCATGTCTCATTACGCACAAGAAAACAAGCTAAAAAAAATAGGATTATGTCTACTCGCCGCATCTATCAACCGCCGCTCTAACTCTGCTAATCATCACCTGCACGACAAACCCCTACACCATGGATTGGTGCACCGGGTTGTAAACAACGAACTCGGTAAGCTTTTAAAGCTCGTATGAGTAAACTACGTTAGAACAAGACAATAGCGCGACATAATAATTTCTCAACAAGAAAATAATGAAACAACAACAAGTTTCATACTTAAGAAGAACGAGATCTTCAACACAATCAAATGAGGACAACATAAGTTTTTCTCCTGTAAAAATGTATTCATGGGTTCGCCAATACTAAGTCATCCCTCATGCAATACCCAACAAAACATGTATTCATGAGTTCGACAACACTAAGTCACCCCCCATGCAATACTTGACAAACATACTAGAGCTCTACTAATCGTCCCCACTAACCGGGCCAAGGCATGGTTCCCGATATAACTGTCAACACCACTAAAGCACAAGTTCCAAAATCTAGCAAAACAACTCTAACAAAATATAATCATCGAATCCTCTACTACATTGAAATCACTCAAAATAACTCTCCAACATCATTGTATTCAAATTCATAAACGCACACACCGTTATTGCATCAACAAGATATAAAGTTCACACAACTTCATATCTCTAGGCAAGAATACTCGCTCATAAATAACCCACTAACATTATCCATAAATAGTCCATATACACGAGAAATTCCTTTAAAATCATTTCACATTTAAAACATTTTTTTATTTACCCATGGACCGTAGATGAACAAATCCATATCATTTAAAAGTAAAATTTATTTGTATAAAAATATTTTCATAATTTAGTGATAAATAAAACTATTTTAATAACACAATTTAAACCTGGATCACGTGAGGTTTATTCACACAACACAAATAAATCACGCTCCCTTACCACATATATCCACTTGATTTTTGATATAACAATTCTATGACCGAGGCAATTCACCTAATCCAAACATGTCACCCCGATTTTTATTTCACAAATTCCACAACCTCAATACATCTATATTTCACGTAATTATATATATACGTAGACATTCATTCAGGAATAGTCCACTACTACCAACTATAGTCATTGATTGTAAAACACTTTTAAAATCATTTTTATATTAAAACCATTTTGTTTTTACTTACCCATGAACTGTAGTCGATCAAGTTCATATGATTTAAAACAAATATATATATATATATATTTTTTTTTCATAAAACAATTTCACATTTAACGATTCAATAACTATTAAGTAACTTGTTCATGAGAATAATGTGAGGTTTACTCACCTTAATTACTCCCGCTGCGTCTTCAATCTCGTAAATGTGAGATACTCACGCTCCGTCAATCACCTAATCACAATAATCGAAAACTTAGTTATTAACTCAAATAAGCCATATTACAACTTGCATCGAACGCCTAACCCTTAATCCGGAGAATTGCCAACACGAAACAATTCTCCTTCCGAGCCTCTCAAGACCTCCGCCATAACTTACACCCTGGGATAGGGCACCAAACAACAATTCCAGAGTTCATGCTCCCACAAATTGATACCCACAAAGAAATAGACTCATAAAAGCTTAACATGCTCATACGACAACCAAATCTATCGAATTATATACCCACGTGCTCGTCACTACGAGCACAAGATCATACAGTGCTTTATAAACAACCAGACGCACCGCCACACACTGCACTAGGCGGCTGCGCGTGTGACCCACCCGCCGTCTCCTAAAATGACGAAACTAACATCACCTAACTTCTAAAATGAAGATTAAAAGCAATGGAACACTCCAACACCTGCATCGAGCCTCAACTCGGCTGAGAGCGGCCAAATCAACGCCGCCAAGGTGAATCTCGAATCAGCCCCTTCTATGCTTTGAATTGGGCTTCAAGACTTGCATGGTTGCACTCAGGAGGGAGGGGACATCAAGAGAGGAGCAGCCCCGCGTCAAGCTGCTGCCAAAACATGTCCGAAAACTTCTGCTGACCATAACTTCTTCATACGACCTCCAAATTACGTATGCCGCATGTTTACAAACTCGTATTGGCGAGCTCTACAAATTTCGTGAAGGAAACTTCTCAAAAAACCGAACGAATAAAAATCAACTCCTTGACCCCTTAAAAACGTTCTTTATTAAAATTCTTCCGAAATATTCGCCCCGCCCTCAAACCGCTATATTTCACTAACGTCCAACTTTAATAATTTCAAATAAACCTTCAAAATTAATAACGAATTTTCGGGATATTACACATCTGACCAAGATGAGTCGCTCCATAATCAGCCAATCTATCTGCTACCCTATTCCCTTCTCTATAACTATGAGATATCCGACAGTTGAATTGTTTAACTAAGTGCAAATAATTCAACCAGGAAATTCGAATCTTCTAAGGGATAAAAAGAGGAAAATGAAAATAATGAATTACCAAAGTGTAGTCCGTCTCAAGCCATATTTGAGTCCAATGACGATCTAAAGAAATCTGCACTGCTTCCATTACCGCTAACAATTCCACCTCAAGAGCACTTTGAGCAGAAGCATTTGAGGAAAAAGCACTCTGAAAACACCATTACCATCCTGGAAAACGATCCGCCAATTCCTGCTTGAGTCTCACATTGAAATAACCCGTCAGTGTTTACCTTCAACCAAGAAAAAATGGGGCTAATTCTTAACTCATTAATCAAGGGACAATTCCAAATTACAAATTTACAAACGCAAAACCGTTGGGTAAATATGACAAAATAGAAAGAGTGAGGAGATCGACAACTCACTAATCTACCGACCGGAGACCCCACATATGAAAATATAAAATATAAATACAAACAAATCTATCGCATTGCTAACATTGTTGTCTCCATCGCCCCCAACAACCAAAAGTAACTGATGACAAACAAATCCCAATGCACAAACCATGTGGAAACCCACGACTAAGAAAAAAAAACACTCTCAAAATAACACCATACAATACACCATTGAACTCAAGTCATGAAGGAGTTGTGGCTGACGAGAGAGGACCGAAAACCAAACCCAAGGACTAAAATCAACGAAAATAGAGGTGATGAATCCACGCTTGAGCAGTCATAATCTAATAGGTAAGAAGTAACGTCCGAGCTAACAAGTGCACGACGTCACTATGTGCCTCTGTATATTGGTTGCTGCAAAACCGATATAGCTGCTCAAGAAGTTGGACTAGCGGCTCCCCCGACCCGGTACCATCAATATTTCCTTGAGGGTACGTTTGTTACCCAGAATTGTCTAAGTCAGGACTATTTCTTATAACAGTCCTCGACTATGCAAGCTTGGGATTGTACTGCAGTAATCCCTAACCCAAGTTTGGTACTGCTTCGGACTAAATAACAGAACAGTCAGAATAGTCCAATCCCACGTTTGATGATGCACTAGACTAAATTTTGTTACTCAAATATGTTGTTGTTGTTATTTTGCCGGTGCAGCTATAACCATTTTCATATGCTAGCACAAAGCATCAACATGAGTAACAGTTATAATTTTAATAGAAACAAAATAGGAAGAAAATTATGATGAAAAGAGAAAGAAGAAGATGTTGACACCAGTTATGACAAGAGGTTGAAATCTCATGTTGCAAGAGGTAGATCAGATGGTGCAGTTGAGCTGAATTCATACCACATAATGAAATAAATGGCTTATTCGTACTCAAATTATAACAGCATCTCATATGAAAGTAATAAAATTATTGCCAACAATATCCAAATCTCTTCCAAATCTAAGAGAAAATGGCGGGAACTGATAGCCAACTTACAATCCAACCATAATCTATTGATACACAAAGCTATCATCATTCGGCCAACAGACCAACTCTCTTTGTTGTAAATACAATTTACATTTTGACCAGCCAGAAGTTCACAGACATGGACATTAGCGGTCTTCCCGTTGAACTGCATTGGGGCTGGAGATCATGTCCATCATCATCTTCTCTGGTGAATCTTCCCAGTTTGCAAATGTTTTCAAGTCGATCTGCAAAAGACGTCGAGCTTAGAGAGCTAAATTAACTCCATAGATGCAATATATTGACCAAGTCTGATGAAGGTGGATCACCTTTCGTCTTTGCTCAGTGAAAAGTTGTTCCCTATTCTTATATGAATCCTGCACATCCTTTGCACCTCCCCCACCAAGTCCCCAAATTTCAACCTTTGTGATCAAAGCATCGACAGGTAGGAACCCTGAGTTGTACAAATTAAAGTTAGAAATTAAATCGGGTTACCTTATTAGTCATTCTTTCTAGTCACAGCTTCAAATAATCCAAGGATTAGATAGTTATGTCTGCACTCATTGCAATATTATGATTATACCTGATCAGGAAAGAGGGAGCCAGATTGATATGTTTTGTCACCTTCATAATGGTGAACTGTAACCTTAGAAAAATCCTCATCCACAAAAACTCTCTCATTTCCCAAACTTCCACCAAATCCTATGCCAACAGGCTTCGGCTTCGCCTCGTACACCTTGTCAGTGGGATGGAGATGGCTATACACAAAGTTCCTTTCCTTTCCTGTCATTGGTCAGAGTTTACATGGTTAGTCTCACATACCTACTCAACCATTTCTATGAAATGTAGCACTTCACTTACCAGTAGGTGGATACACATGAAAGACTGGACTTATAGCATATAGACATCCTGGACTTCCATAGAAGAGATCCCTATTCTCAAAACCTTGATGTGTGAGAGCACCTATAATCCAATTTCTTTTATTGGCACTACCATCTTCTGAGGTTGCAGAAATTAGAACAAGCAGTGGACCTTGGTAACCTTGAACATTAGACCAGAATCTATTCAACCCTCTCCCATGAAGATGTGACCTACATATTATACCATAGATGCTAAATAGACAATACACGAACTGAAAGATATGGAACACAATTACTCACAAAATTACTGATACAGATGAAAACAATGGGAATAATACATATCTTTCTTTAGTTCTCAGCCCTCTCAGCCCACAGAAACTTGTAAATAATATAAAGCAAATGCACTTTCTTCTCAACTAGTTTGCTGAATCCCAAGGATTAAGGTCCTCCTTTTCAAGAGGAAGAAAAATGAGAACACTATACCAAACATGTAAGAACAAGTACTAGAAGTTACAAATGGCCTGGTGATGATGAAGTTCAAAGAATCAAATGCAGTAGTATTTGAAAACAGAGGACCACATATTCAGCCTTTCTTTGTAGCAATCACGATTAGATTTCCCAAAACAGACCAAGAATCTTTGTAGCAATCAAGCTACCCAGACCAAGAATCATTAATCAATCAATCACACAACCCATAATAAACTGTAAGTAAATCGATCTATATGAACCCATACCAGATCAAGAAAAAAAAAACTTGGAACCGATCTATCTTAAGACAGAGCAGGGTTGAAGAGGGAGAGTGAGACGGAGAGGAGAGAGATAACCTGAAATCGAGATGAGAAATCGAGAGCTGATGAGTGAGATTCGCAGGGAGATAGCTCTGGCGTGAGAGGAGCTTCCGGAGCGAAGAGGTTTTCTTCTTGAGCGAGAGCTACGAGAGTCCCCCCAATTTTGGGGCCGCTCTATAAGCCGAGATTTGAGGGACACGGGGACTGTGTTAGCTCATTAATTGTACTCCCGCATATCCACCAAACGTGGGTTTCGGATTATGTATTTGTATAAGACAGTACAGTCCAGTCCCATCCCACGTAACAAACATACCCTGAAAGTATCGTTTGTTCAGACTACAAATAATATGTTTACATACTATCGGAATACTGCGCGTGAATTTTAAAATTTGATATTTCCAACCTCTAATTTTCAAGGTGTATCATAACTCCTCTAGAATCCATAAATAATTTCACGTTCTTTCTTTGAATCATTTTCTTTTGAAATTTTATGGAGATGAAATACTAATTTTAGGAAGGTCTCGATTTCCTCACAAATCAATATTTTAGTCACAAAAGGATTAAGGATGCCACAGGTGACGGCCGGGTCCCTTCTCAAAAAAAAGGATGCCACAGGTCAAAACCGGCAGCACTGTAAAATAATGTAAATTAATCAAAAGGCACACGACTCACGTAACTACTCACGTCACTGAGAATGTAAATTGCTTATGAGCCATGCATTTACATCACTGCTTCAAAGTTTGTTCTCTACTTCACGCTGAAATCTATAAATACCCAAATGTGTCTTCCATTCATTTCCAGACCAGAACAACTCAAACTCCAATTACTTGAAGCACTCACATTGCAAGATTACAAAGATGGCTAACCAAACTCCCACACTTCCTCTTCTTACTCCTTACAAGTTGGGAAAGTTTGATCTTTCTCACAGGTACTCTCTCTCTCTCTCTCTTGTTTGTTTTAGAACTTAATTGATATTGCTAAAGAACCCAAAAACATATTTTGGTCTTCTCATCTACTACATTTGGAATTGGGTCATTTTGTTTGTGCATGAATTGGTCACAATATGATCTGGTGATTCTGGTCATCTGGATCATTGTGTTTGTAGAAAGTTCCAATTCAACCAGGAATGAGAAAGTTTACTGCTTTAGTATATATAAAGTCTTGCGTTGTGATTGATCTATTGATATACTTTCCTGAGCTTATTCTACAGTATAGAATCATGATGTTGCTAAGACCCAAAGAATGTTGGGTTTAAATAAATCTGTGTTCGTGACTTGGTGTTTATGATTTGCCATGATATGATCTGGGTTTGGTTCTGTAAACTTAGAAGACCAGGTGTTTGAGAAAAGTCTCAATTGAGAGTATCAGGTAAATGGAAAAGTTTACTGCGTTTTGTGTATTGTAAATGGAATGTTTCACTGGTAGCTCAACCATGGGTTGGTTGCTATTTAAGTTTGAGCGAACAATGGAGATGATAATCTTGAACCTTGATTGGCTCGGTTTGTGCTGTTGTTATGTAACATTAGCATATTCTCATCACTTCTAAACTTAGATGAGCAATTGTTTGCCGAAAGTCCCATTTGGTGAACAGACAATGAAAAAAGTTGACTGCTTTTGTATTTTCTCATATTAGTTTAGATATGCTTGTTAGCTCACATTACTACAAAGGTATTATTTACTGGTAGATTGACATCTTCTGCCACCATGCATTTGTTCGATCTTTACGCGTGTATGAACATTGGAGACCTATAAGTAGAAGGGGATCTTCTGCCAGATGGGGATGGTACATGTGTGTGCTTATAAGTAGAAGGGTCTGTTACAACTAAACAATGTCCGCTTTGAATTCATTGCTGGATTTCTATTTTAGTTGCAACTGACTAAAAAAAGTATGTGTCCTTTTGCCTTGAGCATTTCATAATCCAGTCCATTTTATGTTGGCGATGTTTCATATTTTGTTCCGTTTAGATAGTATGATAAGAGCATCTCCAGCAGTGATGATAAATTTTTAGCTAAATTTGGCACATTCTAAATTTAGAGTAGTCTTTAATTTTTAGCTAAAATTTTAGCAGCATTGTGTCATCTCTATCAAATCTAAGAGCTAGTTGTGTAATCTCTATCAAATTTATCACTGGTCATGTGGATGTAATTCCACAGATACTGCCTATGTCTAGTAAGAAAGTATTGATGGTTGTGGTATTAAGCATTTTTGTTTATCCATTCCAGAGTTGTTTTAGCGCCAATGACTAGACAGAGATCTTATGGAAATGTTCCTCAGCCACATGCCATCTTATATTACTCTCAGAGAACAACCAGAGGGGGTCTTCTCATAGGTGAAGCCACTGGAGTTTCTGACACAGCACAAGGGTAACTTTAAGAACAACTATCAAATTTCTTACTGTAAACTATGAAATCACAGGATGCAGTACAATCTGCAACTTCCCCATTCCAAAATTTGACGCTTTTTTGTTTCTTTCATTTGTGAAGGTATCTAGATACTCCTGGTATATGGACAAAGGAGCAAGTCGAAGCATGGAAACCCATTGTCAATGCTGTACATGCTAAAGGGGGTGTCTTATTCTGTCAGATTGTGCATGTGGGAAGGGTTTCAAATAGTGGTGCGTTTCTGACTTATACCCTTATGACTTGTTAGACTAGTGAAGCATTTGTAAACTGAATGTTCTTCCGTATTTATTAGGACATAAAGTTTGAACGTGGAGAAGTTTGATAAATAAAAATAACTCAGAATTTAGAAATAGTGTAGCATCTGCTGTGCCTCATAAAAGTGAATTACGGTGGCTGATGATATCCAGTTTCTAAGATGTGAGACTGTCAGATTGGTATCTTTACCATCTTCTGGCAAGTCAGCCTGGAGAATAACATGAATATAGGATATGTTTGATTGGGTCCAGAGAACCTGCAAGCATACTTTACTATATGATCTAACCTATCCTATTATAAACTTCTTTTTCACCAGATATATTAGTTATCAACGTTACTTCTGCTACGGGGCCGTTATAGATCAATGGATTAATTTATTCCTTCAATATAATATGTTGTGTTTTGATGGTGATTCTATTCCTCTTTGCTTATAGGCTTTCAGCCAAATGGGCAAGCTCCAATCTCATCTACTGACAAGCCCCTTACACTAGCTAATGGCATTGATGCTGAGCAATTCACACCTCCAAGACGATTAAAGACAGATGAAATTCCTCAAATTGTCAATGATTTTAGACTTGCTGCAAGGAATGTTATGGAGGCTGGTAATATTTTTTTTAAAAGTTGAATCAAGTAAATTTTCATGTCTTTTTACACAATATATCAAGTTGGGGTGCCAAACATATCTTATTAGAATATAAAAATGTTGCAGTAGAAATTAAAAAGTACGAGTCTTCTATGGATATCCATCTCTTAATTTCACTACGTCATATGTTCAATCAATTACCTTTTCGTTTTTGTTATTTGGGGAATGACAAGTTTCAGAACTTTTATTAAACTACTATTCTTGTTTGTCGATGTCATAGGTTTTGATGGGGTAGAGATTCATGGTGCACATGGTTACCTTATCGATCAGTTCTTAAAGGATCAAGTAAATGATCGAACAGACCAATATGGTGGATCTCTGGAAAACCGTTGCCGGTTTGCACTAGACATTGTTGAAGCTATTGTCAACGAGATAGGAGCAGATAAAGTTGGAATTAGATTATCTCCATTTGCCAATTTTATGGAATCTGGAGATTCTAATCCAAAGGAATTGGGCCTTTATCTAGTCAATTCCTTGAACAAATATGGAATCCTGTACTGCCATATGGTTGAGCCAAGATGGAACTCAGGTGGAAAGAAAGTTGAAAGTCCCCACAGTCTTGTACCCATGAGAAAGGCTTTTAATGGTACCTTCATCGCTGCTGGTGGTTTTGACAGGGAAGATGGGAACAATGCTGTGGTTGAGGGCCGTGCAGATGTCATTGCTTTTGGTCGATGGTTCTTGGCTAATCCAGATTTGCCCAAGAGATTTGAGCTTAATGCCCCTCTAAACAAGTATGACAGAAGTACTTTCTATACTTCTGATCCAGTTGTTGGTTACACTGATTATCCATTTCTTGAGACCACTGCTCAAGTATGCGGCTGTGTATGAAAGGTTGACCTCTATTTTAGTGTTGCATCTGCTTTAAAGATTTCGTGTTACTTCTATGTTTTCTTTCACGGTATCTACTTTTATAAATCGAAATAGTAAATACCAAATTGCAGAGGCTGGTTAAGGTTACAATAGAGTGCTCAATTCGTATAGTGTAGTTGTTTGATGTTGTAAGTTGTGGTACACTGCAAGTGCCCTGTCAAGTGTACGTGAAAATTTGCCAGATGAATTCAATAAGTACTGTACTGTCTACTGGACTCCTGTTTCTCTGTAACTTAATAATGAGAGATTACTCAGAAAACTGTAACTTCGGAACTTTGTTTCTGTCTGTGGTCAACTGGATTTTATTGTTCGCATTTAGTATTTGAAAATGCATTATAAGTTACACCTGGATGCTAGTCCTATAACTTCCACTTTTGCATGATCATGATTCTTCATCATATTAGTTCAAACCACTATTTGAGATTAACGTTTGTCTATCCTGGTGATTGGTGAGCTTTGTAGCCAAATTTTCCGAAGTTTAAACTTCCAAATAATTATTGATTTTGAATTTGGGCAGGTAGTGAAGGAAGCAAGCAATATCTCTTCCAGATTCCAGACACACATGAACCTGTTTGTCTAGATTGTTGGGGTTGGGAATGGAGATAGTTGAGTACCATGAGCGTTGCTGAGATTAAGTTTTGTCTATCCTGGTGATTGGTGAGCTTTGTAGACAAGTTTTTTTTTTAATTTAACTTTGAAAGAAATAGTGATTGTGAATTTGGGCAGGTCTAGACTGTCTAGATGGTGAAGGAAGCAAGCACATATCTCTTCCAGATTCCAGACACACATGAACCAGTGTGATTGTTTCACAGGTAGATGTTCCTCTTCTCTTATGGGTCAAATTGTAGTTCCCCCTGAACCTGTAAGAGGTTGGGACATTTCATTTCATGAGGAACTGCTATCTGCTCTTGGTTGCAACTCCTGGATCGGTTGAAGCATTTAGGTAACTTAGGAGGGGATTTATCAGGTAAGTAGGGGAGTTTTTGGCTCTTGGTGCCTACAGAATGTAGAGAGACACACCTGATCTTTTGTTCATAATTATCTTTTTCAGGATATATTTGATGCAAGTTCATTTCTTCCCCTTATGTGTAAATTGATATTTCATTTGCAAAAGTATTTTATAGTTCCATGAGGAGAGTTCAAAACTACAATTTTGTGTTAATATTTACCAGTAGCAAGATTGCTTTTTAAAATTACCACTAGCAAGTTTCCATTCAAAACTAACAGAATCCGTTAACTCGTAAATTACAAAATTACCCTCAGAAAATCAATACCACTGAGCCTCAGAAAATCAATATCACTGAGCCTCAGAAACCAAAATATTCTAATGCTACTGACCTTTAGAAACTTTACCTCTACCGTCCTCCGCCGCGATTCCAATGTTACTGACCCTCAGAAACTCCGTCGTCCTCCGCTGCCCTTCCAATATCACTGAGCCTCAGAAACTCCGCTGTCCTCTACCCGCTCCAATACTACTGAACCTCAGAAAATCCACCTCCGCCGCGCTTCCTGAGCCAGATCTGATTAGATCTCAACCATAACCAACACACAAAGCAAAAAACCCAACACACAAACTCAGAGAGAGAGAGAGAGAGAGAGAGAGAGAGAGAGAGAGAGAGAGAGAGAGAGAGAGAGAGAGAGAGAGAGAGAGAGAGAGAGAGAGAACTGATGACGGCGATGGACGTGAGGAGCTGGAAAACAGATCGGAACTGCCTCGCGCCTCGCTCGCTGCTTCGCACCTCCACCCTCGCTCTGCCATCGCTTGGCTCGTCGCCGCTCGCCGCCTCCAATCAGATCAATTGGGGTTTAACATTTTTTGAGAAAATATGTGGATATATATATATATATGTATATATATATGTGGTATGGGTTGTAAATTATAAATTTTCAGGATTATTTATATCGATCATTAAACAGTAAACGGGTTAACAGTCCATTACTATTAATTCCTGCTGATAGTATAAAAAAATCTGATCTTGCTATTAGTAAATATCACCACCAAATTGTAGTTTTGGGTAATTATGTAATGAAAGTATTGTACTGCACAAGAACTGTCAACAAGAAGAACAACCACCACAAAACTTATCCCAGAACAATTCTGATACTCATTTATATGTGAAGCTATTCAGGTATGCGTGGTCTTTGAAAAAAGGAGTGAGCTGAAGCATAGGAAATTTGACACCTTTAGTTGATGGTCTTTGTGTTAAGGTTGCTGTTTCTTCTATCAGATTTGGCAGGAAAGACAAAGAAAGAAGTCTCAAAGAGTGGTAATGCACCTTTATAAATTCTCTTGTATCATACAAACTTACATAGACCCAACCATAAATGAGAAGATAAACCACAGGAAGCATCAGGAATCAGATTTTCTTGTCAATTCAAGGTGAGGTGACACATATTCAGAGCTAGTGTAGTGTGAAATATAAGATATACGTATATAGTTCTGTATGATGGTATTGTTGTTAACCCTGGATTGGTAATATCCTAGGGTGGTGTACTTGATTGTTGAAACCATGGTATTCTGAACCAACCTATACAGAAAGGTGAAAGTTGGCTATGTCTGAATTTCTTCAGGTCTTAGTTCTGTTCAGAAATGTGATCTATCTCTTATTACATACAGGTGTTCAGTCGAGTGGGCATGTCCTGGATTGTGTGGGAAGGTCTAGACTGTGGAGAAGGTGAAGGAAGCTTGCAAATATCTTTTCCGGATTCCAGACAAATGAAACGGTCTGATTATATATCACAAGTCTAGATTGTGTCCTGCTCATTGGTGTTGCGGCACCAGCAGAGAGAGATGTGCCTAGAGTGCCATTCTGAAGAAGAGAGAGCGCCGAGTCTAGACTTCTCATCACCCAGAATACAAATGACGTATATGGTCGTATCTGTGTTTGATTAATTAACACTTACCAGTTCATCACTCTTTCGCTATAGTTGTTGAGCATTAATTTGGTAGCTTCTTCCCTGTATTCGGAACACCCGTGAATGCAATCTGGATAGTCAGGTAATGTTTAGAACTTTAGATTAATGATCACAAAAGATCGATCAGAGCTAAGTCTTCATTCCGTTGGTTAATTAGTCAAGTGAAAATCACTATAAAACATAAAATACATGAACACAAAAGTAGACACATAAGAAAATATAGATCGAGGAATATAGCCTATATATTAGCCCAATCAGTAGAAATCTGCATATATATACAACGCCTAGCTACTATCGATTTCAAAGGAGGCCGGGAGGACCAGCATTCCTGTAAAATTATCCCCTACAGCCCTACTATATATTATTATTCATAAGAGAGAAAAATAGACCTAGCAGGTGACATACAACCTCAAAAGGCTGAAATCTTAATATAATTGGTGAACTCAGATGTCGTAAATCACTTGGAAAATGAATTCATACGTCCAGATTGCAGAGGAACTCCCAGTGAGAAACTCCCATCATCACTTGTATGCCTTCCCTTCATGTGGAATTCCACTGCGTCCCACGAAAGCTGGTCGACCCAAACCAAAATCAGCATCATATATAGGCAGCGAAACCCAGCTATTTATCCCAAGATTAGGGCTCTTATAGTAATGACCGCGCTCTGCGAGCAAGGCTAGCTGGACAGATGATACTCTTCGGATCAGAAGCGGCGCCAGTGACTTTTTTGAACAGTGGAGGAGATGCATGGTATTGGACATGATGGTTGTTGTCAAGGTAAGGGGAAGTAGGAATTGAATATACCTAGGGCTTTAAGAACAATAAAAATTTACCTTACGAGGTCCGCTCATTTCGAACTCAGCAATTACATCATTATTATCAATATTATCCGCATATGTCATTTCAATATAAACAACCATTAAATCATCAAGAAAATTATCATTCATCTTATTTTTAAGTTTACTTTTGATGATGTTCATAGATGAGAATGTTCTCTCTGTAGTTGCTCTAGAATCTAGAAGAGTCAAAATAAGACAAATTAATCGATAAATCATGAGATAAAGTGATGACTTACTGAATTCAACCAACCGTCGACACAAATCAGTTACAGAAGTTGTCTTTGCAAATCTTGGATCCTTCTGAACATCTGCTACAAATAAAACACACTCCAAATCTAGAGCAAGCATATACACTACCAGATCGGACAGAATAGTCGACGAAAAAAATTTCGTCTACTATGCCAAATTTTCGTCGGTTATTCCTTCTACCGACGAAACTTTCATCAGCTAATTCGTCGGTAAAAGGGCGTCGGTAAAACGAATGGCCGACGAAAATAACGAAATCGTCGGCCATTCCAAAATTATCACCGACGAAAATTTATTTTGTCGACCAAACCTTGGCAAAATATCCGACGAAATTCGTCGGATATTTTCGAGTATGGCCGACGATATCGTAAACTATAGCCGACGAAAATTCATTTTGTCGACCAAACCTTGGCAAAATATCCGACGAAATTCGTCGGATATTTTCGAGTATGGCCGACGATATCGTAAACTATAGCCGACGATATCTTCTGTTTCGTCGGCTATTTGTTCTGAAATATAGCCGACGATTTCATCTATTTCGTCGGTTATTTTGCCGGAATATATTAATATTTTAAGAGGCATTAATTAGTTATAGCCGACGAAATAATGTGATTTTCGTCGGTTATAAAAGTTATAGCCGACAAAATTTGGTAAAAATCGTCGGCTATAGCACTTATAGCCAACGAAATAATGGCAATATCGTCGGCTATTCTTACATTTTGGGAAAAAAAATTAAATTAATTTCTAAATTACCATTCCAAGCAACCTGCAATTCACAATGACAATCCATGCATTTACACCACAAGAAACACGTCTAAATGACTTATTTAATTTGTTCTAATATACATAAAATATAACCCTAATCATCACCTAAAGCACTAAAGTCCACCACGTCATCCCCAACATCCTGCTGTCCATCATGCTCGTCATCTTGCTGAATGAACTCGGGAGCTCTCGGCATTGGAGGTTCATCTAACAGCTCAAACGGGGGCGGGGGTTCAAGGCCTTGTTGTTGTGCCGCGAACATAGCATACCACCAGTTTTGTTGGCCGGCGTAGTTCTGTCGCCGAATTCTCTCGCATTCAGCATGCCAACGCTCCATTTCCAAATGATACTGTTGTGTTTTGCGTTGTTGCTCCTGTGATCTGCGTTGTTGCTTCTGTGATCTCTGGAACTGGGCCGCCAATCTTGCATTTTCTTCTGCCAATCTCTGTATTTCCCCCCTCATCTGTTGGCTGTCCCCGCCTCCCCTCTTTTGAGCTCCCTTAGTGGTCTTCAGGACCCTTATTCCAGAACTTCCCAAACCCCGGCAGTAGTAGTCGTTTGACCGTTTTGGGAAGGCTGTGTCGAATATCCTCGCTGCAGTTTGGACATTCGATCGGTCGACCTGGCTCAGGGCTTCTTGCAGATCTTCCTCTGAAACAAAAGGTTGTGTCTCCCGAACTACTGCCTATAACACTTCTTCTTCGGCCCGGTTCACCCTCTCATGAAAAAAAAAATTTAATATTCTAACAAATATATAATTAAGTAAAATTAATAATTAAAATTTTAAAATCGTAATCAACGACTTACAAGCTCTTATGTCGCTAATGGATAAGCCTTCTTGAACGTACGGGTTGCTATCAGGATGATCTCTAAGCGCCTCCTCCTGATATTGTGAAAATGGCATAGAACCACACCATGATGGGGGGTTGTGTTATGGCGGCGGTTCGCAGAGTTTATCCGAGACCGTTCCTTCAAACAAATAATAAAATATTAGAAAAATACTTCAAAAAATATTAGTGTAATAATTATAAAATAATTAAACTAATAATTAAAATATTAACAAAATAAACATTTATAGTTAAGTTTAGTATTTACCTGCATAACTGGGTTGTTGAAGTCTACTGTCTTCAACCAACGCCACTCGTACTCCATGAACATGAACTCTCTTAGAGTACCCATACGACCATATTTGTCGTATTCGGTAAAGTGGGTACGGAGCTCGTTCTTCCACTCTTTGAACCTACGGAAAAAACAAAAGTGCATTAGAAATATTATTAATATCATAAAATATTTCAAATTATAAGATGAGGAATTCCCAACGTACCTCGAGTTCTGCCTCGCGTACGCCCAAACCTGCTTGTGTTCGGCAATCTCGAAGTATGCCTGAAAGATAATATTTTGAACATAAGTCATCACCAATCAACTGATGCTGCTCTCTAACTCGAAGAGATTGCACATTAATCTCCAAGGGCAAGACTGCATCATGGCAGTACATCAGAGCATATGGTGTAGTCCTTGTAGGAGTTCTTTTGGATGTTCGGTAAGCCCACAGAGTGTTATCTAATTCAGTATGCCATGTCCTTGGGTTGTCTTCAAGCATCCACTTGAGAATGGAGATAATCACCTTGTTACTAGCTTCTACCTGACCATTAGATTGAGCATAATATGGGAAAGAATGGAGAAATTGAATACCATATCCCTGCAGAAATTCTTGAGTCCTTTCTGCCATAAAAGCTGTCCCCCTGTCCGCCACTATACATTCAGGAATGCCATATCGACAAATAATATTCTAAAATACAAATAGGATAACTGTAGCGGCGTCACAATTCCGGACATGCACTGCTTCAACCCATTCAGTGAAGAAATTTGTTCCAATTAACAAGTATTTATGTTGGAGGGATGAATTTGGGTGGATTTCTCCAACAAAACCCAATGTCCAGCTTCTGGCGGACTAAGGCTTGATAATAGGTTATATGGGTATATTGGGGTTTCTTTGTATTGGCCCATGAATTTGACAATCAATGCAACCTTGCGCAAAACTGATATAGTCTTTAAGAATAGATGGCCAATAATATCCGTATCTACGAATAAGCCACCTCATATTTGGTCCACTCTGGTGCGAACCACAAACCCCAAGGTGTACCTCTCGCATGAGCCTTTTGGCTTATGTTCCATAGACACACCTAAGGTCAATACCATCTTCACCTCTGCGAAGTAACTCATCGCCCCAAAGTATCTGATCCGTCTTTCTGATGGTGCAGATGGGTTTTGTAAATATCGGATGATCGGTTGCCGTCAATCTGTATCAATTGGCTCAACTGTAGCAACCAACCACTCATCTCGTTGTTCTCGTCTTACGACAAAGGATGGCAAAGTTCTTCGTTCCACCTTCAAGATTCTTTCCTTAACTCCATGAGCCAAGCTAATGCCTGTTGCCAATTGGGCCAATTCATTGGCTGCAAAGTTCTTCTCGCGAGGAACATAGTCAAGCACCACATCAACAAATTGTTCAAGTAATTCTGATGCTCGTTCCAAATAATGTATCAGATGGAAAGAAAGACACTTATATACTCCAGTAAGCTGGTTGATGATCAATAAAGAATCACCATATACCTCAATTTCCCTAACATCCATATCTAACAGTAATTCCAAAGGACCTTGGATACAAATACCTGCACCTGCCAAGGTATCAGTACTACTGCCATCAAAGTATAGTATCCAAGTTTGAGTCCTGATCATGTCTACGGACCAACTTTGTTCTGGAATCTCTTCTTCAAGAGGGTGATGTAGCAAGAAATCAGCAATCGCCTGTCCAGTCATTGCCTTCAAAGGAGCATATTGTAAAGAAAATTCAGATAGGGCCAAAATCTACTTGCCAACCCTACCCCTCAAGATAGGTTTAGTAAGCATATACTTCACCAAATCAGTCTGAGCTACCACAATAGTGGTGAAGGAAAACATGTAATGACGAAGTTTGATACCGGCAAAGTACAGTGCTAAGCATAACCTCAATTGGTGAGTACCTAGTTTTTGCGTATAACAAAGTCCGACTAAGGTAAGAAACCGCATACTCGGTTTTCTTTCCTTCACTGGTTGTTTCGTCCTGAGCTAACAGACCTGCAATAGAACTGTTAGAAGCGGATATATGTAATTTGAGTGGGATTCCTGGTCGTGGAGGTCGTAACACTGGCGGGCTCGCCAGATATTCTTTAATCTTATCAAATGCGGCCTGATGTTTAGGGCCCCATTTGAAGTCTTCTCCTGCCTTGAGTTTCAACAGAGAGGAAAAATGAGCAATCTTTCCAGCTGAATTAAATATAAACCTTATGAGGAAATTGATCTTGCCCAACAAACTCTGAAGCTCCTTGTTTCTAGGTGCTGGAGCATCTAAAACGGCTTGTGCCTTATCTCCAGACACCTCAATACCCCTTTCATGCACCACGAACCCCAAGAAATCTCCTGCACGAACCCCAAACACACATTTTGCTAGATTCATTATGAGCTGGTGGGTTCTCATTCTGGTGAATACATCTCGAAGGTGGGTAATGTGATCCTTCTTCTGCTTTGATTTTACCACCACTTCATCAATATAAACCTACAAAATACCCCCCAGGATATCATGGAATATTAGATTCATAGCACGTTGATATGTTGCCCCTGCATTGGTTAGGCCAAATGACATACTGAGATATTCAAAAGCCCATGTAAAACCAGGACAGCGAAAAGCAGTCTTAGGGATGTCAGGCTCATAAATTAGAATTTGATGATAGCCAACCGTTCCATCCATGAAAGACAACACCTCATGCCCTGCCACTGCATCAACTAGCATGTCTGCAATAAGCATAGGGTAATTATCCTTTGGTGATGCAGCATTGAGATCTCTATAATCAACACAGACTCTGATCTTGCCATTCTTTTTCTTGACAGGAACAACGTTCGCCAGCCATTGTGAATATTGTGCTGGCCTGATAATTCCTGCATCAATCATGCTCTAAACCTCCTTCTTAACCGTTATTACGGTTTCAACATTCATCCGCCTTTGCTCCTGCATGACTGGTCTGAATCCCTCCTTGATAGGTAAACGATGGCAGACCAATTCCTTTGATAGTCCAGGCATATCTTGATATTTTTCCGCAAAGCAGTCTCTAAACTCTTATAACAACTCAATTAGTTGCTGCTTCAATTCTGGTTCCAAGTACTGGCTGATCCCGACTTCCATAGGTTCTTCAGCAGTGCCTAGATTAACTTTTTCCACTGGATCACGTACCTTAGGTGGAGTATCATCTAATGCTGCTGGGGCTGGTTGTATAGCCTCCACCTCTTCTCTAGTTGTTGTCTCGTCTTCATCGATACACTCGACTGGAGCGACTGCTTTCCAAGCCAATTGCTCCTCTCTGAAAATAGCCAAACGCTGCATCAGAGAAGCAAAGGCTTCTGTTTCCTCAATTGTGAAGTTGTCACTCATTGGCTTTATTTGGTAAGAAGTCGATGGAGACTGGCCTAGAATAATCTGATTTGGCCTGTGTCAATCCCCATTGAGCGAGATCAGTTGAGTTCACCCCAATTGGATGTCCTTTGTCATCAATACCCTCAATCCTGAGAGGTCTAATAGAGCCATAATAGTAGTCAACCCCAAGCGAGCAAACCGCTACTGAATAGGGGCGGTCATCCACCTTGATCAGGACCAAAATGTCGGTCACTGGATCCGACATGATCATCTCTTGATGCAATGATGATGGAACAGAAAGTGTCTTGTCCATCCAATCTCTCCCCAGGATCATACTATACGGGGCATTGGTTTCTGTGACAATAAGTCCCTGAAAAGCATCAGAAGTCCCAAGTTTTATTTTGAGCATTAAGATACCACTGGTTGGGATTACCGCACCAGCAATGCCTCTGACCTTCATAGTGGTACCTATAATCTTTTCCTTAGGAATCTTGAGCTTTTCCATAGTACTAAGTGTGATAATGCTCACCGCGGCTTCTGTGTCGATGAGAATTTTGTTAACTTTGAGATCTGCTACCTCTGCTGATACATAAAGAGGCTTGAGGTGTTGAGACATGGTGAATGTAGGTTTTGAAAACACCATGCTTAGCTTTAGAAGTTTAGCCAACCCCTCTGGCGGTTTGTGGGTGGATTGAGATATTTCTCCATCCATTCCCGTCACTACCTCATCTTGAGGTACTTGTATATGGTATACTGGCCTGTCCCTCTCTTCCTCTTGAATGAATTGAGAAGTAGGCACATGTGTTGGTAGTGCATAAGCAGAAAATAAGATAAAGGTCATGTAGCAATCCAACACCTCTGGGTCCAGCATTGTTACAGCCTAAAATGGCTTCATCCTCGTCCAAAAACCATGTTACAACCTAAAATGGCTTCATCCTCGTCCAAAAACTCGCCCTCATCTTCCAGCATTTCGTCATCCGCCCCCGGTAGATTTTCATTCGCCACCGAGTCCGAAGACTGGAATTTGGACTCACTTTCCGCTTTCCTCGGAGGTGGGTCCATACCTAGCTTTTGTGCCACGTATTGAGGCAAGGACATGCCGGGAGGAATACCCGAGGACTTTGACCGAGCCAAGATCATAACAGGTTTGGCTGGCTCTACCTTTGCTAGCTTGGATTCCTTAGCAACTGCTTGCTCCTCAGGAACCCCTGTTGGACCTGTACCTGTAGTGACACTCGCCTTTTTAGGTTTCCACTTCATGATAGTGGAGTCCCTCTTTCCTCCAGCCTTTGGGATGCTCTTTTTGAGTGTAGGATCTGATTGATTTGACTCCGAAAGCCTCTCGTGAACACTTTTTCTACGAGTCGGTGAAAAGTCTCTATTTCGTGCTCGGCGAGCCTCAACATATGTTTTAGCCTTGTAACACTTGTAAGTCTCCCGTATGTGTGCAACCGGAACCGAAAGCTCCTCTAGGGTTAACTCCCCCTTGTCCAAAGCATCCAGAGTTCTCTTTGCTTTGCCATACCGCTTCTGCATGTTCCTAGTCTGATTAGGAAGTACCTCCACAGCTTTACCATTCTGCTGTCGATACCACTAGTCAGTCTTGAGCTCTGACTTTGACGCTGGTGGAACATAAGGTTTAATTGTAACATCTTGATCCAATAATCTAGAAGGACCAGAAACTGGTACAGACTTAACCCCTGAAGGTCCTCGATCTGGCCAAGACCTCACCTTGCTGACATATGTCTCCTGTCCACTATGATGGTATTTCGCTTGCTTGTAAGCATCAGACCTGTATCGTTCCAGAGCTGGATGAGTTCGCTTGACCTTTTCTAAGGCTTTCTGTTCTGCCTCCTTAAGTGCAATCTGTAACTCTTCATATGTTATAGGCAGGTGACAACTTATTTTGCAACTAAGGCATAACTTAGAACACGGCACTAACACCATCTCTTCTTGTTCTGGCGGATGCTGGACATTATTGTTAGTTTGTTGTTTTGCTTCTGACTTATTCTCTTCGATGTCATTTACCCAAAACTCAGGGATAGAAGCCATCGCTTCTTTAGCAAACGTCAAAGTTCCATCATTCAACCATTCTTGAATCTGATCCATTAACGCAACACACCTGATAGTATAAGGTCATCAGAATGATGAAAAGTACAATAGGGTCCGCCACACACTGTTTCCCTATGTGGCAGGTGATTGTTATCAGGACTAACCATCCCCTCTTGAACCAAGAATTCCCATATCTCTAGGGCCTTATGTGCATCATATGTATAATTTGCGAACTTGGAAACCTGATTGCCGGGCACCAATTCTTGACATGGAATGGGAATAAATTCTATCACGTTCACATTAGGGAATGGCTTAGACTCTGTCCAAGTAGGTTCCTTGGCGGTTTCCACCTTCATGACACTATCATTAATCCATGTTTGGGTCTGATCCTTGAGCTTAACGCAATCTTTGGTATGGTGGTTATTCATGTTATGAAAGCTGCAGTATTTCTTACCCGCCATGTAGTCTGGCTTGGGAACAAAACCTCTTTCATGTTGAAGTCGCCCTTGTTTAAATAGCTCAAGCAAGATCTCTGGAGCCTTGTGTGCATTATAAGTATATGACTCAAATGCGGACTTAGTTGGTATGGAAGTCACAATCTTGATTGGCTCCTTGGACAGTCTTACATTGTTTGATTGTAGTTGTTGGCGACCAACCACTTCTACAACCGCTACTCCCTCTTCCTCATCCTCCTCAACCCAAGTTAAGATTGGAGGTGATTCTGCTTGTACAGTTGCAACCGTCTTTGAACTAGAAGAGACACCCAGCTTAGGCTTCAAAGTGCCTGGATAGTAAGATAACGGGATGTCTTTCTTTCTTTCTCTTCTTACCTTCATCCGATCAATCCAATGTTGCTGGTCAGCCAACGTACTGGTCAGATCAGCCATATTAGTAACGTACACCTGCTGAAAGCCAGCCTGAACTTTCTCATCTAGTCCTGCAATAGCCAAGTCCACTACCGTATCCTCTGAAAGCTTATCTTTGCATTTAGTTAACTGCAACTTAAAGCACTTTAGATAAGCCATGACTGACTCTCTAGGTTGTTGTTCCACTTCAGTCAGGATCTTTATAGTGACCTTAGCCTCAACAACCCCAAACATGGTTCTAAAGATGATTTCCATAGTCCTCCAGTCTGGAACTGATCCTAGCGCTAAATTCTTATACCATGCTAATGCTGACCCAGTCAATGAAGTGTCAAATACTCGCAGCTTGAGTAAGGAATCCTCGGCATAGGGACCACACTCGTTGTTAAAGTGAGTAATATGGGTCTCAGCGTCTTCCTAAGAATCTCCAGAGAATTGGGTAAATCGGATATGCTTAAAGTTCTGCGGCCATGGAAGTGCATTCACCTCTCTAGGAAGTGGATTAGCATAAGTCATGTTGGCATCTGGCAAGCCATGCATAGCCCTCATCTTTTCTTCAAACAATTTATCGACAATATCTAGAGTGAGAGCTTGGACTTCTCCCTTTCCTGGCTCCTCGTCTAATTCATCAGATGGAAGATTATTAAGCCTTCCACCTCCTCTTTTATGTCTTGAAGATCTAGAAGTATTAGGTCTCTGAGGCTGAATAGGTGGCTTTAACATATTGGAAGAAAGGGTTTCTTGTCCTCTTCCTATTACCATAGGCTGAGCTGGTTCCGCTGTTCCCTGTACCGCAGAGTCTATATTCTGTTTGAACAATATTGACAATTGTTCAATAGCAGCCGATGTTTTGGTCAATTGCTCCTGCTGTGTCCTCACTTGGTAGTTTTCTCCTGCTAACCCGCCAACCAATTAATGTTGGACGAATGTTCAATCTGTTTAGTCCTCAGCTCTTTCAAACTAACTACGATCCTCTGAAGAATGTCATTTGTTGATATTGACTTTGCCAACATCATGTTCAACGAGTCCATTACATCTTCAGGAGATGTAACAACAATGACCGCACTGTTATTCTCCTAAGAGATCTCTAGAATTCCTGAGGCGTCAGCCGCCTCCTTATCCAAAATGTTGGTGGGATTACTCTCGTCCCCAACACCTTTTGGATGTCCAGGAATCCCCTGGTTGTTACTATTGGTAGCTTCCGTAAGATCCTCAACTGTAGCCAATACGCCTCCAAATCTGAGGCAAGCTTCTGCCTCTGTTAAACCTCTACACTCAGATGAGTTGTGCGGGGTGCACAACCTGTGTTCTGGTTTATTGCAAGAAGGCATGATTCGTCGATATGGATTATATCCCGAAATCTTTGACACTGTGGTCCCACTGGGGGTGCCAAAATGATCGTTGCACATTTAGCACCCGGCAAACGGTCAACACGTGGAGGTGGCGGACGTCAATTCCAGTTCTCTTGTGATGTGCGCGAGCGTGCCAGTACCTTTGAGTTTGTACAACTTCGATGCGGACGACCTCTGGCGAGTGTATCTGTCTGCTCCAGATACCTGACCTCTTGACCAAGCGACTGTTACGCGGGCGTTGACTAGGCCGGCGTAAGAGGCTCGAACAAGACCTAACAAAAATCTATTAGGATTTTTCTTCTCAACCTATTGCAGATTGAGTAATTCTTACTTCGATCCTGAGATGCAAAGCAGAGCAGTAATTCAAGACCGCGGGGAATGGTTTTCCTCCAACCTATTGCAGATTGGCTTAGGTTTTGTTACCGGAGTAACGACTCGATTTGCTACAAGCGTAGCGACTGACACGATAGGTCTTAGCGACGCGCTCGACACGAATGCAAGGCACACTTCGACAACCGCGCAAGTATACAGCGACCGGTGGCGGGCGTAAGGTTGCAGCAGGGTTGGATGGTGGTTGTTTGCAGTTTGTGGAGACAGTACGCGTAAGATGCTCCAGAGAGACTTTGTAAGATTTGCGATGCGTAAAAGCTTGTGTGTTTGTAAGATGGTTGTGAACTTTTTTCAAGTTGTATAATAATTATTTATATGGAAAACGCAGAACCCTAATACTTGCATATCAAGTTTAATAGATTCGAAGATCAATTAGAATTCAATCACCTTCTTCTCAGATTCCCAAAGGAACCCCAACACCTTTCCAAGAAGAAAAGATTTAATATACATAAGATTATTCTTTAATCAATAACCTTTCGGGTCTTGATCCACAATCTCAGACAAATATTAATTTGGGCCCAAACAACAACTACACTATAGGAATTGAGAACTCTGAAGTCTGGTTAACTTTAACCATCCGCTGCAATTTCGTATGTACTATTTTTATTCATAAAAGAAACATACCGTGAAAGAAAACTTAGAGAAGTAACCCGAAATCTTTATAGCAGACCAATGCTGGAATAAATTAGAAGAGAATTCAAGCTTTCATACTCAACTGGACACTCAAGCAGTGCTGTCAAGAAATGGATAATCAGTGTAACCAACAACTGGATCAGAAGTATAGAATGTACTTCTGTCATACTTGTTTAGAGGAGCATTAAGCTCAAATCTCTTCGGCAAATCTGGATTAGCTAAGAACCAACGACCAAAAGCTATAAGATCTGCACGGCCCTTGGCTACAGCATTGTTCCCATCTTCCCTGTCAAATCCACCAGCAGCAATGAAGGTACCATTAAAAGCCTTTCTCATGGGTACAAGACTCTGGGGACATTCTGTTTTCTCTTCAAGTGTCTTCATTCTTGGCTCAATCATGTGGCAGTACAGGATTCCATATTTGTTCAAGGCATTGGCTAGATAAAGGCCCAATTCCGTTGGATTAGAATCTCCCGATTCCATATAATTGGCAAATGGAGATAATCTAATTCCAACTTTATCTGCTCCTATCTCATTTACAACAGCTTCAACAATGTCTAGTGCAAATCGGCAACGGTTTTCTAGAGATCCACCATATTGGTCTGTTCGATCATTTACTTGATCCTTTAAGAACTGATCAATAAGGTAACCATGTGCACCATGAATCTCTACCCCATCAAAACCTATGACATCGACAAACAAGAATAGTAGTTTAATAAAGTTCTGAAACTTGTCATTCCCCAAATAACAAAAACGAAAAGGTAATTGATTGAACATATGACGTAGTGAAATTAAGAGATGGATATCCATAGAAGACTCGTACTTTTTATTTTCTACTGCAACATTTTTATATTCTAATAAGGTATGTTTGGCACCCCAACTTGATAGAATTTGAAAAAAGACATGTAAATTTACTTGATTCGACTTAAAAAAAAAAATATTACCAGCCTCCATAACATTCCTTGCAGCAAGTCTAAAATCATTGACAATTTGAGGAATTTCATCTGTCTTTAACCGTCTTGGAGGTGTGAATCGCTCAGCATCAATGCCATTAGCTCGTGTAAGGGGCTTGTCAGTAGATGAGATTGGAGCTTGCCCATTTGGCTGAAAGCCTATAAGCAAAGAGGAATAGATCATCACCATCAAAACACAACATATTATATTGAAGGAATAAATTCATTGATCTATAACGGCCCCGTAGCAGAAGTAACGTTGATAACTAATGTAACTGGTGAAAAAGAAGTTTATAATAGGATAGGTTAGAACATATAGTAAAGTATGCTAGCAGGTTCTCTTGACCCAATCAAACATATCCTATATTCATGTTATTCTCCAGGTTGACTTGCCAGAAGATGATAAAGATACCAATCTGACATTCTCACATCAACAAAGAAACTGGATATCATCATCCACCGTAATTCACTTTTATGAGGCACAGCAGATGCTACACTATTTCTGAATTCTGAGTTATTTTTATTTGTCAAACTTCTCCACGTTCAAACTTTATGTTCTAATAAATACGGAAGAACATTCAGTTTACAAATGCTTCACTAGTCTAACAAGTCATAAGGGTATAAGTCAGAAACGCACCACTATTTGAAACCCTCCCAACATGCACAATCTGACAGAATAAGACACCCCCTTTAGCATGTACAGCATTGACAATGGGTTTCCATGCTTCGACTTGCTCCTTTGTCCATATACCAGGAGTATCTAGATACCTTCACAAATGAAAGAAACAAAAAAGCGTCAAATTTTGGAATGGGGAAGTTGCAGATTGTACTGCATCCTGTGATTTAATATTTTACAGTAAGAAATTTGATAGTTGTTCTTAAAGTTACCCTTGTGCTGTGTCAGAAACTCCAGCGGCTTCACCTATGAGAAGACCCCCTCTGGTTGTTCTCTGAGAGTAATATAAGATGGCATGTGGCTGAGGAACATTTCCATAAGATCTCAGTCTAGCCAATGGCGCTAAAACAACTCTGGAATGGATAAACAAAAATGCTTAATACCACAACCATCAATACTTTCTTACTAGACATAGGCAGTATCTGTGGAATTACATCCACATGACCAGTGATAAATTTGATAGAGATTACACAACTAGCTCTTAGATTTGATAGAGATGACACAATGCTGCTAAAATTTTAGCTAAAAATTAAAGACTACTCTAAATTTAGAATGTGCCAAATTTAGCTAAAAATTTATCATCACTGCTGCAGATGCTCTTATCATACTATCTAAACGGAACAAAATATGAAACATCGCCAACATAAAATGGACTGGATTATGAAATGCTCAAGGCAAAAGGACACATACTTTTTTTAGTCAGTTGCAACTAAAATAGAAATCCAGCAATGAATTCAAAGCGGACATTGTTTAGTTGTAACATACCCTTCTACTTATAAGCACACACATGTACCATCCCCATCTGGCAGAAGATCCCCTTCTACTTATAGGCCTCCAATGTTCATACACGCGTAAAGATTGAACAAATGCATGGTGGCAGAAGATGTCAATCTACCAGTAAATAATACCTTTGTAGTAATGTGAGCTAACAAGCATATCTAAACTAATATGAGAAAATACAAAAGCAGTCAACTTTTTTCATTGTCTTGTTCACCAAATGGGACTTTCGGCAAACAATTGCTCATCTAAGTTTAGAAGTGATGAGAATATGCTAATGATACATAACAACAGCACAAACCGAGCCAATCAAGGTTCAAGATTATCATCTCCATTGTTCGCTCAAACTTAAATAGCAACCAACCCATGGTTGAAGCTACCAGTGAAACATTCCATTTACAATACACAAAACGCAGTAAACTTTTCCATTTACCTGATACTCTCAATTGAGACTTTCCTCAAACTCCTGGTCTTCTAAGTTTACAGACCCATACCCAGATCATATCATGTAAAATATAAACACCAAGGCACCAACACACAGATTTATTTAAACCCAACATTCTTTGGGTCTTAGCAACATCATGATTCTATACTGTAGAATAAGCTCAGGAAATATATCAATAGATCAATGAATCACAACGCAAGACTTTATATACTAAAGCAGTAAACTTTCTCATTCCTGGTTGAATTGGAACTTTCTACAAACACAATGATCCAGATGACCAGAATCACCAGATCATATTGTGACCAATTCATGCACAAACAAAATGACCCAATTCCAAATGTAGTAGATGAGAAGACCAAAATATGTTTTTGGGTTCTTTAGCAATATCAATTAAGTTCTAAAACAAACAAGAGAGAGAGAGAGAGAGTACCTGTGAGAAAGATCAAACTTTCCCAACTTGTAAGGAGTAAGAAGAGGAAGTGTGGGAGTTTGGTTAGCCATCTTTGTAATCTTGCAATGTGAGTGCTTCAAGTAATTGGAGTTTGAGTTGTTCTGGTCTGGAAATGAATGGAAGACACATTTGGGTATTTATAGATTTCAGCGTGAAGTAGAGAACAAACTTTGAAGCAGTGATGTAAATGCATGGCTCATAAGCAATTTACATTCTCAGTGACGTGAGCAGTTACGTGAGTCGGGTGCTTCGGTTATTTCAGTCCAAAATGGTTTGTTTGCGTCCCAAAATGACAAGTGTGGCAACTCGCAAGTTTTGATTGATGAATTAAGCATAAGCAATGATGAATTAAGTCTTGATTTATTAAGTTACATACTTATATCGGTATTGAGCCTAAACCCATACCAACTACTAAACGAATGACATGCATTAACAATGAGGCTATCTCTAAACTTATAATCTCTATATATTCTATTCTAACATACGCTGATTAAAGATTTGTTTTTACGAGCTACTATTTTTTGAAGTAATAAATTGTCATAGGTAGAAAATATCACTTTTGTAAAAAACATTACAGAAAAAAGGCCCACCCGATAAATAGAGCCCCTTGCCCGCCGAAAACCCAAACCCTTGTCTCTGATAAACCCTCTAGTCTGCCTCTGCTGTGCGGCAGCTGCTCTGATCAAAATGGCCGACGTGGACGGAGAAGAAGCAAAGTCAAAACCAAAGGAAATATTATGCGAAGAATGCAAAGTCAAACCCTCCAAGTACAAATGCCCCGGCTGCTCCATCCGCTCCTGTAGCCTTCCCTGCGTCAAAGCTCACAAGTCTCGCACTTCTTGTTCCGGCAAGAGGAGCCAAACCCAATACGTCCCCATCTCTCAAATGGACGATACTACCCTCCTCTCTGGTACCCACCTCAATCTCAATCTCTTTTATCTTTTTTATTTGCTGTACCAACTATCAATGGTTTTCTGAATTGTATATGTGTAGATTATAATCTGCTTGAGGAAGTGAAGAGGGTTGCTGACTCTGCTCAGAGATTGAGAAACAAGCTGTGTAGGTATAATAATTTTAGGCTGCCGTTTCCGCTCAAGTGTCTCCGTGGTGCTGCTTACAGCCGCAGAACAAAGCTCTTGTTTCTGCCTAATGGGATGTCGAAAAGGGACATGAATCAGACACGATACGATACAAGGTTTGTTTCGGGTTTCATGTGTTGACAATTATGTTTATTGGCAGTACATTTGGATTGTATGGTTGTAATGTGATATGAGTCATATGTGTTGTCTGCTGCTGCAGGAAGAAATGCATCTCATGGACGATTGAGTGGCGGTTTCATTTGACTGATGTTGTTCTGATTGACCATGGGTGTGTGTGCTGATGATTTAGTTTGTTAGTCTAGGTTTGGGTGATGTATTTTGACAACTGATGAATACTTCTATGTTGTTGACAGAGTAAATGAAAACATGAAGCTCTCCACTGTTCTTGAAGACCATTTACAGCCTGGACCGTGGAATCATCAGCTGAGGCCCTTCTGTACAGAGCAGCTGGATTGTCTCAAACTTTTCATCCGTACTCGCCCCAAGGTTTGTCCTTTTGTCTGTGGTTGATGTTTAGTAATTCTCTGTGAGCGTCTATAACATAGGTTGAAACCTGAAAGTAGTTCTCCAGCTAGTGAAGGTTAACTCATCACTGTTTATTGTGGCCAAGACCCTGCTGTAATGTCAAAATTGCTCGCACAATTATAATTTGAGTGTGGTTTTACTGCATTTGTGGCTCATGACTGATATATGTATCCTTGAGTCTGCTTTTGCTTATGGTGCTTCATCTCTCTACCAATTCTAAATCTTTTAGTTTCACATAAACTTTGCCCAACTGCTTGTTGCTGGACTTGCAATTATTTTTGCTTTTTCTGGATACTCTTTCCCTTTCAGGAGATACATTGCTAATTGTATGCTACAGATGGGTATGTTTCCAGGTCGAGGTATATAGAGATATTAAGGTTGGGATATGGTGAAAATATGTGTTCATTCCGTCACACTAGAGCTGTGTTTTAAGCCTGAAATACCTACTTCAATAGAAATGTCGCCTGCTAAAAAATTCTAAAATTTGTCTTTGGCTGTACTTACAGGGCACCAGGTCACCTTTCCGTGAGTTGGATTTAAGAGT
The DNA here is from genome assembly GCA_963682095.1 of Potentilla sterilis. Lineage (NCBI taxonomy): Eukaryota > Viridiplantae > Streptophyta > Magnoliopsida > Rosales > Rosaceae > Potentilla > Potentilla sterilis. Next base: position 8,378,810 of record OY821760.1, on the reverse strand, counting down.
TCCAATCAGGCAGCAATTAGCCAACCTGGATATTTTGGAATACCCTGTCATATATGTTTTTCTTCCTTCACACAGTATTGATTTTGAAGTAGTTAAAGATGTCGCTCGTAATGTTCACAAACAAGAGCTTCAGAATTATGGCAGTAATGACCCAAGTGCAGGAGGTGTACCCTTTAAGGAGGAGGAAATTGAAGAGGACAACAGCTGCCCTAAGGTGTTGGATCTAATGGGACATGAGACTTCAGTTTCCGAGCCTCATATTTCCAATAACATCAGTTGTGAGAAAGGAATAACTAGTTCATCAGATAGATCTTTGTCTGCAACTATAGCAGCAGAAAATGGTTCACATTCCAGCTCCAAGGATAAGGAAAAAGGAATTTTTGAAGACATGGAGTTTGATTTTGATCAAGGCTTAATAGACTCGTACTCAGATCTTATCGCTGAAATTAATCCTGATGATTTTCTTGATTTGAACGGTGAAGGGATTGAAAATAATCTTTTAGGTATCAGGGATTTCTTACTATCAGATGATGACATAGAGGAAGGGGAAATATTAGAATGATGGGAGTCATTAGATTCCCCTGACAGAATCAAAAGAGGGAATTTTTGAGGAGCATCACCCCCTAGTCTTTGCTGACAATTACAATACTGCCTTACGTGGCATTGAGCTGGGTGTTTCTAAATACTTCTGAGTAATTTCTGGTAATAACCAATCTAGGGAAGCTTGATTTCTGTGGGAATGCTAAGTGGTATTTGTACTCATACTTTTTGTCACTTGCCAATTCCTCAAACTTGATGTCCAGAAATAGGCTTCTCTCCTTGGACTCTGATTCCTCCTCCAGCTTGGGCAAGTAAGATATTGGATGTTTTTTCAACGGCATAGTACCTATACAGATAGTCAGATGTTTGTTGAAAGTTTTTTTTTTTCCTTGCTAATTTTGTAATTGTTCAGAGAGTTCAGTTCTGTTCTCCTTACAATTTATAGGGACTTTAGATATTGATTAGCTGTGTAACCGCGTTGATGAAATGCTGAATGAGTCACTCAACTTGTTCATCACCTCCCATAGTTATATTATGTCCGGTCATATAGAGATTCTGATTGTGCTTGTGTTTGGGTTCCTCTTTTGCACCTCATATTATGATAATTGATCATTTTAAGGGTTTAATTGATCATATTTCCAAAATCTGATTGATCATGATCATCAACTGATTTTGTATCCTCAATGCAGGAGTTAAAAAGCCCCTTAATGATGTTAGATGGTCATACTATGCTGATCATCTCTCATTTCTTCAGAGGGCCATTGAAGTAAGTCTTTAATTTCATGATTCATCACTGGGTTCTTGATATAAGACTAGGATCCACTCTGATTATTGCTACATCTCTATCTTCTTTTTGTATGATTAGTAGACACTCGTACTCACCAAATAAAAAAAATCTACGGTAGATAGGAATTTCAGGAGACAAGCATCACATTGTCATGAAATTTTGGTAGTAAACAACTAAACACTACTCATCCAAAGGGCTAAGGCGGTCCGATGTGCTTTAGGAGCAATAATCCAAGAGAATAGGGAAAGATGGCAAGTTTGAAGACGAGAGGGGAAAAGCTGATAGAGAAATGCAGGTGAGTCTATTGGCCTTCCCTGCAGTGACAAAAAGCATATAACTAGCTAGCTTTTTATTTTTTTACATATTACTTATTCTATGAAGACATGGAGGTTTTTGTCTGTTTAAGCAAGAAAACCATTACATATATATTTGTCTACAACCATCAGTCAAATCAACACTACCAGATCAGACAGAATAGCCGACGAAAAAAATTTCGTCTACTATGCCAAATTTTCGTCGGCTATTCCTTCTACCGACGAAACTTTCGTCGGCTATAATTCGTCGGTAAAAGGGCGTCGGTAAAACGAATGGCCGACGAAAATAACGAAATCGTCGGATATTTTCGAGTATGGCCGACGATATCACCGACGAAAATTCATTTTGTCGACCAAACCTGGGCAAAATATCCGACGAAATTCGTCGGATATTTTTGAGTATGGCCGACGATATCGTAAACTATAGCCGACGAAATTTGTCGGCTATTTGTTCTGAAATATAGCCGACGATTTCGTCGGTTATTTCGTCGGAATATATTAATATTTTAATAGGCATTAATTAGTTATAGCCGACGAAATAATATCATTTTCGTCGGCTATAACAGTTATAGCCGACGAAATTTGGTAAAAATCGTCGGCTATAGCACTTATAGCCGACGAAATAATGCCAATATCGTCGGCTATATATTCTTACATTTTAGGAAAAAAAAATTAAATTAATTTCTAAATTACCATTCCAAGCAACCTGCAATTCACAATGACAATCCATGCATTTACACCAATAAGAAACACGTCTAAATGACTTATTATTTAATTTGTTCCAATATACATAAAATATAACCCTAATCATCACCTAAAGCACTAAAGTCCACCACGTCATCTCCAGCATCCTACTGTCCATCATGCTCGTCATCCTGCTGAATGAACTCGGGAGGTTGAGGCATTGGAGGTTCATCTAACGGCTCAAACGGGGGCGGGGGTTCAATGCCTTGTTGTTGTGCCGCGAACATAGCATACCACCAGTTTTGTTGGCCGGCGTAGTTGTGTCGCCGAATTCTCTCGCATTCAGCATGCCAACTGGACATTTCGAAATGATACTGCTGTGTTCTGCGTTGTTGCTCCTGTGATCTGCGTTGTTGCTCCTGTGATCTCTGGAACTCGGCCGCCAATCTTGCATTTTCTTCTGCCAATCTCTGCATTTCCCCCCTCATCTGTTGGCTGTCCCCGCCTCCCTTCTTTTCAGCTCCCTTAGTGGTCTTCAGGACCCCTATTCCAGAACTTCCCAAACCCCGGCAGTAGTAGTCGTTTGACCGTTGTGGGAAGGCTGCGTCGAATATCCGCGCTGCAGTTTGGACATTCGATCGGTCGACCTGGCTCAGGGCTTCTTGCAGATCTGCCTCTGAAATGTTCGGTTGTGTCTCCCGAACTACTTCCTGCAGCACTTCTTCTTCGGCCCGGTTCACCCTCTCCTAATTGAACGGGGAAAAAAAAATTAATATTCTAACAAATATATAATTAAGTAAAATTAATAATTAAAATTTTTAAATCGTAATCAACGACTTACAAGCTGTTCTGTCGCTAATGGATAAGCCTTCTTGAACGTCTCTACATACGGGTTGCTATCAGGATCTCTAAGCGCCTCCTCCTGATATTGTGAAAATGTCCTAGAACCACCATGATGGGGGGTTGTGTTACGGCGGCGGTTCGCAGAGTTTATCCGAGACCGTTCCTTCAAACAAATAATAAAATATTAGAAAAATGCATAAAAAAATATTAGTGTAATAATTATAAAATAATTAAACTAATAATTAAAATATTAACAAAATAAACATTTATAGTTAAGTTTAGTATTTACCTGCATAAGTGGATTGTTGAAGTCTACTGTCTTCAACCAACGCCACTCGTACTCCCTGAACATGAACTCTCTTGGAGTACACATACGATCATGTTTGTCGTATTCGGTAAAGTGGGTACGGAGCTCGTTCTTCCACTCTTTGAACCTACGGAAAAAACAAAAGTGCATTAGAAATATTATTAATATCATAAAATATTTCAAATTATAAGATGAGGAATTCCCAAAGTACCTCGAGTTCTGCATCGCGTACGCCCAAGCCTGCTTGTGTTCGGCAATCTCGAAGTATGCCTGAAAGATAATATTTTATTAGTTTTAAAATTATAATAATACCGAAAATTATTAAATATTACGATAAAGAAATTAAGTTTTTTAAATTACTCACCGACGCCGCGTTGTTGACCTCCCTCTTGATCTCTTCCGGCACATCAGCCCACCGTGTCCACAACATAGGGACTCTATCCCTAATTAGTGCCCCCACGCAATCCGCGTAATCGCGGCGTTTTTTCCCCTGAACCTCTTGATTAGGGGGTTCGTTGATCTGGATCCTCCCCCTGCTCTCAACAGTTCTCCTGAGCGTATCAAAACATATGACACCTCTCGTATTCCTGCTTGAACTGCTAGCGGCTGTCCCTATCACATAAACAACGATTGGTTAATAAAATTAAATATTAGTGCGTTAATTTTAATAAAACATTTAATTAATAAAATCAAATGTTACCTGAACTCGATGACCCGTCTGTCGACTTTCCTTTTCTCCTCGCCGAAATCAGGAGTTCAGGTCTCTCAAATGGCTCATGATGGTATGCCTCCGCAACACTCACGTACTGAGGCATATCAGGCCATATGGGCACACCACGCTCGTCGACCTCGGGTATCGCAGGAATGTTGTACGGGAGGTAGAGTTGATTTGGGAGAGTAGGCCCCTCAGTCTAGTCAGCAGCAGGCGGCGCCGGACTCGTCATCGGCTCTCGATGAACCTCAGGCATACGGACCTGATGAACATTTGGAGCTATCTCGTCCGCAAATAGCTGCATACTCGACCTCGGAGGATCTGGCCGGAGGGGGGGACGTGAACTGCTCGACGGCCGCCCCGCCAATAAAAGGGTCTGGTGCCGAGAACTCACACTCCTCCGCGACTGGGATGAATCCATCCTCTGAGGCTGGCTGGTGGTCCTCTCAGGTTGGCTAAGGGTCCTCTCGGAGTCTCCGGAATCGGCAGAACTTCCAGAACCCCTAGACCTGGAAGAACGACGGCCTCCGAATAACTGTCTGAATGCATCGGCCATCTGGAGCTTGAGACATTAATACATTAATTAATATTAAATTATATTACATTAAATAACAAATTCTAATTAATATAATAACCAATAATACTAACATATTTTAAAACATACTAACAAATTAATATTTAAATTTTAACTAATTTTAAATAATACTAACCGTTAACATAAATATAACCATATATATACAAATATAACTATATTTCATCATTAACATATATATACATACAAATAACCATTTATATATTAACATAAATATAACCATTTATATAATTAGGCTACCAATTTATATATATAATTAATTTAACAATTTATATATAACAATTAAAATATACATTAACATATAACTAATATTAACAAATATATAATAATTTATATAATTAATCTACAAATTTATATATATAATTAATGTAACAATTTATACATATAACCAATATATATAACAATTTAACACACACTTAAATATCTAAATTATATACCTAAATTGTAAAATTAAAATAAATTGAAAAAAAAAACAAAAAAAAACCTTCGGATCTGTTTTGGCGGAGGAGGAGGAGGGGAAGGAGGAGGATGAGAGCGGCGGATTGGAGGAGGAGAGCGGCCGATTTGAGGAGTGGAGAAGGAGTTTTTGCGGATTTAGGGTTGAAAAAGTCGGGCTGCTGCGGCTTTCAGCTTTTATAGTAGAGAGAATAGCCGACGAATTAAAAGATTTCGTCGGCTATTCTCAAGGAATAGCCGACGATTTAGAATATGTCGTCGGCTATTCTTTGAATCTCGTCGGCTATTCTATGAACATCGTCGGCTATACTTTGGAAGATCAACAGCCGTCTGATCTGAGCCATCCAACGGTGGACAATAAAAAGGCACGGATCGCAAGAGTTTAGCCGACGAAATATAATTTTCGTCAGCTAAACTGAGAAAATAGCCGACGATTTAAAAGATTTCGTCGGCTATTCTTTGAACATCGTCGGCTATACTTTGGAAAATCAACAGCCGTTGGATCTGAGCCATCCAACGGCGGACAATAAAAAGGCGCGGATCGCAAGAGTTTAGCCGACGACATATAATTTTCGTCGGCTAAACTGTAGGTCAAACCACTAAGTCAAACATCTAAACGCTTAAAAACGGTAATTGAACTATCTAAATGACGTTTTTGGGCCTAACCTTCAACAAATAATAGTTTCAAATCAATGAGACGCAACTAATCATATAAAAATTTTACAAAATTGATATAACGAACGTCAGGCTACCCATAGGAAAACGAAAGTAAAAAACAGTTAACCGCAACATTCGGCACACAGATTTTATCGGAATCTTGTCATTTTTCAACTGTAGACGTATTTCATTATTTCGTTCATATCTTATTTCACAACATTTTTGCATTTGAAGAGTCTACGTATAGTAACTATTTGAAACTATACATTCACTTAAACACTAAGTAAACAAGTTAAGGAACATTAGTGCATATGTTCTGATTTTGAATCTAAAAGTTTAGAAAATCTATTCCAACCGTCAGATATCACCGTTAAGATTAAATACATGTATGAAAAAAAATCCAACTTCAGCTGACAACGTTAAAGGCTCGATCGGAACGGTCAACCGGGTGAGTCAAACCTCTAAACGCTTAGAAATGGTAATTGGACTGTCTATATGACGTTTTTGGGCTTGACCTTCAACAGATAATAGTTTCAAATCAATGAGACGCAACTAATCATATAAAAATTTTACAAAATTGATTTAACGAACGTCATGCTACCCATAGGAAAACGAAAGTAAAACACAGTTAACCGCAACATTCGACACACAGATTTTATCAGAATCTTGTCATTTTTCAATCGTAGACGTATTTCATTATTTCGGTCATATCTTATTTCACAACATTTTTGCATTTGAAGAGTCTACGTATAGTAACTATTTGAAACTATACATTCACTTAAACACTTAGTAAACAAGTTAAGGAACATTAGTGCATATGTTCTGATTTTGAATCTAAAAATTTAGAAAATCTATTCCAACCGTCAGATATCACTGTTAAGATTAAATACATGTATGGAAAAAAATCCAACTTCAGCTGATAACGTTGGATAAGGTTATTCATTAAAGAATAATCTGAATACGCATTTAATCTTTTCCTTTTCTGGGAAGGATTTGGGGTTCCTTTAGGAATCCAAATTGGGGTTGGTTTATGATAATTAAATCCTGATCGATCTCTAAATCCGAATCCATTATGATACTTGATACGCAAGTGTTGGGGTTTGGCATCCTCTATATAAGGAGCTCTTGTACAACGTAGAAGGGATCCCCGATCAATCAAACAAACACACAAGTTTTTGCTCATCGGAATCCTTGCAAAGCCTCTCCGGAGCATCTTACGCGCTCTGCCTCCACAAACTGCAAACAACCACCGTCCAACTTCCCTGCAACCTTACGTCCGCCACCGGTCGCTGTATCCCTGCACGGTTTTTGACAGGTGCCTTGCACTCGTGTCGAGAGTCGCTAAGACCTATCGCTTCTAGCACATCCGCACATTGCAGTCGCTTCCAGCCGCCATACGTACAGAGCCGCACCTCGCCGCCATACGTACAGAGTCGCTCGTTCGCCTCGTGTTCGTGTTCGCTGAAGCACCAAGTGTCAGTCGCTACGCCGTAGCACATCGAGTCGTTACTCAGGTAACAAAAACACAGACCAATCTACCTTAGGTTGGAAAAGGATTGTTTCCCGCGGTCTTGAATTATTGCTCTGCTTTGCGTCTTTGGATCAAAGTAAGATTACTCGATCTGCCATAGGTTTAGAAAGAAATTCTAATATACTCTTATTAGGTCTTGTTCGAACCTTTTATGCCGGCCTTGTCCGAACCTTTTATGCCGGCCTTGTCAACGCCCGCGTAACAGTCGTTTGATCAAGAAGTCAGGAATTGGGATTAGACAAACACGCTCGCCAGAGACGTACGCTCGCCGGAGAAGTACGCTCGCCAGAGGTCGTCCGCATCAAGGTTATACCTAATCCAAAGGTATTGGGACGCTCGCACAAATCACAACAGGACAGACTTTGACGTCCGCCACCACATGTGTTGACCGTTCGCCGGATACTAAATCTGCCACGAACATTTTGGCACACCCAGTGGGACCAGTGTCAAGATTGCGGGATCTAATCCTTATCAACGAATCATGCCTCCGTGCAATAAGCCAGAACACAGGCTATTCGCTAGGCACAACTCTGCTGACTGCAGAGGCCTATCAGAGAACGAGGTAGGCCTCAAGTATGGAGGTGTGACGGCCAGCATTGAGGACCTTTCTGGGGTCACCAAGGTTGGCCAAGAGGTTCCTGAAATAACAATGGTTGCTGATAGCCAGGAGGAACCTGCTGGCATTCTAACCAAGAATGTGGCAGATACCTCAAAATCTTTAGAGGTTTCTGAGATGAACAGCGCAGCGATCTCTACCATTCCATCTCCTGAAGATGTAATGGAGTCTCTGAATATGGTGTTAGCAAAATCTGAAAGGACAGATAATGTCCTTCAAAACATTTTAGCTAATTTGGCAGAGCTAAGGATGGAACAAATTGGAAACACATCCAACATGAGGGCTTTGGCGCAGCAGCAGGAGAGGATCAACAACCGGATGGCTGCCCATACTAAGGACTTCAATGAAAAAGTAGAGGCCCAGCAGGATCAGATAACAAGAACCTCGGCTGCCGTTGAGCAGTTGTCATCACTGTTCGAACAGAGGTTGGACTTTGAGTTTCCAGAGTTGGAGGAACCAAACCAACAAAAGGTGATCGGAAAAAGACAGGGAAGAGGTCCGTCCAACACAACAAGGCCTCTTAATCAATCTCGCACTAATAAAGGTGGGGACTCTTCCGAAGCTACAAAACGGAGAAGAGGAGGAGGTGGAGGAAGTTCACTATCCTTCCATCTGATGATGATGAAGAGGCCGACGAGCCCGAAAGGGAGGAAAGTTCGAGTCTAACTGTCGACGATGTGAATCGGCTATTTGAGGAAAGAATGAGAGTTATACATGGTTTGCCAGACGCAAACCGAACATATGCTAATCCGTTCCCTTCAGAGGTGAATATGATTCCATGGCCACAAAACTTCAAGCATGTCCGGTTCACCCAGTTCTCTGGAGATTCTTCCGAGGATGCTGAGACTCATATCACTCGCTTTAACAACGAGTGTGGTCCCTATGCAACCAATCCTATACTTAAACTGCGAGTGTTCGGTACATCGCTAGCAGGGTCGGCATTGGCATTGTACAAGGATTTAGCTCCAGGTTCAGTTCCAGACTGGCGGACTATGGAAATCTTGTTTAGTACCATGTTTGGGGTTGTTGAGGCTAAGATTACTGTGAAAATCTTAGCTGAGACAGAACAACAATCTGGCGAATCAGCCATGGATTTTCTGAAACGTTTCAAGCTGCTAATAACCAAGTGCAAGGACAAGCTTTCAGAGGACACTATAGTAGAGTTGGCTATTGCTGGGTTAGAGGAGGAAGTCCAGGCTGGCTTTCAGCAGATTCATGTTGCCAATATGGCTGATCTGACCAATAGGTTGGCCAATCAGCAACACTGGATTGATCGAATGAAGGAGAAAAGAGAAAGGAAAAAGGGCATCCCTATGTCTTATTACTCTGGTACTCTGAAGCCTAAGGCGGGTGTCCCTTCTGGCTCGAAGACAGTGGCAACTGTAAATACTGAGTCATCCCCAAACCTGACGTGGGTTGATGCAGAAAGCGACGAAGGTATGGCGGTTGTAGAAGTGGTTGGTCGCCAGAAACTACAATCACAGAATCTAAAAATAACTAAGGAACCAATCAGGATTACAACTTCTGTACCGACTAAGTTTGCTTTTGAGACATATACATACAACGCGTACAAAGCTCCAGAGATCTTGCAAGAGTTGTTTAGCCTCGGCCGACTCAAACATGATGGAGGTTTTATTCCCAAACCCGACTACATGGCGGGTAAGAAGTATTGTAGCGACCATAACATGAATAACCATTATACTAAAGATTGTGTCAAGCTCAAGGATCAGATCCATATATGGATTAATGATAAGCTCATGAAGGTAGATGCTCTTAAGGAACCGACTTGGACAGAATCTAAGCCGTTCCACCACGTGAACGCGATAGATTTTGTCTCCAATCCATTGGAACATGGCGAGTGCGGTTCCAGGTTCGCACATTACACATATGATGCGAATAGGGCCCCAGAGATTTGGGAGACCTTGAACCAGCAAGGTGGGGTCAAGCTTGATAGTGCCTACCCATTGCAAAAGGGGTTATGGCCCAGTGAATCTTATTGTACCTTTCACCACTCCAACGACCACGGTACTTCCAGGTGCGTAGCGTTGAAAGACCAAATTCAAGAGTGGTTGAATGATGGAACTTTGGGGTTTGCCGAAGAGGCGGTGGCTTCCATACCTGAATTTTGGGTGAATGCCATCGATGAGAATAAAGTGGCGGAGCAGCCAACTGATAATAATGGGCATCCGCCAGGAAAGGAAGAGATGGTGCTAGTACCACGATATAAGTTATGCCTGAATTGTAAGGTAGGTTGTCACCTACCTATCACACACGAGGAGCTGCAGCTGACACTGAAGGAGGCATAACAAAAAGCCTTAGATAGGGCCAAGTCCACCCATCCAGTTCCGGAGCGATCCAGGTCCGACGCTTATAGGCGGACGAAGTATCATCCTTATGACCGAGAAACCTATGCTAGCAAGTTGGGATCTCAGCGAGGGCCAGGGCCTAGTGAGGTCAAGACTGTACCAGCTTGTGGTCCTTCTAAAGTAACTGATCCAGGGGTTCTTGCTAGGCCGTACATTCCACCAGCCTCAAGTTCAGAGATCAAGACTGATAGGTGGTACCAACAGCAAAATGGTAAGGCTATGGAGGTACCTCCTAATCTAACAAGGAACATGCAGAAGCGGTATGGCAGGGCAAAACGAACCTTAAATGCGTTGGCCACAGGGGAGTTGATCCCATCAGAGCTTTCGGTCCCTGTTAAACACATACGGGACACTTATAAGCGGTACAGAGCCAAAACGTATGTTGATACTCGACGAGCACGAGGCAGTCAGGTTTGGCCGCCTTGAAGAAGAAGTGCTCATAAAAGGCTTTCGAAGCCAGATCAGACAGCAGGTGCACCAAGGCAGTTACCAAGGAGGAAACTGGATTACTCCCCAGAAAGACATCATATTCGGACAGCGGCGTCTGACAAAGCAAATCCTCAATCTAAAGAGAAAATCTTAGAGGTTGGAGGAAACAAGAGCGCCAACATCCTGAAGTGGAAACCGAAGGAGGCGAGTGTGACTACGGTAGGAAAGGTTCTTGAGGGGCAGGCGATTGCCAGGGAATCCAGGCTCGCGAAGGCTGTACCAACCAAGCCGATTACAATTTTGGCTCGGTCAACATCATCGAGTATTCCTCCCGGAATGTCTTTGCCTCAGTATGTAGCACAAAAACTAGGTGCTGATCCACCTTCAAGAAAAGCGCAGGGTGAGCCCAAATCCCTGCCCTCAAACATGGAGGCGGACGACGATCTACCAGAAGCTGATAATGAGATGCAGGACGATGATGACGAGCAGATGGATGAAGATGACGATATCGTGGATTGCAACATGGTCTCGTTAGACTCAGAGGTGTTGGATTGTCATATGGCTTTCATATTGTCTTCTGACTATGCCGTACCAACACCTATCCCTACTTCTCAATTTATCCAAGAGGAGGGGCAGGATAGGCTGGTCTACCTTATACAAGGGCCACAAGATGAGGCGTTGGCGAACGCGGGTGGTCAAGGATCTCAATCCACCAACGACCCTCCAAGGAGTTCGGCTGAGCATTCGCGGTTAAATGTGGTGTTCCCAAAACCTACATTAGCCATGTCCCAACACCTCAAACCCCTGTATGTATCAGCGGAGGTGGCGGGCCTCAAAGTTAACAAAATCTTCATCGACACAGGAGCTGCGGTGAGCGTGATCACATTTAGTACCATGGAGAAGCTTCAGATTCCTGCAGAGAAGATTATAGGTACCACTATGAAGGTTAGAGGCTTCGCCGGTCCGGTTACACCAACCAATGGTATCTTGATGCTCAAGGTAAAACTTGGGCCCTCTGATGCTTTTCAGGGTTTCATTGTTACGGAAACCGCCAGTGCCCCATACAACATGATCTTGGGACGAGACTGGATCCACAAAACACTTTCTGTTCCATCATCACTGCACCAAGAGATGATCATGTGGGATCCAGTAACCGATATCCCGGTATTGGTCAAGGCGGATGACCGCCCTTATACAATAGCTGCTTGCTCGTTGGAGGCAGATTATTATTATAGTTCCATAAAGCCTCTCAGGGTTGAGGATGTGGATGATGCAGGACATCCAATTGGGGTGGCCTCGAATGATCTAGCTCGATGGGGGCTGACACAAGCCAAATCAGATGGTTCACGACCCACCTCCATCGATTTCTTGTCAAATCAGATCGATGAGTGACAACCTCAAGATAGAGGAAGCCGAAGCCTTTGCTTCTATGATGCAGCGTTTTGCTGTTTTCAGAATGGAGCAATTGGCATTGGCAGCGGTCGCTCTAGTTGAGTGTATCGATGAAGACGAAACAGCGGTTCTAGACGAGGTGGAAGTTATACAATCAGCCCAGGCAGCATTAGATGATACTCCACCTAAAGTACATGATCCAGTGGAAAAAGTTAATCTCGGCACCAGTAAAGAACCTTTGGAGGTTGGGATTAGTCAGTACTTAGAACCCAAATTAAGGCAGCAACTCAACAAGAATATAAAGGCTGCTTTGCCGAAAAATATCAAGATATGCCAGGCTTATCAAGAGAATTGGTTTGTCATCGGATAGCTATCAAAGAGGGCTTCAGACCAGTCAAGCAGACGCAAAGGCGAATGAATGCTGACACTGTCTTGGCGGTTAAGAAGGAGGTTCAGAGTATGCTTGACGCAGGCATCGTCAAACCAGCATAATACTCACAATGGCTGGCGAACGTGGTTCCTGTCAAGAAAAAGAATGGCAAAATCAGAGTCTGCGTGGATTATAGAGATCTCAACACTGCTTCACCAAAGGATATTTACCCAATGCCTATTGTGGATATGTTGGCGGATGCAGTAGCAGGTCACGAGATGCTGTCTTTTATGGACGGGACGGCTGGCTATCATCAGATTCCAATTTATGAGCCTGATATCCCCAAGACTGCTTTTCGCTGTCCTGGTTTCACATGAGCTTTCGAGTATCTCAGTATGTCCTATGGTCTCACCAATGCAGGGGCAACCTATCAACGTGCTATGAATCTCATATTCCATGATATCTTAGGAGGTATTTTGGAAGTATACATTGATGATGTGGTAGTCAAATCGAAGCTAAAGAAGGATCACATCACCCACCTGCGAGACGTATTCGTCAGAATGCGGAGGCACCAACTTCGAATGAATCCAGCTAAGTGTATATTTGGGGTTCGTGCAGGAGACTTCCTGGGATTTGTGGTGCATGAACGGGGTATTGAGGTGTCTGGCGATAAGGCACAAGCTGTCTTAGAAGCGCCAGCACCTAGGAATAAAAAGGAACTGCAGAGCTTGCTAGGCAAGCTCAATTTCCTCAGGAGATTCATATCCAATTCTGCTGGAAAGATTGCTCCATTTTCATCTCTTTTGAAACTCAAAAATGGAGAGCATTTCATATGGAGACCCGAGCATCAAGCTGCATTCAATAAGATTAAGGAATGTCTGGCGAGCCCGCCAGTATTACGACCTCCTTTACCAGGGATCCCACTTAAGTTATACATATCTGCTTCCAGCAATTCTATTGCAGGGTTGTTCACTCAAGATGAAACGACTGGTGAAGGAAAGAGAATCGAGTATGCGGTTTATTATCTTAGTAGAACCTTGTTAGACGCAGAAACTCGGTACTCGCCAATAGAGAGGTTATGTTTAGCATTATATTTTGCCGGTATCAAACTTCGTCATTACATGCTTTCTTTCACCACCATTGTGGTTGCTCAGACCGACTTGGTAAAATATATGCTTACAAGGCCTATCATGAGAGGTAGGGTTAGCAAGTGGATCTTGGCCCTATCTGAGTTTGCATTACAATATGCACCGTTGAAAGCAATGACTAAACAGGCGGTTGCTGATTTCTTGCTCCATCATCCGCTTGAAGAGGAAATTCCTGAGCAAAGTTGGTATGTAGCCATGATCAGGACTCAACCTTGGGTACTCTACTTCGATGGTAGTAGTACCGATTCTTTGGCGGGTGCAGGAATTTGTATCCAAGGTCCAACTGGGATCGTACACTCATATTCTTTTCAGTTAGAATGGAGTTGTACCAACAACCAAGCAGAATATGAAGCGTTGATTATTGGTTTGGAGTTGTTGTTGGATATGGATGCTAAGGAGATTGAAGTCTGGTGATTCTTTATTGGTCATCAACCAGCTTTCTGGAGCTTACAAATGTCTTTCTTTCCACCTAGTACATTATTGGGAACGTGCATCAGAATTTCTTGAGCAGTTCGCCGATGTGGTGCTTGATTACGTCCCTCGCGAGAAGAACTTTGTAGCTAATGAGTTAGCACAATTAGCGACAGGCATTCGCCTGCCTTATGGTGCTACGGAAAGAATCTTGAAGGTGGAACGCAGGACTTTACCATCTTTTGCCGTTCGTCGAGAAGAACGTGGTGAATGGTTGGTTGCTACAGTAGAGCCGATCGATACAGATTGGCGACAACCAATCATTCAATATTTACAGAATCCCTCTGCACCGTCCGAACGGCGGATTAGGTACTTGGCCACTAATTATTTACTGAAGGGAGACGAGTTACTTCGCAGAGGTGAAGACGGCATTGACCTTCGGTGTGTCTATGGGACAGAAGCCAAGAGGCTTATGCGAGAGGTACACCTAGGCGTTTGTGCTTCGCATCAAAGCGGACCAAAGATGAGATGACTTATTCGTAGATACGGGTATTATTGGCCATCTATTCTTAAAGACTGTATCAGTTTCGCACAGGCCTGCATTGACTGTCAAGTTCATGGGCCAATCCAGAGAATTGCCAACATCCCTATGCAACCTATTATCAAACCTTGGCCCGCCAGGGGTTGGGCGTTGGATTTTGTTGGGGAAATACACCCTAATTCTTCCCTCCAACATAAGTATCTGCTAATTGGTACAGATTTCTTTACTAAATGGGTTGAAGCAGTACCTGTCCGAAATTGTGACGCCGCAACACTCATCTGATTTATCTTTCAGAATATCATTTGTAGATATGGTATTCCTGAATGTTTGGTTGCGGACAGGGAGGCAGCTTTCATGGCAGAGAAGACCCAGGAGTTTTTACAAGGCTATAGCATTCAATTCCTTCATTCTTCCCCATACTATGCTCAATCCAATGGCCAGGCAGAGGCTAGCAACAAGGTAATTATCTCTATTATCAAGCGTATGTTGGAAGATAATCCGAGAACATGGCATGCTGAACTAGACAATACTCTGTGGGCATATCGTACGTCAAGAAGAGCTCCTACAGGGACTACTCCATATGCGTTAATGTACGGCCATGATGCAGTTTTGCTTTTGGAAATTAATGTACAATCTCTTCGAGTTCGAGAGCAACATCAGTTAATTGGTGATGACTACGTCCAAGTGATGTTCCAGGAGCATGAAGACCTTGTTGATAGACGTTTGAAAGCTCTAGATAATATAATCATGGAAAAGAAGAAGGTTGCAAGAGCGTATGACAAACAAACCAAGGGTAAGTCTTATGGCGATGGCGATCTGGTGTGGAAAGTCATACTTCCCTTTGGCGAACGCGATACCGGTCGTGGTAAGTGGTCTCCCAAATGGGAGGGTCCTTTTGTCATTCACCGGATTATTGGCAAAGGCGCTTATTAACTCAGAGACATCGATGGTGAAGTCTACACAAATCCTATTAACGGCCGCCATCTCAAGAAATATTTTCCTAGCGTTTGGGAGTACGAAGAGCCGCTCGCTATGGTTGAGGCTGGGGGGCATTCTTTGCCTTAACACCTTATTCGCTTGGGGGGGCAACCGAACTTAGTTTTCTTGGCTTGACTTCCCTCCGCATTCCCGTACTTGCTTCAGCCAAAGAAAACTGGAGGGCAACATAGGACAACGTCAGTACAGGCCATCCGCCAAGGCCCAGAAACCAGGGGATAGAAGAGATTCATCTAGAAATTTTTAAATTTTTGTGAAACTGAAAGAGTTTCATGGAGGCTTGATAACGCCGAATTCAACCTTAGGGCCAATAAACGTGGTCCTATTTTTATTTTTGTATTTTTATTTAATACAATAAAGCTTTCAATTTCTTGAAGGAAGACAATACATATGTTTTTCTGAATTTAATTTCATTCAATGACTTTGCGGTCAAAGCTTTTACAAGGTATAAAAGTTACATTGTGAGGAGCTATTAACTAGCCCTGAAACCATGTCTATACTAAAGGACTTTGATCGGTCACAAGAAAAGTTTGAATTTCTATTTTGAACTCTTTAATGAAATTCCTCCGACAAAAAGATGATCTGGAGTCAAGTTCATCTCCTCGACTCGCCGAATCTAGAATTTCCTTTCTTGATCGTCCTTTTTGTCAGCCTCCTTGTTTTTTCGAGAACCAACGAACAGCAATCCTCATCCGCCAATTTTCTCAATTGACCCTTGGCAGATGAGCGGGCCGGCTTGCTCGGGGAAGAACGAAAGGGCGAGGAATTCCCGTCCGCCAGGATGGAGCAGTTCAGATGTGGGCATGGACAGAAATGTCATCCGCAGTTCCTTCTCTGTTCTAGCCAGTAAGCTAAGGAACGGCCGAAGGAATACATCCGCACGGCTGACAGAGGACGCCTAAGTCGATGATCCAGTATTATACCAAAGGAGGACGTTCAGAATCGGGCCAAATTCTGCCCAACCATCTGATATCACGTCATCCAGGGGCATAATACCAGATTATGCGACTTAGGATTTGGCTAATACCAGATTACACGACTTAGAGGTGTTCTTAACAACATCTGGATGTAATCTGGATGAAAAGATTGTGGAAGCCATATGGGCTGTGAAGCAAACAGAGAAGAAAGGATGGAAGTCATGGCAAGATCGAAGGACGACTGAGCAATCCCAGAGGAGGGATTCCTTTATATAATAGAGTCCGTAAGCAATCCAACGGCTGGGATGATCTAGGGTTACAATACGAATTGCCGAAATTTAATGAGAAGTTATCACACTCAACCATTTGCGTTGGGAGCGTTGGAGGGGTTTGAATACCGAATCCTCGAAAATTGATACTTGCATTTATTGACCATTCAATGGAGGTGATGATTCACTAGGTTAAATAAAGTGGTTTGGAAATCCGGGTTGGGTTGCCATCAAAGAAAAATAGTTCGGAAAAATAAGACAGATATTACAAAGGCCCAATTCATTTGGGGGGCATTGTCTTAAGTTCGATCAGACTCATCCCTATTCTACGAATCTTGGCTTGCAGGTGATGAATTTGATCCATAAGCTCTTCTTCTTCTGCTAAACTCTGTTGGGCTTCGCCATGAAGAGTGGTCAGGAGCGCCCTTTGTTCACTCGCATGCTGGAGATGCACCTCTTGCCTTGCTTTGATAAGGGCGATCCTTTGGTTGATCAGATCTCTTTCCCTCTCGAGGCGAGCGAGTTCTTCCCCATTGTCTTAGCTTACGGTGGCCACCGTAGCAGAATAGGCATTTATTGCACTCGCGAGGGCTGCATTCACATCTTGCGTTTTGAACTGCTGAGATGGAACTATGGCGAGTTTCTCATGAAGCTGCTTCAGTAGGTCAGTCAGGCTCACCAGGAAGTTCGTGAAGTCTGATTGAACCGAGGCGGGCAGGCGGTCGACGTGGTCTTGTAGTAGTTGGACCGAGGATTGTAACTTGGTCGCCACTACTGCATCTTTTAAGTTCAGACCTCCTAGTTGTTCAATAAACTCCCACGCCTCTTTCACTTCGGGGAGATCTCTCCTTGGAGTTGGGAGTTTCAGCAGCGGATCCTCTTCTATGGAAAGGAAAGGTAAGCTCATCTTTAGAGGTGAGGGGGTTGGATCCTCAAGAGGGGATGCTCCAATCTGTATGACTTGGCGGGGCAGAGTCGCGAGCGGAGTTTGTTCGCCGGAAGCCTCGTCGCCCACGATATAAACCGGGGTTTCGATAACCTATACAAACACATGATGGTGGTATGACTTAGTAAAATATCATCATGAATAACATATAAAGGATCAGAAGAGTTTAGGAGTTTAGGAGTTACCTCTTCAACCACTCGCGAGGCTTCAATAGAGGGCTCGGCTTGGGGCTGCTCTTGGGGTTTTGGAGAGTTGGGCAGCCTACTTGAGCTCGCTCCAGCATCCATATAGCTTCTAGGTGGCGAGTGAGGACCCGAACTCAGATCTTCCATGGCCACCACTTCAGGAGACAAAGGAGTGACCTCTTCACCAGCAACTGCTTGGGGTGTCTCCACGCTTTCTGGTTCTGTCCAAGTAAGAACAGGAGCTGGCTCAGCCTCCACCACAACTTCAGGGATTGGATCATCCGCCTCTTCCACTATAGGCTCTGCAGGGAGAGTGGAAGTGGTCAGGGGGGCAATCTCAGTTGGGGTAGTAATCATTACTACTGGATTGCTTGGATGGAGAGCAGTACCTGTACCAGTAGGAAGGCATCTTAAGGGCAATACATCAACATATATACTCAATCGTGCCCTTTCAAGCTCTATTTCAAGAAGCTCTTCAATTCGTTGAGGGTCAGCATAAAGAAAGGAGTATTCATCTCCAAGTTCAGACTCCCCGGAGGAGGTTGAACTGGAGGATGATTCGGAGGACTCACCTGAGGATATGCTAATCACCGCAGCGGCTGAGGGGGTTGAAGCTGGCTTCTTCCTTATTAGTCTCTGCGAAAGAAAATTTATTAACTACATCAGATTTACTATGTTGGCTTATGGTCTAGTTCAGTGGTGAAGTATTACATTAAACAAGGGTGGATGACTTACTGGCTCGTCGTCAGATTCTTCTTCTTCTTCGACTACCTCAACCGCGACGGGGGGTTTCGCCTTCTTCTTGGCAGGCTGGCTTGCAGAGGTCTGTGAGCTTTTCCTTTTTCCCTTGCTCTTGCTCGCCTTTTCGGGAGCCTGTGATAATGAGAATCAGTTAGTGGTTCTCAGGTACAAAAGTAGTATACGAATAGCAAAAAGTTGTGAAAGTACCTGCCCAAACTCTGGTTCGGGGTAAAGAGGCCCTCCATCAAGGACCTTGAGGTCTGCAGCAGTCAGGAAGTTCTGCTGTTGGCCGAAAAGGGTTCTGAAGTAGTGTAAAGAATATTTCTCAAAGAATTCTCCTCTGAGCTGCATCCACCAGGTTATGTAGTCTCCACTGACTTGGTCAGAAAATTCTAGCGCCTCGCACCGATCTAGGTTGGGATATTCGGTGGGCCGAAGGGCAGAGACAAGATTGGCATCCTCGTCAGCAGGAGTGTTTTTGCTTGGCCGCCAGACTGAGAACATGTTCAGGCTTAGCACTGGCGGATAGGGTAGAGCTTGACTCAGGCCGAGTTGGCGAGCGAACAAGTGGGGAGCGTACACTTCGACACCTTGTTCTCCTTTGTTTGAAGATAAAAGAGGAAGGTCTGCCATTGAGACACACTGAAGGAATAGCCTTCGGCCTCCTGCACATTGACGACTAGAGGGCAGGAAGCCGTCCTTCAATGCTGTAGGGTACACACTCTGAATGAGTCCTTGTGCTTCTGAGTGGAAGCCTTGAGCATCGGTATTATAAATGATGTCCAGGCAGATGGCATAGCCTTGATCATAATGGGGTTTGCATCCTGCGAATGCTAATCCTAATACCCTCTCTTCCCCAAGTATTATACGCTCAGGAGATGCTAACCTAGGGAAATACATTTGAGCCCAGATCTCTAGTATCCAAAGAGGGCCAAAAACTTTACAGTTTAAAGGGGAGAGAGACAGGGTATGTAGACACCGATATAGGTGGGCTAGCACTAGTTGACCTAGGCCAATTTCTTTCCTGGCGTATAAGACTTCGGCCATCCTTCTATAGGTTCGGGTCATCTTGTTGGCGGTTGAACAGAATATAAACTTATTCAACTAGAAGTCTAGGAAAGCTATGCCACCAATATCATCCCTTTGGTCTTGGAATGTGGTGATCCAATTAGAAAAGCCTCTAGTATTGGGTTCTGGAAAGGAAATTGAGGGGACATCCGCCTCAGGGTAATCAACAGCATCAAAAGGTTTATTCCCTAAGGGAAAACCTAGACCAGCATACATATCAAGCAAGGTAATGCTGACTTGACCAAAGCTTAGATCAAAGGTATTAGAGGAGGGGTTCCAGAAGCTTACTAGGGGCATGATGGCACACCTATTTCCTCCTTTGGGATTGAGGGCGAAGCTGAGGCGAAGGATTTCATCAATTCCTGCCCCCTGCCATCTGCTTTCATCGCGTCTTTCTCTTTGGCGATACCATTCTACCATAGATGGGTTGGGCAGCGGCCAAGAGGAATAGGCCACCGGAACTTCGTGGTGGTTGGACGTTTGCCAATCTTTACACGAGACGCCCTTTTCTTGGAAAATGACCGGTTCGGGTCGGACTTTGCTGAAGAAGGGTCGAATCGAATTCGGACCTAGTTCTTGTTGCCTTGGACCCAGTCCGGCACGGCCGAAGTCGTCGGGAGGTATGATCGAAGTTTGATAGGCACTTCCGACCTTGATTAGGTCAGAGGGGATCGCCTCCTTGGCTTGTGCGGCTTGGTGATAGCTGATTTCGTTGGCCATGGCTTTTCTGGTTGAAGAAATGGAAGAAATGGAGGTTAAGGGTTGAATTAATGGTTCTCAATCTAGTTTTTGTAGAATCCGAACGGGGTTCTTCGAATCGAATCGGTAGGGTTTGCGGCGGTCGAGGTTTTGGATGAATAGTTGTCTAAGCTCGATTTGGTAAAGTTGTTTTGAAAGAGGGAACGACGCAATGCTTCAGAGTTTTTTAAAAGAGCTTTTGGGTTGGGCTTTCTAACCTTTATCAATTTCACCGGACCTTTCAATTTCAAAGGCTGGGGGGCAATGTTTGGGCCAAAACTGACATTTGTCTTAAAACTTTGGGTCGAAGCCCATAAGGTTATTCATTAAAGAATAATCTGAATACGCATTTAATCTTTTCCTTTTCTGGGAAGAATTTGGGGTTCCTTTAGGAATCCGAATTGGGGTTGGTTTATGATAATTGAATCCTGATCGATCTCTAAATCCGAATCCATTATGATACTTGATACGCAAGTGTTGGGGTTTGGCATCCTCTATATAAGGTGCTCTTGTACAACGTAGAAGGGATCCCCGATCAATCAAACAAACACACAAGCTTTTGCTCATCGTAATCCTTGCAAAGCCTCTCCAGAGCATCTTACGCGCTCAGCCTCCACAAACTGCAAACAACCACCGTCCAACTTCCCTGCAACCTTACGCCCGCCACCGGTCGCTGTATCCCTGCATGGTTTTTGACAGGTGCCTTGCACTCGTGTCGAGAGTCGCTAAGACCTATCGCTTCTAGCACATCCGCACATTCCAGTCGCTTCCAGCCGCCATATGTACAGAGCCGCACCTCGCCGCCATACGTACAGAGTCGCTCGTTCGCATCGTGTTCGTGTTCGCTGAAGCACCAAGTGTCAGTCGCTACGCCGTAGCACATCGAGTCGTTACTCAGGTAACAAAAACATAGACCAATCTACCTAGGTTGGAAAAAGATCGTTTCCCGCGGTCTTGAATTATTGCTCTGCTTTGCGTCTTTGGATCAAAGTAAGATTACTCGATCTGCCATAGGTTGAGAAAGAAATCCTAATATACTCTTATTAGGTCTTGCTCGAACCTTTTACGCCGGCCTTGTCAACGCCCGTGTAACAGTCGTTTGATCAAGAAGTCAGGAATTGGGAGCAGAGACGTACGCTCGCCGGAGAAGTACGCTCGCCAGAGGTCGTCCGCATCAAGGTTATACCTAACCCAAAGGTATTGGCACGCTCGCACAAATCACAACAGGACAGACATCGACGTCCGCCAGCACACGTGTTGACCGTTCGCCGGATACTAAATCCGCCACGAACACTCACCACACTTGAGCAGTTGTATTTGCTGCCTCTGCTGGATGATCATGCAGAACGGCTGAAACCTAATGGTGGAGAGGAGTAGCCACATTCCAGAGATATCATACATGACAAACTCTATGGTACACGAATTAGTGAAAACTGGGAAAGGAGGAATAGTCAGGATGCAAGGATAATCTAATTTCTCCATAGTATGTCTTTGAATTCATTGCAATTTGTAACCGTAGTTTATATATATGCAATATTTATGAGCTTTCAAATTGCAACCACATGTAAAATAAATCTTTGAGAAACCGGATGGATGCTGTTACCTAATTTGTTTTGTTTTCTTTATCTATCAATGTACCCACAAACCCTGATCGATCACTTGAAAACTTAACCCTTTGAATTGGGAGGCTTAATTCTGCGTCGAAGAACATAAGCATGCATGTATCTTACTCAGTCACTCGCAATCAAAATAGGATCTGCCTTCTTGCCTTTCTTATGATTTCTTTTTAACAATGCCGTTTCATAATCTCCAAACTAATAACACGCAGTTATAAGATAAGATCGATGACCAGGTTACTAAATCTGGCTCAAACAATTAAACCACAAAAAACACTTTAGCTTGAAGAAAAAGAAGAGCAATCAAATTTATGGTACATAAAATTGACTATTTAGGTTAATATAAACTTTATTTCATCTTTTTCGATTTGTATACCTACTTCACGGTTAAGATGATTGGTTCTTGTATTGAGATTTTACAAATGAACAACATCATATTTCTTGAATTAATGTAGGTATAATCTTTCTGAGGACAAAAATGGAGCACACAAGAATCAAGTACCAAATTTGTTGCTAACACTACCAGAAAAGGGGTTATAGCCAACGATATGGGAAAAAACGGCCGACGAAATAGTACTTCGTCGGCTATAAGGGGTCATAGCCGACGAATTACTATTTCGTCGGCCACATCGTCGGCTATAATATTATAGCCGACGAGTTGTTGGACGTCGTCGGCTATAACTATAGCCGACGAAAAGTTTTTGGTTATAGCCGACGAGGAGGGTATTCGTCGGCTATAACTCTTATATCAGATCTATTCTGCAGCAGCGAGCTCATTCGTCGAAAATATTTCGAAAACGCTCTGAAATCGTCCAAAACCTCGGCCATAAGCTTGAAAGGTACGTATATTGCTGTGTGTGTTGATTTAGTTGGTTATATGCAGAGGTGTGTTAATTTAGAGTTTAGTTAGAATAAATGTGTGATTAATTTGATATATATATATATGTATATGTGTGTTGAGATGAGATTATTAATGGGTTGATATGTTGGTTAGATAGAATTGAAGTTTTGTTGAAGATTAGTGATTGATTGTTGATTTATAGGTGATTTTAGATGAATTTGATGAAAAAATGTATATATATATTAATTAATTTAATTGTAATTAAAAATATATTGTTGGTATATATAAAAAATACATTGTGTTTAATTAATTAGGGAGATTGACGATGTTTTAATTAATTTAGGGATGCATGTGTATATATATATATATATATATATATATATATATATATATATATATGTGTGTGTGTGTGTGTAATGATGAATTTTTTAATTAATTAGTACGTATGTACGTACGTAGTACGTGCATATATACATATCTATATATAGCTATATTTATTTCTTGAATTTACAGGATGGACAAGAGTTGGATTACCCTCAGAAGATGGGATCAGGCGTATCATGATGGAGTTAGGAGTTTCCTGGATTTTGTGATGGCTAACTGTGGAGACACTACACTTCATTATTGTCCGTGTAAAAAGTGCAAGTGTGCCACCCCACGACACCGGTTTTCCATAGAGACAGTGGAGCAACACCTGGCTAGATATGGATTTTGGGTCCTATACACTAATTGGATTTATCACGGTGAACCAGAGTTTGCGGGTCCTCATGATCATGGACAATTTGCCGAGAGAGGGAGTTCCTCCAATGATCCAACAACGAACTGGATCAACGATATGTTTCCTCGTGAGAGCGGTGTCTTTGATGAAGCACCAGATGTGCAACTCCCTCCTCCGGAGATGGAGTGTTTCCCTGATATTGAGCCACTCGAGCCATTACCCCGATCTCCGGTCAACACAAGTGGTATGGAAAAGTACAACAACCTGATCGCATTGCAACAGACTCCGTTGTACCCCGGATGCAGTAAGACTGTCCTTGAATCTGTCATGGGAGTGATGAAGATCAAAACGGAGAACAAAGGCACAGTCAAATCGGTTGATGATTGGCTGAAGATATGGGGTGGGGCGATGCCCCCCGGACATCGGCTTCCTACCAGTCATCATAAGGTGCGACATATCCTTAAAGATCTCGGCCTTTCCTACATCAAGATTCATGCATGCAGATACGATTGCGTTCTGTTTTACGGGGAAGGACTTGCAGATCTTGAATACTGCCCAGTATGCAATACAGAGCGGTATAAGTTCACTCCAAAAGGGAACAAGAAAGCTGTGAAGATACTTCGGTACTTCCCGCTGATTGATAGGCTTGAGCGGTTGTTCATGTGTGCTTTCACGGCCAAAGCTATGAGATGGTGGGCTGAGAGGAATGTGCTTGACGATGACACCCTTAGACATCCCGCCGACGGAGAGGCTTGGAAGAAGAATGTGTTGGAGTTTCCTGAATTTGCATCAGAGGTTCGAAATGTTTGGCTAAGGCTATCATCCGACGGTTTCAACCCTTTTGGCAAGAAAGAGCTTCAGTACAGTGTGTGGCCAGTTATTTTGATTCCGTACAACTTTCCACCGTGGATGTGCATGAAGAATGAATATAACATGCTCACATTGTTGATTCCAGACCCAGGTTATCCGGGAAAGTGTCTCGATGTGTATTTGAGACCCGTAATTGAGGAGCTTCAGTACTTGAGTCTGAACGGCCACCTGGTCTACGACCGGTTCAAAAATGAGATGTTCCGGATGCATGCCATGCTTGTTGGCACGATCAGTGACTTTCCTGGGAGGGGTATGTTGTCGGGCAGCGTCACCAGGGGTTACAGGGCTTGTTCAGAGTGCATGACTGTTGATTGCTCCAGTCCTCATTGCAGCAAGATTGTCCAGATGCGTCACCGTCGTTGGCTTCCGCATGACCATCCATTTAGGGACGATGCACAGGCTTTTGATGGGACTGAAGAAAGGGGCTGGGCACCCGAGCGATGGACAGGGGAGGAAATATTGGCAGTGTTGAATGAGTATGACTTTGGTCCGCTTAGCAATCATCCCGATGTGTTGCGCACGATTCCAGAGAGGCCGGATCGGTATAGGTTTTGGTCACACAAGAGCATCTTATGGGAACTTCCTTATTGGGCCAGGTTGGCTACCAGATACTACCTGGATGTCATGCATATAGAGAAGAACGTGGGTGAAGCCGTGGTTGGCACAGTTTTGAATTGGGAGAAGAAAACAAAAGACACCCCCAAGGCACGCGTTGATCTGAGAAATATGGGACTGCGGGACCATTTGTGGTTGAGAGAGGGCAGGAGCAAAATGCCCCAAGCTCCTTACACCGTCACCCGGGACCAGAAACATGAAATCTTTGGATGGCTGAGTAATGTCAGGTAACTTTTTATTAGGCATGTATTCCCTAAAGAATCTATCTGTTGTTGGACGACTATATATGCATGAAATCTAATTGTTGTTAATGGCTATGCAGGTATCCTTATGGCTATGCGGGTAACATAAGCAAGTGTGTTAACAACCGAGACAACAAGATGTACGGATTGAAGAGTCACGACTGCCATGTACTGCTTCAACGCCTCTTCCCTATTTTCATTCGAGCGTACTTGGAGGATGAAGTGGTTGAGCCGTTGGTGGCGTTGTCAAGATTCTTCCAGAAGTTATGCGCTAGAGAAGTTAGAAAATCAGACCTCATGAGAATGCATGAGGAAATCGTTTTTATCTTGTGCAAGTTCGAGAGGATATTTCCCCCAAACTTCTTTGACATCATGCCTCACCTGATGATCCATCTTCCCCAACAATTGTTGCTTACCGGTCCCGTACACTACACTTGGATGTATCCCATCGAAAGGTACATGTTATTCATAAATTTGATTTATACATGTTTTTAAATAAAAGTTGCATGCTCTTAACATGCACTTGTTAACCTTGCAGACAACTTGGAGACTACAAGAAATTTGTGCACAATACATCTGCGTCTGAGGAGTGTATTGCTGAAGCTTACATTGCGCATGAGTGTGTAACGTACGCCAAGTTGTACTTGGGAGCGATGGAGGACCCCCCACAACATCCAAGTCGAGATGACTCCGAGTTCAACCTATCTATCGTCGCCAACTCTGTTGTACCATACGGAAGCTTCAAGAAGAAGGGTGTGGACAAGTTGCCTGACCATGAGGTAGGGATTGCCCACTGGTGGGTTCTAATAAACTGTCCGGAGGTACAATATTGGAAACGAACCCATCTTCACTGCAAGGAAGTTCGCGGTGATGTCGAGTACCACAACACGACGTTTGCAGACTATTTTCCACAATGGGTAAGTGTATAAATATATATATTAGATGACTTTCTTTTACAGTTCCCTATTCTTTAATCATAAACACACCAAGTGATTTGAGTTATATTTTTCAGCTGATGCAAGTGGCTGCGAGGGGTGGTCATACAAATTACTCAGAGGAATTGAGGCTGTTGTCGATGAAGCCGATATCTTCCACAGTCCGCCCAATGTGTGATGTCAACGGCGTTAAGTATATATGTGAAACTAGAGACGGGGAACGCAAAACACAGAATTGTGGGGTGATGGTCGATGGTGCAGAGGGGGGCGTGGATTTTTACGGTGTCCTACAGTCAGTTGTTGAACTCATTTATGGGAACCGCATGAAAGTCCACTTGTTCAAGTGTCGATGGTTTGATACTAGGCCGCACTGCATACGGATCGATCAGTACGGCATACTTTCGGTGAATACCGCCACTAGTGTGTATGAAGAGGACCCCTTTGTTTTCGCCACAGCGGCCCAAAAGGTCTTTTATCTTGACGATCCATTGAACAAAGGCACGTGGAAGGTAGTTAACCATGTGTCTCAGCGAGACATATACAGTGCTACCACACTTGGTGTGAGCACAGAGTGTCAAGAAGCGACCGCATACCAAGAGCCGGACGCCGGCGACATTCCGGAATCCTCCACCATCCGCGATAATAATGTGACGCCGGGCAGAGTGGTTCGACTTCCTAGGGGTCAGGTGCTCATGTATGATGTTAATCCGAATCGTCTATATCAGGCAGACGATGACTCAGACGACGAGTACGAGCACCGGTTGCCAGATATTAACTACTATACTACGTCTGACTCAAGTGATGAGGATGATTCTGATTATCATCCTTAGTATACTGTTTATGTATGTATTTGTGTACGATGGTGCATGCATGTATGAATACATTTTTCGTCCTTAATTACCGTTTTCCGAGTTTATGGGAAATTGTATTGAATTGTTTGTGCGATGTTCATGAATTTATCAGGTGAAATAGGCAATTTTCAGGCCCTAAATGGCAAATTTTCGGAAAGATAAGCATTATAGCCGACGAAATGGACCATACTTCGTCGGCTATAATGCCCATTCTGGGTAATTTAATATGCAAGTCGTTGGCTAACGACAAAATGTTGAAGGTCGTCGGCTAAAGTATAGCCGACGACCTGTAATTCGTCGGCTATAACCCCTGGCCCGGATGTTGACCGAAACCATTGTTTGATCCTTCAAATGCAAAAGTGTCGTGAAATAAGATACGACCGAAATATTGAAATACATCTACGGTTGAAAAATGGCAAGATTCCGACAAAATCTGTGTGCCGAATGTTGCGGTTAGCTGTTTTTTACTTCCGTTTTCCTATGGGTAGCCTGACGGTCGGTAAATATTTTGAGGAAAATTTTTATACGATTAGTTGCGTCTCATCGATCTGAAACTATTCTCTGTTGAAGGTCAGGCAAAAAAATGTCATTTAGACGGGCCAATTTCCGTTTTAAAGCGTTTAGAGGTTTGAGTTTGCAGTTTGACCGTACCGATCGAGCCTTTAACGTTGTCAGATGTAGTTGGAATTTTTTTCATACATGTATTTAATCTTAACGGTGATATTTGACGGTTGGAATAGATTTTCCAAACTTTTAGATTCGAAATCGGAACATATGCACTAATATTCCTTAACTTGTTTACCAAGTGTTTAAGTGAATGTATAGTTTCAAATAGTTACTATACGTAGACCCTTCAAATACAAATGTGTCGTGAAATAAGATACGACCGAAATATTGAAATACGTCTACGGTTGAAAAATGGGAAGATTCCGACAAAATCTGTATGCCGAATGTTGCGGTTAGCTGTTTTTTACGTCCGTTTTCCTATGGGTAGCCTGACGTTCGGTAAATATTTTGAGGAAAATTTTTATACGATTAGATGCGTCTCATCGATCTGAAACTATTCTCTGTTGAAGGTCAGGCAAAAAAACGTCATTTAGACGGGCCAATTGCCGTTTTAAATCGTTTAGAGGTTTGACTTTGTAGTTTGACCGTACCGATCGAGCCTTTAACGTTGTCAGATGTAGTTGGAATTTTTTTCATACATGTATTTAATCTTAACGGTGATATCTGACGGTTGGAATAGATTTTCCAAACTTTTAGATTCGAAATCGGAACATATGCACTAATGTTCCTTAACTTGTTTACTAAGTGTTTAAGTGAATGTATAGTTTCAAATAGTTACTATACGTAGACCCTTCAAATGCAAATGTGTCGTGAAATAAGATACGACCGAAATATTGAAATACGTCTACGGTTGAAAAATGGGAAGATTCCGACAAAATCTGTGTGCCGAATGTTGCGGTTAGCTGTTTTTTACGTCCGTTTTCCTATGGGTAGCCTGACGTTCGGTAAATATTTTGAGGAAAATTTTTATACGATTAGATGCGTCTCATCGATCTGAAACTATTCTCTGTTGAAGGTTAGGCAAAAAAACGTCATTTAGACGGACCAATTGCCGTTTTAAATCGTTTAGAGGTTTGACTTTGTAGTTTGACCAAAGAATAGCCGACGACATACTTAACTTCGTCGGCTAAACTCTTGCGATCCGCGTCGTTTCATTGTCCGCCGTTGGATGGGCGAGATCTGACGGCTGCTGAGAGCGTGAAGTATAGCCGACGAGATTCATATTATAGGCGACGAAATCCATACTTTGTCGGCTATAACCGGCCCGCAAAGCCCAACTTCGGCCCGGCCCGGATTTCGGGTCAGAGTATAGCCGACGAAATTCGTCGGCTATACTATAGCCGACGAATTAAAATTAAATCGTCGGCTATAGTCCTTCGATTTTCACACTATAGGCGACGAAATTCATTCTTCGTCGGCTATAACAGGCCCCCAAAGCCCAATTTCGGCCCGGCCCGGATTTAGGGTCAGAGTATAGCCGACGAAATTCGTCGGCTATGACTATAGCCGACGAATTAAAATTAAATCGTCGGCTATAGTCCTTCGATTTAAACCGCAACAGAGGCGCCTCTCCCTCATTTTCTGCTTAGAACCCTAATTTCCCAATCGTTCCCCACCCCTCCCAGACGCCGACCGACCACCACCGAGCCTCCCCGACGCCGATCGACCTCCCCGGCCCCACCCGACCCCTCCCCGCCCCGGCCCCCTCCTTCCCGAGCCCTCCCCGACCCGAAATCTCTCCGAACGGCAACGCCTCTAGCCGCCGTCGCCACCGCACCGCACCACCTCCCCTAGCCGCACCACCATGTCAGGTAGTCCCGCTCTCCCTCATTTATGGTTTTTGGAAATTTTGTGGAATTTTGTGGTTTTGTGGAATTTAGGGCTTTTGTGAAATTTTATGGTTTTTGTGAAATTATGTGGAATTTAGGGTTGTTGTGCAATTTATGGAATGTTGTGGAATTTTTGTTAATTTTGTGGAATTTTGTGGAATTTTGTGGAGGATATATATATATATATTTTTTTTTTCGGAATATATATATATATAATTAGGTATAAATATATTTATGTATATATATAATTAGGTATATATATATTTAATGAAGTTTTTTATTTTTTTGTGAAATTTATGGAATTTTGTGGAAATTTTTTTAATGTTGTGGAATTTTTGTTAATTTTGTGTAATTTTGTGGAATTTTTAGGAGGATATATATATATATATATATATATATATATATATATATATTTCGGAATATATATATATATATATAATTAGGTATAAATATATTTATGTATATATATAATTAGGTATATATATATTTAATGAAGTTTTTTATTTTTTTGTGAAATTTATGGAATTTTGTGGATTTTTTTTTAATTTTGTGGAATTAACAAAGATTTTTAGGAGGATATATATATATATATATATATATATATATATATATATATAATTAGGTATATGTTGTAGGAAAATGAGAATTGGTCTACTCATTTCATTGATAATCCCCTTTATATGGGGTGAGTATTACAACGGTAATAGGAAATACATTAATGACAATAATGACTACATAATTATCTATCGTCAGTTACATTGACGAAGGCACATAATACGTTTTTCCTTCAACACTCCCCCTTGTGCCGAGTCAGAGATAGAATGGTGCATGTGGTGTTGCCTCATTAAAAACCTTGCCAAGTAACAAAAACCCAATGGGAGAAAATAAAACTTTGGTCGAAGGACAAAAAGAGCGCAACGCACCTATTACATTTGAAAACAACATGTATGTGCTAGACTCCCCCTGATGTCTGCACCTCCCCCTGATTTTTACATTAATCATTGGATTCTCCCTGATTCTTTCATTTGATCAAGGGAGCTTCAGTAACATTAGCATAATTATGCATTTTCACATGTTTTTCCAAATATGACTTTGAGCAATGATTTAGTAACTAAATCTTGCCACATCGTCCTCAGATCCAACTTGATTTTCTTTGATCTTGAGGATAAGGTTGTTCATGAACTGAATGCATAGGTTCATATTGAACATCAGGTTCACTCGTGGTATGACCTTCATATAACAAAATAGTCATAACTTCGTCTAAAGTATGAGTGAACCATTAAGAGATTTGAAATTGATCTGTGATAACAGATTTTCTTATCTCACCTTTAATGCGTTTTTCTTTACGCATAGTTAGCTATGACGTGGATAATTTCTTTATCATGTCACATTCTATGTAGAGATTGAATAAGCCCATATCTTCCATATCTTTAATGAAAGAACGATTTGCGTTGCGTAGGCGCATAGCTAGACATAGCTTTACAAATTTACATCGAATGAGAGGTCGAGTCTTACATATTATGTTTAAGTACAATCATGCGTCATTGCACTTGTATAGGAATTTCATTTCCCAATACTTCTTCGTCATCTTCCTTTAGATGAAAAACGGATCTATTGTTAGAGTAAAGACTTCGACTGATCACGGGAATATCTGTAGGCCTCACTTTATTCTTTAGAGTGCCTAAGCCGATTGATGGATGATCACCATCATTACAGTCCTTGAGTTCCATTTCAAGACTGTGTATTCCCAAAATCTTTTTCATTCTCAACTTAGGATTTACAATACACTGAGTTTCTCTTATTTCATTTAGAGTTCATATATATCCATAATGAAAACGCAAGGGCATAATTCATCAATCCATTTCCAATCAAGTAGTCACTTTAGTGAACGTTTCAATTTCTTTTGCAAACGTACTCATGTGATCTAGAGTCACTTGATTTGGGTGGATCAAGTCCGTTTAGGATCCTCATTATATCTCTTAATTTAGATCCCCATAGAGATATATGTTTTGATCACTTTTCATAAGCTGCATGTTCAGTTTTTCGGAAACAACCAAACTGACAAGGTAGTGGAGTGCAATGACATCCATTACGAGAGTTTGTCTCATCGTAGTCCATTACGAGAGAATATCTCCTCGTAGTCGATTCCAGTGCGCTTTTGAGAGACCTTGCGCCATAAGGTGAGTTTGCATACTCTTATTCTCATAACGCATTCTAACAAAGATATATTTGATAGGGTTTATATTTGCGGTGTCGGCGTCACCTACCCAAAAGACCTATCTCTTTGTTTATACTGGATCGCTTTTTTCCATTAGGCCAGTTTACTAAGTTGACATTTTTCAACGAAGTATGGTTCGATAGTAGACTCATTATTCCACGTCCTCATGTACACTAGTGTAATGTGTTTGTAGAGATCTCTATACTTTAAGGATTGGTTCTAACATTTGAGGCGTCCCCCAATGATAACCACAATCCATAAATATTCTCATGAGACGGATTTGAGTATCACTGATCAATAGATCAGGTTGTGCCAAACTTGTTTTCTTCCTTTACACATGTATGTATCGAACTTAAGGTGGCCTCCCCCTCTTCCTTGGAGAGCCACGGCCTGTGACACCATTTATGCCACTTATGGCGTCACCATGCCACCATGGATGGTGGCAGTGCAATACCCAATTCCACTTGGGTGGTACCATGTCCTTTTGATAAAACACAATCCTTGCAGGTATATTTGCAGCAGGTTTATATGATCTCGTCACTTTAATGTATAAGACATCTGCACACTTTACTTTGTGTGATTTTGGGGATCGAGATGAGACACAGTGGGGACAAACCACGACAATTCCTGTCGTTCCACTTGAACATGCTTGTTCTTATCTCCCCCTAACGACGGGAAGACTGTCTCATCAAAGTGACACACCGCAAATCTAGCGGTGAGGAGATCGCCTGTCAAGGTTTCGACATAGCGGACTATAGCTGGAAGTTCATATCCAGCATAAATATTTATTCATCTCAAGTAACCCATCATTGTGCGCTGTGGCGGCGCAATTTTGGCACATAAAACATTTAATGGAGCTCAAGGATTGTAGATCCGTGTCAATCCAAAAGAGCTCAAGGATTACAAGTTCGTTTGAAATCCTTTAAAATCCTCACACATAGTCACTAGCTATGGTGTAAATTGGTTCAATGATGTTGGCCATGGATGAAAAAGTAACGCTGCATGCAAAAATTGCATAACCCAAAACGGAAGTATTGGTGTGCTTTACCAATATTAAGACTATTACTGTAGTCGTTTTCCGTGAGACCAATTGGGTTCTTATATAAGAATATGATGTCCATTAAAAATCCCATATAATAAGCCATAGAATCATCACACCTACGGAAATTAACCCGGCCTAGGTGCTTTGACTTTCTAGCATAAGCAGCAGAAATTTTAATTGTGGATGGTGTCATGACACGTGACCAGCGTGTCGACACTACAACCAACACCATAAAATATCTAAGGTGTCCGCAAGTTGGTTGAATCAGTCCACTGAATCATCTTTGGATTCAATATAAGTACATAATGAGAACACATGTTTCCTTTGCATATGATGGTGTCAATCATAATTTTATGAGTAGGCTTTGAATGATGTACTTTTATTCATAAAGTCACGATGGATATCAGAAACATAATAGGGTATAAGTGCATGTACTTTGTGCATCAATCATAATGCCACCTTAGGGGAGCAGTGGAATCTAGGGTTTGAACACACGTCTTCAACCCTACATGGATTGTATCGAAATAATATTTGAGGATAAAATGTTCTTTGATCGTCCTCAGTTTCGTGTGTGAACCATATTATTCTGGTGTTTGCTTCTATTCATCCAAAATATGGGTGTCCATAGTAATTTCTTTAATGTTCGGATCACCAGATCAAAGCCAATGTATGTCAGATTTCCAAAAACATCATTTTCTTTTGACTTTGGGTGCAATTAGTGGTTACATATAACCCACTAAGTTGACATATAAATTTCTCTAATACGCGTTTACATCCGTAGTCATTAGAGGTAATGCAAAGGAGCTCAAATGAATTCTCACTTCTGTCTTTTTACATGAACATTGTGGCATAAATTTCTTTAAAATGTTGAACAAATTCAATTTTCTCTTATCGCATAAATTGTCAATTTGACATATGCTCAATATATACATCAAAATGTAACTCAAGTTCTTTAGAGTAAGTCGATGGGGATTGTAAAAAAGGTATTGTAATCCCAGTTAGGCAAGTGCATTATGAATCCCAACGGAACAGATATTTAGATCCTTATCACTTTCATTATAGTACTACAGTTCTTCAGTACTATTGTGCTATTTTTGTGATATATTAGTACTATTGTTCTTCAGTACTATTATTCTAGGGATTACATGGTGCGTTTCTTTGCATACGGTTCTTTGTGTCATGCCTATATTATGATATGTTACTTTACTTTATGCAATACTTTGCAAAGTTATATGCAGAAAATTGAATCATGTATATCATGAATAAAATTTGAATAATCTCAATTCCTTTAGAGAAAATTCAAAAAAATTAACATGCCAACGATTATATTTAGTCTTGTCCAATTTAGAGATAGAAACTTTAAGACTAAAAGTCTAATTTAGGCGTGATAGCCTTTATAAGGATATCTTAGAAATTTAAAAATAGACTAATCAAAGTCTATCTTGGATGGAGCCAAATCCTTTTTGCTCTTTTAATAGTTGCAATGATGAGATATGTCATTGACATCTTCTTCTCATATGGTATGCCTTTAGTTGTAAACTCATTTTCAATGTTTATTGTTGGATATTGAAGATACTTTTCCAAAATCCGCGTACTCATATGATTCTTCATATTTATTGAAAGTCGTAGCTAATTCTTTGCTAGCTTATAATGTACGTATCAATACTTCATTGATTTACAACAGAGTGCTTCACTGCACATGACATGTCCCCAATGTCAGCTTTTCAAATGTTATATTGTTTCCACTTACTTTTGGATGATTATATGAATTTTACGTCCATGGTAATTACCCTTTGTTTTAGGGTCGTTGCATTACTTTAATTTGTTCAAGAATATATATATATATATATATTTCTAAGACCTTACATCGTCATTACCTTTTGATTTAGGGTTGTTGCATTACTTTGCATAATTTTTTTCAGGAAATTTATTTTTCTCAGACCTTACATTGTCATTGAAGATATTATAATTATTTCTTAGCTATTTACATAAAGCAGTTTGCATAAATATACCATGTTCGAGCCTTAGTTGGCTCAATAGGGGAATTTGGTACTCATGTTCTTCAGAGTCCAATGTGTCAAAGTCAAACTGTGATGGTTAAACCATCTGTAAAATATAGGAAGAATAAAATGTATTAATTTCGTGGTCTAAATGACATGCACGACGACTAATATAAACCAATATGCATTATGGTAAATCCGATGCTTCGTGAAATTTCGTTATCACAATAAAATTTTCTCTATTTTCATTGCATGTGAAGCTAATGAAATTCCATTATCGTTTCTTTCTACACAATTAATAAGATATCCATCTTGAAAATTTTTTCAAGAAATAAAAATTGGATCTCAAGACCGAAATTTGTAATGGTCATATTTTTCTTACTTCGTGAAAATGCTTTTTCACAATATAGGTTTGTCACTTTTTCTTTATATTACAAAGCTCATGAAATTACATTATCAGGGCAATGTTCAAACTAAATAATATGTTAAATAAAATAATTATTTAACACTAATAAAATAAACATATAACGCTTCATGTTTCTCATTTATATAAAATACTAATGCAATCAAATTTAATAGAGCATTATATCATATAAATAACTGAAACAAAATATAATGAAAGCAGAGCGTCAATGTAAATATTACTTGTAAGTTTGCCAAATAAACTGCATATGAATCGATTGCTCGATCTCCGACTCCAAATTTGTCGTCGCATGCCGCATCATTAAATTGATACGTCACATAAAAAAAATATTCATATGATTAGTCACTTTAATCATATATTTACCATATCAATTAAATAATTTAATATTTACCATTAAATTCTTAAAACAGTAAATACGGTAAATAAAAATAACAATGCCGTAATTTTAAATTTATCTTTAAATTATATTTTCAAAAAAAAAACTGTTTTTTTTTCGTGGGTTGGATCAGGCAAATCCGGGTCAGGCCCAACATACCGGGTCGGGTCGAGACCCGGCCCAAAGAAGCCGGGTCGGATTAGGCCCCAAAATCTGGGTTTGTGGCAGATCGGAGCGGACGGCGTCGCGGGGAGGGCAGCGCCAGATTCGTCGGCGCGGAGGCGAGGACGGCTGGATCAGGGACGAAGCACTGAGCAGTGTCCCTCTACACACTGGATCGGGTGGCTGTTCCGACGCGCAAGGCTCCTGCATCGGCGGCGCGGAGCTGCGTGCAGGGCTGGATCGGGATCGACGATGGGTGCCCAAAGCAGATTTTCTTGTTGCTAGGTCTTGGGCGCGGCGTCGAGGCGCCGATCGAGCAGTGGTGCCGGGACGTGACGTGGTCGGCTGCGCGGGTCCGATCTGCGAATCTCGATCGGTTGGGTGCCCAGAGAAACTTTCTGGGTGAGCTGAGATTTTCAAGGTTTTTCCGACAAACTGTTGTCGGTAGAGTGAATTTCTGGGGATTTTCCGACAAGCTGTTGCCGGCAGAAAAGAATATTAGGGTTTTGATTTTCTTTTCAGAGACAAAACCAAGATTTTTTTTTTTTTTTTCTGGCTAAAGCAAAGTGCTGATAACGTGTTGTAGGAAAATGAGAATTGGTCTACTCATTTCATTGATAATCCCCTTTATATAGGGTGAGTATTACAACGGTAATAGGAAATACATTAATGACAATAATGACTACATAATTATCTATCGTCAGTTACATTGACGAAGGCACATAATACGTTTTTCCTTCAACAGTATAAATATATTTAGGTATATATATAATTAGGTATATATACATTTAATGAAGTTTTTAATTTTTTTGTGGAATTTTTGTGAAATTTATGGAATTTATATACTAATTGTGCAGGAAACCACCGCGCTGTAGACCGATGGCTTGCCAGACCGACCGAGAGCGACCCCGACGCTCAGGCAGGACCCAGCCGTGGGGGGAGCGGATCCAGCGGTCGTCGGGGCCTACGCCGGCCTATGAGTCGACGAGAGGAGACCTTGATGGGATTGACCCCGAGCGATCCACGTGGGGGCTCCTCGTATGAGTCGACGGCAGCGGGCCCAACCTCGAGTGTCGGAGGAGGACGCAGAGCCGCATCCTCCAGACCCCAGTGCACTTCAGCACTGTTCCAGGATCGGCAGCCGACCCCACCGCGCGCCGATCTGGACCCTCCAGAGATGCTCCCTGTCCCCCAACAGCGACAGCGTCCACAGCTACGGGGCCCACCATCAGGGGGATCAGGCCCCTCAGGGTCCACGCCTCGTATGTCTCCGCCATCGGGGATGTACATGGTCCAGTTCCTCCCTGCCATCCCCGAGTACGACGCCAGGGGGAGGCAGATTTGGAGGCACGACCGGCCCCACGAGATTCCCTGGGAGGAGGCCTACGTCCACAGGCCTTTCGACTCAGAGGACTGCCGCGGCCTGTGGTGTGTTCGTGAGAAGGACAAGCAGTACAACGACGCAGGTAATTGGTTAGTTTAATTAATTATTTAGATTGTTTAATTAATTATTTAATTAGTTAGTTTAAATAATTATTTAACTATGTATTCATTTTAATTATGAAACAGGCGTCCTCGTCAATAAACCCGCGGGGACGAGAAGGACCAGAGGGCCCGCGAACATGTCGACCCTGGAGAGGGAACTCGCCGGTGGGATCAGGGAGATCCTGCCCGGTCCCGGTGAGGATGGACGCCCGGTCGAGAGGAGAGACACCACGACAAAGTATATCAACGCGATGGGCATGATCGTGCGGGACAGGGTCCCAATGTTGTGGCCCGACTGGGGCTCTGTGCACGATGACATCAAGGCGCGAGTGTACAATGCACTGTCGGTGAGTTAAATCGAAAATTTTTATAGAAAATAAACATTTATGCATTGAGTCCTTGCTTATAACTATATAAAAATATTTTCTAATTAATTTATAATATTGCAGCAATGGTTTAGAGTCCATCCTACCTTGGACTGGTGGAGAGACGAGCAGCTGAAGAACATGTTATGTGTTTCGCGTTATTTTACTATCATACTATTTATTGGCAGTGTACGAATATATCTAACAGTTGTATTTTGTTAATATAGGTACTCCGAGTGGAAGAACGAGCTGTCGACGCACTACAGGACGTACCATGCATGTGGAGCAGGCCTTGGGGCGAGGTGCAACCCCCCACGAGTTCCGGTACAGGGAGTATGAGTGGCTATGGCTGGTAGCCTACTTCGGGAGCGACAGGGTCTCGGTAAGAAAATTTAGCCTGCTAGTATATAACTTTTTACTGTTATTTAATAATTAAATTATATAGTTACTTAATTAAATTAATTAGTTAGTTAGTTATTAGTTATTAAATTAAGTTAGTTAGTTAGTTACATAGTTAGTTAGTTCGTTACTAAATTAAATTAAATTAAATTAAATTAAATTAGGTAGTTAGTAAGTTAGTTAGTTACTAAATTAAATTAGTTAGTAACTAAATTAGTTAATAATTTTATTTTGGTTAGTTTCTAATATTTTAATTTAGTTACTAATTTATATTTGCGTTTATATGTTCGTTCTTATAATACAGAAAATCTCGAAGACGAACAGCGACAACCGCAAGATGAACGAGCACCCCCACCACGGCGGCGCCCGCTCCTGGAGGCAGTGGGCAGAGATTGCGAGGAGGGACCGACCGCTGAGGCCGTTGTCGTGGATTCATGCGCAGATGTATCCGGGGCGTCCCGACCAAGTGGTAAGTATTCGCCCATCTTCAATAAAAGTGTTTCATTAAATTAATTTATATATATTTTTTTATTAATTCGTTTATTATATTTTCTTGTCAATTAGGCGGAAATAGATGCAGAGACCGACGCGATCACCTTCGGGATCGCGCGAGACACCCTGGGGGAAGGGGCGTCCGACGAGGCGATCGCGGAGTTTGCCTCCACGATCGACACCCTTGAGCCTCGCTTGGCCTCTCAGATCATGCACGCGGCGGTAGGGACGGGCAACAACTACTTCTACCAGAGAGGCCTAGGCGCGGCGGGAGATGGGGTTCTCAAGTACACGCCGGCCAATCCCAGCACGCAGCGTGCGGCTTCGACGAGAGGAGACTTGCAGACACAGCTGCAGAGGACGCAGGCGGAGTTGGCGAGGGCGGTGGAGGCGCTCCAGCAGGCGGAGTTGGCGAGGGCGGCGGAGGCTTCGGCGCAGCAGGCCAGAGACGCATCTATAGCGCAGATGTACCGATAGATGCAGCAATCTTGGGAGGCCCAGCAGGCTGGACTCCAGCTCCCGCCTCCGCCACAGATGCCCGAGTTCGTCGTCCCCACTCCCCCCCTGCATCGGAGTACGCCAGGCGATCAGGCTAGCCATAGCCACCGGAACTCGAACGATCCCGTCGACGACGCTACGCGTTTAGGGGGTGATGATGAGTAGATGACTAGTTAGGGGGTTAATTTAATTTGTACAGTAGGTAGGATATTAGGGATGGATTGATGTGGATATTTGTTGGATATTTGGATGTTTGTTTGTGGATTTTCTGCAGCCAAACCGAAACGAAGTGAAATTTGGCCCGAGTAAAATTTTTAATTTTTTTTAAATATTTATGGGTTATAGCCGACGAAATGGACCATATTTTGTCAGCTATACCCTCCCGGCTTCCGGCAAAAAAAACCGTTTCGGTACAGGAGAATGTTATGGCCGACGATTAATTCGTCGGCTATGACTGATGTATAGCCGACGATAGTGTCGTCGGCTATACTTCCAGGTTAGGGGCAATTACGTAATTGTTGTAGCCGACGATTCTGTCGTCGGCAATGTTCGAAGTATAGCCGACGACGCTTTATTCGTCGGCTATACTGCGTGGTGTATAAGTCGACGACTTACCCTTAGTGTCGTCGGCTATACTATAGCCAACGGAGCATTCCCGACGAGAGTATAGCCGACGATACTTCGTCGGCTATGACTATAGCCGACGATTTAATGAAAACGGCCGACGAGATGGCGTCGTCGGCTATAACCCTTTTTCTGGTAGTGTAACTAGAGCATTGTTGGATTGATGTTTAAGTCGTGCAAACTAGTAAGCATTACATATCTATTCTCTAGCATTCTCCCAATATCTTAATATGATGTCACAAGATTATTGAAGAATTGCACATTACAAAAAGAAGTTCGGAAGATCAATCCAAATGTAGATCGAGCTATTCCTCGGAAATATATAGTCACAAATGGTCTGTAGTATTTTGAGTTTCTTGGCAGTATCACCACTCAAGAATCAAGATGATGTGATATTGGTCATCCATTCTTAACTTTCTATGACTCATGCAAATTTGATCACAGCATGGATATTCCATGTTAAAAAGAAATCATAAGAAAGATTTAGATGATAAACGAGACCAAACTGGGACAACATAATAATCATATTGTCTAGTACATTTGTAGTATCTTAACCATTTGGTAGCTTCTAGTGAAAACGAGCAAAGGTCTGTTGCTAACAATTTTTTATGCAATGTTTATAAAAAATGTAGTAGATTATGGTCTATAAGTTTGAGATAGTACAATTATGTCGTTAGGTGACTATAATTTCCAACGTACCAATCAAATAGGACTATACGAGCATTGCCTCGAGGGACTTGCTGTTTCTTCCTTTATTCTCTCATCTCCTGCAACACCATCCGTACTGATAAACCCAGAAGATAGTACCTACTTCATTAGCTACCTGATGGTAAAGAGGAGTATTACAAAATTAGCCACATTCCAGAGATATCATACATGACCAACTCGATCTATGGTTCATGAATTAGTGAAAACTGGGAGAAGAGGAATAGTCAGGATGCAAGGAGAAAACCAGAAGCTAAAACAAGCAGCATAATAAAAGGGCTCAGTGAGTCCCCAAATGCCACTGTCCACTCACTCCACTGGTTCTGACAAGGACAAGATCAGATTGTGAGCCTCTTCCAACCTCCCCTCCATCCCAAGAAGCTTCACCAGATGAACATAATGCTCTGCTCTAGCTTCAAAGCTAGCTAAACTCTTCTCTCATTTTCCTGAAAGTTTCTTGATCGGCCATCTTTGACAATGCCATAATGCTATGAGAGCTGAGGAAATTATGACATCTGATTCGATTCCACGTCGAAGAACATAAGCATGCATGTATCTTACTCAGCCACTCGCAATCAAAATAGGCCGGATCTGCGCGCCTTCTTGCCTTTCATATTGTTCAAACACTTGAACAATGCCTTTCCATAATCTCCAGACTGCGAACACCCAGTTATAAAATAAGAGGACCAAGTGACTACTTCCGGCTCAAACGTTAGATACATTAGATACTTAAAATGGTATCAGAGGTCACAATCCAGGTGACTTTAGGTAAATATATACATGAAGAAAAAGAAGACCAACCAAATGGTACACAAAATTGACTATTTAGGTTAATATAAACTCTATTTCATGTTATTTGACACTGTATATACACCTACTTGTTAAGATAACTAGTTCTTTTTTTAGATCAATTCAAATTTCGAAACCTATATCGACAAGGCATCACTTCCTACTTTGATTTAGAGGTCACAATCTGGGTTACTATATTTTCCAACGTACGAAATAGGAGCATTGCCTCGAGGGACTTGCTGTTTCTATTTTATGGAAAGTGTGGATATATATATATAATGGTAGATATACTCAATTCCATACCGTACATTCATTGGTCTACACAATTTACTCTTTATCTCAGTGCGGAGACTGCCGAGAAAGAAAGCATTGCTACAAATCACTGTTACAAGTGTCACCAATGGCAATGACATCTACTTAATTATATTATATAATTTGTGATAAGGTCTCAGTCAGTCACTCCATTTGTTCAAATTCTGAATTAATATTGGCCACTCCATCTACTGCATGCAACACCATATCAGTACAGACTGTAAAGAACCCAGAAGATCGACAGTACACATCTGCCTCTAGCTAGTATGTCTGCTCAAGCTCCCACCATTCCTCTCTTCACTCCTTACAAACTCGGAAACTTCAATCTTTCTCATCGGTACGTACTAATTGCCTAATCTTTGTCATGGATCGGTAATATATTTGTTATGTCCAGCCAGTTGGCTAACAAGAAACTACAAAGGATCGTTTCTGCTTCTGTTTTCTCAAATTTGGTATATTGAGTAATTTAAGTGTGCAGCAAGATTCTGAAAGGATTTTGAGAGGCATCAAGGCTAATAATACGTTATATTTTCCTTTTAATGTTCATCATATATAAGATACTCATAGTCATAAAAATCATGGAATATTTTACAGTACCCTCGGGTATATGATACATTCATTTACACTAAATTGGGGGTTGTCTATGGTACAAGAATGTATACCATACAATTATTTCACAACTAATTGAATAAAATTATCACAATGATTTTACACATTTACCTGTAATTGAACAAAATTACTATATTGACAACAATTGATTAGAAACTTGTAAAAATATTGTAGTAATTATTTATAGTTGAACTACATTTACCTAAATAATGATTTTTTTACTAGAGTGACGATAAATTTGTTGTCATATCTGTAAATATAGATATCACATACAAATGAGTACCTAAGAAAATTCCCACTAAATTGAGTGATTGTTTGAATAATTGTAGTTATGTTAGTTGTAATTACTTCACATACAACATTTTTACAAGTTTTATGAACAAATAGTTATCGATGTAGTAAATTGATTTTAGTTATATGTAAATATATAAAACACATGTCGTAAATTTGTTGTCAATGTTGTAAATTTAGTATAGAAAAATTATAAATTTTGTTCAATTTGTTGTAAATTAAAAGTATAATATACATTAAAGTACTGTAGACGACCCTATATATACATCATATAGTTGTTTTTTCTTCTAAGAGTTGTTTTAGCACCATTGACAAGACAGAGATCATACAACAATCTTCCTCAACCACATGCCATCTTATATTACTCTCAGCGAACAACCAATGGGGGTCTTTTAATAGCTGAAGCCACTGCTGTTTCTGAGACAGCTCAGGGGTAATTTAGTTAGAGTGGCTTTCTAGTTTTGTTCATGATTTCAAATCAAATGACAAACATCCCCTTGAGTGCTGTTTGCTGTTTCTCATATGCGAAGGTACCCTGATATGTCTGGTTTATGGACAAAGGAACAGGTGGAAGC
The DNA here is from genome assembly GCA_963682095.1 of Potentilla sterilis. Classification (NCBI taxonomy): domain Eukaryota; kingdom Viridiplantae; phylum Streptophyta; class Magnoliopsida; order Rosales; family Rosaceae; genus Potentilla; species Potentilla sterilis. Next base: position 8,335,804 of record OY821760.1, on the reverse strand, counting down.
ATGGAAACCCATTGTCGATGCAGTTCATGCTAAAGGTGGTGTATTCTTCTGTCAGATCTGGCATGCAGGAAGAGTTTCAAACAGCCGTGGGTACTTCACAACTTCACGCAGACATTTATAACTTAACTTTTTTTAGTTTCATCATAGAAACAACTGTGATTATAAATTATAGCATTGAAGCATCAGACTCTTTATTTTATCTTGAACATAAATTCGGAAGAAAAAAAAAATGAAACACGGATATGTTGTCCCCAGATCGAAATCCATGGTGCATAGTTAGTAAGCTTGATTGCAAGTACTGGTACCTTTTGTCATCACATTATATTATCAAAATTGGTGATGCGTCTGCTGTGGCTGCTGGCTATCGATCATTTGATCTTCCTCAAACAAAGTCTACTTTGTTCAGATTGTGATTCTTATAATCTCTTATGCTTTCAGGTTTTCAACCAAATGGACAAGCTCCAATCTCATGTACTGACAAGTACCTCACAAGCACTAACTAATGGTGCTAAATTTACACCTCCAAGACGATTGAAGACAGATGAAATCCCACCAATTGTCAATGACTTTAGAGTTGCTGCAAGGAATGCAATCGAAGCTGGTAATTTTCCATCTACTTGTTTATGAAAGAGAACTCGGATGATTTATTTTGAGCTCAAGCAAAATATACTGTAACAAACTGATCAAACATAGTAAAAGGGCTTGAAACTTGAAACTACATATATAAACACATAATGGCATGAGCTCATCAATTCCACTCCATGCATGAGAAAAAACACAGATTTATTCTTCACCTTTCATATCAAGAATGATTTTAGTAGCCATTGTAAGAGTAGGGTTATCAGAATAGACATTCTCAAAGACTCAATGTTAGAGCTGTAGTAGAATACGTATCGCTGAAAAGTTTTACCTTTTCCCACAAGAAGGGACCTGAATTTTGCTGTTCATAACAATTTAAGTACCTAATATCATCAGTACTTTGTCTGATATATAGATTTTGACGGCGTTGAAATTCATGGAGCTTATGGTTACCTTATTGATCAGTTTCTGAAAGACCGAGTGAATGATCGAACAGACCAATATGGTGGATCACTAGAGAATCGCTGCCGATTCGCTCTGGAAATCATTGAAGCTGTCGTTAACGAAATAGGAGCACATAAAGTTGGAATCAGATTATCTCCATTTGCTGACTATATGGAATCAGGGGATTCAAACCCTGAAGCATTAAGCCTTTATATGGTTCAATCCTTGAACAAATATGCGATTCTGTACTGCCATGTGATTGAGCCAAGAATGAAGGAAGCTGGAGAAAAATATGAAACTGCCTACAGTCTTCTTCCAATGAGAGAAGCTTTTAATGGCACCTTCATGGCTGGTGGTGGTTTTGATAGGGAAGATGGGAACAATGCAGTGGCTGAGGGTCGTGCAGATCTTATCGCTTATGGCCGTTGGTTCTTGTCTAATCCAGATTTGCCAAAGAGGTTTGAGCTTAATGCTCCTCTAAACAAGTATGACAGAAGTACATTCTATACTTCTGATCCAGTTGTTGGTTACACTGATTATCCATTTCTCCAGACCACTGATTAACTTTGCCGCAGCCTTTGGAGACACCAACAAACTTGAATCTGTATCATCTGCTCCAATGTATACTTATAGTTACTTTTGTAGGGTGGTATGCTATGCATAGAAATAGACACTTAGAGGGGAAAAAAGTGAAGCAAAGGTTGGTAAACCAGTGATAATCACTCTTTTCTACACAGAAATGTATGTGTACCTTGCTCACCTGTGAACTGATTCGCTATTTATCTTATTTATCAAATTATTGCTCAACCCTGCTTTTATTTAACAACTTAATAGCATAATTATATGTGGATACATTAAAACAACTTAAAGTCTCATGGACATTTTGACATCTTTATCAAAGTTACATTTTAATGGAAACGTCATTCTCCTTACCATTCTGCCCAAAGGAAGTTTTACAAGTGAGCAACTCTTAATTTCTTAATTGGGAAAATACATGGTATTTGGGTGAAATTTCATGTATTGTAAAGAACAGAGGACGGACAAGAGAGATTTCATGTATTTGAAGTTATCATTTCAATTTCCAGTATAAACCTATATTTATACATAGGTTGTGTCATATCTGAGGTAAACACTAAATGTTTGATTTATATCTTTGCAATCATGTACAACAGATTGCTGGTAATTTGGAAATCATTATTTGATTAAGGATCAGTCAGTCACTTCTCAAGGTGATCGATGGCTCTGATGAACGTTATGAAATAAAGATGAATGATCAGAGTGAAAACCGAGCATCAAATTTGTTGCTAATTAACGGGGCTTTGTTCGATGTTCCACAACTACAGTTTGTAAACTTCATATTGACAAAATCATGAATTATTTAACAGATCTAAACTATCTATAGTACTAGTTTCTCTCAATATCTTAGTTCCATGTTACAAGATTGTTGAGAAATTGCACATCACAAATATAAATACAAGGTTGGACGTTCAATCCAAAATGTTGAGCTGTTTGGGTTATTCCTTTGGGTAGATTGGTGATATATGGCTTAGTACGTATATGGAAAAAAGCCTCTTATAGTATCAAAGTGATGCATACTCTGTAAGTTTGGGTGTACCAAGTCCCTAGCTTCAGTAGTCGGGTTTCTAGCCTGCTTCCTCATAACCTATTTCCAGGGAATTCTTCAAAATTGGGGCTAATGGTGTAAAATTTTCTTTGTAAATATGATTGATCAATACACAAATCTTAGGCAGTTATGCAGATATCAAAATAGTACTATAATTCGGAAACAACAGAAATTAGCATCGAGAAGCAACACAAATCTTATGAATGCAAGATATGCATAAATGTTACCTAGCTAGGACTAAGACATGGTTTTATTTTCCCAGGACCTGGATAATTCATTCATGGGGTTTCTAGGATTTACACACTTGAATCAGTACTTTTTCTTGTACTGACCTTAAGTTCATGAACTAAATTTTGATATTAGATGTGATTGATCAACTAGTCAAGGACTAAGGATGTTTCATTTGAATTTTAATTATTCAACTTCTTCATTGTGCTGAAATTAATTTCTTAGCAACAATTCGTAAAGGGTTTTGAGAGGCATCAAGGCTAATAATACATATTCCTCTGAATGTTCATCCGATGCTCATAGTTATAAATCATATAGTTGTTGTCTCTTCTCCAGAGTTGTTTTAGCACCACTGACAAGACAGAGATCATACAACAATCTTCCTCAGCCACATGCCATCTTATATTACTCTCAGCGAACAACCAATGGAGGTCTTTTAATAGCTGAAGCCAGTGGAGTTTCTGAAACAGCTCAGGGGTAAATTTAGTTAGAGTGACGTTCTGGTTTTGTTGATGATTTTATTTCAAATAATAGACATCCCTTTAATTAACTGTAATTCGTATGAGAAGGTACCCAGATATGCCTGGTATATGGACAAAGGATCAAGTGGAAGCATGGAAACCCATTGTCAATGCAGTTCATGGTAAAGGTGGTGTATTCTTCTGTCAGATCTGGCATGCAGGAAGAGTTTCAAACAGTGGTGCGTACTTCATATTGACATTTATAACTTCACTTTCATAGTTTCATCATATAAAGTGTGACAAATTGAACAACAACATCAACAGTCAAAATAAACTCACTTCTACACTTGCACTGAATCCTAAATTATTTTAGTACATCAAATTTGTTTCATTACTATAATTTTTTTTAATTTTTTTTAATTTTTTTTTTATGCTTCAGTACTCTAACTTATGGTCACTTATGACTTGCCAAGATCCCAGGTTGGTATTGATAAAGAGAACCATATATAATATGTTGATTTCCTGAACCAAACTGAATAAAGAAACATGGATATGTTTGATTTTCTCCAGAGATTTATGCATAGCTTAGTGAGCAAGTATTAGTACCTTTTGTCATCATCATTATCAATATTGGTGATGCTTCTGCTGTTGTGGCTGGCTATTGATCATTTAATCATCTTTAAACAAAGTCTTCTGTGTTCGGACTGTGATTCTTACAATCATTTATGCTTTCAGCTGTTCAACCAAATGGACAAGCTCCAATCTCTTGTACTGACAAGCCACTAACCCCTCAAGTCCTATCTAATGGTAGTGTTGCTGAATTCACAACTCCAAGGCGATTAAGGACAGATGAAATCCCAGAAATTGTCAATGATTTTAGACTTGCTGCAAGAAATGCAATTGAAGCTGGTAATATTCCTTGAACTTGATTATGAAATAAAACTCGGAATATTGATTTTGAGCTGAAGAAAATTCCGTAAATTATACTGTAATTAACTGATCAAACATACTAAAAGGGAATAGATTCAGATAGATGCACGCAGTTTAGTTCCTCAAGTATCAGAGACTCAATTTTCGATATTAGAGATGTAATAGATTAAGTTTTACCAAAATGTTTTGCCTACCCTTTTGCCTATAGAAGGCACCTGACTTTTAATTTGTTAGTCATACAAATTTAAGTAGCTAATATTGTTTGGACTTTGTCTGATATATAGGCTTTGATGGGGTTGACATTCATGGAGCTAATGGTTACCTTATTGATCAGTTTCTGAAAGACCAAGTGAATGATCGAACAGACCAATATGGTGGATCTCTAGAGAATCGCTGCCGATTTGCTCTGGAAATCATTGAAGCTGTTGTTGACGAAATAGGAGCAGATAAAGTTGGAATCAGATTATCTCCATTTGCTGACTATATGGAATCAGGGGATTCAAACCCTGAAGCATTAGGCCTTTATATTGTTCAATCCTTGAACAAATATGGGATTCTGTACTGCCATGTGATTGAGCCAAGAATGAAGGAAGCTGGAGAAAAATATGAAACTGCTTACAGTCTTCTTCCAATGAGAGAAGCTTTTAATGGCACCTTCATGGCTGCTGGTGGTTTTGAAAGGGAAGATGGGAACAATGCAGTGGCTGAGGGGCGTGCAGATCTTATCGCTTATGGCCGTTGGTTCTTGTCTAATCCAGATTTGCCAAAGAGGTTTGAGCTTAATGCTCCTCTAAACAAGTATGACAGAAGTACTTTCTATACTTCTGATCCAGTTGTTGGTTACATTGATTATCCATTTCTTGAGACCACTGCTTAACTTTGCAGCAGTCTTAATTTGGAGGCTTCAATTGACTGGTTTGTGTAGAATCTGCTCCAATATATAATTAATCTTGTTGGTTGGTATGCAGCTATGCATAAAAATGGATACTTAGACAGGAAAATAGTGAAGCAAAGTTTTAGGTGGCAAACCGAGTCAGTTACCTTTGTGTATTATGGGGATTTATGGCCGACCCGAATTTCAACACTGAAATGTGTGTGTACCTTGCCAACATGTGAGCTGATTTGCGATTTACATGTATCAAATTATTGCTGAACAACGCTTTTATTTCACAATTTAATGGCACAATCAAATGCAGATAATGAAAACAACCTAAAGTATTCTCACACACATTTTTACATCTTTGTCGAAGTTTCCGTTAAACATCATTCTTCATACCACTCTTGTCGAAGTTACATTTTAATGGAAATGTCATTCTCCTTACCACTCTTGTTCAAAGGAAGTGAGCAGCTCTTAATCTGTTTGGCTCTAAATGAGAAAATACATGGTGTTTGATAAAATTTTCATCCATAGTAAAGAACAATAGAGGAAGAACTGGAGAGAATATGATTTGTATTGATATACAAGAGATTGCTGATTATCATCTAATACATTGATAATTCATTTCCAGTATGAAGTCATACTATATTTATTACATATTACAAAGATTGTGCCCTATCAAAGGTAAACATTAAATATTTGATTTACAAATTTGAATTCATATGCAAGAAATTGCTGATAATCTGGAAATCATTCATTGATCAAGGATCGGTCCCTGATTCTCATACTGATTGATGCTTTTGATCAATATTATGAACTTGACCATCTTTCTTGGTTGTATTGTAGCTGGAATCTATCTTAAAATAAACACCAATCGAACAAAGCAAGAACCGAGCACCAAAATTGTTGCTAACGGGTCATTGTTAGATGTTTAACTGAAACAATTTGTAAACTTTATATTGAGAAATAATGAAATGTTTACAAACTATTTTATTGTACTAGTTTCTCCCAATATCTTAGTTCGATATTACAAGATTGTTGAGAAAGAGAAATTGCACATCACGGATATAAGGGTGGACGATCAGTCCAAAATGTTGAGCTATTTGGGCTAATTCTTTTAAGTAGATTGGTGATATATGGTTTAGTCTTTCAAGTTTCTTGTCTTATAGTAATAATAATAATATTGTCTAGTAAAATGTAGTTATGTACAAAGTATATAGAGATGTATGTACGTATTTATCTACTGAATACTTATTTTCAACAGGGAGATTCAGTACGGCTTAGTGTCATTATCTCCACCACCTTCAGGAACTAATACATCAAATTCACTTACAGTCCATTCTGCGGTCTCGCCTGGGTGACTAACATATATTTCTGTACCCACATTAAGTGAAGACCATACCCGCTTTGCCGGTTCTGTTCCTGGATCCTGTACAATGAGTTCAAAAGCACCTTGTGAGATGATGGAGAAATGACTGTAAAATAGGTAGTGAACTTAACTAGAAGAACATATCCTTCCAATGACATCTTTTATTTTGGGTTACATAAAGTGATAGATTTAGTTCTTACAGTTCTTAAAGTTAAAGAAAGTTTTTGAGCCTATACAGAATCAATACCTGGTAGAAATACAACCGGCTGGAGAGTGCACCAACATCAAGCTCCCATGTCCTGGGATCTCCAATCCATCCATCACCTTTCTTTTCAGGATAGCCATGTACGGACCATTCAGGGTGGGGAAGAATTTGCACCAATTCTTGTGCTTGTGGATTGCTATATGGGTCACATATATCATATGGTTTCTCCAAGTATTTTGCATTACCAGGAGCACAGTAGAGATGATAAGCAGCATATGGAAACCGAGATGTTTCATTTCTATATATCCTATTACCAGTTTGAGTAACATGGTAAGGTGGGCAGGAGACAAGGTTATCTGGTCGGCACCAGTTTGTGGTTGCTGGGTTTATGATCATTTCACTGTATCTAGTGACATCTGTCAAAACATTACCGTCACATGGTTTTCCATCGTTCTTCCAGCAGCTTCCTATATCAAGAAGATAAAATTGACTGTTGGATCCTCCTCCTTGCTTTACATCAAGTCTCAATCTTACTTTAAATTTTGGGGAGACTGGCAACTGAAAAAGCAAAAAGATATTATTCCGGAGGTAGGGAGGTATGGCTTCAAATATCAAAACATCCATGAGGAATATATATAAAGAACAAAAAGAATTTCTCAACATTTATATCTACAGAGGAAGCATCTTGATTTAATAAACTGCTCCCACCTTTTCCTACAACTAAATATTACTAATGCATAATCCATTTTCACTAGTCAGGAATCCAACCATATTGGAATTTAGTGTTCAACTAATGATAACCTATTTCCAGGACTGCTTGCTTAGCATGAATTGGCATAACAAATCGTATTGCTTGTATGAAAGTAAAGCTGAGGAACCAACCTTTCTCATGACGCCACGGCCTTCATAGTGGTAACCACCATTAGGTCCTTCTGTTGCATCTGAACGTAGATACAACATTAGCCATGGATACTTGGCAGATGTTGTCAATCTGTGCGAAAAAATCCAACTTCCTGTGCTCAAGTTTTTATGCCATGAGACTGAAAAGTAGGAGTTGTTCCCTATACCTTTTCCCAAGTCCGCATCAAGATCATAACTTCCGTAAAATCCTCCAGTTAATGACAAATTTTGGTCCCCATAAGATACTAATTTCGAGTAGTTATGGTAAACAAGCGGCTGATTCATACAACCAGTACCAAAACATGGAAAATTTCTATCTGTAACAATCCTACTTACCTGCTTGCCATTTTCAGGACAAAGAGTGGTGTTCTTATCAAAATTCCCATTCTTAAGCATAATCATCCAAAACTGCCACGGATCTGATGAAGAATCATTAACCTCACATAGAGAAGCAAGATACAGCTCCTTTTCTGTTGCATACAAGTCAGGGTTTGTATATGGCATAAAATTGCTTACAGGAAACTTATCACCAGCCTTTAACTTGTTGTCTGATTCATTTACTCTGTGATGAATCACACAATCACTCTTAAGTCCTAGAGGAGCGCGACCAGTAGGATCTGATAATGGTAAAACATACAACACCAAAGAGGACAAGCAAGTGAGTAAAGGTGAACTTGAGTTTGCAATGAATGCAATCTAAAAATGACCATGAGGAAGACAGGAAACACAGAGCGGATCATGGTCAAAATTACAACAAGTGACTACTATCTAAACAGAAATGACAAGCATATATACAATGCAACTACGGAAAACAAATAATTGTCTAACGTAGTTGGTGGCTTGGTGACAAAACAAACAAATCACATTTTCATTAGCATCAATGTAATTCCTTGAGGAAACATGATTTGATTAGCTTTAATATAATTCCTAATCCTCAAATTCTACTACCTCGATTTATTGTATAATTTCCACATATCCCTTCATAATTGGTAATTTGGTATACAGGGTGCTTCAAAATCTACATCTAAGTATTCTCATATTCGATCATCAAAGATTCAAAAAAGGCAATGATGGGAATCATCAAGAAACTGGAAAGTCAAATTCAAAGCCAAAGGCAAGCATGACATATATTCACTATTGTTGGTTTTGCTTTGGGATTGAGCATACCAGTGCTTACTGGGCAACAGAGGTCAGCACAATCGGCAAGCCTGGGGCTTCCCATGTTGGGAGCTTCAACTCCAACTTCATTGCAGAAGTTCCAAGCCTCCAATGCAACTCTAACATTCGGGTTCTTCATGCCTGGGTCTCCTAGTGCTGATAAGTAAGCCTCTGAGACTCTGCTTATATAATCACCTACGCTCAGCACAACCAGGTGACTAACAACAACCAAAACAACACAGGCTGCTGTGTTGAGAAGACCCATCTTCAGCATCATCTTCATCTTCTGTAAGTAAGAAACAGAGTGATATGGGATCTGATTCCAACACTTGGTTGGTTTTGTGGAGAGAAAAGAAGAACTTGACAAGAGTTTTGCTTTGAAGCGAAGTCTAGTAACTACTTGTTAAAGGGACACGTGGAACAACACTGAGCAAAGTTTTTGGCGCACTTGGACGTAGCTAACTAGAAACACACTCTTTAAGCAATTCTGAAATCCTATATTTTAATTCATAAAATTTAAAAGAAAAAAAAAAGATATTTTTAACAGATGATCCTAAATGTATGCTGGTATCATTCTCAAAAACTAATAATAATAATGTATGCTGGTATCGAATTAAAATTTGAATTATCTAAAATTAGAATTAGATAGATTAAGGGTACTAAGTGTAGCAAAGAGCGACTTCTTAATTGAACTAAAACTATTTTCCTCAATTCATAAGTCTCGACAAAATTTTCTTAGTAGAAAACATGTTTGAAACTTACATCTTCATAGTTGGACGTCAGAAATTGAATGTCATTTTCTCTAAAAGAGAATGTCTTTGAAAATGGGATAATTTGAGATGCTAACGTGATAATTTTGATATAAAAATTAAAGTGTGGAATTATCCAAACTTTGCTCTTATTTACTTTTCTTTCTTTTGAAATGGATAAAACTACTGTATTATTTCTCGGAAAAAAATATATATTTTGGGTGTTGACGAATTGGATAGGAGCGCTCTAAACGACGTCGTCTGTCTAAGCATATAAGCCCATACGACTTAGCAGCCTTCACCTTTCTTCATCTTCATCTTGCGCTCTTCTACTCCGGCACACACTGTAAGCACCTTTCTCAATTATTCCTCAATTCCAATACAGATTCTAGGGTTTATACAGTTCCTAGTTCATATTTCCCGATCGAATTTACCCAACGTAATATGCATTTCTCGCTCTTTTATTGCTTGCCCTGCGCAGATGAATGCTCTTATTCCTTCGATCTTTATCTTTCTTGTTCATCAAGTTCATTTCTTTGTATAATCTCCACTTGATTAAAATGGGTTACTGGGTCAAATGCAAAATCAGCAACCAATTGATGTTGAATTTAACCATGATTCAGTGATTAAAGAGTTTATTTTTGTTTAATTAATGCTGTACTGCATAGTATTTATTTGTCGATTTGTTTCTTGCAGTTTAATCTTTGTGTAGTTATGGGATTCAAGGAGTTCATGGGCGAGAGGTTGTCCTTCCTAGACCACTATGCCAAGTTCGTCAACCGTGACAAGCCTCTTCCTTCTTGGTCTGATGCTGATGTTGAAGCATTCATTGCTACTGATCCGATTCACGGCCCCGCTGTAATTTCATTCTCCTTGTTGTCATTTGTTGTACTGATTTATGATTGTGATCAGTTTTGGGTTTTTGTCATTTTTGTTGGATCTGTTTATTTGGGTGTGAGTGAAATCTTGTTCTTGTTGTCAATGTCGAGTTCTGTGGCCGTAGTGTGTTGCTTAACTCTAAATGGGGGAGGGTCTCCTGTGTATATGTCTTGTGTCTAGATGATAGGGTTTCTTTTTGTCTCTTCTTTCTGAAGGTATTGGTTGGATTTCATTTCGAGTTCATGACCTCGTCTTGTTAGGTTGCCCAGTAAGTGATATTTTGAGCCCACAACTTGAGCAGATGTCTGATGTTCAAGCAACCTTGGTTTTTGTTTTTCAGCTGAAGACTGCTAGGGAAGCAGCAAAGTTTTCTGCTACAGGAAGTCTTGTTGGAGCAGTATCAACTGCTGGATTTGCATGGAAATATTCAAAGAGTTTGCATGGTATTCTACTTCCTCTTCTTTTCAGTGTCTTTTTGTGTTAACGTATATTTCTGTTTGAACAAGAATGTATAAAATGTATGGTATTGGGATGTATTTGTTTACATATATCTAGCTTTATGTGGATTTGATATGATCACTGTGATAGTTTCACTGATTGAGCAGGATAACAATTGAGTGTCTTGTTATTCTACAGTTTCCTACTGTACCTCTGGTAACAGGACATCATTAGATTTCGAATATTGGAAGATGAGCGTCTTTATTCTTAGATACAGTCTCACACCAACAAAATAAAAAAAGACTAATCTCCGTGCTAATCCATGTTTGGCTATCAAAAATTGCAAACTTGGACTCCTGAGGTTCAAATACATTACCATAATATGTGTAAACATCTTGTTTGTGCTATTAGTTACTACACAGGTCCCTTGTTTCTCTGTGGAATTTGAAGTTGTGTTGTTTATTCTTTCATTCTGATTTTTCTTCAGTCTTGTTGTGTTTATTGCCGTTGCTTGTTTGTGAAAATATAAAAAGTAAATTTGGATCTACTTCTAGAACACACAAGTTTCTACTTTTTCCTTTCGTTATAATAACCATATATACATTGTCTGGAAAACTTAATGTCTATTTAACATATGCATGATTAGTACTAAGGGAGTTCCGTTGCTTTAATAGTTGTGAACCAATTCAATAGTCAAGTGTTCAAGTTTCCATGGAGATGGAACAATAGTTGGTAGTGCTAATTTGCAACTACTCATATGTGTCAAAGGGCTGTATTTGATGCTTTACATTGATTGGAAGTTTGGATGTGTCGAGGTATTAAAGATTATGAAGATGTAAATTAACATTGCTTGGTAAATATCAATCTCTTCTAGAGTCTGTAGCAGATGACTGAGGTATAGCTCAGAGATGTATATCACATCTGTATGGACCATAACTTGTAATTTTCAATTTTTAAACCACGAGCATAGCAATTGGAAATAGGCCCCTTTTGGATGGTACATAAAAGGATTACCACTGAGGATGGGAAAAGATTTCATGTTTCTGAAGCCTATTTATTGTATGTGACAGGTTCTGGACTGGCCTTTGTGTTTGGAGGTCTTGTTGGTTGGACAGTTGGACAGGAAATTGCAAACCATTCGCTTCAAATGTACAAACTCGACACCTTGGCTGCACAAACTAAGTTTCTGGAATGGTGGGAAGACAAGAGTGAGCGACGGTCTTAAACATAGCTGGCTTTTGCTAGCAATGAATAACCAAGTTTTCATTTCTACAATAAGTCACAAAAAATTTAGTGGTAAAAGATTGCAAGGAAAGTTTCCTATTTTATGTTGAACTTGGTAGGGGCTGAAAGCCCAGATTGTATCAATCGGTGCTTTTTGGTTGGAATGTTAGTTTCAGTCGTGAAATTTTCTGACGCTTTCTTAAAAATGAACTTATGGATCGGAACTGGAGGCTGGAAGATTTCGAATTATATTGAACTTCCTTTTATAATAATTTTAAAGTGTTGCTATTGGGACCTTCACATTTGCTCATTAGACTTCTAATATTTTCTACACTTCTATTATACTTTTGAATATAAGCATTTACTCACTAGACTTCCATTTAAATTATTGAAATAACCTTAAATATGTTATTCACATATATTTTAATAATTTACTCATTCAACCTCCTATTCACTCACTAGACTTCTATTTCTTAATTTTTTTTTTTTTCATGTGTAAGATCTAATGAGATAAATCAAAACATAGGATATACAAATATTTCAAAACACACTAGCATTTGCCCTTGTACTATTTCAATAGTTGCTAGTGTGTTGTAAATATAATTAAGGTCTAATAAGATATATAAAAACATTCAATATATATATATATATATATATCAAAACAATTGAATTTTTTTTTTTAATCGATCAACGACCACCTAGGTATGAGGGATTCTCACACAAAAACTCTTACCAACTCGACCACCTGTGGTGATTTGTTGCAAATTTATTAAAATGTATGCTCTTAGTTTTCAACACTTACTCTTGACCTTATATTTTGTATATGCGCTTAAATATGTATAATTATAGTAACTTTATGTCACATTAACAATCTTATAATTTATATATTTGCTTAGTTTGAGGACTTACTGAAATTGAAAAATAAATTTGATAAGAAAAATAATAAATAACATTATTATTGAATTGGAAAGTCTATAGACAATAAATATAATACTTTTTTTATACACTTATTGTCCTCAATAGTTTTTATGCAAGAGGATACAAATGTAATTCAATAATTAAAAATAGAGGGAGGTTAAGTGAGCAAATGTGGAGGTTACAATAACAACACTCTAATTTTATGGTCAATCTTTCTTTTCCGACTTACATCCCGATCAACCAAATTAGAACAATAAATTCAAAACAATACAAGCATGCTCTTCCTTTAATCAATACAAGCTAGCAACTTCTTGTTCCTCGATGACCAATTTCCTCTTCCTCTAGATGGACCAATTTCCATTACAAATTTTACTTTAAGTAGTTTTTTTTTAGTGAATTACTCAGTAGTATCCGACCAAATTTACAAATTACAGATAAGTCACTTTCCCTAATTTCTGAACAAAAAAGTACACAAATAACTGATTTTTAATTTTTTTTTTTATTTACTAAAACTTAATTACTTACCAATCCTAAGAACTAGCCTTCAACATGCCAATTTCACCAAACGACTTCATGTCTAAGTGGTTACTATTCTAGCGGAATCAATGTTGTCCTAGTATAGAGTTTGTTAAGTTCTAGTAAAGCAAACATTCAAATGTTTAAAACAAAATTCTAAAACTTAAAATTTTGACTCATATGTAGAGCACTAAATGAAATTTATTTATTCAGGCATAAATACATATACATAACCCAGAGCCTCACTCTTGGGTAAACAGCTTTTAGCTGTTTAGCTACTCATAATTGAAATTAAAATACAAACTTACTAGAAATTAAAAGCACACCACACCAGATGATTAACAAGATAGAGTGCCTCCAGACACACTTTCACTACTCACTTTTTATTCTAAAAACACTCACAACTGACTTATAAGAACGACTCTAGAAATTCTTCTGGATTTTCTCACTTAATACTAAATGTGTTCTGCTTGCTCTCTCCTTGAATGAATTCTCTTGAGGGTTTCCTTCCCTTTTATAGGTGCCGGACTCCAAACTTCAATTAAATTCCCTTTTGAAACAGAAGACAAAAGGAATCTTATTGCCGATAAGATTTTAACATTTTCTTCTTTTGAAAATTTGTCTGCATCTGTCGGCAACCGCTTATTTCTTATCTTACCTAAAGTTGCTTGTTGCTATACGTCGGCATCCACTCACCTAAAGTTGCTTGTTGTTATGCGTCGGCCTTCACTCAGTACTCCATTTTGTTGATAAGGTTATGCAATTCTTCATCACAAAAAAAGGCACCCGAGTCCGCGTATTCACCTTCATCCTCGGATTCCATATCTGAATCGTAAGGAATTTTGTTCTTATGCTCATTTTCCAACTTTTCTATCCACGTGGTAGTGGCCAACGTCCCATCTATCTCTCGTCTTTCTAAGGCCCTGTAAAAATCACTATTCTTTGGAGGGGGATGGTTATAGCTAGTAACCATTATTTTTTTCTCCACTAGCAAGAAGTGTAGTTGAATGATCTTTCTGAACTAATTTTTGTATATTAGTTATCGCCATTGCTTTCATCCAAGGAATGCTCTGGTTCGGCGTGCCATTGCTTGATGCTGAAGTATTTTTATATGTACGACCTTGAACTATTCTGACATAATGATACGGAGAGATATAACTCACTCGTCATTCTTTGGTCGTCCATTCCGGAGGAGATGAACTTCAACCTTAAAATGCATCCTTCCGGTCTAACATTCGTAACTGCTTCATAAATTATCTATGGAAGGCCTTTCAAGTCCTCATTAGTTTTTGTCCAAAGGTTATGAACAAAACCATTTTCTACCAACCAAAGCTTGTGTTTCTGAGGATGCTCTGCTTGAACATCAACTAGATATCTTCCATAATATAGACCTGCTATGACTGATAAAGTTGGCTGGAGCTTTTTCCTATTCTCAAAATCTCCTAAGAGATTATGAAAACGGAACCATTCAGACTCTGATAAGGCTACCATAGGGATTTTTGCACTTTCATGATTCTCAAGATATAATATCTGAAGGTTTTTCTCAGCAGTTTGTTTCTTTTCTTCTTGATTGTAACTGTTGAGTTCTTCAGTCAAGGCTTCAAGAGCTTGAAGTACAAGTTCTTCATTCTTTTCACTGGAGGCAGTTAGGATGTTATCTATAATAACTTTTTGGTTGAATTATAAAATTATGCTTGTCCTGAATACTGGCCTTTCATAAATTATCATCGGATGATTGAAGATTTTCTTGATTCCGGTTACAACAGGTTGTTTGCTCTTGAAGGATGCCAGCCTATCATGTATTGATTTTGCTTATCCGTCTGCTGTTTGAGGAGGTCTTGTTGATTTTCTTTGAAATCGGTCACTCATGACCGTAGTTATAGGATGCTGTAAAAACTCATTTAAGAGCTTTCTTTCTTCTTCTGAGTCAACTGATTGAGTTTCATCCTATGAAGATTTTTTGGATTTATCATTTCGATAATTTCCCCAACCTGTTGGATCTGGTTGAACCTTTTCTGAGGCTTTGCTTGATTCGGCAGGGGAATATGACACTATGAATTGGTAACCTAGTCCATCGTGTAGAGGTCCTACAGTTTTGTCTCCTCTTTTGTATATTTCCCATATATTTCTTTCTTCTGTTTTCGATCCCCTTTCTTCAGGCATCGATCTTCTTCTTTCCTCAGACTCCGGTCTTCTCCTTTCTTCAGGTTCTGGCTCTGGTCTCCTACTTCTTGGATTGCGACCTTCACTTCTTTCAAACATCGTCATTTCTCTTGTAAGAGCGTCAGACATATAATTCTTGTCTCCTGCAACCATTTCAATATCATATTCATATTGAGTTAAAAACACATGTCATCTAAGAACCCTTCCTTTATCAGCTGCATTTGTCAATTTATAATTTTTGAAGTTTTTCACTCTTTTGTTATCAGTTCTAACTAGAAACTTATTTCCTAAAAAATCTTTTGCACCCTTAATGGATTTTATCAGGGCTAGTACTTCTTTATCTCATGTGGAGTAATTTAATTCTGCAGGATTGAACTTTCCCAACAAGAATTTACAAATCTTTTCTTGATTTGTATCTGGCGTGACCGCCAAAACTACTCATGCCCAGTAATAATCGTTTGCATCAGTTTGCAAAACGATCAAGTCTCATTCTTCTGGTAACTGCAAAGGAGGGAGATGCTTTGTGAGTTCTTTAATTTTCTTCACGGTGTTGCTATCATCCGTTGTAAATGACCATTCTCTTTTTTAGCTTGTCTTTGGAGAGAGAAGAGCAGTGAGTCCACTCACTTGAGGAATAAAATCTCTCGCAAAGTTAACAACTCTCAAAAATCTCTGAAGATATTTTGCGTCTAGGATATTGTCAGGGAACTGGCTAATTTTCTTCACAATATGTTCTTGAAGACGAATTTCTCCATCTTTGACATGTATGCCAAGAAAATTTATTTCTCCTTTTATGAGATGAATCTTCTTTTGTCCAAGGATGATCCCCTTCTGGACCATAATCTTGCAAATTTGCTCAAGATGTCTTAGATGTTCATTCATAGTTTTAGAGAATACATAAATGCCATCAATGTAAACTATGCAGAAGTCTGAGTATGGCTTAAAAATGTTATCCATCTTTCTTTGAAAGATAGATGGTGCTTGTTTAAGTCCAAACGGCATTGCCAGCCATTCGTAGTGTCCTTGAGGAGCTCCAAAGGCTGTCAAGGCAATGGAATCAGGGTGCATCCTAACTTGCCAGAAGCCTGATTTTGCATCAAACTTTTAGAAGATTTTGGCTCCTTTCAGTCTGTTGATGATGACTCTTACTTGTGCAATTTAATAGCCATCTTTGACTATTTTCTTATTGACATCCCTGTAATCTATTACCATTCTTGTTTTTCCTCTCAATTGCTCTGCATGGTTTCTAACTAAGAATGCTTGAGCGTGATGAAGGCTATCTGAGGGTCTAATTAGTTTCTTTTCAAGCAACTCTTGAATCTAATTTTCCATCTCTTTCCTATCTTCATCCCTGTAATGAGGAATGGCTTTAACATGGCATATTGCATTCGTATCATGCTTTTTTAGCTGACAATATACCAGGTCTCTTTTCCAGTATAGCTAGGGATCCTCATTGATTATAGGTTTCAGTAGGTTTTCTATCTCAACAAGATTTGAAACTTTCTTTTGTTCTATCTTGTTAGCATATACTTTTAAATTGTGCTCTTTGATGAACTCTTCTTCACCATATGAGCTTTCTGAATCTTGAGGTTCTACCTCTGATTCTGAGTCTTCTGAACTCATTGCTTCATTTGGTATGATTTCTTGGTACTCTTTTAATGCTAATACTAGTTGTAAAACTGGTTTAAAAGGCGGTTTATGATCACCATACTTTGCTGGCGACTTCTGATAGGATTTCTTGGTACTCCTTTAATGTCAATACTGGTTGCAAAACTGGTTTAAAAGGTAGTTTATGATCACCACGCTTTGCTGGCGACCTCTGATATTGTTATGTGAACCATTTACTTGCAATGCTAACAGCATTAGTAAGTCTAGATTCCCAGTAGAACTTGTTGTTCTTTTCAAACCCTATCATTTCCAGGGTTTGCACTATCTTTTGCTGAAGTAGGAAGTCATTTCCTATTAGCATATAAGAACTTTGAACTTCACATTGCTAGATTCTTTGGAAAATAAAGGTTCCTCTTCCTAGGAAAATTCGGACATTTCTAGCAAAATGATCCATAAGGATTTCGTTATCTCCCATTCCAATCCCAGTGCTTTGTCTGACTTTTCCCAATGTTCTTCAGGAATAGCATATTTTTTGGCTAAACTGTATCCTGAACCGGTATCTAAAAATGCATGTAGATGATACTTTTTATAATTGGAAAATTTCAGGCCCATATTGAGGTAGTTGCTCTATATACTCGTCTGAACTTGTTTTACTGGTTGGATTGTATTCTCAGTAATTTCTATGAAAGGATTGATATTCCTTTCATCATTCTGAGGAGAATCATTTTCTGATTCTTCTACTGTTTTCTGGCTTAATGAAGTTACTAACTTCATTTTCTTGAGGTCATCCTCGAGATTTTGGTTTCGGTTTTTATCATGGAACATATCATATTCTTGATCTACCAATGTATGTGCATCATTTTGTTTTGTTTTTCTTCTTAGTTCTGCTATGAAATATTCTCGATGATATGTTTCTCTTGTTTCTTCACAGTACATGGGTACTGTGTTACTATCATAGCAGTTACAATAGTCACAGGTGAAAGTTTCTGACTTTGGTTGAAACCCATTGATGCTATCAATGTTTTCTTGTTTCCAATTTTGTATTTTTAATATAAATATAGGACCATATTCATATTCTTCTTCAGAATCGTCTCAAGTGTTTTATGTATCGCTTTCTGATGAATATTCAAGAGAATATATCGATTCATTCTCTTCATCAGAATAGGCGACTTCGAAACCTTTTAGGTTTGCGTGTTCTATAGCTTCATCATATTCTGCTATGAGAGCTTTAGAAGATATTTTTTTCTCTTTTAGGACATTCGTTCGTATAATGTCCTTTGGCTTTACAAAGCCAACATATGCAGAGTTTTGTTTCTCTTGAAGAATTATGTCTTGGTTTTTTTTTCTTAAAAAATCTCTTTCTAGGAGATGTTTTTTCTTTCTTTCGTTCAGAACTCTTTCTAAACTTATATTTCTTTCTAGAAGTAAAATTGCGGTTGTATTTCTTGTTTCTGAATTTGCTCTTGTTCTTCCGATCAGTGTAGAGATGGCATCCCCACTGCGTCGGAGTTTCCAATAATTTTTGGACACATATTCTCAACTCCTCTGAGTTGTTTTTTGGCAGTTCTTTATTTTTGATTCTTCTGTGCATTGCTTTCTTAAGAGATATCTTACTCTTTCTGCTATTCCTCCAACAGTAAAATACTGGAGGGGATTTTATTCAAGAGATTGTGCTACTGCATTATTCCAGGGTTCTGGTAACTTTCTGTAGTATGTTCTGACAAGATCATCATTTTCTAAATCTCCGATCGTGCATAAATAACTTTGGAATTCATTTGTATATTCTTCAAAGTATCTCATGTTGTTGATACTCAGTTTTGAATATTTGCTCTAGCTCTTTCTTTAGACTGTTCACTATGCCCTGTTATATCTCCACAAAATTGTGCATATATGGGGATAGCAAAATCCAGCGGATTATTAGTCTGAGCTAGCTTGGTTGCCCAATCAGCCCATTTAAAGCTTTACTTAAAGGAATTGTACCATTTCTAGACTATTCCGGTTAAGGTTGACTCATAATATGCATGAGCATCCTCATAGGCGTATTTGGATAGAATTAACGCCTGAGTCAGCTTCAAGCTTGCAACCCAGTCGTCTATGGCTTTTCTTTTGTCTCCTACTCTATCTAGATCTAGATAGACACCTCTTTCAGAGACTGCTTGTCCCCATTTTGGTTCTGTAGGAATGTACTTCTGAGAGCTCCGCTCCCCACTCTTCCCTCACTACCAGTTTTGACAGAATAGCCGACGAAAAAAATTTCGTCGGCTATTCCTTCTACCGACGAAAATTTCGTCGGCTATAAGTCGTCGGTAAAAGCCCGTCGGTAAAACTAATGGCCGACGAAAATAACGAAATTGTCGGCCATTCCAAAATTATCATCGACGAAAATGAATTTTCGTCGGCCAAACCTTGGTAAAATATCCGACGAAATTCGTCGGATATTTTTGAGTATGGAGGAGGAGGAGGACACCGGCGCCGATTTGAGGAGGAGGAGGAGGAGGAGGATGCCGGAGGAGGAGGAGGAGGCCGGAGGAGGAGGACGCCGGCGCCGATTTGAGGAGGAGGAGGAGGAGAGCGGCGGATTGGAGACGCAGATCGGCGGAGGAGAGCGGAGGAGGAGTTTTTCCGGAGGAGGAGAGAAAAAAGGCGGGCTGAAAGATTTAAAGCAGAGAGAATAGCCGACGATTTAAAAGATTTTGTCGGCTATACTTTAGAAGATCAACAGCCGTCAGATCTGATCCATCCAACGGCGGACAATAAAAAGGCGCGGATCGCAAAAGTTTAGCCGACGAATTATAATTTTCGTCGGCTAAACTTAGAGAATAGCCGACGATTTACAATATTTTGTCGGCTATACTTTGGAAGATCAACAGCCGTCGGATCTGAGCCATCCAATGGCGGACAATGAAAAGGCGCGGATCGCAAGAGTTTAGCCGACGAAATATAATTTTCGTCGGCTAAATTTTTCGTCGGCTAAACTATAGGTCAAACCACTAAGTCAAACCTCTAAACGCTTAAAAACGGAAATTAGTCTAGTTAAACGACGGTTTCTGACGCAGTAGAAGTGTGGAAGGGTTGATCAACGTCGAACCCTCAATGAATGGAGAGTACAATTAACGTCGTACTCTAAAGAACAAGTCTGGAATCCACCAGGAATCAAGAGAAAACTCTTAGGATTTTGATAAATATGATTAATTAATTGTATGTGATCCCAAAGGGATGCTTAAATACTGAAAAGAAACCCTAGGGCAACTAACAAGGAAACCTAAAAGCCCAAGGAATTAAAACAAAACGAATCCAAAACAAATTAGAAAACTTAAATCTTGAAAACATATTAAACTGCCGTTTTGAGGCCCTAAACAAACTCGAAAGCCCGAAAAGGCCCACACATCGTGGCAAAGCATTGAGTTTGATTCCTGGCGTCGTTCCCTTTCCGGAATGGTATCACAATCGTCATTCGGACGCCGGACGCCAAATCTGCAGTAAACCGGGTTTTGACTTGCAACGGTCAATCTGCTCTTCAATGTTTGCTGTCATCCTTCCTACATCAGTTTCTGGCCTCACCTTCAACAGATAATAGTTTCAAATCAATGAGACGCAACTAATCATATAAAAAATTTACAAAATTGATTTAACCAACGTCAGGCTACCCATAGGAAAACGAAAGTAAAAAACAGTTAACCGCAACATTCGACACACAGATTTTATCGGAATCTTGTCATTTTTCAATCGTAGACGTATTTCATTATTTCGGTCATATCTTATTTCACAACATTTTTGCATTTGAAGAGTCTACGTATATTAACTATTTGAAACTATACATTCACTTAAATACTTAGTAAACAAGTTAAGGAACATTAGTGCATATGTTCTGATTTTGAATCTAAAAGTTTAGAAAATATATTCCAACCGTCAGATATCACCGTTTAGATTAAATACATGTATGGAAAAAAATCCAACTACATCTGATAACGTTAAAGGCTCGATCGGAACGGTCAACCGGGTCAGTCAAACCTCTAAACGCTTAGAAATGGTAATTGGACTGTCTAAATGACGTTTTTTAGCCTGACCTTCAACAGATAATAGTTTCAAATCGATGAGACGCAACTAATCGTATAAAATACCCACAGATTTTTCACTCTTTCTCCCGTTTTTTTCCTTTTTTTTTTTTAAATGAGCAGCTGCTGTCTAAATCTAAAAATATATATACTTATAGCCGACGAAAATGCCAATTTCGTCGGCCAAACTTTCAAAAGTTTTCATCGGCTAAAGTTTCAGAGAAAGGCAGACGAAAATTCAAATCGTCGACTAAAATATGAATATAGCGGACGATTTTTTTTTTTACCAACGAAAAAAAAATGATCGGCCATTCTAGGGGAATAGCCGACGATTTTTTTTTTAGCGACGAAAAAAAAAATCGTCGGCCATTCTTGGGAATAGCCGACGAAAATTTTATGTCGTCGGCCGTTTTTTTTTATTTCGTCGGGAAAAGTCTTTTTTCTGGTAGTGAAAACTCAAAATCAACTCAACTAAAACTCAAAATCAACATATATACGTACATTCTAACACTAAAACAACAACAAATTAAATAAAAAATCACTTAATAGTGTACTTCTTAAGTAATGGTGCTCTTACCACTTAAGCTATCCCATTTCGTCCATTACCTATTGACCACTTGGACTAACAAATGAATATCGTTCATTACCCACTTTGGTATTTACCAGTATTTTCAATTTTTTCAAACCTTACAATATTAAAATATAGTATTTATTTTATTTCAAGGAAAAACATGTAGTTAGTCTATGGCTATGTTAAATCATAACGTATGTCGATCGTTTAGACCTTATTATTACAATAGGGAATGTCTTGCTGAACACTAATTATTTTCATAGAGAAAGGAAATATCATAATCGACTCAAAGACGGCTGTGGCTCTGCTTGCTTATCACATGTTTCCAGAGACCGGGAATGTGAGTACGCATAAAGTAGTCTTCCCAATTAATGTCCCTTGGATCAAAATTGAAATCTTCAGCATCTGTGTACTTCTCAATTGCCATCCTTCTCAACTCCTCTAAGTTGGTGTCATCAAAGCTACATAAAATCAAAGAAAATTAATTGAACATTAATCCAAAAAATAAATACATATATTTTGGTCTACCATGCCATACATATGGATGACTCAACAATATTGGTGAAAATAAAACTTTATTCATTCTTTGACAAATGTCATTACAAGAATTATATAATCCACCACTCATGGCCATATTTTATTTTAGACAAAATAAATATGTCATCACTGAGTTTATACTCATATAGATCTCAGGAACATACAATTCTTTATTTTAAATTTAGTTCCTTTCTACAGTTCATTTTATAAACTTGGCTTGGTCATACCACAGCTCCAAGTCTTTTATTCCACAGTCATAATCATTGACTTCATCCATGCCATGTTCATTGGACATATTCTTATCAAGTGCAGGTCACTCACAACTTGCAGTACTTTCCATCATAGAGTTTAGTTTGACTCCTGGACCTGAATTTTCAGACACATCCTCATCATCATCGACAGTAACTTCATGGTGTATGTCAGGCTGTAATTTCATTTCATCATGTCGTCCTGAACACGACTCCCATTTGCATTCATATAACGTCAACATTTTTCTGTAGTTGACTTACCTTGTACTATAGTTAACAAATGGTGCAAATCTTGACTCATCATTGGGACTTCCCATTGGGACTTTCCCATATCAAGGTGTGTAGCTCAAATGGACGACCCCACAACACCTCTGCCCAATATGTCACAGCTTTGTGTGCTGCGGCTACTTCTACCTCACTACCAGAAAAGGCATCATAGCCGACGAATTTAAGTCGTCGGCTATAATGGTTATAGCCGACGATATCGTCGGCTATAATTATTATAGCCGGCGATTTCGTCGGCTATAACCATTACCCGACGACATATCGTCGGTTATAACATCGTCGGAAATACGCCGTCGGCAAAACTATACCCGACGACGATATCGTCGGCTATAACCATTTTAGCCGACGAAATACCACTACAGACGACGAATTTCGTCGGCTATAATGGTTATAGCCGACGAATAAAGAGTTCGTCGGCCGTTTGTTTTCATATCGTCGGCTATGACCCCTTTTCTGGTAGTGCCTCCTCAAAGGTGAAGTCTTCAGTGTTCTCTTGGAGGTTTAGTTCTACATCGGCCTCCAAGAAATCATTCACTAGTGTTGTTGAGAATTTTGTCTATCCTTTCCTGATCGGATAGATATTAACAATCACCTCAACAGAGCTTTTAGGTTTCCCATCAATCCTCATAATCACGTCCTTCTTGACAATCAAGGGACTTGATGAGATTTCTAGCTCACGTGGTGCTTCAACACCTCCCTTCACCATCTCAATGATATCTTGAATGACATCTTCATTTTTCAAGTGAAGCTCATTCAACTTCTCAGATTTTTCTCTTTGTGAGACTGAGATAGGTCTATTAGCAGTCACATCCATGGTCGGCACCTTGGTTGACCCTTTGGTTGTTTCAGCAATTTTGCAATTATGAAACACACCCATAAGTGTTAATTAATAACCACTTAAATTCTTCTAATCAATGTATACGTAGGTTACAAATTCCATAAGGCAACAACATCCGTGTAGGCAACAAATTATGTTTAGACAACCCTTCTGTAAGGCAACAACAAGCTTCGAAAGAAGCTTAAATCCGTTTAAGCAACCGATAATCCTCGAATCATACATGCAAAATCAAATGGTCAATAAACATCTTAAGCTGTAAGAATATTGAAACTCGAAGGTAACGAGTATTCCAAATTATATAAGCAATATCATAGATAGTTGTCTTAAGATTGTAAAATATATTGGGTGTGATATTGCATATATATAATTGAAATATATATTAACTTGAAATTAGAAATAAAATTTCAGAAATAAGTATGATGAAATACTCAACCAATACCGAAGGAGTTTGAAAACAGATTAGGAACAGTTGAGTCGTGTGTGTCACACACTGTCCTTAAAACAACTACGCCGCCTCTACCGGTGCAAAAGGACTGTTGGCGTTCGTCTCCCAGGATACAACGACTAAAGAATTCTTGAAGCTGCACTGCAACAAGAAAGCCTGCGAACTGCTAGTACCTTCTATCTATTACCAGAAGAAACAAGAGTAGAGAAAAAGATGAGAGAATGACTTTTCAAAAGAGAAGAGCTGAATGCTTCTTGGTCTTGATGTCTTTGTCTATTGATATTTGGAATATATGAAATTTAAAGAATAGGTCGCTCTTTATATAGGGGGTAAAGAGGCTACTACTTTAATTGTCATGAATTCAGAAATGAATTTCATATCATAAGTTATAGCCGTTACGTAATGAATTCAGAAATGAATTCTAATTCATATGTCATAACTATTTCCTCAATGAATTTCATTTCATACGTTACAACAGTTACACAATGAATTTGGTAGTTACAGAATTCAATCTCATTAAACCTGTCGTTACAGTATTTAATCTCATTGAATCTGTTATTACACAATTCAAAGCAGTTATGTTGTTACACATTCCAGAATTCAAGTAGTGAGCACATTTTAGGTGACAATTTCTTATTCACACCATAATCAATTTAACCAGATGATTACATGAATTTGTAGTCCTCATACCGGAGAATACGAATTCATATTTTATCATTAACGAATATTAAGTGCGTCCACTTAAATTCTTCTATTTAAATTGGTTAAAATAAACGGTGATTTTCACCATTTTCCAACATAATCATCATCTACAATGTCATTTAATTGAGCTTCAGCATTTTCTTCAACATTCACATTATGCGGTGCATCTCCATGGTATCCAGGATAGTACGGAAATACATCTTGTATAATCTCCACAGGCGGAACCACTAAAGGACCGGCAACACTGGAAGCCTCGACTCTTTCTTGAAACCACTGTCTCCGTCGACACATCATTGTTGGTTGACCAGAAACTTCCCCGTGTAGATGCCAAACTGTGTAAGTCGGATCCAAACCATAGTGCATGCAGTGATGATAAATCTTTACGAGTTCCATATAATAAGGACCATTTTTTCAATTTGAGCACGGGCAAGGGAGGTACTGGGTTCCAACAGTGTGAGTCCTCACAAAATTGATGAAGTTAACTACGCCTGTTCTGTAGTCAGGGTGTGTATAATGAAGAATCATAAAAGATTTGTCAGGAACATCATCCATGTTTCCTGTCATAACATAAACAGACAATATGCATAAGATTAACACACAACATTTATGATACAATCAAAACTTGTCCCAACACTTCTTCTCCTTATTCCTCCAGGTTGGGTCATATCCCCTTCAAGCGAACACGACTTTGTTGATTCTTTTGCTATTCATGACATTTCTGCTACAGTTTTGGGAAATTTCAGCAGCATCTCCCTACAGTTCCTCAAGTGCACAAAAATCTAAACAATATAATTTGCACTCGAGGAACATTGTAGAGAGACACTGTCGAAACTATATCCCAAAACTGCAACGGAAACCACATGAATAGCAAAATGATCAATAAAGTCGTGTTCGCCTAACGTGTCCAAAAATGGGACAATTCGAGAATCAACAACTCATCTCGATCAACTAGATGAGTTGTTGATTCTCAAACGGGAGTTCTAAGTTGATAAACACCACAATTGTATATAATATGAAACCATACATTTACACACGGCACCACACTCCCTCACTAAGCCACTCGCATGTTTCAGAAAGTCTAACTACCACAATCCACACACAACACAAACAAATTACATCATAAAATTCTAATTTCACTAAATTTCACTATAGCAAACAAAATTTCATTTTCACTAAATTTGGATTTAAAAAATTTCACAATTTCACTAAATTACACTAAAATTTAATTTTAGTAAATTTCTCAATTTCAAAAAATTTCACTAAAATTCAATTTCACTAAATATCACAATTTCACAAATTAACTAACCTAATATCAATTTCACCAAAATCAACACAAACTCCATCATATGTTCAAACACCCAACACTAAAAAAAACACAAAACACATTATAAACCTAATCCAACTCAAGATATCAAACACTAAATTCAACCAATCAAACCCAAATATGGTGATTACAATGAAGAGTAGAGATTATACTAACCTACAAAGCAATTAAAAGAGAAGACCCAAGCAATTAGACCCCGAAATTGACAAAATCACCCGATCTGCCCCTTTTTCGCAGCTGCGGAACAGTTTTTTTTCTAAAACTTCAACTTCTGCAATCTGTTGAAGTCGACGGCTTTATAACAGATTTCAAAACATGAAGCGACCAATATTGGACAAAACTCGTCACTTAGTTTAATAAGTCAGCGACGAATATTGACGAAGGTTATTAACTTCGTCGCTTGCATTTTAATTCGGCGACGAAGATTGAATTTTCGTCGTTACATTTTACAAAACATGGTTCTTTGATGATTGGAGGCGACAACATACCACTATTCGTCGCTTGAATAATTTGTGAGTGTTGACAGTAGCCGCAGAGAGGCTACAGCAGGCCCACAGACCCGCAGCAAGTGCACCAAGGCCCGGCCCAAGGCCCGGGACCGGCTCACCAGCACCCGGCCTCGGGGTCCAGCACTCTATCCTGCCACCAGGGACCCTGGGACCAGGGGCGCCTGCCTGCCAAAGAGGGCACCAGAATGTACAAACAGAAGGGAACTAGTCCCACATCGAAGGGTGAGGCCAGCCCTCACCCCCAACCACCTATATAAGGGCCCCAACTACCCTCTTTAATAGGTAACTTATCTCACTCACCGCTTACATACGTGCCTTGGTTATATATATTCCAACTATACTGATTTAGGCATCGGAGAGGAGAAGACCGGCCCGCCCGGTATTCCCCTTAGTGAGCAGGTTTGCAGCAGATCAAGTTGGATTCATCTGTATCTACCAGGCCCCCGGGTTTAGGCAGAAACAATTGGCGCCGTCTGTGGGAAGTCAGTTCAAAAAGTTGTGTTGCTCTACCGGAGAGTAGAACTCTATTGATCCTTTGGAGAGGTAGCTACATCCGCAGTCCGGAAGCTATGGAAGGAAGGAAGATAAAAGAAAGCACGGAACGACCGAAAGGGCGAATTCAGTTCCCCGACCGGGCCCAAGGTACAGGGGCTGCGGACGGTGCGAGGTTCGTCCTTTCCCCAAACCGAGACGGAAAGTCAAAAGCGCGAATTCAGTTCCCCGACCCGGCCCGTAACATAAAGGCTGAGGTCAGTGCGAGGTTCGCCCTTTCTCCCATCCAAGACAGGGCTCATGATCGCCAGGAGTCAGAAAACCCCGACCGGTATGGTACGGGAGAAATAAAAAAGATGAACGCAGAGGTCGAGCGCTTGCGAGAAGAGGGCGATCAAGATCGATTAAGAGCGGAGGCCCGATGCCAGGAATTGAAGGCGGTGAACATTGCCCTATTGGCGGCCCTGGAGCGAGAGGGCCAGCAAGGCACTCCTCGAGTAGCACCGCGGCCAGCAAGCAAGGCTAGCGAATTCCAGCATCTTGAGGTAGGGCAGGCTACGGGAAGAAGAAAGACCGTGCATGTGACCACGCCACTCTTTTCGGAAGCTCTGAAAAACTCCGGCCCGGCCGAGCCCCCGTACCGCACGGGCCAGGCGTCAAGCGAGCAGGAAAGCTCTACCGCACGGACACTCGAGGCGCTCTCCGCCTCGGTGTCGGACATAAAGGGCCGCATGGAGACCAGCGAGAGGATGGCAAGGCGACCGCGGGGCGGTGCGCGGTTCAACGAACGTATTGGACCTTTCCCGCGCTGGATTAGGGAATCGGGAAGATCTGGAAACCAAAGGCCTCTGAAGTTGACATATTCAGGAACGAGCTGCCCGTACCAGCACCTGGACAGTTTTAAGTCACAAGCAGGGACAAGGGGCTACTCGGATGCCATGTGCTGCAACGTATTCCAAGAGACGCTCTCGGGGGAGGCGTTGAATTGGTTCTACGAGCTACCAGTGAACTCAGTCGAAACCTTCGAGCGGTTGGCTGATAAGTTTGTCGGCCGGTTCATCCTCAGAGCCAGGGCAGCCCAAACGTCAACGATCCTTTTTGACTGCATGCAGACTGACAACGAGCCGCTAAGCGCCTTCGTTAACCGGTGGCAAATCACCACGGCCGGGGTCAGGAACCTGGACAAGCAGATCGCAGGGATGGCCTTCAAGCAGGGTTTAAGACCTGGGGAACTTTCGTACAACTTACTAGTGCAGGAGCCGCTGGGGTACAACGAGCTGATGACCGTGGCCGTCAGGCACGCTCAGGCAGAACACGAGACATATGGGGACAAGGCGCCCAAGCGAATATCGGACGACCTACCGCCATCCCGTGGAAGTAAGACCGGGTGGCTAGATCGCAACCATGCACCGACAGCCACCAAGAAAGCAGAGGTACGGGAGAAGTGGCAACCCCGGCGAGGCGGTGACAACGGTTCCAGACCAGGAAGAAGACCGCCATTTGTGCGCCCGGCACAGCCCCAGGCAGCTACGCCAGCAGAGCGACCACCGCGGGCCTTAGCTATTGCGCCAGCAGGAAAACCCCAAGATCTAGCCCTTCGAACTGGTGACCAGAAACCCTAGAAAGCGGTCGTGAACGACCAGGTCAGCCCGAACAAAGACCGACCGCGAGCTCGGCAGGTAGGAACTATAAGCACCCGCACTCCCGGGGGGATCGAGGTACACGGGAGCATTAACATGATACACGGCGGGGATCATATATATCGGCTCACCCGGAGCTCAAAGAAGCGGTGCCTAAGATCGATCCGGGGGAAGGAGGTGTACGCCTTCGGAGAAAGAAGCGGCCAAGCCGCTAAAACCGGATGGAACTCGGTCACTTTCTACGAGGAGGAAGAGCAGGAGGATTTGATCCAACCGCACAACGACCCCTTCCTCATTACTGTCCAAATAGACCACTGGATAACCAGTCGTATGTTGATCGATACCGGAGCCTCTGTCATCGTAATGTTCCGAGACGCATACAAAGGGTTGCAGAGAGGAAGGAACAAGTTATCCCAGGATAACGAGCCGCTTATAAGCTTCTCTGGTGAGGTTGTCCAGCCTCTGGGATCGGATTACCTACTGATCATCTTCAGCGAGGGAGACAGAATGAAAAAGGAGCATTTGGAGTTCATCATTGTCGACTGCCTATCATCGTACAATGGCATAATCGGTCGGCCAGGGTTATGGAGGCTCAAAACGTTTATAGCCGGCCATATGCTGATGCTGAAGATGCCTTCACCAACCGGAGTTATTACTATACGTGGGGACCAGAGGATCGCCCGTAAGTATTACGCAGAGGCCCTGACCCACGGGAGCGGACCGAGGTCTTCACAACCACTCAGCAGGCGCCAGTGCCGGATCTGAGTATTGACCCCCGTGATGACATCAATTCAAAAAGAGTTAGGCGATTCACCGAAAAGCTGGAGCCACCTTCGGCCGTGGAAGAAACCGAAGCGATCTGCATTTCGGTAGACCACCCGGAGCGAAATGTCGTGATAGGGACGCAGCTCGATCCGGTTGTCAGGCAAGAGCTCATAGCCTTCCTCCGGGACAACAGTTCGGTCTTCGCATGGTCCTACGAGGACATGCCAGGCATATACCCGGAGATAGCCGTCCATAAGCTAAATTTATTACCCAACGTTCTCCCGGTGAGGCAGAAGAGGAGGTCCTTCAGTCCGGCAAAGTATGAGGCAATCAGAGAGGAGATACAGAAATTGAAGGGTATAGGTTTCATCCGGGAAGTCCAGTACCCTCGCTGGCTTGCTAACGTGGTCATGGTGCCGAAGAAGGGAACCGGCCAGTGGCGTATGTGCGTGGATTTCACTAACCTGAACCGGGCGTGTCCAAAGGACAGCTTCCCGCTCCCCCGGATTGACCAGCTTATAGATTCTACGTCCGGCTTTAAGATGCTCAGCTTCATGGACGCTTACGCCGGGTACAATCAGATTAGGATGCACCTGGATGATGAGGAGCACACATCATTCACAACCGACCGAGGTACCTACTGTTATAAGAGGATGCCGTACGGTCTAAAGAATGCCGGGGCCACCTACCAGCGAACGGTGAACCGAATGCTGGAGCAAGAAATGGGTAAAACCGTAGAGGTTTACGTTGATGACATGCTGGTCAAGAGCTTGACTGCAGGGGCCCACGTCCGGGATTTGGCCGTAGTCATCGGTAAGATGCTCAAATTCGGAATGCGCTTAAACCCAAAGAAGTGTATTTTCGGGATTTTAGAGGGCCTGTTCCTAGGCCACATCATCAGCCAGCGAGGGATAGAAGCTAACCCACTGAAGGTCCAGGCAATTTTAGATATGGAAACGCCAGGGGAGAGAAACCAGGTCCAGATGCTGACCGGCCGGTTAGCCGCCCTGGCCAGATTCATCTCCCGCCTAACCAACAAGTGCGCCCCGTTCTTCAAGCTGCTCAAGGCACAACAGACCAGGAAAATCCACTGGGTAGCGAAGCATGAAGCGGCATTCCAGTCTATCAAGGCATATCTATCTGCAGTGCCTCTCCTATCCAAACCAGTGCCGGGCAAAATGTTATACCTCTACATAGCTGCATCCGCAGCGGCCGTCTCCGCGGCTCTCATCAGGAAGGAAGACACGCTCGAACTTCCGGTATACTATGCGGGAAAGGGACTTACTGGAGCCGAGGGCCGGTACCCCGACATAGAGAGATTGGCCCTGACCTTAATTGTTAGTGCCAAGAAGCTCCGGCACTATTTCCAGGCTCATTCCATCACCTTATATACCAATCACCCTCTGCGGCAGATCCTGCAAAAACCAGACACCAGCGGTAGGCTCGTGCGGTGGGCAGTCGAATTGGGAGAGTTCGACATCACTTATGCCCCGCGAACGGCCATCAAGGGACAGGCAGCTGCGGACTTCATATGTGAGCTCACCCCAATGGCGGTAAAAGCGCACCCCGACCGGTACGAGGACACCGAGGCAGTACGAACCATAAAGACCGAACCAGGCCTCCCCACCGGCTGGAAGCTTTACGTGGACGGCTCCGTAACGACCAAGCGGAGCGGAGCCGGTGTCATGGTAACCTCGCCTGATGGCCAGTCGTACGAGTATGCCTTACGATTCCTTTTTAGCACCTCCAATAACGCTGCCGAGTATGAGGCCCTCATAGCCGGTTTGCAACTGGCCAAGGAGTTGGGAATCTCGTCCATGGAGATATACAGCGACTCTAGCTTAGTGGTGAACCAGATGAACGGGGTGTTTGAGGTCAAGGATCCCCAGCTGTCCTCCTACCAGGCTTTGGCCAAAACCCTGATTGAGCCGTTCCAGGGCGCCACGATCCAGCACATTCCCCGAGAGGTAAATAGGCATGCAGACGCCCTCGCAAGGCTGGCAACCGGAAACTACCCCCAAGAGTACCGGAGAGCAAAAATTGAAATTCTCCAGAAGCCAAGTATAAACAAAACCATCTCCGATATATTTGCGGTGGAAGAAGCGCCACCAAGCTGGATGGATCCAATAGTCAAGTATTTGACTGACAAAACCAGCCCCCAGGATGCGGTAGAGGCCAGGAGGCTACACCTCCGGTGTGCCCGGTACGGTCTCCTCAATGGCCAGTTGTACCGAAGAGGGCACAGCTTTCCCCAGCTGAGGTGTGTGACAAAAGAGGCAGGAGAGGCTATCATGCGAGAGATCCACGAGGGGATATGCGGTAATCACTCTGGCGCAAGGTCATTATCCCACAAGTCGCTCCGAGCGGGGTATTTCTGGCCAGACATGGCGGCAGTATCAAGAAAAATATCAGGCGGCTGCCACAAGTGCCACATGTACGCCTCTGTACATCATGCCCCGGCAATCGCATTATCAATCCTGTTGGCACCATGGCCGTTCGCACAGTGGGGATTAGACATCATTGGCCCTTTCCCAACAGTTGTGGGACAATACAAGTATGCCATCATGGCAGTGGACTATCAGACTAAGTGGGTCGAGGCAGAACCTATGATAAAGATCACTGAGGAGCGGGTTAAAAAGTTCCTATGGAAGAACATCTACTGCAGGTTCGGGGTACCGCAGACTATTGTCACGGATAATGGGACACAATTCAATAATGCTGATCTTATCCAGTACACAGCCTCGATGGGGACCCGGATGTTGTTCGCCTCAGTGGCACACCCACAGACCAACGGCCAGGTAGAAGCGGTCAACAAGATTATCAAGTCCCTTCTCAAAAAGAAGCTGGATGCCAAGAAGGGATGTTGGGCCGAAGAACTCCCCGCGGTGCTATGGGCCATCCGGACAGCAGCAGCAGAGGCAACAGGAGAGACCCCGTTCTGCATGGCATTCGGGAGCGAGGCGGTACTCCCTGTAGAGACTGGTATACCCAGCGGCAGGGTCGAGAATTACGACGCCGAAACAAACGCCGAGGGGCTACTGCTCAACCTGGACCTCATTGAGGAGCGCTGCGACCAGACGCATATGCGCAACAAAACCTACAAGCAGCGGATCGCCCGGTACTATGACAGAAGGGTCCGGGGAAGAAAGCTACAAGTCGGGGACTGGGTCATGAAGAAGGTCCAGAAAAAACCGTTGGCCCTAGAACCAACGTGGGAAGGGCCCTACCAGATCACCGCGGCCGTGGGACCGGCAACATTCCACATTATAGACACCGAGGGCATCTATTCCACCCGGCCGTGGAATATCCAGCACCTACGGTTCTACCCTAAGTAATAGCAGTCACAGAGGGACAACAGTGTATTTAGCATCAATATTGCAATACGCAGTTACGGCATTAAAGAATAAACTACAACAGTTACAAGATGTGCATGTACAAGGTAAACAGCTAGCTAGCGCCCCCGGAGCACCCAATCCCTGGCCCGCCACTTTTTAGAGCTTGCTCTTGCTCCACCATCTCGGTTAGGGCTATGTCAGCCTCCATCTGCTCGGCATCAAGCCATCCTTTCTCCCTCCACTCCAGATAGGCATCACTAATGCCCTTTGCCCGGGCCTCATCCAGCATCTCCTCAAGCTCCACCGACTCCCGGAAGTCGTCGACAGCCTTATCGGCCACTTCAGCAAGCTGGGATTCCGTGAGCTTCTCCCTTCCTTGGGCGACTACTGTAACCTGGCTCTGGAGCTCCAAAACCTTCGCCTCCAGCTCCGCAATTCTCCCTTCCCGGGCAACAGCCTGGGTCTGCAGCTCCAAAACCCTCGTCTCCAGCTCCGCGACCCTCCCTTCCCGAGCAGCAGCCTGCCGATCGGCCTCTTCCTTCTCCTGCGAGAGTTCATGGTGCAACCGACCAGTTAGTTCTTTCTCCCACACGAGCTCGGTGCTCAACCGACCAACTCCTCTCTTTCCTCCGCAAGCTTGGCTTCCGTCACGTCCACCCGCACGCTCAGCTCCTCCACCCGCCTCTCCAAAACCGCAGCAGCCTCCCCTTTGGGCTCCGCGGCATAAAGGCTATGAACCAGCTGCCAAAGGTAAACAAAGGAACATTAGCTCGTGTCACTCCAGGAGAAAAGGAAGCACAAAAACACTTACCCGAACGGCTAGTTCCACGGGCTTCGTCCTGCTCTCGCCCGATTGTCCAGTCCCAGGGTCCTCCCGGTCAAGTCCCAAGGTTTCGATGGTAGCGACCACGAACCTAACAATACCACCACCGGAACTGCGACTGGCTTCCGGCACCTGAATCCTTCGACCACCCACCTCCACGGCCGGAGCTACCGCCCGCTCGATCGGCCCAGCCGAACTCGACGCCCCGGCGTCAAGCACCCTTGCCCTCTTTGCCGGAGCTTCACCATGGCTGCTTCGGCGGTGCCCGAACATTTCTGCCGTTTCCCTCTCCCGCGAGGTCCGTACCGCCATCGGTCGCGCCACAGGTTCTGGACCCGAAAGTCCCACAGACCGCCCTTCCCGAATAAAGAGCGGGGAGTTATTCTCACCGCCCGGTCGCCTTCCATAGTGAGCGTCCGGAAACACGAGCGACACCGGCCTGTCATGCTCCCTGCGTTTCTGGGTAGCCGTATCAATAACGGTCTTCACGGCCGCCTCCCCCGTCTCCATCAATCTCGAGGCTACAAGCTCTTCATCCGGTTCGATAGTCTCCTCAATTTTAAACGCGAGCCGGGGGGCGTTAGCTGCAAACCGATAAATCGAGCGGTCAGAATACAAGCAACCATGCAAAAGCGAAGTGCAAGGCACCTTACCAGGTTTTCTCCCCATCCCGCATATCTCCAGCACGTTCCATCGGATGAAATTATAGGAGCTCCGGCTCAGATGGTCCCAGCAAGCAAACAACCGGTATAACCGTTGCTTCTCCAAGTCCTCCAGCCGGAACGACTGGTCCCCGATCGATTGATAAGCCTCGGGCAACTGGTAGCCCCTCCAAGTACGTTGCCACTTCCCACCGGCCAGCACCACCGACCTCCTCCAGACATCTGAAACCGACGACGGCAGATGCGTGATGGCAGGACCATATTCCCGCGCGGTAAAGTTCACACAACCGCTGCACTGGGCCTTTCTGCAATAGGAGATCTTGTACAGCGCCCGAAATTCATTAACCGTGGGCCAGTCCATATAGCTCAGACTGAACAGGCACCCAAGCCCAAGCAACTGCCTTCACTGGTTGCTCGGAAGCTGGGCTGGGGAAAGCTTTAGTGAGCTCAGCATGTACTGAACAAATCCCGTCAGCGGCAGCGATAGTCCGTGTCGGAACTGATCGTCGAAAACGGCAACCCAGCCCGGTTCCGGGTTACAGGCCAGTTCCCCGGGACGCAGGCCTCGAAGTTTAACAGAAGAATCAATGTCCCACTTCGCCCG
The DNA here is from genome assembly GCA_963682095.1 of Potentilla sterilis. Taxonomy (NCBI): domain Eukaryota; kingdom Viridiplantae; phylum Streptophyta; class Magnoliopsida; order Rosales; family Rosaceae; genus Potentilla; species Potentilla sterilis. The sequence goes on along the minus strand of OY821760.1, from coordinate 8,300,699 downwards.
AAACTCCCTAATCTCTCTTTCATCCATGCTTCTGATTGGCTCGTCACAGAAAATCACCCTATCACCATCCAGCAGCTCATGCCTTCTGGGCCCGCGGCTTGCGCCGCCATAATACGCAGATCTCCCAGACGCCATAACCCTAACACAAAAATAATTCAGATCTGCAGCAAGGTGGAGGAGGAGAGCAAAGGGCAAAGGGTTTAGGCAAAGTGCGGCAGGAGGAGAGCAGAGGGGACAATAAATAGGGCAACAAGAAAAGTAAGGCAACCCCAGCCGTGGATTCCCTCCATCTCAGACCGCTCCCTGCCGACACGTGTCCCAGCATGGATAAGGGATCCCATCCATCATAACTGATGGGACTGATGGGCTCTCTCCTTCATCGCATGTCCGCCACATGTCCCACTTACAAGCGGCAATTAGGGAGATAGGAGCGAACAACGAGGCGTCTACTCCCCTCGCTTCCCCAAAAAGTCAACTCCGAATCAATCCGGCACCATGGCAGTTCGCGGTTACGATCATTCAACCGGCTGCATGGCTTCTTCATTGTATATCTTGAAGACCTCTCACCGGTTGTGATTTTCCAACCGCTTCGAGAGCATCTATCCGGGTATGAGCCCTCCTTCTAGCACCATCTTCGTTGCATATCACTGGGGGACTCGTCTCGATATGGCATGTCGCCCGGTCGAGATCCGCCCAGCACTATGGTATTCCACCGGCCGTGACATTTAACCCACTCCAAAGCATTCTACCGGCTGTCACCTTCCTTCGCCTACGGGCAGGAACGAGCCAACAACAACTCGAGGCTTCTAAACGCATGGGCTTTATAAACCCGGGCGAGCTTACATCTAACCCATCTACTCTTGTCCAGCAGGATAAAAACCCTGCATCACACTGAACTGTGATACATTTGGGGATACATGGCGAGACTCGTTATCTCAACGCCACTCCACCGGGCAGATTGTTTTTCTAACACAGAACAAGTCTCCCCGCAGGCTAACAAACCTGCGCATTACCTCAACGCTTAACCAACAAAAGCTAAGAAGAACTAGCAAGTATTAACCGATGCCTCGGTACGGCCGTAACACTCTCCGGGGTACCTGTTGGCTTAGTCCACGCACCAATAGGCCCTCCCGCAGGCTAGCATCTCCGGGCCTCGTCTCGATATGGCAGGACGCCCGGTCGAGGTCCCGTAAACTCCGCCTCGCACCGATATGGCAGAACGCCCGGTTGAGGTCCAGTCTGCAAGTTCATCCGGGACTCGTCTCGATATGACAGGACGCCCGGTCGAGGTCCCGTGACCTCCGCCTCGCACTGATATGGCAGAACGCCCGGTCGAGGTCCAGTCTGCAAGTTCATCCAGGACTCGTCTCGATATGGCAGGACGCCCGGTCGAGGTCCCGTGAACTCCACCTCGCACCGATATGGCAGAACGCCCGGTCAAGGTCCAGTGTGCAAGTTCATCCGGGACTCGTCTCGATATGGCAGGACGCCCAGTCGAGGTCCCGTAAACTCCGCCTCGCACCGATATGGCAGAACGCCCGGTCGAGGTCCAGTCTGCAAGTTCATTCGGGACTCGTCTCGATATGGTAGGACGCCCGGTCGAGGTCCCGTGAACTCCGCCTCGCACCGATATGGCAGAACGCCCGGTCGAGGTCCAGTCTGCAAGTTCATCCGGGACTCGTCTCGATATGGCAGGACGCCCGGTCGAGGTCCCGTGAACTCCGCCTCGCACCGATATGGCAGAACGCCCGGTCGAGGTCCAGTATGCAAGTTCATCCGGGACTCGTCTCGATATGGCAGGACGCCCGGTCGAGGTCCCGTAAACTCCACATCGCACCGATATGGCAGAACGCCCGGTCGAGGTCCAGTCTGCAAGTTCATCCGGGACTCGTCTCGATATGGCAGGACGCCCGGTCGAGGTCCCGTAAACTCCGCCTCGCACCGATATGGCAGAACGCCCGGTCGAGGTCTAGTCTGCAAGTTCATCCGGGACTCGTCTCGATATAGAAGGACGCCTGGTCGAGGTCCCGTGAACTCCGCCTCGCACCGATATGGCAGAACGCCCGGTCGAGGTCCAGTCTGCAAGTTCATCCGGGACTCGTCTCGATATGGCAGGACGCCCGGTCGAGGTCCCGTGAACTCCGCCTCGCACCGATATGGCAGAACGCCCGGTCAAGGTCCAGTCTGCAAGTTCATCCGGGACTCGTCTCGATATGGCAGGACGCCCGGTCGAGGACCCGTAAACTCCGCCTCGCACCGATATGGCAGAACGCCCGGTCGAGGTCCAGTCTGCAAGTTCATTCGGGACTCGTCTCGATATGGTAGGACGCCCGGTCGAGGTCCCGTGAACTCCGCCTCGCACCGATATGGCAGAACGCCCGGTCGAGGTCCAGTCTGCAAGTTCATCCGGGACTCGTCTCGATATGGCAGGACGCCCGGTCGAGGTCCCGTGAACTCCGCCTCGCACCGATATGGCAGAACGCCCGGTCGAGGTCCAGTATGCAAGTTCATCCGGGACTCGTCTCGATATGGCAGGACGCCCGGTCGAGGTCCCGTAAACTCCACATCGCACCGATATGGCAGAACGCCCGGTCGAGGTCCAGTCTGCAAGTTCATCCGGGACTCGTCTCGATATGGCAGGACGCCCGGTCGAGGTCCCGTAAACTCCGCCTCGCACCGATATGGCAGAACGCCCGGTCGAGGTCTAGTCTGCAAGTTCATCCGGGACTCGTCTCGATATAGAAGGACGCCTGGTCGAGGTCCCGTGAACTCCGCCTCGCACCGATATGGCAGAACGCCCGGTCGAGGTCCAGTCTGCAAGTTCATCCGGGACTCGTCTCGATATGGCAGGACGCCCGGTCGAGGTCCCGTGAACTCCGCCTCGCACCGATATGGTAGAACGCCCGGTCAAGGTCCAGTCTGCAAGTTCATCCGGGACTCGTCTCGATATGGCAGGACGCCCGGTCGAGGTCCCGTAAACTCCGCCTCGCACCGATATGGCAGAACGCCCGGTCGAGGTCCAGTCTGCAAGTTCATCCGGGACTCGTCTCGATATGGCAGGACGCCCAATCGAGGTCCCGTGAACTCCGCCTCGCACCGATATGGCAGAACGCCCGGTCAAGGTCCAGTCTGCAAGTTCATCCGGGACTCGTCTCGATATGGCAGGACGCCCGGTCGAGGTCCCGTGAACTCCGCCTAGCACCGATATGGCAGAACGCCCGGTCGAGGTCCAGTCTGCAAGTTCATCCGGGACTCGTCTCAATATGGCAGGACGCCCGGTCGAGGTCCCGTGAACCCCACTCCATGCTCATAGCACCACAACACTTAAGCACAGTACTACTTATATTACAAACGTACTTATAAACTATTACTTACCATCGGTAACAGGTACTCACCTCGGTCACGCCCAATCTTCAACGCGGACTTGGGGGACTGGGCACCATTAGGTTGGTAACCCTGCGGGTCTGCGGGACAAGAGCAAGACAGATTTAAGTCCCCATTCAAGATTGCACTTGACCGGGAACTTAGGGGGACTTGTTGACAGTAGCCGCAGAGAGGCTACAGCAGGCCCACAGACCCGCAGCAAGTGTACCAGGGCCCGGCCCAAGGCCCAGGACCGGCTCACCAGCACCTGGCCTCGGGGTCCAGCACTCTATCCTGCCACCAGGGACCCTGGGACCAGGGGCGCCTGCCTGCCAAAGAGGGCACCAGAATATACAAACAGAAGGGAACCAGTCCCAGATCGAAGGGTGAGGCCAGCCCTCACCCCCAACCACCTATATAAGGGCCCCAACTACCCTCTTTAATAGGTAACTTATCTCACTCACCGCTTACATACGTGTTTTGGTTATATATATTCCAACTATACTAACTTAGGCATCGGAGAAGAGAAGACCGGCCCGCCCGGTATTCCCCTTAGTGAGCAGGTTTGCAGGAGATCAAGTTGGATTCATCTGTATCTACCAGGCCCCCGGGTTTAGGCAGAAACAGTGAGTGACGACTATTGATCAATAGTTGTCGCTCTCTTTTTCTGAAGCGACCAATCCTATATTGGTCGCTTCGATGTGTTGAGGCGACAAATTTTGTGTTTCCCTTTTCATTATTCGTCGCTTCATTCCTTACTTCCAGTAGTGTTTCAGAACCTTCTGGTATGCGTTTGTTACTTTTATTGATGACTGCACTAGAATGACATGGCATATTTGATCACCCACAAAAGTGATGCGTACGATTTATTTAAGGTTTGTTTTGTGATATGAGATACTTTAGAGTTGTTCTAGTATTATCGCCACAAATCCCTCTACAATACCAACTCAATAGATCAAGATCCATGGTGCAATTTGAAAATTCGGTCGAGAAACTGCTAGAGAGAAATGATAGGCTTTTCATAATGGGTTAGCTTTCCTTTTCTTTTACAGCAAGGGTAATAACAACATTAGGAGCACGTTGATTACGAGGAGTTGTGCAGCCCATTCTGAATCTCATGACCCATGTTTGGTGCTAACAAGATTATAAGTAAAACTAACGGCATCATCAACCTGCAACCTGCAATCAGCAAAGCTCCAAAATTTTGAGCATATGACATTAGGAAGACGAAGCTATACATGACTTTCGCCTCCTTGCTTCTCACATTCATTTCTCCCCAATTTCAATATTCTAACCCCAACACCGTCATTGACACCGAAAATCATGGGATTCTCTAAACCTCCTTCTCATGAGGAATTTTTCAGTGCTACGAGATGATTATGTGGCAGTGCCTAGTGGTCCTCCATACTAATGAAATTTTGACACGTGAGATTTTGTGACATAAAATTATTTCAGTTATTTTGTCAAATATTATTTTAGATTTATTACTGTTTTTCCTAACCCTACACCCTAAACCTTAAACTCTAAACCCTAAACCCTAAAACCATAAACCCTCAACCCTAAACTCATCAAAGATTGATTAAAGTCATTTTACAAAAAGTAAAATACATAAATTTATAATTTTTGTGATAAAATTTCTTAATTGGGAGAGAGGACCACTCATATTTAAAAATTTCTCCACTTCTCACATCTCACCTTCATTTTTAATATTTGAAGGCTATCTTTATTCATGTGTAGTTTGCTGAAATTACAAACGTCATGCAATAAAATTGCTTATCGTTTAACAAAGGCCTTAAAAGTTTGTCAACATTTACATCTCTACTATTAGAAAGTCAGGCCCTCAAAAGTATCACCAAATTAAGTTATGACCATATTACTCTTTGTATTAAACATAATTACATAAAAAGATTATGTTATAAGAAAAAACATGAAAAAAAAATGAAAGGTGTTTGACAAATAAATTATGTTTTTTTCTTCTTCTATTCACTAATAACACGTGCATCGCACGGGTACAAGACTAGTTATTTAGAATCGGGGCCGGAGTGGCTTCAGGAGTCTGTCAGTATAGATTTCAAGTATGAAGTGTACTTGGGAATGATCTCTCATTGTTCATCCACAAATCAGTGAAATCACTATAACCTTGTCAGAATGAAGTCTCTTTTGATCAATAAAAAACACAAAAGATCTGTAGCTTTCATCTAACATTCGAACACACGTACATTGAAACAAACTGAACAAATGATGTATCACTGTAATTAGTTATAAGTCGAGTCATGTTCCTCTACAACCTGGATAGGGTCCCAGCAAGAGTGCAAGACATAAGAACCAAGTTTGGCATACTACATTTGGAAGTGGCTTGTACAGTAATAGTGTTAACTTGGAAGTGAACTTATGAACATTTGCGATATTTTATGAAGATCGACAAACCTAAAACCCCATATCTACATCTACCGCTACTTTTTTTTTTATCCGGAAAGGTAAATTGGAGTCGACAGGCAATATACTTCTGCAAGCAGCTGAACAACTATATTGCTTGGAAAATAAGTTGCAAAATATAAATTCCCACAAATGGGACTTACTGTAAGAAACAGAGGGCAAACAGGGAAGCCATAACTATCATAAGACCAGTTCATGTCCTGAGTTCACAAGTTACCTAAAAACAAACAGAAAAGCAAGACAGCAACATTCTGAAGACTAGAAACGATGTCGCAGACATAATCTCAAAAACATTTGGACCATTGCTCGAATGTGTGTCATCCTTGTGTAGGGGCCAAAGTGACAACAAATGATAGTGCTGTGAATTCAATCGACTTTTTGTTCTTTTATTATTCATTTACCTCAAATTGGGTCTCATGATAGATAAACATGTAGAAACAAGCTATTTCAGCTTTCAAGCAAAAAATCAACGTGCGAATAATGAACACAATGAACTTAGATGATAAATTGTAGCAACTATGGTAATGACAGTAAAGACGTGAATATGTTCAGCATGAGACAGCTCCAACCTCCAAGAGTATGAGAAATGACAGAAAAATCAATACTCGAGTGAAACTATGCAAATGACATAAAATACAGAACACATAACTCTGATAACAGTAATAATGCTGCAGGATTTGTACAAGTGACAGTAACTAGACTATGCACTCAAAAAAATCTCTCTATCAGTAACATCTTCTGTAACTAAGAGAGGTCAGAGGACTCGGAAGCAGATCTATGGGAGTTCTGCCATCATTATTCCTTCTAGTCTTGTACTCTCAAAAAACAAACAAACATAAACAACCTAGTACTTTAAACTATCATCATCTGTAAATTCTTGTATACAGCTTTAATGACTCTTAAAATAGGAAATAGGGACAAACTCCGGAAATAATCTTTTAGATGAACAGTGTACCCTTGTAGGCATTATAGTAGGTTGTAAATATCCAACATCTTACAACAGATAAACTTTATTATAGTTATTTTCTAATGAATCTTCAAAGTCAGTCAAATACTTATACTACTACCCTTTATTTCACATCAGAGTGCATCAAATGACTCAAAACTGTAAATTTCTCCAATTACAACTGACAGTTAATGAAATTAGAGTACAAAAGTAACAAAAATTTGAGGAAATTTATAGTCAATATAAAGTAATACCAGCGCATCTACATCTTTCCCTATCACCAAATAAAACTTTTTCACACTTGAAAGCATAGATCATTCCACCATCATCTTTCCTAACATACTTTTCTCAGGTCTCTTTAGACGAATTATTGGCTGTCTGAACAACAAAGTTCTCAAAAGTTTCATTTGCATAAGTAAAAGTGTAGAGAAATGGCTAGTGGCAGAAATCAATACTATACAAATTGGCATCCAACCCTATGTCTGAGTAAGATCTATCCATCTAAGTTGTGCCTAAAACATACTAGAAAAAGACTCCATCTGTTCTTTTCTGAACTGAATCAATGCAAAATCTGAGACTCTGAAGAAAAATATCACGACTATGACTATCCTGAGAAATGGCTAGGAAATGGCTATGAACCACAAAATGACAACAAACAACTGATCTATAACATGTCTTTGTTATGTAAACAATGAGTATTTCAGTTCTATTTGATGTTGAATACATTTTATCAAACACATTAACCAACCTAAAACACCATATTACAGAAACCAAATTAGCCTGTTTCTGAGCTACTGATCATTGCCAAATTGGCTCTTGGGGGTCATATATGGCACATCATCAAGTTCAAGGCTGAACCTACCAGCACACAAGTTTTGAAATTCTTCAGTATCATCATGAAAAACAGGTCGAAGGCTCACCCTAGGTTTCCTTGCAGGCAATACAGGAAGTGGCGCTTCTCCTTGTAATATCCTTGCCGCTTCTTTAACTGTTGGCCTCTTCGCATGGTTTGGGTGCACGCAAGCAAGTCCAGTCATCAGCATCCTTTCCATCTCTACCTTATCAAACTTTCCAGCCAGCCTTGAATCAGCAGCTTCAATCAGTTTCCCCACTTCCCCCAGGCCCCAAACCCAATCAACAATCACAGTACCATCATCCTCCACTGGCTTTCTACCCGTTGCCACCTCTAACACCACCACACCAAAGCTGTAGACATCGGTTTTATCAGTTGGAACACCAGAGTAAACATATTCAGGAGCAAGATATCCCATTGTTCCGGCTGGTATGGTTGCTTCTCTTGTGATGGAACTGTGCTCATATACTTCTGCTAGACCAAAGTCCCCAAGCTTTGCATTAAACTCTGCGTCTAGCATTATGTTACAAGTTTTGACATCTCTGTGAATTATCTGCCTCTCACATTCCTCATGAAGATAAGCAAGAGCAGATGCAACTCCAAGAACGATATTCAGTCTTTGCTTCCAAGATAGGACAAGACCCAAGTTGAAGCTTCTGTGGAGAATTTTGTTGAGGCTTCCATTTGGCATGTACTCATACACCAAAACTAGCTCATTACCCTCACAGCACCACCCATGAAGCTGAACCAAATTCTTGTGCCGCAAACACCCTGCCATTGTTGCAAACTCATTAGTAAAAGGACCACGCAATCGATCAAGGCCATTAGCCCTCTCAAACCTTTTGACTGCCACTTCTCCACCAGATAACAGACACCCTTTGTAAACCTTAGCCGTAGCTCCTTCCCCAACAATTCTGCTCTTGTCAAACCCCATTGTAGCTGATGTTATCTCTTCCAGTGACAAACTGGTTGGCACTCTACTCGTCTCAACTCTACAACCCCGTCTACTTCTTCTGGCCCTCCCCTTCCTCTTCTTCCCACACACAACAAAAATCACAAAAACCGTAAGCACAGATAACACCAATGCAGCCAAACCCACCAACCCGTAAACAATCTCCATCTCCACCTTTGCTTTCCTCACACGACCAGGATTGATGTCGATAGTTGAATCCCCACACATGAAACAATCCTGCTCCTCCCAGAAATCCATAGGAATCACATTAGGCAGAGACCCATTAAAGGTCTTGAACCTCCAACTATCAACAATGTAGGCAGATGAGCCCTTCCCATTCGAAGCACAGAACCCCACATACACCAACTCCTTGAACTGCTTGGAGAGGTCAATCTGGGCCACAATAATCGGACTCGGCGGCTTATTCTCCGACGAATACCCGACCCAAACCCGAACCAGCTTCAGATCATCCCTATACTCAACCCAAGCAGTAACCTCCTTCCCACCCACTAAATCAATCCCTGCATTAACAGAAGCAACAGACTCAACAGTATTGAGATCAATACCCACATGGCTCCCATTGATGTCATCCACCACAGGGTCAAAGCTAGTATCAAATTCCACAGCAAAGAACGAATCTTGAGGAAGACCCATAAACCCTCTCGAGTAGCTTAAACCCTTTTCCACGTGGGAGGTGATCACAAACGCCATGCCGTCGCCGGAAGAGCAGAGCTGGGTGATGGAGAAAGTGAAGCGGGTCAAGAAAGAGGCGAAGTGTTTGGTTTCCGGGTCAAGAAACCGAACCGGGTCGGAGTAGAAGGCTCGGCCGACGCTGAACTCGGAGGCGTTGGTGGGTGGGCAGGTGGGGAGAGGCTGAGTGAGGCTGATGGCGGTGTGGGTTATGGAGGCGTCGCCGGAGAGGGTAATGTTGGTGGAGGGAGGCAAAGGCGGAGGCGGAGGCGGAGGAGGAAGAGGGAAAGAGAGGGTGAGGTTGAAGAAGAAGATCAAGAAAAGGGTGCAGAGCGTTAATATGTATGAAGGCATTGTGGTTTTGCATTTACAGAGATGTAAAGAAATGAACTTTAAAGATGAGATGAGGTTCTGGGTTCGCTTTGCTTGACCCAATCTTGATTCCGGAACTCTCAGGAAGGGTTTTAAGACGGAAATGAAAGCCCCCAATTTACTTGATCAGGGAAGAAAAGCCCCAATTTACTTGGTTTTGGGGTTTTGGGTTTTGCACTGGTGGTGAAGACTAGAGGAGCCAAGTTTCCGAAGCTAAAAATGTACAAAAGGCAATATTTTTTTTTTTTTTTTTTTTCAAAAGAGAATTGAAGGAGTTGGATGCTTAATGCTTGAAGTTAAAATATTTGAAGAAATAGATGTTTAAGGCCGGGGTTTAAATTACTTTAACATAATCGAAATTCTAGTAATTTAATTTTATGGACTATGGTCTACTTAATTTGACAGTTGTTGACTATGTTTGGTACTGTTTCTCTCTAACGTGTTGACTATTGATCGAGTTAGTTTTCTGAAGAATATGGTGGCAGTGACGGAGATATCTATGTTATAGAAGGAGGTTTCTGTGAACCCTGTTGGAGGCGAAGATGTGGCGATCTCGACCATTTAGAGTGTGATGGAGTCTTGATCCGACAAGAGGAAGGGATTTTCATTTTCCAACTCAAGGATCAAATGGAGAAAACTAGGGTCCTTAATGGAGGGCCTTGATTTTTTGAACATATCAAGGTTGTTGCTCGCATACTACAACGAAATCAGTGCCTTAGACTTGGCGTCTCTGAACCCTCTGAAAGTGTGGGTGGTCGTGAAGGGTCTTCAGATTGCCATGCGCAATGAAATAACTCTTCTAAGCAACGCTTTGGGGACGTTTGTTGAGCCTGATCAAGGAGCGTTGCTTCAGATGGAGCCGGAGCAACGAAGTCAAGTGATTCATAATGTACAACAACAGATTTTGACAATGAGGACGTTTTCGATTTCACGCGACCAAAAAACATTCGGTGCAGAACTTGACCCTCTTCTTTTTTGGTTTTGCAGGAGCTCCGCTACCAGAAATGTCATGACATTTGTTTGGCTTGTGGCTTTTTCAGTCATGGTGGCATGGCTTGTGATTGAAAACTGGAGGAGTTGGATTGGGGGTTAGTCCCTATGGTCACGTCAAGGTGCTTATGGTGTCGGAGTCGCTGGCCTTTGGGTCGCCAATTGAGAGAGATTGAAATTATGTAATGCTTGACAAGGTAGCAGTATGTCACGAGCTTTAATTTCGATCCCCCAATCGCTCGTGCGGCCTTAGCAAACCCCTATGCTAAGTCAGCCTTTCCATTGGTAGAACAACCCTTAGGCTAGAACAAAAATGGACGAGGGAACCAAGTCGATGAGGAATATCAACTTGTATTAAGTTTTATAGAAACTTTACAAAATTGTAAAATTCCTAAAATTGATGTTTTCCTCGTGCCTGGCGAATGTCGCCCCGGCAGCCTATATATAGGGGCAGCCAACCTCTCCGAGAATGCCCTAGAATTTTCTAGCTGCACCTCGTGTCTAGAATCTTCTATACACACCTAGACACTCCTAAGTATGTACAAGCGTATCCTAGAAGGATCTAGATACGCCGAGGTTCCCTCTAGAATCTTTCCGATTTTGGCACCTTGCGACACTCGCCCTGCGTTGCGGCCCCGATGCCGGCCGACGGCTGCACTGGTCTGCACAGTGCTGCCGACCCCTGCAATGCCCTCTCGACCGCTGCGACTCCCTGCGCACGTCCCGGCATTGCCCTGCCGATAGCTGCTCCGCCTTGCGTGGCACGTTGCTCCTTGCTTGGCTGCTCTGCCACGCCGTGTCGTCCTCCGACACGCTGCTCCGGCATGCTGCTCCGCGCAGCCCTGCTCCTTTATGCTGAGCTACTTCGCAGCACGCTGCGCCGCCCTGCACAGCCCAGCTGTGCTGCCTTGCGCTAGGCTGTTGTGCGCTCCACAGCCCTGCGCCTCGCTGTGCCCCGCACAGCGGTGCGACACCCTGTGCCGCCATGCAGTGCCCGGCAGTACCTTGCACTATGCTGCACAGTGCTCCAGAGATGCCTAGACACGTCTAGACGCTTCTAGAGTCTCCCGGAGACCTCTGCGACACTCCAGACTGCCCAAGGACCCTCTATCCCTCTCTGGAATCTTCCTTGAGCCTAGCATCTCCCCTATGCTGCTCAAGGAGCCTCGCGGGTTGTGACATACTCCCGCGAGTAAGCCTGCGACGTCCTCGTCGCGCCTTCGCGATATTGCCGGCCCGTGTCCTCGTGCCCCTGCATGTCTTCGGACACCCTCTTTGGCTCGGCATGTCGCGGTCCAAGGCCCCTGGCCTCGCAGGACACGACCCTAATTCGGCCCCTGGCCTTGCAGGTCGTGACATTCTCCCTCGCCTATTCCCTCGGCGCCCTCGTCGAGGTGCTGCGAAGTTGCCGGACTTAGTCCCTGCAGTACCGTCGCATATGGGACTCCCATCTTGTCGCGGCATCTCGCTGCCTGCTCCACTCGACAAGGCACTCTGCATGCGGCACCCCTGTGCCTCTGGCCGTCTCGTCCGCGAGCACTCTTTGCTCCCAGCGGAAGCCATCCGCGAGCACCTACTGCTCCCAGCGGAAGTCTTGTGCAAAGCCGCTCGAGCTACACCTTGCTCGTGTGACGCCCCCGCATCACTAAGCGGGGCACGACCCTAATTCGGCCCCTGGCCTTGCGGGTCGTGACAAGTAGCTCCGAACCTTGTTAGTTGAGAGAGTGGTACCAGCAACTAACATTGGCGGCAGGGACCACTAGTCATCTTGACTTTTTCGACGAGAAATTCTAATTTTGAATTAGAGTTGACTGTTGTTTTAGTTTGGTTGGTTCTTGACTGGGCCCCAGTTAGATGACCGGAGTTGATGTGGGTCTAACAATTAAAGTAATCATAAGCCAACGAAATACCGACACATCTAGACGTCCCAATAACCTACTAACCTATAACCATGGAGTTTTTAAAATGATTTTTATTTAGCGATACGAGAAAATGAAAGCATTTTAACATTTTGTGAGCACATGTCAAACGGAGGATATATACAAGGTCAAATTTAGCTACAACCATAGACTTTGCAAAAGATAAAATTTTATGCGAGGACGAATATGCAGAAACCCGGAGCCGATGAATCATCACCAAGTTTGAGGAAGGCCGGATAATATGAACTAATTAATTGTCGCGTAATAATATAGATTATCAAAGCTAATTCTACTTTGATTTGCTGGGCAAAGTGGCGGGAACCCGATTGGAAAGAACCCACCCCACTAATTGACCCGTTTTTGTATTTTATGACCAGCTAAAATAGTTGGCAGTAGACTTTTCGGAAAAATAAATAAATAAATAGTAGCTCACACACTGCCTCGGGAAGGTCCCCACCACACGCTCCGACGCATTTCGAATAACTTTCTCCTCTACTTCTTTGAACTTTCCCTTATCCGATATATATATATTATCACCAAGAGTAATTTACATCCCAATACTCTTCACTCATCAGTATAATTTCCATCTAAACTAATCTTCCCCTCTTCATTTAATTATATACATCCTGGCTCTATCCCCAGCTCATACGTTCTGTTGTTCTAACCATGCTGCTAATTGATGGTATTATGGTATTGACGGAGAAGATGATCATGTTCAAGGTCCAGGTAAGAGATGCGAAATCGACCCTCGATTGTTTAAAACCAGTGATCCAGGAGATAACGGAATACAACAAGGAGTTGCAGAACCAACCAATGGAGGAGGAACAAGCACTGCACACTTGAAATTGCAAATAGAGGAGGGCGCCAATCTGGTAAGTGCTCCAAGGTTGGTGTTTGGGCCTAAATTAACATTCAACCGATACATTGGGCCGAAGCCCGTAGGGTTGTCCATTAACGGATAATCTAATTGTATTTAGTCAATTTCCGGTTAGAGAAAGGATTCGAAGTCCTTCTTCAAGTCTGACTTGGAGTTGATTTAACAAATACAATTCTATTTGATATCAGAATCTATATACCTGTTGCATACGTATTTGGGGTTTTGAGATCACTATATAAAGAACTCTAGGACAACGTAAAAAGGGTTCAACACCATACAACTACAAGCTTTTGCCCTGCAAATCTTGCAAGCCTCTCCGGAGCATTCTCTCTTGCGAACAGCCTTCCACCAACTGCAATTGACACTCTTCCAACCTAGCCGCAAACCTACGCCCACCACATCTGGTCGCCGTAAATCTGCCGTTGTTGTCGAAAGTGACTTGCGTTCGTGTCGAAGCGTCGCTGAGACAAATCGAGTCCAGTCGTCACACCTTGTGACAAATCGAGTCGTTACCCCGGTAACAGTCTTTCCCAATCTGCTAAAAGGTTGGACGAACGCCATCCGCGGTCTTGATATATAGCTCTGCTTTGCATCTCAGGATCGAAGTAAGATATCTCAATCTACCGAAAGGTTGAGGAAAAATCCTAGTAATTGTTTACTTAGGTCTTGTTCGAGCCCTTACGCCGGTTTGTCAACGCCCGCGTACAGTCGCTTGATCGAGAAGTCAGGTAGCAGGGAGCAGACGAACACGCTCGCCAGAGTCATCCGCTCGCCAAGGGTGATTCGCTCGCCAGAGTCATCCGCTCGCCAAGGGTGATTCGCTCGCCAGAGGTCGTCCGCACCAAGGTTGTACCTAACCCAAAGGTACTGGCACGCTCACGCACAACGCACCAGGACTGAAACCTACGTCCGCCACCCCCACGTGTTGATAGTTCGACAGGTGTAAAAACCGACGCGAACATTTTTGGCACGCCCAGTGGGACCAGTGTCAGGATTGCGCAAACCAATATCTATAAACGACCAATGACGTTCTGTAAGAAACCAGAACATCGGTTGTTGAAACAGCATAACTCAGCTGCATGTAGGGGTCTATCTGAATCCCAACTACAAGCCAAGTTTGGAGATGACAGACCTGAAATTGAGGACCTAACTGAGGGCCTCGAAGGAATTAATCAAGGACCCGAAACCTTGGAAGATGTCACTAATCGCCATCGAGAGGCTGACATCTCAAATGCCGCCGTGGCTCCATTGGATACTGAAGCCCATGAAGGGGACGGAGTGTGTCTGCCTCGGACACCCTCTACTGAAGAAATAATGGAGTCTTTCAGCATTCTAATATCTAAGTCTCAGGATACTGATGTCATCTTAGAAAAGATAGAAGCTACGTTGAAGGAGTTGAAGACTGAACAGATTGGTCATATGACTAACATTAATGCTCTGGCGGATCACGCTCATAGGAATACAGATAATATTAGCTCTCTCTCTAAAAATCTTGACAGATTGGTGAGGGGGCATCAGGATAATTTCAGCGAGCAACTCCAGCAACAGCAGGAGGAGTTCAGAAACTATATGATGCAGCAGCAAGAACAATTGGACAAGACCAATGCCACTGTCGAACGATTGGTGCAGATGGGTTTCGAGACTGAGGCAGCTGAGCCGAACGAACAGGTCCCTCTACTAAAATTTGCGAAGGTAACAGAGAGAGGCCCCAACAAAAATACTAAGCCTAATAACAGGGGATTTGAAACTGTCAATCCGAATAGACAGCAGAGGAGAGGTGGTCGAAACGTGAACCCACCACCTGACAATGAAGGCGAAGCTCAAGAAGAGGATGTTGATGGTGGCATGACTCGCAACGAGATACAACAACTGTTTCAGGAACAGTTGAGGGTCATGCAAGGTTTGCCGGATCCCGGTATGACCTATACCAATCCACTTGCCCTGGCGGTAAATATGACGCCATGGCCCGCAAATTTCAGGCATATAAGGTTTACCCCTTTTTCGGGCGAACATTCTGAAGATGCCGAGACCCACATCACTCGTTTCCATAACGAGTGTGGTCCTTACGCCCAAGATCCCGTTCTTAAGCTGAAGTTGTTCGGAACTTCTCTCACAGGATCAGCTTTGGCTTGGTATAGAGACCTAGCGCCAGGTTCTATTCCAGATTGGCAATCCATGGAGGGTCTCTTTAGGACTATGTTCGGGGTAGTAGAAGCTAAGGTAACCATTAAGTTTCTGGCGGATACTAACCAGGAGTCTGACGAGTCCGCCATCGATTATCTGAGGCGTTTCAAGCTCCTTCGAGCTAAATGCAAGGATAGGCTAACAGAGGAGACCACGGTCGAGCTAGCGATTGCGGGACTCGAACCGGAAATCCAGGCGCACTTCCAGCAAGTATATGTGACGAATATGGCAGACTTAACCAATAGGTTAGCCAGACATCAACACTTCCTCGACCAAACGAGGGCTCAGAACAGTAAGAGGCAGAGCATTCCAGTGTCATATTATCCCGGAACTCTGAAACCTAAGACACCTATCCCTCCTGTTACTAAAACGGTGGCGACTATAGATGCTGATTCAGCACCCATAGTCACTTGGGTTGATGATACCAAGGATGAAGAGGATGTAGCGGTTGTGGAAGTGGTGGGTCGCCAGCCTCTACAACCGAAAAGCGTACGGTTCGCTAAGGATCCTATTAAGATTATGGCCTCCTTACCTCTGAGGTCTGCTTTTGAGAAGTATACCTATAACGCTCATCAAGCACCGGAGATACTCAACGAGCTGTTTAAACAAGGACGACTCCAGCACGAAGGTGGTTTCATACCCAAGCCAGACTACATGGCGGGTAAGAAGTACTGCAGTTTTCACAATATGACTAATCACTATACTAAGGATTGTGTGAAGCTCAAAGACCAAATTCAGACATGGATTAACGATAAACTCATGGCGATGGACGTTCCTAAGGAGCCTACATGGACAGAGATTAAACCCTTTCCAGACGTAAATATGGTTTCTCTGATTCCTTATCAAGGTGGGGAACTGGAACCTGGTCAACAGGGTTCTAAATTTCAGACCTATACCTACAACGCGAATAAGGCGTTAGAAATTTGGCAAGAATTGAGTCAAAAGGGGATGGCTGTTCCTGCTTTCCTGTTGGCGCAACATCAGCAGGATAGGTCAGGCGGCTCACGTTGTGCTTTTCACCGTTCAAACGATCATAGTACGTCTACATGCATTGGTTTGAAGGATCATATTCAGGACTTGTTGAATAAGGGTTTCCTCCAGTTTGATAACGGCGCGTTATTACCCTTCCAGCACTTTTGGGTAAATGCAATCGATCAGGGCAAACCCAATGATACCTCGCGAAAGGACAAGCAAGCTAATCCGCCAGTCACGGAAGAACTGATAACCATACCTAGGGCTCAGCTATGCCTTGATTGTAAGATAAATTGCCGAATACCTCTTACCCATGAAGAGCTGATGAGGGCGCTAGAAGAGGCAACGGCAAAGGCTCTTGCAACGGCCAAGAGGAATCCTCCTTGGCCGGTTCGCTCTCGGTTTGATGACCTCAAACGGACAAAATACCATCACCAAGAGACGACGGCATTCGATAGCCCAGCGAGGTCTTGGCCAGATCCTGGACCTTCAGGGACAAAGCCAATCATAGAGGAACCAGCCCCTCCAACCAGGAATGTTCAAAAGCGGTATGGTAAAGCGAGAAGGACTTTAGAGGCTTTGAACAAAGGAAGGGTGACTCCTAACGAACTCTCCATGCCTGTGGAGCACGTACGTGACACCTACAAGCGTTATAAGTCTAAGACCTATATTGATACTCGTAGGATACGAAAGGAGGAAAAACCGCCAACTCAAAGGAAGAATGTTCACGAAAGAATTATGCATTCTACAGCAGTAGATGGTGCACCTCAGAAAACTCCTCGTAGGAAGCTAGCATTATCTCCAGAAAGGCTGCCTCTGCGTTCAGCCGCCGAGGTTCCACCACCTAAATCTGTCAAAACAACCGCTGATAAGATAGAGAAGACAGATTCTGTTATTCTGAAATGGCAGCCTAAGGGGATGACGGCGGTTTCTACATCAACACCTACCAAGGTCCTTGACATACAATTAGAAACTCAAGGATCTACTCCAGTCCTTCGCAGGTCATCGGCTAAGACGACTCAACTTCTCACGGGTCAGAAGGCTGTCAGTCAACAAGGTGATCAGCCCTTCCCTCAGTTCGTAGCTCAGCAATTGAAGACTGAATTCGCTGTGAAGCAAGCAGAGGCAGCTCTTATAACGTCTCAGACTGAAGCTCCTACGAGTTCATCAGGGGTGGATAGAGACATGCCGGACGCGGATGATGAGATGCTGGACGACGAAGAAGGATTTACAGATGGAGATGAACCGATTCTGGACTGTAATATGGTTTTCATGTTATCCTCTAGATATGCTTTGTCTAAACCAATTCCTACGGCGTATTTTATACAAGAGGAGGCGGCGGACAAGCCGGTTTGTCTCATTCCAGCGCCAGGCGAGGATGATCTTCCTGCCAACGAGCATTTGAATTCTTTACCAACTCTTAGCGACCAGGACCGGGTCGCTGATCTGAATAGTTCGCACATGACTTTCACTAAGCCCACATTTACAATGACCCAACATCTCAAACCTCTCTACGTTACGGCAGAGGTGGAGGGTGTCCAGGTCAACCGAATCCTCATCGATAATGGTGCGGCGGTGAGTGTGATTACGCTCAGCACGGTGGAACGACTTCAGATCCCCGCGGCCAAGATCCAGAACTCCTCTATTAAAGTTAGAGGGTTCGCGGGCGCTGTGGCTCAAACGGCTGGTTTCCTCGTACTCCGAATTAACCTTGGACCTTCCAATGCTTGTCAGGGTCTTTTCGTGACGGAGACTACAGTCCCATATTCCATGATTTTGGGACGCGATTGGATACATAAAACATCCTCAGTCCCATCCTCGCTACATCAAGAGATGCTAATGTGGGATCCAGTTTCTGATAAACCTGTTCTAATCAAGGCGGATGAGCGTCCCTTTTCTATAGCAACTAATACTTTGGAGTCGGATTATTACTACAGCACTATGCGTCCTCTCGTGATTGATGGGGTGGATAGTAAGGGTCGTCCGCTAGGGGTAACTTCCACTGACTTAACACGGTGGGGATTAGCACAGGCTCAGGCGGACGGTTCTCGGCCTGTTTCCATCGATTTTCAACCAATTGTCAGCATGATTGACAGTTTTACAGTGGCGGAGTCAGAGGCTGTACTCTCTTTATTCCAGCGCCTGGCAATGTTTAGGGCAGAGCAACTAGCTTCAGACACGGTCGCTCTTGTTGAGTGTATCGATGAAGACGACGTCATAACTACGGAAGACGTCGAGCCCATTCCACCAGCACCAGCTGCTTTAGACGATACTCCGCCCAAGGTACGAGACCCAGTAGAGAAGGTTAATCTCGGTACACCTGAGGAACCTTTAGAAGTTGGGATTAGTCAGCAGCTGGATCCGGACCTGAGATTGCAATTAATCAATTTGTTGCAAGAATTCAAGGATTGCTTTGCGGAAAAGTATCAAGATATGCCTGGACTGTCCAAAGATCTAGTATGCCATCGATTGCCCATTAGGGATGGCGCCCGCCCTATTCGACAAGAACAAAGGCGAATGAACGCCGAAACCGCTATGGCGGTCAAGAGGGAAGTTCAGAGCATGATAGATGCAGGAATCATTCGTCCGGCCCAATATACACAATGGCTGGCGAATGTGGTTCCTGTTAAGAAAAAGAACGGCAAAATCAGGGTCTGTGTTGATTACAGAGATCTAAATGCTGCTTCACCAAAGGACATATACCCAATGCCTATTGCGGATCTTTTGGTGGATGCAGTTGCAGGGCATGAAATGTTATCTTTCATGGATGGTACAGCCGGTTACCATCAAATACCAATTTATGAGCCGGACATTCATAAGACTGCGTTTCGTTGCCCAGGCTTTGCTGGAGCCTTTGAATATCTTAGCATGCCATTTGGCCTAACCAATGCAGGAGCTACGTATCAACGCGCTATGAACTTAATCTTTCATGACATTCTCGGCGTCATCCTAGAAGTTTACATTGACGACGTAGTGGTTAAATCTAAATCCAAGGTAGACCATATTGGTCATCTGCGCGCTGTCTTTACGCGGATGAGGAAACATCAGCTTAAAATGAATCCAGCAAAGTGCATTTTTGGGGTTCGTGCTGGTGATTTCCTTGGCTTCGTAGTACATGACAGGGGTATTGAGGTAGCGGGAGACAAGGCACAAGCTGTTTTAAACGCCCCGGCGCCTCGGAACAAGAAGGAGCTTCAAAGCTTGTTGGGCAAAATCAATTTTCTACGACGCTTCATATCTAACTCAGCGGGCAAGATCGCTCCTCTCTCGCCCTTGTTGAAACTCAAGAAGGACGAGCAGTTCGTTTGGGGACCTGACCATCAAGCGGCGTTCGATAGAATCAAACAATATTTGGCCAGTCCGCCAGTTTTACGGCCGCCAAAGCCAGGCATCCCACTCAAGTTATACATCTCTGCATCTATTAGTTCTGTTGCTGGACTGTTGGCTCAGGACGAAACTACTACGGAGGGTAAGAAAGTCGAATATGCGGTATCTTATCTCAGTAGAACCCTTTTAGATGCAGAAACAAGGTACTCTCCCATCGAGCGTCTCTGTTTAGCGTTGTACTTTGCAGCGACCAAGCTCCGCCACTACATGCTTTCCTTTACCACCATAGTGGTAGCTCAAACGGACTTGGTCAAATACATGCTTACTCGCCCTATCTTGAGGGGTAGGATTGGTAAGTGGGTCTTGGCTCTTTCTGAATTTTCTTTACAATATACACCGCTCAAGGCAATGACGGGTCAAGCGGTCACCGATTTCCTACTTCATCATCCTTTAGATGAATCGGTTGAGGAGCCTATCCCTTTCGTCAGCATGGTTGGCACGGTACCATGGATCCTGTACTTTGATGGCAGTAGCACACACTCTTTGGCGGGCGCAGGAATTTGCATCCAAAGTCCATCAGGGGTAAGCCATTCTTATTCCTTTCAGTTGGAATGGACCTGTACAAACAACCAGGCTGAATATGAAGCCCTTATTATTGGTCTGGAACTCTTACTGGATATGGACGCCAAAGAAATCGAAGTATATGGTGATTCTCTATTAATCATCAAACAGCTGTTAGGGGATTACAAATGTGTTTCTTTCCACCTAGTACATTATTGGGAGCGAGCATCAGAGTTGTTGGATCAATTTTCTGATGTGGTGCTTGACTACGTACCTCGTGAAAAGAACTTTGCAGCAAACGAGTTAGCACAGCTCGCCACTGGCATTACCCTAGCTAACGGAGTTCAGGAACGCATCTTGAAAGTTGAACGGAGGACGTTACCATCTTTCGCTGCACGAAGGGAGCAGCGAGGCGACTGGTTGGTTGCTAGCCTTGATACTATTGATGTTGATTGGCGACAACCGATCATTACATATTTACAAGATCCGTCTGCCCCATCCGAAAGGCGAACCAGGTATTTAGCTACAAATTACCTACTTAAGGGTGATGAGTTGCTTCGACGAGGTGAGGAAGGCGTCGACCTCCGATGTGTCTTTGGCGTAGAAGCCAAAAGGTTAATGCGCGAAGTCCATTTGGGAGTTTGTGGTTCGCACCAAAGCGGATCAAAGATGAGGTGGCTAATCCGCCGTTATGGTTATTTTTGGCCATCTATCCTTAAAGACTGCATCAGCTTTGCCAAAGGCTGTGTTGATTGCCAGATTCATGGACCGGTCCAACGGATTCCTAATATCCCAATGCAGCCTATCATCAAACCTTGGCCAGCCAGGGGTTGGGCACTTGATTTTGTTGGGGAAATCCATCCGAACTCGTCTCTCCAACATAAGTACTTACTGGTTGGCACAGATTTCTTCACCAAATGGGTGGAAGCCATCCCTGTCCGAAATTGTGACGCAGCGACAGTCATTCGCTTTATATTTCAGAACATTATTTGCCGTTATGGCATTCCTGAATGTATTGTGGCGGACAGGGGGGCAGCGTTCATGGCGGAGAGTACGCAGACATTCATTCGAGAGTATGGCATTCAGTTTTTACACTCTTCGCCGTACTACGCTCAGTCGAATGGTCAAGCTGAGGCTAGCAATAAGGTGATTATTTCTATCATCAAAAGGATGCTGGAGGACAATCCTCGGTCTTGGCACACGGAGTTGGACAATACTCTTTGGGCATATCGTACGTCCAAACGCACTCCTACAGGCACTACTCCGTATGCCTTGATGTTTGGCCATGATGCTGTTCTTCCGTTGGAAATCACTGTCCGTTCCCTCCGAGTTCGCGAGCAGCATCAATTAATCGGAGATGACTACGTTCAGGCAATGTTTCAGGAGCATGAGAACCTCGATGAGCAGCGCTTAGATGCTTTACAGAACATCGTATTGGAAAAGAAAAAGATCGCCAGAGCTTACGACAAGCGTACCAAGGGTAAATCTTTTGGTGAAGGCGATTTGGTCTGGAAGGCCATGCTTCCCTTTGGCGAACGAGACACTGGACGTGGCAAATGGTCTCCTAAATGGGAGGGCCCCTTTGTCATTGATCGAATTATTGGCAAAGGTGCTTATCAACTCAGAGATTTGGAGGGTGAGGTCCATCGTAGCCCCATTAATGGACGCCACCTTAAGAAGTACTTCCCTAGCGTATGGGAATATGAAGAGCCACTCGCTCCGGTCGAGGCCGGGGGGCAACCTTCAACTTAAAAAACCTTCTTTGGAGACACTAACACTTTACCTTAGTCCCCTTGGCTTTGGCGGTTTACTTCGCCTCAGCCTAAGGTTACTAGGGGGGGCAATACACGGGATACTGGTCATAGATGATTTGGCGATGAAGTCTGTTAGTGGTTCGCTATCACCAATAATATGAACAGCAATATAGGCTATGAATCTGTTCAAGGTTCATTAGTTTCGTAGTTTGCTTTCTTTAGACTATGAATCTGTTCAAGGTTCATTAGTTTCGTAGTTTGCTTTCTTTAGACTATGAATCTGTTCAAGGTTCATTAGTTTCGTAGTTCGCTTTCTTTTGTTATGAATCTGTTTAGGGTTTGTTTACTTAGTCGAATTGAGAATCAATGCTTATGGTTGTCAACAATTTTCGGCTTCAACAATTTCTTGTTCATTCAACATGGAAAACAGCAAATTTTTTGTTCATTATCAACAAGGTCAATAAGATCTAAATTTATTGATCCTATTTCAAGAATGACTTTGCGGTCAAGAGCTTTACAAGTACAAAATTATGTGAAATCCTATACTTTTAAACTTCTTGAACGAAAGAGAGAAGAGGATCTGTTTCACAGATTCTTTTGGGGGTGGACGTGTATCGTTCCTCCTCCGATCTCCTGCTCCGATCCTCATCGCTTTCACCGTCCCGTAAGTTTCTTCATCCACCAATACCTTTATTTGGAACCTTACCTCAAAGGGAAGGCCTTGGGGATTGAAAGAAGAGCTAAGGGATGAGGATGTGGATGCCAACCGACGGTCACCTCTGATCACTAACAGGAGTCTGAAAGATCGCAGAAGGAGAGTGACAGCCATGATGGCGAATGGGTTCTAAGTCACCAGCAGCTATTATACCCTGGAGAACAATAGAAGAGCTCCTTCTTTTGGAGATTCTATCCATATTCCATGTTCTTTAAGGGGCATAATACCAGACTATGCGACTTAGAACATATTTAATACCAGACTATGCGACTTAAGGTGTTTTGACAAACATCTCCATATGATCTGGAGGAAAAGACTCAGGAAGCCATAGAGGCTTAGTAGAGAAACTAAAGACTAAGATAGACATGTTGAATGGTAAGCAGAAGATGAGTTTTGGTTTTGATGCTAAGGGCTTCATTTTATAGCGAGTAGCAAGTGAAATCTAACGGCTGGGATTAATTAGGGTTTCACATCATCACTCACGTCGAAATAATGAAGAAGTTTATGATTTTCAACCGCTCGCGAGCACGGGGAATTACAAGCTTTGAATGTCAGTTTGACTGTTGACCGTATCTTGGAAATTGACAGTTGCAGATAAAGACTAATTAAGGCTGTGATAAACGAGCCAGTCAGGTTTGGGCCTCGCATATGGGTTGTGTTTGTTAAACACTTATCCAATATTATCAAAAATGGATACAAAACAAAGCCCAAGTTACTCGGGGGGCATAGAAGAGAATTCAAATATCTTAAGGCCTAGTCTAGCGAGCTTAGCCTTCATGCGTTGGAGGTCAGACTTGGATTTCAGGGTGTTTTTCTGACCTTGCTCTGATTCGTTCTTAAGCTTGGCGAGCTGAGTCCTTCGTTCGGATGCTGCATCCAGACGACTTTGCTGTCTCTCCTTTACCAGAGCTATCTTCCGGTCAATGTGTTCCCTTTCTTGTCTCAAGCGCTTGAGTTCTACTTCGTCCTCTTGTTCCACGGAATGTATCAGCGAGGAGTAGGAATCTACGGCCTGAGACAGGAGCAAATTTCTTTCCTTGGCAGCAGCTTCCTGTTTGGGAATCTCATTCGCCTTGTCTTGGAAGGTCGCGAGGAGGCCAGGGAAGACGTCCAGAACTTCCCTTATCTTACTTTGAGCCTCGGCAGGCAAGGACTGAAGTTGACTCTCCACGGTCTGCAGCGCAATGTGGATCTTCTCACGAACTCCTGCATTTGTGAGATCTTCTTGGTAGAGCCGGCTGAAAAGGTCCCAGGCTTCTTGCAGTTCAGCTCCATCTTGTTGGAGGATTGGTGGCTGCAGTAGCGGATCATCACTCAGCGGTGGAATGGTCTGGGTACCAGTAGTGTTGGCTTGAGGAGAAAGGGGGGCAGAAGACCCTTTTTCTTGGACATCCGGCTGGGGGCAGAACAGGACCATGCTCTGCTCGCCAATACTCTCAGGCTGGATCGGAGTTTCTGTTGCCTGTAAAAGAATGCAGGTGTAAGAAGAATTAACATAATAACGATCTAAAAATGAATGGATTAAAGGTTGTTAGAAAGGTACCTCTAATTCAGAAGAGGTATCGGCCGTGACCCCAGTTATGGGATTGTTGGCCTCAACAGGTTCGCCTTGAGGTGAGGCTGGGGGCATGTCTTGGTAGCGGCTGGCGTCTATCACTACATCCGGGTTTTCTTCCAGATATTCCTCTACAGGTCCCCCGATATCTTCTGGTCCAGGGAATGGGTTTGGGGGTGTCATCCTTGACATGCTTGCCACAGTTGTTAGTGCAGTTGAGGCGCTGGCGGATGAGGTTCCCTCCATGACTTTCTCTGAGGAGAGGACTGAACTGGTCAGTGGAGTATGGGAAGTTGAGAGTGGAGCAGCGGCCAGGGGAGTGCAGATTGTACCTGTTTCAGCAGGAAGCCAGTTTAGCGGAGTTGCATCAATAGGGAGTTTTCGTCTATAGTAATCAAGGCGGATTGTATATTCTCGCCAGGCGGATGAAACTTCGTCCCAAGTCTCTGGAACTCTTATTCCAGGCTCAGGACTACCCGAAGGTGAACTAGTGGAGCTGGAGGACTCACCAGAAGAGATCTCGATCGGTTTCGGCATGGTGGGAGTGGTGCTAGAAGTTGCGCCTCCCCTCCGTCTCAATCTAAGCCCCTGTGGAAGAAAATTCGCCAACTGCGTTAGGGTTATAATCTGATCTAAAATAGAGTTGGCGGATGACAGATATTCAGGCAATTTATTAAAGACTTACTGGCATATTATCATCATCTTCTTCTTCGACCACAGGAGGAGGCGATTTCACTCTTTTCTTGCTCCTGGTTGCTGTTGGAGGAGTCGCAAGGGCTTTCCTTTTCCTGTCATCAGGAAGCACTTTCTTTGAAACAATCTGCAACATAAAAATCAGTTAGTGGTTTTCCTAATACTTATCCAAAATCAGGGTAAGTTGTAACGTAGCGAGTAGTTACCTGAGTTTCTTCAGTCGGCAATTCAGGGTGCAAAGGACCACCATCGAGCGCCACCTTGTCATTGTCAGTAAGACAATCGCGGTGTCTTCTGAATACCTTGCCGAAGTAGTAGACTGATCCTTCCTTTATCTGGAAGTCCTTCCCACAAAGCCGGTGCCACCAATTGTCATATTCAGCAGTGGCTGCTTGGGAGATCACCAGCTCTATGCATTCGTCTGGAGTTGGAAAGGTGGCCGTTCGAAGGCAGGAGGAACATGGAATGTTGGGGGTCGCAGGAGTACTCTTGCTTGGTCGCCAGGCTGAGAAGATGTTACAGCTTTGGATTGGCGGATAGGGGGCATGTTGCGTAAAGCCGAATTGGCGAGCAAACAGATGTGGGGCGTACACTTCTGAGCCTTCACTACCTCTGTTTGAGGTCAGAAGCGGAAGGTCTGCCATTGATATGCATTGGAGGAAGAGGTCTTTCCCTGCCTTGCTTTGGTCCGCTGAGGGGAGGAAGCCGGTCTTCAAAGCATGAGGGTGCTTGCGAGTGAGCAGCATCTGAGCTTCGGAATAGAAGCCGGGTGCATCTGTCTGGAAGATGATATCGAAGCACGCAGCGTAGCCTTGCCCATACATTGGTTCTTGACCAACGTATGCTGCGCCTGCGATTCTGTTCTCTCCAATGTCTCTTGGTTCTGCGGCGAGTCCCGGAAAATACATATTCGCCCAGATGTCTAAAATCCAAAGTGGGCCGGGCACAGTGAAGTTGAAGGGATTCATGGTGAGGGTGTGCAGTCCCCGATATAGGTGGGCTAGAACTATCTGCCCAAGGCCTATCTCTTGATGGGCGTAAATAATCTCTGCCATCCTTCTGTAGATTCTTGACATCTTGGCGGCGGTTGAGCAGAAGATGAACTTGTTCAGCCAAAAATCAAGGAAGCAAATTCCTCCGATGTCATCATTCCTATGACTGAATTCAGTCATCCAAGCTTGATAGCTGTAGGAGCCAGTGATGTACATAACGGAGGATGGGAACTGGTCTTGGGGATAATTATCCGCGTCGAAGGGCTTATTACTCAGAGGAAATCCTAGCCCAGCATATAAGTCTAGGAGAGTAATGCTAGCTTGACCAAAGCGAAAGTCAAAAGTGTTGGAGGATGAGTTCCAGAAGCTTACTAGGGGCAAGAAAACGCATCGATTTCCACCTTTCTGATTTAAGCTGAAACAGAGCTCCAGAATTTCTGTGATCCCAGCGCGGTTCCATCTCAGGGCATCTAGGTGTTGCCTGGCTTTGTACCACCTGATCATCTCTGAGGTTGGTAGTGGCCAGCAACCAGTGGTGATGGGGGTTTCGAAGTGGTTCGAACATTTCTGAAGGGTGATGTCCTGTTCGCGGAAGGCTATTGGAGGCGGACGGCAGTAATCCATAATCGAAGAAATGCCTTCGGTAGTGACTTCTCGTTGCTTTGGGCCCAGTCCGGCACGGTTGTAATCGTCTCGAGAAATTAAGGAGGTGCAGCAGGGACTTCCGATTTCGAAGACGGCCCTTTGAATTCTTTCCTTGCCGCGAATCGCTTCGGTGTGTTTGATCTCTAATGCCATGACGATTGGTTTGGGGTTTCGGATGGGTTCTCACGATTCTCAGGTTGTGGCTTTATAGAATCTGAAAAGGGGTCTCTGGATTTCTGAATCGGTACGATTTGAAGCGATTTAGGGTTTATTGAACAGTCGCTTGAGCTCAATTTGGTAAAGTTGCATCAGTTAGAGGGAACGACGTGTTCGTCAGATTTTTAAACAAATCCGCGTGGGCTTTTTCAACCTTCTTCGATTTCAATGGGCTTTTAATCTTGAAGGCTGGGGGGCAATGTTTGGGCCTAAATTAACATTCAACCGATACATTGGGCCGAAGCCCGTAGGGTTGTCCATTAACGGATAATCTAATTGTATTTAGTCAATTTCCGGTTAGAGAAAGGATTCGAAGTCCTTCTTCAAGTCTGACTTGGAGTTGATTTAACAAATACAATTCTATTTGATATCAGAATCTATATACCTGTTGCATACGTATTTGGGGTTTTGAGATCACTATATAAAGAACTCTAGGACAACGTAAAAAGGGTTCAACACCATACAACTACAAGCTTTTGCCCTGCAAATCTTGCAAGCCTCTCCGGAGCATTCTCTCTTGCGAACAGCCTTCCACCAACTGCAATTGACACTCTTCCAACCTAGCCGCAAACCTACGCCCACCACATCTGGTCGCCGTAAATCTGCCGTTGTTGTCGAAAGTGACTTGCGTTCGTGTCGAAGCGTCGCTGAGACAAATCGAGTCCAGTCGTCACACCTTGTGACAAATCGAGTCGTTACCCCGGTAACAGTCTTTCCCAATCTGCTAAAAGGTTGGACGAACGCCATCCGCGGTCTTGATATATAGCTCTGCTTTGCATCTCAGGATCGAAGTAAGATATCTCAATCTACCGAAAGGTTGAGGAAAAATCCTAGTAATTGTTTACTTAGGTCTTGTTCGAGCCCTTACGCCGGTTTGTCAACGCCCGCGTACAGTCGCTTGATCGAGAAGTCAGGTAGCAGGGAGCAGACGAACACGCTCGCCAGAGTCATCCGCTCGCCAAGGGTGATTCGCTCGCCAGAGTCATCCGCTCGCCAAGGGTGATTCGCTCGCCAGAGGTCGTCCGCACCAAGGTTGTACCTAACCCAAAGGTACTGGCACGCTCACGCACAACGCACCAGGACTGAAACCTACGTCCGCCACCCCCACGTGTTGATAGTTCGACAGGTGTAAAAACCGACGCGAACAGTTGGTTCCTGGAGTTTGCTAAAAAAGTACAAGTACAGCAACCAGCTCTCTGAACTGGATCAATCGCTTCACACACTCTTGCATTTGCTCGAAGTGCAGAAGGCAAGAGATGTCAGGGAGACCTTGGTTACGGTCAATAAGATTGAGACCGTCGTGCAGCGAATTGAAGAAAACGTTTCTGCCATGCAATCAAATTAACTAGTCGATCGATCTGCAACTCAATGTTAATGGATCGATGTATATATAGTAAATCTAGAATCTCCATCATCTGTTTTATTTGCACACAGTGAAATTACTCCATGTGCAAAGTTAATTCATTGTACAGCTAATTTGTGTTCTATGTAATTGCTCTCCATGAAACTTTATTTCTCTCTATTGATCAAAATTCCAACTGAATATAATGCTCCATATATATATGTGTACACAGTTAATTAAAATTCTAGACATATTGTAATTCTATAATGTTGGGAGTATGGTGTTCGTGGCGGATTTAGCACCCGGCGAACGGTCAACACGTGGGGGTGGCGGACGTCAATTCAAGTCCTCTTATGATGTGCGCGAGCGTGCCAGTACTTTTGAGTTGGTACAACTTCGATGCAGACGATCTCTGGCGAATGTATCTGTCTGCTCCCGATACCTGACCTCTTGACCAAGCGACTGTTACGCAGGCGTTGACTAGGCCAGCGTAAAAGGCTCGAATAAGACCTAACAAAAATCTATTAGGATTTTCTTCTCAACCTATTGCAGATTGAGTAATTCTTACTTCGATCCTGAGATGCAAAGCAGAGCAATAATTCAAGACCGCGGGGAATGGTTCTCTTCCAACCTATTGAAGATTGGCTTAGGTTTTGTTACCATAGTAACGACTCGATTTCCTACAGGCGTAGCGACTGACACGGTAAGTATTAGCAACGTGCTCGACACGAATGCAAGGCACACTTTAACAACCGTGCAAGTATACAGCGACCGGTGGCGGACGTAAGGTTGTAGCAGGCTAGGGTTGGATGGTGGTTGTTTGCAGTTTGTGGAAGCAGTACGCGTAAGATGCTCCGGGGAGGCTTTGCAAGATTTGCGATGCGCAAAAACTTGTGTGTTTATAAGATGGTTGTGAACCCTTTACAAGTCGTATAAGAATTCTTTATATAGAGAACGCAAAACCCTAATTCTTACGCATCAAGCATAATAGATTCTGAGATCAATTAGGATTCAATTACCTTAAACCACCTCCTTCTCTGCTTCCTAAAGGAACTCCAATTCTTTTCTAAGAATGACAGATTTAATATACATCAGATTATTTTTTAATAAATAACCTCTTGAGCCTCGATCCACAATCTCGGACAAAATGTCAATTTAGGCTCAAACATATAGAATATTGTAATTCTGTAAAATTCTAGACATAATCAATTGATTTATAATGATCGCAACTCTGAAATTATCATATACATATCATACCAGATAAGTACTACAGTACCCCGTCAGGTCTTGCTTTCCATATGAAACAAACTAACCAAAAGCTAGCAAGACTTCAAATTTCTCCTCAAAGCATAGCTAGGCTTCAATTTGCTTTCCCGCCTTTGGGTTTGAGATGGATTTGAGATAGGTTGACTTTTTTATCTTTGCTTACGGCATGCTAATTTGGCTACTCGATCCCCTCGTGGTGAAGTATATGATGAAATTGAATTGAATTGAACTAATGGGCGTCTCATTGGAAAAAAGCTGTAATAAGATCGACCTTGGTGAAACAGGTTTGGATGAACTAGGCATAGTACGTACGTAGTGACATAGCTTTGCATTGTAAGATAAGTGGTTTTAAGAAAGGAGATGATCAAATAAATTGGTGCACAAATTAGGAGCTAACGTGATTAGATCAAAAGGGCATTATTACTTGACTAAAAGCAGGTTCTTAATACCTTGTCTTTGCACATCAGTTTCCATTTGCGTAGTTGCATATTATGCATGTACTACTTGCTTGATTGCAAATATAACTAGTTTTTAAACTAAAAACAAATTCTTCCTTGTGTTTTCACATCAGTTTCCATTTGCAAAAGAAAATTTTTCCCTTTCTCCAATGTACTCAATTTGGATTGGAACACATACCTGGTCAAATAAAAACATTCACAGTATAGGGATAGATTGAGCTTTTGACTGGTCAAATACTAATTTTCCTGTTTTAGCTAGGGAAAAAAAAAGAGGAAGAAGCTAGCGAGAGTCTTTCCATCCTTGTAGATGATAATGAACGATGCCTGCCTCATTAAGAGGGTGAAGTACGTTGCTTGCATCTTATTAGTACGTTAATATTGAATGCTTCGACAATATATTTTTGTGCACTTGGATCTTTTACAAGTCTTCTTCCACGTACCTATGTTTGTTTTCTACACAGTGTTTGTTTGAAGATTTTCCTTGTTTGAATAGCAAAGTTTCTATGTTTTCAGTACAGAAATTTCGATATGACCTATAAATCTCGATTCTCAATAATGGATTTATACATCTTCTAGCATATCAATTAAAAAATAATATAAATTTAGTGTGTATCTCCACTATTATAATGCGAAGGCTTCTGAGGTTCTAATTCAAAACCAATTGGTAATAGAAGGAGTAGCCTAAACCCTTATAAACCCACAGATTATGTCACATTTTTCCATGTGGGATGTATATTCTCAACACGCCCCTGCACGTGTGGCGAATTTTCAAGCCATACACGTGGACAACATTTTGGGTGATGTGGAGTCCGTGTGGCTATTTGAGCTTCACACTTGAACGTGGGTAACCCGCTCTGATATCATGATAAAGTAGTCTGGGTTCCAATCCAAAACCAATTGACAATGGATGGAGTAGCCTAAACTCTTATAAACTCACAGGGTATGTCTCATTTTCCCATGTGGGATTTATATCTCATCACGCCCCGGCACGTGTGGCGAACTGTCAAGCCATACACGTGGACAACTATTTGGGTGACATGGAGTCTGTGTGGCTCAGGGGGAGAGAGAGAGAGAGAGAGAACTCACAAGGTATGTCTCATTTTCCCATGTGGGATTTATATCTCATCACGTCTCGGCACGTGTGGCGAACTGTCAAGCCATGCACGTGGACAACTATTTGGGTGACATGGAGTCTGTGTGGCTGAGAGAGAGAGAGAGAGAGACAGAGAGAGAGAGACAGAGACAGAGAGGAGAGAGATAGAAATTAACCACACACGTGGATAACCCGCTCTGATATCATGATAAAAATAGTCTGAGATTCCAATTCAAAACCAATTGGCACAAACAGAATAAACTGAAACATATTTCATGTACAAGGGTTAATATGGTAAAACATAAAAAGAAAATCAAAATGAAAATTAGAGAAAGATGTGAAAACGTATGGCTTCACCCACGTTCGATGGCAGTTTTGTACAAAAAGCAAGTAGATGCCAAGGATAAAACAGAAGAGCAATTAAGAAATTAAACAAGGAAAAAGACCGGGTTGTGCAAATCAACTTGAACTTCATGTTTCAGTATTCAATATGTTTCTGCACAAACCCGTATGCCTTGTAGAGACAGATGAATCTTCACGTGGTCTCCCGTAAACCTGCTTACTAAGGGGAATACCGGGCGGGCCGGTCTTCTCCTCTCCGATGCCTAAGTTAGTATAGTTAGAATAGATATAACTTAAGCACGTATATAAGCGGTAGGAAGGATCAGTTACCTATTAATGAAAGTGGTTGGGGCCCTTATATAGGTGGCCAGGAGTGAGGTCTGACCATACCCTTAGATGTGGGACTGGTTCCCTTCTGTTTGCACACCAAAGGGCAGCTCTGGTGACCTCTTTGGCAGGTAGGCGGCCCCAGACCCCGGGCCCCTGGTGGCAGGATAGACTGCTGGACCCCAAGGCCGGGTGCTGGTGGTCCGGTCCTGGGCCTCAGGCCGGCCCCTGGTGTACTAGCTGCGGGTCTGTGGGCCTGCTGTAGCCCCTCTGTGGCTACTGTCAACAAGTCCCCCAAGTTCCCGGTCAAGTGCAATCTTGAATGGGGACTTAAACTGTCTTGCCCTTGTCCCGCAGACCCGTAGGGTTACCAACCCAACGGTGTCCAGTCCCCCAATAGATTGACTTGCATGATTTGGTATTCAATTAATTTGCTAATGGGAGAGAAAAAAGGTTTAAAGTTTGCTAATTAATTTGCAGGGGTTCATTCAGTTGCAACTGAACAACGCAGAAAAAGAATACAAAGGTATATAGATTCCAATTTAAAGTTTGAGACCTGTAATTGCAGGTGTAACCTTTTTTCATTTTATTTTTTTCAATTCATAAATATTTGGAATGTATGTAAGGAGTGTAAACCTGTAATAAAACAAATAAATCGCTCGCGCGTGGAAGGCTAGTAGAAAATTAAGTAGGAACATGCATGCATGCCACCACAGTTTCGCAAAGGAAGCTAGGCTTCTAACATGGCGATCGAAAGGTGTGTACGTGTGTGTGTGTTTGGTACATAGTTAGGTTAAGAATTCGAAGAGTAAGATTATTTAGAGAATTACTTAGTAGTACCTGACCACATTTGAATTAACTAAAAACTCACTTTCCATATTTCTTATATAAATTAGGACATAAGTCCAAGCCCAAAAAATAAGTGGACCATAATTGATTAAGTAATTAATGTAAAAATATCTAAAATACCCTTATTTTCGTGAAAATTATCAACTGCCACCCAGATCTAACAAGTTTCTCTCTCCTCATTTTTTAAGTTTTTTTTCAAGCAAATTTAAATTTTCCGGCTAAACCACCAGCAATTTGGAGGTGAGCCAATATATAAAGTTGTTCCTTATGTCATGGGCTTTCATTTAAGTACCATATTGCATATGTTTTGAGAAATTTTGAAATTTCGAATTTTGTTCACCAAAAACCACAGTAGCAGTTAGTATCTCAGTCGACAGTAGCAGCTAGATTTATAGTCAATAGTAGCAAGTGCCTTCTCACAGTAGCAGTTAGATACATAATCGACAGTAGCAGGGACCTTCCCAGCCAACAGTAGCACATTTCAAATCGACAGTAGCAGCTACTTTCATGCTCGACAGTAGCAGGTACATTCCAAGTCGACAGTAGCAGGTGTCTTCCAAGTCGACAGTAGCAGTTAGTTTCCTAGTCGACAGTAGCAGCTAGTTTTGCAATAGACAGTAGCAGCTAGATTTGTAATAGACAGTAGCAGCTAGTTTTGTAATAGACAGTAGCAGCAATTAGGATTAAATACATGCTTGTAAATATTAAGGACAAAAGAGTAAATTAGTTAATAACATGTGGCAGCTTGTTATGCATATGGTATTTATTTGTAAATTTTTGTCCTAATTTATTCAATTAAATATGTATGTGATTTATTTGTTAAACAAATTATTATCATGCACTTTTTTGTAGTTTGTTAAAGATTATTCCCAGTTTGAGCAAGAAAATACGAAGGAGCAAGAAAATACGAAGGAATTTTTAAAAAGATTCATACCTCCTAATTTGCTATTTGCACCTCTTTATGTTTTTGAAACTTTCATAATCCTAATTTGTCCCTGCTAATAATTCAACAAGATCTCGCCCGCAAGTCGATAACTATGCCCAGAAACTTATTGAATACGTCGTGGAAAAAGGATGCCTTGATAACCAATGGCATCTAAACCCTTGGTTTATAATCAACTGGTCTTCATCTTTTTTATTCTCCTAAACTTTACTCATGCCAATTGAATCATCGCAAATTTATTCTCTTCGTCCATGTCAATTGAATTCCAAATTAGCAAAATAATAATTAATAAATAAAAGATAAAACATGAGAATATGTTTGTTCTTAATGAAGAGCCCGAGCAGATCAATCAAATAAATTTGAGAGCATCAATCCTTCAAATTTACTCTCACTCTACTCCGTTTCTCTATTTTGACAAGCTTGGAATTCAATTTAGTGTGGAAATAATTTGAATGATTCAGTCATGAATTCTTCTTGTAATTGAACTAAAGGAGTTTTTAAGAATTAGCATAATTTTCAAAACCTAAAAATAGAGAAAGTATCGGAGTGTGAATTAGAGAAAATGAATTGCAAAGAGAAAAATTATAGATAAAATTAAAAATTTGGTGTTTAAAAATATTAAAATAGGTACAAAAGGCAAATATAGAGGTGTAAATGGAAAGTTGTAAGCAATTCACAATTAATTGTTTAGTTTCTGCAGGCCATTGGCCATGGCTATTTCACTAGTTTGATTTGCTGAGCAAAGCGGCGGGAACCTAATGAGAAAGATCCACCCCACTAAACACCCTTTTTTTTAACAAACTACATGTAGGTACATGACAATAATTTGTTTTACAAATAACTCACTTACATATTCAATTAAGCAATTTAGGACTAAAACTTATAAATTAGTACAAGATGCTATTAAGCTGCCACATGTCACTAGTAATTTGACATTTTTACCCTTCTTTTATACCAGAAGAAGAAGGAAATTTGAAATCTTCTTCCGTAAATCAATTGCAATCCAATTCTTCACATACTTCTCAGTAGCAGCTCCTTTAACTGCATCACCGATCTCAGTAGCAGCTCCTCCAGCTGCATCACCAATCTCAATCGCATCTCCTTCAGCTTCTTCATTCTCAGTAGCAGCTCCTCCAGCTGCATCACTAATCTCAGTAGCAGCTCCTTCATCTTCTTCATTCTCAGTAGCAGCTCATTCAACTGCATCACCTCTCTCAGTAGCAACTCCTTCAGCTGCATGACCACTCTCAGTAGCATCTCCTTCAGCTGCATCATTCTCAGTCGCAGCTCGTTCAGCTTCATCACCTCTCTCAATAGCAGCTCCTTCGTTGGCTGCTACTGCTACTGCTAGTGCTACTTCACATGAAAGAAAGCTAGTACAGCCTCCAACGTTCCACAAAACCTGTCAATTTAGTGAATTTGTTATCAAAATCGATTCATACAAGTCCAGTTTTTGCTACTGTGCAGTTTTTCAAAAAAAAAAAAAATCAAATCAAAATTTGTACTACTGTGCTACTCACCGATTGAAGACGAAGAAGAATGATATTTTATGCTACTGTGTCAATCGCTCACATGAAGGTTCACGACTTTACCTAATCACGCTCCATGGAACTTCTTCAATTTTTTTTTTGCTGCTACTGCTACTGCTCCATGGAACTTCTTCACCGATCAAAACCTGCTACTGCTACTACTCCATGAAACTTCTTCACCGATCAAAACCTGCTACTGCTACTGCTCCATAGAACTTCTTCACCTATCAAAACCTGCTACTGTTACTGCTCCATGAAACTTCTTCACCGATCAAAACCTGCTACTGCTACTACTACTGTTTTATGAAACTTCTTCACCGATCAAAACCTGCTACTGCTACTGTGACTCTTGGTGGTTGAAATTCAAAATTTCAAAATTTCTCAAAATATATGCAACACTATACTCAAATGAAAGCCCATGAGATGAAGAACAAGTTTGTAGTTTGAATTTTCTCCAAATTGTCGACGGTTTGGCTAGAAACTTGAAATTGCCAGAAATAACTCAAAAAAGAGGAGAGAAACTTGTCAGTTAGTAGAGTGGTAGCATGGTAATTTTGGCGAAATCAGTGACATTTTATGTATTTCAACCTCAATTATTCAATCAGTTTTTTGTCCACTCAATTTTGGGCCAGACTTAAGTTTTTTTTTTAAAAAAATTATTAGAAGTGAGTTATTTGTATTTGTAAATTTAGTCGGGTGCTACTATGTAATTTACTATTTTCTTTTTCTTTTTCTTTTGACCTTATCCAAAAAACCAAAAAGGTCCAAGTCAACGCTTCATCGAGGGTCGCTACATCCACACGCTTAAACAACTTCGGATAACTTTCTCATCAACTTCGATGAAGGTCCTGTCTCCGATATGTATATATCACCAATTCGCATCCCAGAACACTCTTCACTCCTCAGTCATCTTCGTCGATCTCTTGAATATTTAGTCAGCTCCTGGCTCTATCCCCGCTCCCCAGCACGTACATACTCATTTACGTTCTGTTGTTCTCACCATGCTGCTAACCGATGGAATTATAGTTTTGACGGAGAAGATGATCATGTT
Organism: Potentilla sterilis; assembly: GCA_963682095.1. NCBI lineage: Eukaryota > Viridiplantae > Streptophyta > Magnoliopsida > Rosales > Rosaceae > Potentilla > Potentilla sterilis. The sequence goes on along the minus strand of OY821760.1, from coordinate 8,264,487 downwards.
CAAGGTCCAGGTAAGAGATGTGAAATCGACGCTGGATTGTTTGAAACCAGTGATCCAGGAGATAACAGAATATAACAAGGTGTTGCATAACCAACCAATGGAGGAGGAACAAGCACTGCAGCACTTGAAATTGCAAATAGAGGAGGGCGCCAATCTGGTTCTGAAGTGCTCCAAGGTTGGTTCCTGGAGTTTGCGCAAAAAGTATAAGTACAGCAACCAGCTCTCTGAACTGGATCAATCGCTTCACACACTCTTGCATTTGCTCGAAGTGCAGAAGGCAAGAGATCTCAGGGAGACCTTGGTTACGGTCAAGAAGATCGAGACCGTCGTCCAGCGAATTGAAGAAAACGTTTCTGCCATGCAATCAAATTAACTAGTCGATCGATCTGCAACTCAATGTTAATGGATCGATGTATATATAGTAAATCTAGAATATCCATCGTCTTCTTATTTGCACACAGTTAATTTACTGCATGTGCAAACTTAATTCATTGTATAGCTAATTTGTGTCCATGAAACTTTATTTCTCTCGTAGATTCAAACTGAATGAACCATATATAATGTACACACGTACTTAATTATTTAAAATTCTGGACATATTGTAATTTGATAATGTATATATATAGGAATGTGTTAATAATGTATATATGTTGTGTACGTATCTCATACAATCTAACGATTCCAACAAGGAAATTTTTAATACCAGCGAAGTAAATACAGAATACTCTGCAGAAATGTCTTGCTTTCTTTGGTTTGTCCAGAGATCTCTATCTAGAGTATGTTGGAAAAATGGGTTAAAAAAACCATTTATACAACCAAATTTAAATGGATTAATTAAAGTGTGATGTACTTATAATTAATGAAAGATAAACTTGAATTTGTATTCTCCATAATGAGGACTACATGATTATGTATTCATATGTCTAATTTGGTTTTGTGATGAATGAAAAATTGTCACCTAAAGATGGCTATTTGAAATGGAAAAATAACTTTTGTCACACATTAGAAAAAGGGAAATAGTGAAAATCTTTATATAGAATCATCTCTCTATGAGGTATAGTTGTGTAAGCACAAGTTATACTCTCTCGCGCCCAGGGGGTGTGCAAAATCCGGGTTGGTGCATTTGGGCTCCAGGACGCAGGCTCCTTTTGCACCCAGCCAGGATTCTTTTTGGACTTTTCACCTGCTATTGGAAAACTGTTCAATTTCCAATAACATATATTGTAATGGTCATTCAGTATGTAACAACAGTAGTTATAACATATATAACTTCAACTGTAATGATTTAGTTTATGGCCATTTAGTTCCTTGTAACAGCAGTGTGAATTCACTACTGTTTTTAATAGCCATGGTTATCCTCACATTATAAATAGGTCTCATATTCCTCAGTCTAAACACACCAAAAGGCATTCAGCTCTTCTCTCCTTGAAAAGTCATTCTCTCATATGTTCATCTGCTCTTGTTTATTCTGGTGATAGAAAGAGGTGTTTTCCAGTTCGTACGTAGGTTTTCTTATTGCAGTGCAGTTTCAAGAATTCATCAGTCGTTGTATCCTGGGAGACGAGCGCCAGTAGATCTATTACACCGGTAGAGGCGGCGTAATTGTCTTAAGGACAGTGTGTGACACACACGACTCGACTCTTTCTCTTCTGATTCGAAACTCTTTTGGTATTGGTTGAGTATCACCCTACTTATTCTTTAATTCTGAAATTTATATTTTTAATTTCAAAAATTAAGATTTATTTCAATTTATATATTTACAATATCATATCCATTTATTTTACAGAGTACAACTTCAAATTTGTCTTTAAAGCATTGGCTAGTAGCTAGGCTTCAATATCCTTTCCCACCTTTGGGTTTGAGATAGGTTGAGATTAATTTAGAGAAAATTAGATAAAAGCCCAAATTTGCAAGCATGTATTAGATTACACTCACTCATAAATTTTCTTTCATTGTACACCCATAGCCTTCCATTATTGTCTTTGCTATTTTTTCTACATGTCTAATTTGCCCTTCTAATATTAAACTAAAATATTTCCTCAATCCTAGCATCCATTTATATTTCAATCTACATGTCTAATTCAATCATGATAAGTTTCATCCATTGATTTTTCATTACTTTAAATTCATGTATGAGGATTTCAAATTTTTATTGAGGAAAACTTTATATATAGCCAACACCAAAATTTCATAATACAAACACTAGTCCTGTTCTTGTAGACTATAAGAGAGAATTTCAAGCTTGTTGTGAACTTGTATTCCTCATTCATTTCAATTTTTTGAATTTACTAATAAGGTATGTTGTTATCCATGAGGTATATTTTCTCAAATATTTTCTTTTCATATCATTGTACCTTGAATTTTCTTATGGTAAACCTTTTGTTCTAGGTTTGAATTTTTCCTTTGTATATTGCTATATTATTTTAGAACTCTTCATTTCCAATTGTTACCTAATCAATAGCTAGATACATGTGTATTGGGATAAGTTACGGATTCAACCTATGAAAGAGATTTTTGGAATGATAGAATACCTTTTTTTTTTTTGAGAAGTGGAATGATAGAAGGGAGCTTCTATTTATACCTCAAAATTGGTACTTAGACTTCTTTCTTTTTTCAAGTTTTAGTTGACTTTGTCAACTCATATGTAATTACCAATAAAACCACATAAGAATAAAAGAGAAAAGAAAAAAAAATATCTTGTTGCACAATCAAATTATTCTGAAATGCCTTAAATACTTCAATTTCTTTCTAAAAATAATTACGATAAATGGTATAACTTTGCTTAATTCATGCTGCTCTCTTTGTTCAAAAATTTAACTTCCATGTACATTAGCTAGCATATTATTATCAAAAGTGCATTATTATTTATTCTGCAACAACTTATGTAAGACGTGTAATGAGGGTTTAATTACCAGATCTCAAATTCATGGCTCCAACCTTCCAACATATACGGTTACCATCAAACACCAGATTTCCATACTTGATATGCATCACGCATCAACGTATAAATTAAATAGTCATTTATAGAACTTAAAATGTGAATTAAAAGTATCTAGATGATAGATAAGTAAAATTATACATATAGAAGAACAAGTCACTTACTTGCATACAGAAATTGGCTATGGCTCCCCCAAATCTCTTCTCACATATCCATGACTCAAATTAGATGTTTTGTTTTATTCTTCAAACATTGAAAGTAAAATATGATTGTGAAATATTAAAAAATTGAAAGATGTGAATAAAATCTTTTAAAACAACTATTAGTGATTTTATTAGTTAATGGGTATTTTCGGAAAATTAAGGAGGTGTAAATAGCAATTCAGTATTTTGTAAAATTAAATTGGAAGTCTATTGAATAAGGAGGTCTAAATAAGAAAATTCACAAGCCAAAAACCCAGATTTCCTTAACAAATAAGAAAAAATAAAATAAAGATCCATATGATAATTTTTGTCTATTGAAAATAGATCGAGAAAAAAAAATTGAAATTTCGGATCATTAGAGTAATAGATTTGCCTGATTTGGGATGAATTTTCAAAGTAAAATATAATTAATAAATGTTCAAGAATTGAAACATGTTTAATTACCGATTTGGGAGATGTGAACTGAATATTCTATAAGAAAATTATTTTAATTGATTTAATTGGATTTGGGTATTTTAGAAAAATTAGGGAGGTGTAAATAACATTTTGGTTCTTGTAAAAAGTAAATTGGAGGTCCATTAAGTAAGGAGGTCCAAGTGCTATTTTTGGAGGTATGAATAGAAGCTCCCAAGTTTAAATTATCAAAAAGTAAATTTGACAAAAAACTTTTGAATTATAGATATGTAAGGAAATGTTCCTTAATTAATTTTAGAAATGATGATAAGTGAAAGAAATATTGCTATTGTTAAGGAACCAATAAAAATCTATGATTAAGGTAGTTAATGAGAATGTAGTTTGCTAATTGACTAATCACTAATTTATTTCAGCTTTGAATAGTGGCATATTGTGTAATTTAAAAAGAAAACAATGACAATATTGTATCCAAATTGATAATTATTGGGTGTAGAATAAAAAAGAAACATCTAAAAAATATAAGTGGGTTTTTATTAAAAGAGCTAATAGAAATTGGGCTTATAATGAAATGCCCCATTAATTTATATCTTTGCTGCAACACGCCGGCCACCACAGACACTTAGGCCAAGCTTTGTTGGCTTCTCCCTTGCTGAAGTATTATTAGAGACTCCAACAAAGACAAAATTAAGCAAGTTAATTGGTGTTGAGAGGAAATGATCTTGGTGAAACAGTTTCGACTTTCGAAAGTATGGTGACATAGCTTTGCATTTGTTTTGTGTACGTGGTTGAGCAGTTGAACCATCTCCAGAGTCTTTTCCTAATCACAAAATTAATTAACGATCCAATGACAAAAGGACGCTTACCAAGTTTCTTGTGCTCCTCCTTTCGCTTTCGTTAGCTGGTCTTATTACTTGAAAGTTGAAACTATGGTGTTTCAATATATATAAAACCCAAAATTATTTTATAATTTTAGAGTATACAAGTTCAAAATCTGACCCCTATCAGAATCCAAGATCATCACATGCCTCTTACAGGATCAATAATTAGGGTTTCCAGACGTGCCTTTCAGTTGCCAAGAACAAGGATCTTGATATCTAAATCACCGGCCATCTTGCTTGTGCTTGCACATCGATCAGTTTCTATTTGCATGATTGCATTATTGTAATGCTTGCTTCTTCTTCTTTTTGAATAATATTGTAATGCTTGCTTGAATACATAATGAATGAAATTTTCAACTAAAAAATAATAATAATAATAATAATAAAATATTCTTCGGTGTTTGCACATCAGTTTCCATTTGCAAAGATGCATTTCTATATATTACGCCTCACTTTCCCCAAAATTTACTCATTTTGATAGAAACAAACACCGATTAATTGGCCATCAGAAAGCATTCTGAGTCCATATGATTAGATTGAGCTTTTGACCGGTCAAGTACGCACAAACTTGTCTATTTTAGGAGAAGAGAAGAAAAAAAAGGTTATTTCCACCCTTTACAATCATGCATCTTCAGATCATTTGCACCCTCAAAGCTAAAATCTAAAGACTAAACCAAGACTAATTTGGCCTCCAAATTCACGCTGCTCGTCCAAATAGACTGCACATCGTTTTCGGGCTTCCATCCTAATGTCTAAAGCTTTAGTGTAGTTTTGTTTCCATTGTGTAAGTATAAAAATGTTGACAATCCTCTATTCAACAAAACACAGCCTGTTTGAGTAATTAAGCCTAATAAAGTGAAGTCAGATGGCCAACTCAAGTAGAAGGCCTAACACAATCTTATGGCAACTCAGGTAAAATCATGCATGTGCATATCATGTGTTTTTCAATGAGGAAAGCAGAAGTGCTTCCTATCCTGAGTTTCCTGCATTTTCTGGTTTACAAAAAAATGATCTTGAAAGCTGTGTATTTAACTTCTCAGTGTAGGATCCGATCTTTCTAGACATTTTGCCTTTCAAATTTTAAACAACCAGTCAAGCATGTGATTTCTTGGCGCCTAAACTATCATAGGGTGAAGATATTTCTTCAACCCATGACCTTGAATCTTCTGGGTCTTCTTTGTGTTAGCTAGGTTTGTGATACACTTATCCATGTTTATGATAGTAGGCTGTTTGAGGCTAGAGAATATCTGTTTTGCTAGACAAACGTGATATCGTGCTTTTGGAAAAACTTTGCAAAACATTTTGTCTTCTTTTTTAAATGTAAGCCATTTTGCGAAAGTTTGTTTTGTCATTTATGTTTGGCTTTGTTGTATTACTTGTCTATTCAGTTTCTAAGCCAATGACAAAAGTCCAAAACTTTCTGATTACATAGGCAAGTGTAATGCTCTCTTAGAAATACTTTTTGGCCTATAAATACCAAACAAGATGCCTCTTATTTGGTGGATGTTGTTGTGGTTGTTTTTGTATGTGTGGAGATCATCTTTGCATGTTTTTCAGTTTATGCTGGGTTTAAGCTTCTTGTCTTGCACAACCTTCTTACTCTAAGTCTTCCTAATAATTTTAAATCTTAGAGCTTGATTTGAAAAACCCTTTTCAAAACCCATATTGCATTTGCATGTCATTATGAGATTGTGATTGGTGATGCAACAACCCGAGAATAGTTTGAGAAAATTAGTTAGTCGTAGCTAAGTTATAAAAATGGAGCTCTTGTAAAACTTTCATATGTAAGCACATAGGGGACAAGATAGAGAGAACGTTCGGTAGACTAGGCGAGTCTAGAACAGGATAGCAACTAAGTTTGATGTAGGATGGATGGCAGCCAATATTGAAGAGCAGATTGACCGCTGCAAGTCAAAGCCCGTTCTCCAGAGACGTCCGTCCGCCAAGGGTGGTTCATCCGCCAGACGACATCCGCCAGGGGTTCATCCGCCAGACGACATCCGCCAGTCGTCGTCCGCCAACATTGAAGAAGCCCGGTTTACTATAGCTTTGGCATCCGGCGTCCGAATGACGATTGTGATACCATTCCGGAAAGGGAACGACGCCAGGAATCAAACTCGTCGCTTTGCCACGACGTGTGGGCCTTTTCGGGCTTTCGAGTTCCTTTAGGGCCTCAAAACGGCAGTTTAATATGTTTTCAAGTTTTAAGTTTTCTAATTTGTTTTGGACTTGTTTTGTTTTAATTCCTTGGGCTTTAGGTTTCCTTGTTAGTTGCCCTAGGATTTCTTTTCAGTATTTAAGCATCCCTTTGGGATTGCAGACGGAAGTAAATCATATTTTATCAAAACCCTAAGAGTTTGTCTCTTGTTTCTGGTGGATTCCAGACCTATCCTATAGAGTACAACGTTGATTGTGCTCTCCATTTATTGAGGGTTCGACGTTGATCAACCCTTCCACCCTTCTACTGCGTCAGTTGGTATCAGAGCAGACTTTCTCCTGTCTCTTTTATTTACTTGACTAACCATGGCAGATCAACCAGTGGTCAGGGCAGATATGGAAGAGCTTACTGCGGCTTTAACCCAGTCTCTTACTGCTTTGACAAACCAGTTGACGACCCAGATGACGAATTTAACAAATCAAATCATCAACCACAATAACAACGGTGGTAACAACGGTGGCAACAACCGGCGAAGAGGCTGAAGAAACGAGAATAACAGGTTTCCTCGAGGTGGACACAACACTAGCGGTTCAAGTTCTGAGTCTGACGAAGTCGAGGAGGAACAACATGAACGTGCTGATCAGGATTACCGAATGAAGGCTGACATCCCGTTTTTCTATGGAACTATGGGCGTTGAGGAGTTTCTGGATTGGCAGATTGAAGTCGGCAGGTTCTTCGATGTCATGGGGGTTCCTGAGAACAAACAGGTCAAGATGGTGGCATTTCGCTTGAAGAGTACCGCTGCCGTATGGTGGGATAAGTTGGCTCTTCAAAGGCAGAGACAAAGAAAAGGACCAGTCAAATCTTGGCGGAGGATGAAACAGTTGATGATGGAACGGTTCCTCCCAGAAGATTATGAACAAATCCTATACAAGATGTATATCGAGTGTGCTCAAGGAACCAGAAGCGTGTCCGAGTATACAACTGAATTTTTACGTTTTTCTGAACGTAAAGATTTGGGGGAATCTGAAAATCAAAAGGTGGCAAGGTACATCAGCGGACTGAAACTTTCTATACAAGAGAAGATAGGGCTGCAAACCGTGTGGACTGTAGCCGAAGCTTCAAACTTGGGTTTGAAGGCTGAGTTGATGGAGAGAGGGAATCGAAATTCATCTACACCTCGTAGGTACCCTTCTCAAAGCAGTAATGAAATAGGAAACAACAGTCAAGGAATCGATAAAGGGAAGAATGTGGCAGGGAGCAGTACAGGTAGGGAGCAAAACACTGCAACCAGGGGAGTTGGAAGTACCAATAGCGGATCCCAAGCTAAAGCACCTGTGCAAAAAACAGTTAATCCTTATGTTAAGCCTACTGTATTTAAATGCTATCGATGCGGGCAACCAGGACATAAGTCCAACGAGTGTCCAGCCCGGAGAACAGTTGGGATAGTGGAGAACGAAGAGGAAGAGGATGATGCATATGATGATTATGATGGGGCTGAATTTGCAGAAGAGGAATCCGTAGAAAGGGTCAACATCGTGCTGCAGAGAATTCTTTTATTATCCAAAGAAGAGGGGCAACGCAAGAATCTCTTCAAGACACACTGCTCTATTAACAACAAGCTGTGTGATATGATTGTGGATAACGGAAGTTGCGAAAATCTGGTGGCTCAGAAACTGGTGGAGTATTTGCAGTTGCCAACACAACCTCATGAGACGCCTTACTCTCTTGGGTGGGTGAAGAAAGACCCTCAAGTTCGGGTGACCCAAACGTGTAAAGTACCTATCTCAATAGGTAAACACTACAAAGAAGAGGTACTTTGTGATGTTCTTGATATGGATGCTTGTCATGTCCTGCTTGGTCGTCCTTGGCAGTTTGATGTCGACGTGACCTACAGAGGGAGAGACAATGTAATGATATTTCATTGGAACCAACGTAAAATCGTCATGGCTCCTGTCTTGCACTTTGACAAACCTACAGAGGAGAAGAAATGAGAGACTTTCCTAACCATGACTCGCAGTGAGAAAGTTATGGATGGGGCTTTTAAAGAATCTGAGATGTTCTGTGCAGTGGTGACTAAAGGCCTTTTGAGCGTTGAACAAACGGCAACAGAACCACCAGTGGAGGTGCAGGAGATGCTAAAAGAATTTCCAGATCTAGTTTCTGATGAGTTGCCTAATGAATTACCCCCCATGAGGGACATTCAGCATCAGATTGATTTAATTCCTGGAGCTAGTTTGCCCAACTTACCACATTATCGTATGAGCCCCAAGGAGAATGAGATTCTGAGGGAACAGATTGAGGACTTACTTAAAAAGGGGTTCATTCACGAGAGTATGAGCCCTTGTGTTGTTCCAGTCCTTCTTGTTCCTAAGAAAGGTAACCAATGGCGGATGTGTGTTGACAGTAGAGCCATAAACAGAATCACCATCAAATATAGGTTCCATATTCCCCGTTTGGAGGACATGTTGGATGAGTTGTCGGGTTCAAAGTTGTTCTAAAAAATCGATCTCCGTAGTGGCTATCATTAAATTCGGATCAGAACTGGCGATGAGTGGAAAACAGCTTTCAAGAGCAAGGATGGACTTTATGAGTGGTTGGTGATGCCTTTCGGAATGTCAAACGCACCAAGCACCTTCATGAGACATATGAACCAGGTTCTTCGTCCTTTCATTGGATCTTTTGTTGTGGTGTATTTCGATGATATTCTGATCTATAGTAGAAACAAGGAAGAACACCTGGAGCACTTGCTACAAGTTCTAAGAGTGTTGCAGGAAAACAAATTGTACATTAATCTCAAGAAGTGTACGTTTTGCACCAGCAAGTTACTCTTTCTAGGCTTTGTAGTGGGAAGAGAAGGAATACAAGTTGATGATGAGAAGATCCGCGCCATTAGGGATTGGCCTGCCCCAAGGAATGTGTCTGAAGTACGCAGTTTTCATGGTTTGGCCACTTTCTACCGGCGTTTTGTACGCAATTTCAGTACTATAACTGCTCCTATCACAGAGTGCTTGAAGAAAGGGAAATTTCAGTGGAGAGAAGAGCAAGAGCAGAGTTTTGCCTTAATCAAGGAAAAACTTTGTACAACACATGTCCTAGCACTACCTGATTTTGACAAGATCTTTCAGGTTGAGTGTGATGCTAGTGGAGTGGGAATTGGGGCAGTTTTATCCCAAGAGAAAAGACCTGTAGCTTTCTTCAGTGAGAAATTGAGTGAGGCTCGTCAACGATGGAGTACGTATGACCAGGAGTTTTATGCAGTTTTTCGAGCCCTGAGACAATGGGAACATTACTTGATTCAGAGGGAGTTTGTCTTGTTTACTGAACATCAAGCCTTAAAGTTTCTCAACAGCCAAAAGATTATTAACAAGATGCATGCACGCTGGGTGAGTTTCTTACAGAAATTCCCATTTGTGATTCAACATAAATCTGGTACTCTTAACAAAGTAGCAGATGCGCTGAGTCGGAGAGCGTCTTTGATGGTTACGTTGGCAAAAGAGATTGTAGGCTTTGAAGTTTTGAAGGAATTATATGCAGATGATGCAGATTTCAAGCAACTTTGGGCCAAATGCAACGAGAATCAACCAGTGGCAGATTTCTATGTCAAAGAGGGCTATCTTTTCAAAGGTAACCGGCTTTGTATACCCATCTCTTCTTTAAGAGAAAAGGTAATCCGAGATTTCCATGGTGGAGGCATGGGAGGACATTTGGGCCGTGACAAGACTATTGCTAGCCTGGAAGAGAGGTATTTCTGGCCTCAGCTGAGGAAAGACGCTAGCGCCATTGTCAGGAAGTGCTACACTTGCTAGGTTTCTAAGGGTCAATCTCAGAATACTGGTCTTTATATGCCTTTACCTGTACCTGATGATATATGGCAGGATCTTGCAATGGATTTTGTCTTAGGTCTGCCTCGTACACAAAGAGGAGTAGATTCTGTCTTTGTGGTGGTTGACAGGTTCTCCAAGATGGCACACTTTATCGCTTGCAGAAAGACTTCAGATGCAAGTAACGTAGCCAAGCTGTTTTTCAGGGAGGTTGTTCGTCTGCATGGTGTGCCTACGTCTATTACTTCAGATAGAGACACCAAGTTCCTCATCCATTTTTGGATCACTTTGTGGAGAAAATTCGGAACCAGTTTGAATCGGAGTAGCACCGCTCATCCTCAAACTGACGGGCAAACAGAAGTGATAAACAGGACGTTGGGGAACATGATCAGAAGTGTTTGTGGAGAGAAGCCAAAAGGCTGGGACTTAGCTTTACCTTAGGTGGAGTTTGCCTATAACAGTGCTGTTCACAGCGCTACTGGAAAATCACCTTTTGCTTTGGTATATACCTCTGTACCCAGGCATGTGGTTGATCTGGTGAAATTACCAAGGGTTCATGGATATAGTGTTGTTGCTGCAAGCATGGCTGAGGATGTGCAAGCTGTTAAGATGGAAGTCAAAGCTAAGCTAGAGGCTACAGGAGCAAGAAATAAGGTTGCTGTGGACAAGCATCGGCGGATTAAAGTGTTCAAAGAGGGGGATGATGTGATGGTATTTCTACGAAAGGAGAGATTCCCAATTGGAACTTACAACAAGCTGCAGCCCCGAAAATATGGGCCATTTAAGGTATTGCGGAAGATCAATGATAATGCTTATGTTGTTGCTCTTCCAGATTCCATGAATATTTCCAATACCTTTAACGTGGCGGATATACATGAGTATCGAGAGGATGAGGTTCTGTATCCAGAAGAGAACTCGGGGTCGAGTTCTTCAGAGGTGGAGGAGACTGATGTAGGATGGATGACAGCCAATATTGAAGAGCAGATTGACCGCTGCAAGTCAAAGCCCGTTCGCCAGAGACGTCCGTCCGCCAAGGGTGGTTCATCCGCCAGACAACATCCGCCAGGGGTTCATCCGCCAGACGACATCCGCCAGACGACATCCGCCAACATTGAAGACGCCCGGTTTACTACAGCTTTGGCATCCGGCGTCCGAATGACGATTGTGGGCCTTTTCGGACTTTCGAGTTCATTTAGGGCCTCAAAACGGCAATTTAATATGTTTTCAAGTTTTAAGTTTTCTAATTTGTTTTGGACTTGTTTTGTTTTAATTCCTTGGGCTTTAGGTTTCCTTGTTAGTTGCCCTAGGATTTCTTTTCAGTATTTAAGCATCCCTTTGGGATTGCAGACGGAAGTAAATCATATTTTATCAAAACCCTAAGAGTTTGTCTCTTGTTTCTGGTGGATTCCAGACCTATCCTATAGAGTACAACGTTGATTGTGCTCTCCATCTATTGAGGGTTCGACGTTGATCAACCCTTCCAGCCTTCTACTGCGTCAAAGTTGGCTGATCCCAGATTCTGAGATCTTGTATAAGTGTTCAATTGCATAGTGGAAATTTTTTGTCTTTCAGGAGTTAAGGACATGCAGTTTTTCTCCTTGGTTACAGGGTTTCTGAGTATAAAAAACATCTGTGTTATTTATCTTTATTATAATTTTTCTTTACATACTCGTTCAGTTGTGAATCAGGATAATACAATTCATTGTTATCCTTGATAATAATCTTTACACGAAAAAGTTGCAAAGTGTCATATTCACCCCCTCTTGGACCTTCACATTATGTGCGTTTCATCCAGCAGCTGCTTTGCAGCTATACCAGCTAACTGCAGGTTGATCGATATCTATCATTTGTGAGGGCTGGCTTACTGCTCTGTTCATTTAGACTTCTGTTCAGTTTGGCCTAGCCTAATTAAAGTATATGTACCAGATGCATATATATGCTCTGACAAGAAATTTTGCTTCTACGCCTAACTCTATAGACTGGAATTCAACAATTAATACCGGAAATTACCCAACATTTGGACAATTATTTCTGTCCATAAACAGGCTAAGAGGCTGAAGTACGCTGCTTGCATCTGTGTAGATTTTGAATACTTTGACAATTTTTGTGTACTTGAATCTTTCACATGCAAGTCTTTTCCACCTAAGCGTGTTAATTTGTTTGAATAGGAATGTTTTGTATGCCTGAGTAAAATTTCCATACGATCGACCTATAAAGCATCATCTTCTCAATGGATTTATTTACCAGCATATGTAGATTAAGAAATATACATACTTCCGCTGGTAAATTAAGTGTATATGAACATGCATATATATGCCACCACATTTTCGCTAAGCAATTAGCTTTGCTTCTCACATGGCATTTCGCAAGGTTTCAGGATATCTTTGCTGTTATTATTCCTTCGACTGAGATTCGGGAAATGCTTGAGCAAATCGATCTGGTCAAGTGGAATTAGAGAGATTATATATACTTAATCTTTACGGTTCAGTTGCATCTATACTTCATACAACATGCATGCACTTCTAGCTACACATCGAGTTTAATTAGAAGTGCTGAAAATGACAAGAACAAATGAACAAATTTTGAAGATTTATTTATTAATTTATTTTTTTTCAAACAGATTTCGTTCCATAAAGTTTAATTACAATTAGACCACAATCACAACACTTATTAGGGATTACATCGACTCTAACAAACATGACAATGAACATGACCACTCGAAAGAGAAGAGACTGATATATATGTCAATGAATTCCATAATAGCATCAACAAAGATGTTTATCGCGGTAATGTGAGGTGTTTAACTTACGCAGGTGAACGTAAAGCAACATATAAAAATAAATAAATAAAAATAAAAAAGAGGTACCCGTTGAAAGAACTGGGCGCGCAAGTTCCATGTAGTCTGTTTGATAGTTTCCAGGCACGTGGCTGGAAGTTAATCAGAAAGAGCCCACCAAACACTGTCACGTTGGTTGATCTGAACCACAGCGCATCGAATAGAAGCCATTGACTATTTGACTTGACACTCAAGCAGTCAAGACACGTTTGACGCTGCGAAGTGCAAAGACGGGGTTAGTACGTTCTTCTTTCATTCTTTTGAAGGTTCGCCTCTTTGTACATGTATTGCCTGAACCATATATCTAACCATTACTCAGGTCTCCAGTTCTACTTATCTTCCATCTCATTTTTCCTTTCTCGATTAGCTAGCTTGCTCCAAGAACTTAGTGTTGTGATCGTAATTGCTCGACGACACCGGCCATAATAGCAGTGATGGAGAAAATGATGATGTTCAAGGACTACGTCAGAGATGTGAAACTGATGCTCGAGTATTTAAAACCGGTGGTCTCCGAGATAGCAGAATACAACAAGGTGTTGAATCAACCGATGGAGGAATTGCAGGCTTTATTGTCACAGCTGGAGCACGGCGAAGATTTGGTTCGCAAGTGCTCCAAGGTTGGTGCATGGAGTTTCTGCAAAAAGTACAGATACACCAACCAGCTTGATCAACTGGACAAATCTCTTCACTCTATCTTGCATGTACTGGAATTGCAGAAGACGAGGGATCTCAGGGAAACCTTGGTTACGGTCAGGAAAATTGAGACCGTCGTTCAGCGAATCGAAGGAAATGTTTCTGCCATGCATGCAAATTAGTCGATCTGCAACTAATTAGTACATGAGCGTAGTGATGTAAAATAATCTACATCATCGTTTTATTTGTAGTTTGCATGCATAGCTAATTCACTGTGCAAACTTCATTCATTTATTCATTGTACAGTTAGCTCTCTCTCTCTCTCTCTCTCTCTCTCTGTCTGTGGGTATTACAACACGAACCTATCAACCGTTATATGCTGAATTCCAAACTCCTTGATTGGCTACCTCGGCATCTCCGGCAGATAAAAAATACCTAGTAATAAAGGACAAAGTGCGCAATCCTTATTTAATACTGTAGAATCAATACTAATATAACATAAAAGCTCAGCTGGTTCCTCTTCGATTTGTTTGACACTTTCACGTATTATGGATTCGGGCTAAAAATTAAAGCTTTGAATCAATCTTTTAGAATCATGCTAGCTAGCTAGATATGATGAAGACATTTGGACGCGCAGCAAACACACAGGAGCACTTCGTTTGGTTTGCGAAATTGATCGAGCATCTTCACCATTTGGTAGTTTTAATGAATTCATAAAAGAACTTGGAGCATGTGTATTATGTTTGGCTCCTCAGCTAGCTATCTATTATTTGAAGAATGTGGTAAACTTGTACTATTTGCAGAGATGATTTTTATTGATTAATTCAACTTTTGAACGGTTAAAATCGTTGATTACATTGCCTAAGATATACAAATTAGAAAGAGTTCAGACGCACACCGTCCATACTGGTATGGACACAAGTATTTTCCCGAGCTGCCTGAACATTTTAATTTCAGGATTATCTTCATCTTTTCGCGGTTGCATTCGGTGTTGGTCAGTGGCGAAGCTGAGACTTTTTTGCTCATGTAGTAACTTACTCGTGGTGACTGGGGTTGCTCTTCATGATATGATCGCGACTATATATACCCTGGCTAAGCTTTTCGCTCATCACTCAAGTGCATGGTATATTCAAAGGGTGGAACCTGGAACTTGGACTTTGCTAGCTGCATCAAATTATCTAGAGAAAAGTCTGCTTCAATTTGTCTTCAGAGGCAAAACTTCTTACATTTTATCTTTTTTGGTAATTAAGAGAAATAACTTCAAAGCCAATTTGTACGTAGTGTTGGCGTAGTCTTCAAATTTGCTTTCGTACCTATCGGGTTCTGTAGAAGTTCAAAGTGTTCCAACTTAATATCAGACCAAAGAAAGATTCAAACTGCGTTCAACTTAACAATGCGACGATGATTCTTTTCTTTTCGTAATTCAACAACCAAGGCTCATGAACATTAATAAATACCTAAAAATAACCTATCGATACTGATTAATTCTAATTAATAGAATTGGTCAAACAAGCAAGCCGACGATGACGAGTGCAATCTGAGACGATGAAGTAATCTTCAAAATTAAACCAATTCATGTACAATAGATGAAAAGAATGAGTGATCGAACGAAACTATGTGAGATTTATATATTCTTAACAAACCTGTGCGCGCTAGGGAAAGCGCAGGTATTTGAACAGAATCAGCTAGCAGCTAGCATTTCTGGTATAATCATCAAAGCGTGCGCGCTGTTAGATTTACTAAGTCAACCCTGTGATATTGAAGGTTTCTTTCACGTAAATTTAACTTAATTTCCACATAATTTCGTGCCAACTTCTTCAAGCTCCGTTCTTGATCAGATGATCGATCTAATATAAAGTTTATAAACACCCTACAATTAACTTTGAAATAGCTCGATATCAGTCATATCACATCCCTCTTTTCAGTCGTCTGTTTCGAGTATTCTTCCTTCTTGATCGATTAGCTCCAAGCTCTAGCAGCCCAAGTACGTACTGTTGTTGTTCGTAATATGATTGACGGCGTTATAGAACTGACTGAAAAGATGATCATGTTCAAGGTTCACGTGAGAGATGTCAAACTGACGTTGGACTGTTTGAAACCGGTAATCCACGAGATATCAGAGTACAACAAGGTGTTGAATAATCTACCAACAGAGGAGGAGCAAGCACTGGAGGACTTGAAATTGCAAATGGAAGAGGGCGCTAATCTGGTTCGAAAGTGTTCCAAAGTTGGGGCCTGGAGTTTGTGTAAAAAGTACAAGTACAGCAACCAACTCTTTCAACTGGATCAATCACTTCAAACACTGTTGCATTTGCTTGAAGTTCAGAAAACAAGGGATGTCAAGGAGACTTTGGTTTCAGTAAAGAACATAGAGATTGTGGTCCAGAGAATTGAAGGCAATATTTCTACCATGCAGATCAATCAGTCTACAACGTTCTGATCGACTATAAGTACATATACATACACGGGAATCAAATATTTACACTGATTATATATTTGATCTGTATTATTCTAAATAAAGACGTAATTCCTCCTTTCTATTTCTCTTGCTCTCAAATTAAAGAGAGTTCGAAATGCGGGTTTCATTATTAATGTTAAGCAGTATATTGAAATCTTTCATTACAACGTACTAGCAAGGTCCCGATCGGCTGATATATATATATATATATATATATATATATATATATATATATATATATCACTACTAGAAAACAACATTGAAGCGAAGACTTTTTGTCGTCAAAAGTCGTCGCTTCGACACCGAAGAGACAAAAAGGTCGTCGCTGGAGGTCGTTGCTTCGTTTTCGTCGTTTCGATTCGAGGCGACCACTTTTGCTACAAAAGTCGTCGCTTGGATATTTCAAGAGACGACTTCAAACTGTGTCGCCACATACTGAGCGACGAATTTTGGGTCGTCTCCTCACTTTCGAGGCGACGAATTTAGAGTCGTCGCTTCCAATTCTAGGAGACGAATTTTGGGTAGTCGCTTACAATTTGAAGGGACGAATTTTGGTTCAAAAGTCGTCGCTAGAGTGTATGAGATGATAAATTTCATGCGACGAATATCAATGTTCGTCGCTTCATGTCTCCATTTTCGTTTTAAAAAAATTTCCCGCCGATTTCGTTTGATTTTCCAGATTTTCCAAATTTCGTTTTTGCGGGGTTGGGGAGGAGGAGAGGGAGGGAGGCGGTGGAGGAGAGGGAGGGAGGGAGGAGAGGGGGAAGAGGAGGAGAGGGAGTGAAGATGATGGCGACGGCGAGGAGGAGCGGGAGGGAGGGAGGCAGTGGAGGAGGAGAGGGAGTGAAGATGGAGGCGACGGCAGAGGAGGAGAGAGAGGGAGGGAGGGAGGGAGGGAGGGAGGCGGTGGAGGAGGCGACGGCAGTGAAGAGGAAGGAGGAGAGGGGGGAGATATATATATATATAAAAGAGGATCAATTATGGCCGTTAGATCTGGAAAATCTGACGGTTCATAGGGTCGATCCGCGCAATGTGTTTTAATTGGTTCTCAGCATGTGGCTGAAACGACAAAGTAAGACGAAATCTGTCGCTTCAATAATATTTAAAAGTGAAGCGACGAAGTACTACAAAATCCGTCGCTTCAATAATATTTAAAAGATTTTAAAATTTTTATTGATTATACTGAAGCGACGAAGTAATACAAAATCCGTCGCTTCAATAATATTTAAAAGATTATAAAATTTTTATGAGATTATACTCAAGTGTACAACTTTTCGAAGCAACTATATAAAAGAAGTAAAATTTTGAAAAACACTGTGAAATAACATTTGATCGTTATGATGAAATACAGTTATGGTAAAAAATCACTTAAATCCGACAAAGTTAGAGCCCCGATCGACGCGGTCAACCTTATTTAAACTTATTTCTCTCTATGGGGAACCATAGTATCGGGAGGTAAAAGTTACCAAATTTTTACATGGCTGATTACGTCTCATCAATTTGAGAATTTAATGTTTGGAAGAGTCGACGAAACAAGGTCATCTAAAGGTACGTAATAGGGTTTTCGTGTGATAAGTTTTATGAAAATATGGTTGACCGTTTCGATCGAGCGTCGAACGTTTACGAAACGAGCTGATTTTTATACTCTACTCATATTTAACTATAACGATCACATCAGACGGTCAAATTTTTCATTTTGTGAATTTAGCCATTATAACGACAACATGCTTACTAATACGGTATAACTTGATTATAAGATTATACTCAAGTGTACAACTTTTCGAAGTAACTATATAAAAAAAGTAAAATTTTGAAAAATACTGTGAAATAACATTTAATCATTATGATGAAATACAGTTATGGTAAAAAAATCACTTAAATCCGACAAAGTTAGAGCCCCGATCGATGCGGTCAACCTTATTTAAAACATATTAAACTGCCGTTTTGAGGGCCTAAACGAACTCGAAAGCCCGAAAAAGCCCACACTTCGTGGCAAAGCCACGTGTTTGACTCTTGGCGTCGTTTTCTTTCCGAAAATGTATTACAATCGTCAATCGGACACCAAATGCCAAATCTACAACTCTCCAAACTATGAAAATATGGTTGACCGGATTTCAAAACATGAAGCGACGACTATTGCTCAAAACTTGTCGCTTCGTATAATAAGTCAGCGACGAATATTGACGAAAGTTATAAATTCCGTCGCTTGAATTTTACATCGGCGACTAATTTTGAATTTTCGTCGCTACAGTTTACAAAACATTATTGGGCGACAATAAACCAATATTCGTCGCTTCAATAAGATGTGAGCGACGACTATTGATCAAAAGTCGTCGCTCTCGATTTCTGAAGCGACCAATCCAATATTGGTCGCTTCAATGTGTTGAGGCGACGAACTTTGATTTTTCCGTTTCAATATTGGTCGCTTCAGACCTGATTTCCAGTAGTGTATACACACACACACATGGCCCTTCCACTAAAGGATCCATTTTTTTTTTATGTATTTTAAGGGATCAATTATTAGGCCAACTTTTTGATTGAATTTTTACATCTCCACCGTTCAACATTCATGTCTATATGGGTAGATCATATCTGAAAATTTTCATTCCATTTGATAATCGTTAGGGTATTCAAAATTGTGATTTACAAATAAAAACATGAACGGTTCAAGTTTGACAGATTTCATACGTCCATTGATTTTATCTAGTTAGATGCCTTAACAATCACCATTTTAGCTAAAAATTTTCATGAATGATCTACACATATAAACCTAGTAATTAAACGGTGGAGATATAAAAATTCAATCAAAAGTTGGCATAATAATCGATTTCTTAAAATGCACAAAAAAAAGGATCCCTCAATGGAAAGACTATATATATATATATATATATCCTATCCAGAGCGAACTTTCACTCTGAAACTAACGTGCGAAGTTTTTTTTTTTACACACTTTTCGGTCATATTTTCACATCTCCACCATTTAGATGTTTGAACCTAATGTATAGATCATTCCTGCAAAATTTCATCTAGTTTGGTTACTGTTAAGGTATCGAAACTATATTAAATCAATGAACATACCGAATCTGTTCAACCTGAACTGTTCGTGTAAATTACCATAACGAAAGACCAAATGATTATCAAGTTGGATGAAATTTTGCAGAGATGATCTATATATTAGGTTCTAACATCTGAACTGTGGAGATGTGAAAATATGACCGAAAACTGTGTCAAAACAGAAATTTCACACGTTAATTTCTGAGTAAAGATTCGTTCTGAATAAAAACTGTATGTGTGACCATACCTTTGGTAAGGTAGAACCGCTTTTACTAATTAACATGCATCTTGCACGTCATAGCTGATTATCATGACAATGAAAATGAAATTATGAATATTATGTACAAAGTGAACGGTAAAATTCTTTGTATTTTGGATCGATAATTTTTTTTTTTTTTGTCAAAATTATTACTGCATGCTGGAAGACCTAATACACACACATTGTTGATTATTAGCTTATACGTCATAGTGCTGTCCTCAGAATATTACTAGGCTGATGACAGAGTTGGGGCTAAAACTAAATAGCCTAAATGCATGTCGTCTAAAAAAAATAAAACAAGGGGCTAAATGCATTCATGGTGCGCTGTCCTAGCCTCTCGTGGCAGACTTGTAAATGTGCTGTTCTCACATGTGTTTGGCCCTAAATTGACATTTGTCTGTGATTGTGGATCGAGGCCCAAGAGATTATTTATTAAAGAATGATCTGATATATATTAATTTTTCCTTTTTAGAAAGGAATTGGGGTTCTTTTAGGAATCCGAGAAGGAGGTGGTTTAAGGTAATTGAATCCTAATTGATTTCAGAATCTATTATGCTTGATACGTAAATATTGGGGTTCTGCATTCTCTATATAAAGAATTCTTATACGACTTGAAAAGGGTTTACAACCATCTTACAAACACACAAACTTTTGCACATCGCAAATCTTGCAAAGTCTCTCCAGAGTAAATTCTTACGCGTACTGCCTCTACAAACTACAAACAACCACAATCCAACCCTGCCGCAACCTTACGCCCGTCACCGGTCGCTGTATACTTGCGCGGTTGTCGAAGTGTGCCTTGCCTTCGTGTGAGCGTCGCTAAGACCTATCGCTTCCAGCATCCGCACATCGAAGCATACTTGCACCAACATGAGCTGCATACTTGCACCATACGTACAGAGCTGCAAACTTCGCCATACGTATAGAGTCGCATACTTGAGCCGGTTAGAGCTGCAACCTTGCGTCGTGTTTGTGTTCGCTGAAGCACCCAGTATCAGTCGCCACATCTCGTGGTATATCGAGTCGCTATCAACCATTCCCCGCGGTCTTGAATTATTGCTCTACTTTGCATCTCAGGATCGAAGTAAGAATTACTCAATCTGCAATAGGTTGAGAAGAAAATCCTAATAGATTTTTGTTAGGTCTTGCTCGAGCCACCGGTCGCTGTATACTTGCACGGTTGTTAAAGTGTGCCTTGCATTCGTGTCGAGCACGTCGCTAATACTTACCGTGTCAGTCGCTACGCCTGTAGGAAATCGAGTCGTTACTCCGGTAACAAAACCTAAGCCAATCTTCAATAGGTTGGAAGAGAACCATTCCCCGCGGTCTTGAATTATTGCTCTGCTTTGCATCTCAGGATCGAAGTAAGAATTACTCAATCTGCAATAGGTTGAGAAGAAAATCCTAATAGATTTTTGTTAGGTCTTGCTCGAGCCTCTTACGCCGGCCTAGTCAATGCCCGCGTAACAGTCGCTTGGTCAAAAGGTCAGGTATCAGGAGCAGACAGATACACTCGCCAAAGGTCGTCCGCATTAAAGTTGTACTAACTCAAAGGTACTGGCACGCTCGTGCACATCACAAGATGACTGGAATTGACATCCGTCACTCCCACGTATTGACTGTTCGCCGGGTGCTGAATCCACCATGAACAACAGGAAGGTATGGTTGTTATTGTTCGTAACGAGAAAGCTGCCTGCATAGCATGCTTGTACGGCGAAAGCGGTGCTCCTTGTTTATTATCTGTTAGCAGCGGAAGCCGCTTATGCCCTCAGGAAGGGTGTCTTGTTTGCATCGATCAGGGAGGCACCCAATGGCGTAGACGATACTTCAAAGAATAAGCGTCGGACGTGTAATTGATGACATTCGTGCCCTTTGCTTTATGAATTTGGTTTTACCCATAATATGTGAAGATGCTCATGTTATTCGTGAAGCAAATGATGTACGCGGTTCTTTTGTGTAAATTAAATTTTGA
Source organism: Potentilla sterilis (assembly GCA_963682095.1). Taxonomy (NCBI): domain Eukaryota; kingdom Viridiplantae; phylum Streptophyta; class Magnoliopsida; order Rosales; family Rosaceae; genus Potentilla; species Potentilla sterilis. Next base: position 8,242,860 of record OY821760.1, on the reverse strand, counting down.
GACTACATTACCATGCATGCCAGCATGATGGGTGGCGGCAATACTACGTTTACTTAAAATTCTACTATAAGTATAAGACTGTAAGAGTGTAAGACCAAAAGACCAAAAGACCTTTATAGCTAGAATTGGAAGAGATGCTTACTAACTAAAGATCGAAGGCCTTCGTTTTATAGATAAGGGAGTTTTCCTCACAGTTCATGTTTCCCATTTGGGATTCAATAGTCAATACAGATATTGTTCCTCATGATATCTATTGTAGAGAAGCATGGAAGGGTGTCCATGCCACACTCACTCCTCAGTCCTCCAATGAGTAAAGAACTAAACTTTAGCATCAAGTAGACTTAGCCTGCAAAGCTTTTATAAGATTCTGATGGGATCGATCTGCAAGGCGCGCACAAGGATTCTGTTCATCACATCGCACTTATATATATGATCATATATAGTATCTATTATCTAACAATAATTATAGGTTGCATTTTCACTTGAGTTTCTTATAAGGATAAAATATTCCCAACTTTAGCAAAGAATATATGTGAAGGGATGTCGCTTGAAGACATAGAAATTGTCCTAATAAAGAGCTTAATTGTGCTCTATTTAATTTGGCCACTTACGTAAAGGGAACCTGCATAGAAAACACCCGCAATGTGCTTAACCAGTACTTAACCCTACAATATGTCCAAAACACAGCACATAGTAATTGAAGCGCGCGGTGTACCTACTTTGTGGTCATTGCGAATACGTACACGCTGCAAATCACAGTCTTTTTCATTCTTTGTTTGTAGATTACTGTCGAACAAACTTTTCTTCTCTTCTTTGATGGTTCCCCTATATTTTTCTAAGGCTAATGGTTCCCTTATATATTCTCATTAATTCCGAGGTGCTCTGCACTCCTCCCATTGCATTCTACTTGCCACCCTCTGGTATCCAGGTTCTTAGTGTATGTTTGATATATATATATACGTACTTAGACAGCTTTAATTAAGGTGGAGATTGGAGAAGATGATGATGATGTTCAAGTACCATGTCAGAGATGTGGAGCTGACGCTCGACTGTCTGAAGCCACTGATCGACGAGATATCGGAATATAACAAGATACTGAATCAACCAATGGACGAAGTGCAGGACTTGAAATTGAAAATTGAGGAGGGAACAGATCTTGTTCGAAAGTGCAACAAGGTTGGTGCCTGGAGTTTCTGCAGAAAGTATAAATACACCACCCAACTTAATCGACTCGATAAATCGCTGCAAACGCTCTTGCATCTACTGGAACTGCAGAAAACAAGGGATGTCAGGGAGACCTTAGTTTCGGTAAGGAACATAGAGACCGTCGTCCACCGAATTGAAGGCAATACTTGTCTCAGGCAAATACGGAACTAATTAGCAAGTACGAATTGAACATATGTCTAGTAATCTCAAATCTACATATCCATCATATTATTTGTATTCATTTGTACCTATGGGTTTTGACTCCTCCTTTGTAGTTCTCTTGCTCTCATTTTTATTGAAACTGAGGACAGAGTTGGACTCTTTATTATATTATATTGACTGCTCTGGAGTGGTTAAAAATTTGAAATAAAAAAAAACAAATACAGATAGAAGAGCACCTAGCTTGCCGCTTTATTGATAATTTATCTTCATGAAGATGGTTGATCTTTTAATTTGTCTCCGGTTCAACGAGTGAAAGTTATTTCACGTAAAAACCCCCCTATAACTCTTAGTACATAACTGATTACTTTATTACGTGCACCAGTAAACTGGTTTTGTTGATAATTAAGGTCACGTGTAAGTTAACAACGCCGCTACTGTATATCAGATGCCTACATGCATGCAGTACATGCAAACTCTAATATATTTGAAAGGAATTTAATGCTTTTACTTGCAAAATGAGGTACGTATTCGGTGTAAATCATAATGTTCTAATGATCCTCAGGCTAGGTGCACGCAAAAACTTGACTGACAATAAATTAGGTTTACGCGCGCAAAATACTTCTGGATTATGTATACGCGCGTATATAAGCCATGGCAGAATAGTTTATCGGTAACACAGGCATATTACACTCTCAAAATTATTTGATCATCATCACAAATCATTTAAGCATGTTTCTAAATCATTTTGCATGCATATATCACATATGTATAGATGAACATGTAAACGCACGTCATTCATTTAAAATGCGCGGGTTTGGAGAAGCAAATGCTAAAAATTGAGGATCTTTTTCCATCATAGACATTTGCTTCTCATCCATGGTGACCCATGCTTCAATGCCATTGCCCCTTTGTGTTTTGACGAACACTGTGAGGTTCCTAAAGGCAGGTCCAACTTTTCCCATAACCCCAATCCAAAATGGCTTCCCCCATCCAAAATCAACTTCATCAAGAATGTTAATCCAGCTAGTGAACGCATAGATTTCTGGTGTTGGATCTAAGGAATCCATGCCCTCCAACAATTGATCAAGGTATTCGAAAAAGGCTCGACGTCCCTCTTCTCCCCGCAATGTATCCAAAAAGTTATCATGGTCAAGTCCATTGAGAGATTCATGTAATAGCTTCAACAAATCACACAACTCATCATCAGTAGTCTCTGCCTTATAAGTAGGGTTGTAAACTGCAGTAGCCCACCAGAATAGATTTCCAATGGCGTCATCTGGCATTGGTGGCTTCAGTCGCCGCCGCAAGTTCATTGCATGCGCTACTACGGATGCTCTTCTTGATGTACCACCTGATGATGATATCCAAGACGCAGTCATAAAAAAAACTTGGATGCAAAAGGGAATTGTACGTCTACAATCTAAAGAGAGGAATCCAAAACTTTTCTTATTTGACCACAAATATTTTTCTAGTAAAAACGACTACATGCACATTATTTGTGTTTTTTTTTTTTTTTGAAAGAAAATGATAAGTAGACATTCTTTAGAGTTCAGACATGCACATTTCGATCGTACATTTGGCTCAATGACAACTACAGTATAACTTCTATAAAAGAATAATGTCGAAACAATGAAAATTTATTATTTTAGCTAAGTAATTATATTATCGATAAATGAATAAATTATTCATTTATAGATAAATGAATATATATATATATATATATATATATATATATATTACTTTATAGAGAGTTTTGTTGTTATTTCAAGTTGAATTACATATCTTAATTAATCTTTCTATATATGGATTTCTAGTCTTATGTAACTTCAAAAATGGTAACTTCCTAGAATAATGAGAAAAAGATATCATATTAAGAAATAATAATTTTTTTAAGATTTCTTTATTTGTACTATAAATTTTATTTACTATTTTTTTTATATTTCCCAAAATTATTAGCATTTTTGTGATATTTTTTAAATATTTATTTTATTAATTATTATTTTATATATTCATTGGGACCTAAAGGAAGTTCAAAAAAAGTATTATCTTATGCATTTAGCGAGGTTCCTAGTAATATACAGTGGTCTCGAATCGAGACCGGAGAAATTATTATTTAATTAAGATAATTAATTTATCGAACATTCATTTATCGAAGTTCAATTGTATCTAAGTAGTAAATATAAAAATAGAGTGGATTCTTATTTTGAGGTCTAAAAATAGTCAGTGCATCTGTCTATATAGATATGAATTTAATGTAAAAATATTCAATATAACATTGCCAAAGTAAACTGTCATGCATGGATAATATAATATCGGTACCATGTTTAGAAGCAAGTGTTGCATGTTTCCAAAGAAAACAAGTGAGTGTCTCAACACGAGTTGGTTTGGGCACAAGATCGTTCTTCCCTTTCTCACGTAATGTGGCTATGGCTTTAGCATCAAACACAAATCTCCTTGTAATATACTTCTTTTCCTCGAACCACATGCTCTCCATGAAAGCAATATATTTTTGTGATAAATTATCACGGAAAAGTTGACGATGCTTGGCAGAGATTAGGGTTTGGTGTTATTGTTTCTTCGTGATCCCTACGAAAAACAGAAGCCCAAGACTTGAGGAAAGTATTTGCCGTTTCTGTGTCGAAGATCTTGTGAGACAGAGAGATCCCAATTGATATTCCACCACAAGCAAAAACACTGACTTGAAATGCCATCAAGGGCAGCAGATCAGGAGATTCAGTTTCCTTGCGAAATGGATGGACCGGAACAAACCGATTGAGAAGCTCCATTTCTCGAAGCTCAAGAAAATTTAACATTCGACACTCGACTCGGGCTTCGAGGTATGGGACGCCAGCATCAAACTCCTGAATATAGAGGTTGTTTTTTATCCGCCCAGAAAATGGGTAGTACCGAGTGAGGGTATGTGAGAGTGAGCTTTTCAAATGGGCTAGGGTCTTGGGGACGTTGAAGTTGGGGTCAATAGTAGGGTAGAAGAAAAGCATTGGAACATAAGTTGTTGGAATGAGCTGATCAAAGATGCAAAGATTGCAAGGTTTTTGATGGGAATGAAGTGAAGAGGTAGCAGCTGCGGGTTTGATAGTATCGCTGGAAACTATATTTACCTCCATGTCCACCATTTTGCTAACGACATGAAGAGTACAAACTGACCTTTATATACATTCAATAAAAGGTTAGCTATTAGCATACTAGTTGCAAAACATATCTACTTTGAGAAGAAACGGTTGCTTCTCTTTCTTCTCTGACCTGATTAGCCAGTTTAAAGGTCTATCTCAGCTGGAAATACGTATATCTAAACAACTCAAATAGCAAAACGCATATATACAGCTATACCTTGAGAAGAAACGGTTGCTTCTCTTCTTCTGTTCTTTGTGTACGACTTTTGTTCTTTTGTTTTAAACGCTCTCTCAAATTAAAGAAGAAAGGGGTTTGGTGAAGTTCTTTACAAGTATGATGCTCGAGAGTACAGTTAATCAAGGAAACTGGGACGTGGGTTTTGTGCAGTTGGTGTTTCACAATTTTTTTTGGTGATGTCTTACCGATTAGCTTAGTCCTTGTGATGAGAGAATACGTACAACTGAGAAAGAGAATTAGGCATTGGTTATATATGGTATAACGAAAGCAAAATCAGTTATCAGTCACAATTCCTGATACGCCCCGAACCGTGTTTAACTTTTCAGTAATTTTATTTTATTTTTACGTTCCCGGGAGTTGTTTTACAGTTACGAAATTCCTAAAAGTTGACTTTTTATAATTTGAGTTTATCGAGAATTTTCTTGCTACGTTGGGATAGCACACGTTAAAACGAGTTCGTGGACACGTAGCACACTGAATTCGGAGTTCGGATGAAAAAGTTACGATGTAAAAACCCTAACTTTCCAAATTTGGTCGAGTATAAATAGTCGGAAAAGGAATTTCCGAAAACGGGAAATTTTTTCTTTTCTCTCCTTTTTCTTTTCTTTCTTTCTTTTCTCTCTCTTCCTTCTCTCTTCTCCCCCGACTCGTGACCACCGACATCGCCACCGCCCACCTAACTTCGCCGTCCGGCGACTTTTGGGAAGGAGACCCGCCACATCAAGTTCGTCTCGTCCTCCTCTACCTCTCTATACCAGCCGTAGCACGCGCCGCGACCCGAGGAGAGCGCTACGCGCTACTGAAGTTTGGTCTGGGACCGATCGGAACACCTCAATCCGGCCTCGAACTGGTGCGACCCTTACCTTTTCTTGAAGACTGGGAGACGTGTGTCAAACCCTCCAAGGGATTGAACCCGATTTGGAACAGGTAAGGAGAAATTCGAATTGGAATTTCTAGGGTTTTGGGGTTTTCGGATTTGGGTGATTTTGATGTTGGAATTTGTGTAATTGAAGGTTGGAATTAGGTTTAGGATATTGTTTGGAGCCGAATTTGTGAAAATTGTTGTTCGAATTGGTGGAAATTGATGAATTGGAGTTTTGGGAATTTCTGGGCCACCGTGTCGGCCGCCGTTGGTGGCGGCTGCACGGGTGTTGTGCGGCCGAGGCGATGCGAGGCGACTTCCTGAGGTTATGGCAGTTGTGTTAGACGAAATGGAGGTGAATTTGGCCCTGTGGCGGCAGCAGAGGGTTAAAATGGTAAATCTGAAAGATAAAAAGGTTAAATGGTAAATGGTAAATGGTAATTAGTAAATGGTAACTCAGTAAATAGTACATGGTAAAAGTAAGACAGTAACAGTAAAAAGGTAAATTGTAAATTCGAAAGTTACTGTCAGAATTATGAGTTACTGTTTAACTAAATTACTTACTATTTAACTCACGTTAAATGAAGAATAATTACGAGTAAATGAACATTTCGACGATTTGATCAGTAAGTGATTAAACGGTCGTAAACTGGTTTAAGCAGACGCATAAAGTTTAACCGAGAGTTTCGTACGAGTGAGGTCCTGTAAATTAAGTTTTTATAATTCGATTTCCGAGTCTGGAATATTCTAAATATATATATTTTTACAGATCGAGAGGAGACTCGACGTGAGGAGAGCTCGGATCAGCGACAGACCTAATCGTACAGTGAGTGGACTTTTGTTTTAAACTGATGCATGCATAAATCTTTTAATATCGGTGGAAATTATATATTCATTGGTTTATTTTGAAAATGATTTAGATTGTCGAAGGTCGATAATCTATTTTAATTGCTGATTTCCTTTTTATTGAATTTGAATATCGTGGATTTCATTTATTTTCTACGAGGCTATAATTGTGTTTGAATATATTTATAAGCCTCAAACTGTGGTCGGGGACCATACTGATGTACGATTTATTAGGGGAATTGTACTTTGATTTTGTTTTCAGATTTTCACCATACAAGGGTTCGGATATGTTTATTGATGCTAGCTAGCTTAGTCGCCTGAGCCCAAGCGAGGTGACGATTTGACCACATAGGTCAGATTCACGCTCGGTGGTCGACGTGTACGGGCAGAGTGTCGCCTGAGCCCACGCGAGGTGACGACTTGACCAAATAGGTCAGATTCACGCTCGGTGGTCGACGTGTACGGGCAGAGTATAGAAAGTCTTTGAGACTGACCCTTAGCCTTGGAGGCTCAGTATAATATGGTGGTTGACATTCCCCTATATTTTATGTGATTTCTTTAAACAGCCAATAGGATTGGCTCACCGATATATATGTTTCTTAACCAGCAGGGCTGCGGTTTTTATTTTATCGATATATGATATAAATGGGTTTCGTTGAAGCATGCATCATGGTTTTTATTCATGAAAATAAGGAAAGTAATATATAGTTATATTTATTGATTTTTGTCCACTCACGCTAATGTTTTAAATTACTTTCCCTGGGCTTTTTGTTTTAAACTGCCCAGTTTGCAGAGTCGTTCGGTACTAGAAGAACGCAAAACTTATAGTTCCTCTTCCGCTGTCAGAAATCGTAGGTTACTTAATTAACCTACTTGTAGTATATTTCTTTTGTATAGTCGTTCTGATACGTTTGTGAGTTGTAGTAAAATAAAGTTTGTTTACTTATGGGTTACGACCCAAATATGGTAATCGTGTGTTGTTATAATTTTTAAATGTCTATTTCTAAAGTTGAATTTCTTATTGTTTTGATGGGAGTTGTTGTGATTTGGGGAGCAGATGGCTCCAGGCGTAGAGGTTGGAAATTGCTTTAGAAGTGTTTTTGTTTGTTACAGGTTTTAGGGTTGTCCATTTTAAGATTTGCTTTACCGATTTATCGATAGAGTTAGTTTTGAAGTAGTCCCCGCAGGACCTTATTCGGATTTCAGGATGAAATCTGGTTCGGGTCCTGTCAGTTCCAAGAGAAGTATAGTACGTATAGATTGTCATAAAGCAAAATGGTCCTCGATCTAAAGCTTGGTTATGGGTATAGATTGTCTTCAAATGGTTCCATAGCAGCAGAGGGCTTCGAAATTGTGAATGGAGATTTGATTTATGGTTTATCTGCCAATCTTGGTGGGATCAAACATGAACATTGTCATGCAATATATTGGATATACAGAATATAATTATCTCATACTAGCTCCAGGGTTCCAGCCACAAAATATTTTACGAGCCAAAATTGAAAGTCGTCCAAGCTCATAGACAATAGAAGAGATGCATGCAATGCAAAATCTTGCGAAAAATATTATAGCATCAATGCCAAACGAGGCAGCTAAAACTAAACCCCAATCAATTAAAGAGTATCCATCATTTAAAAGAAAAAGAGTGTCAATAGGCTTAGGCTTTCAGTAGGGTTGCTTTGGTTAGGAATCACTTAATTGCACTTTTAGTCCGTCAACATTCTTTCTTAAGCAAATCCGCCATTTTTTACTAGAAAGACATGCAATAGCTTGCAAAGAAGACTTCCAATTATTTCTGGGGCCAATTGCTGTTTAGTATATCTTCAATCTACGTACGTTGTCACCATTCCAATTCGATTCTTCAAAGTACGTACTACTACTAGTACTAAAAGATAGAGTGATGGACAACAAGTATTACAGAGGTGGTTAGATGTCAGTGAAGTTATTAGGGTCGAGGTTTATGTCTTCTCCATTTTATCTTCTTTTGAGCAATTACAACAGGTTCCCTTTAAGAGCAATTGAGGTTTTATTTTTTTTAATTTAATTTTGTTATTTTAGTTTGTATAATTTTACATATTTTTTGTGAACGGATAAAGACACTTAATTTATCATAGAGAAACATACTCTGTGGAATATGAAATTAATGTACGTGGATGTATACAGTTTCTAGAATGTTTTCTAGTTAGGAGATGATGTAATATATACAAAGGCGGACACATGTGGGGCCAGTGCCCCACTAAGTTTTTGACATTTGGCAACTGATTATCTTTTTTATGTTTTTACTTTTTGCTTTTAATCCTTGATTATTCAATATATGATATAATTGAACGTAGAATAAGAGGGAGAGAGAGAGACAGAGCTTTAAACGTAGTCATTACCAGAGCTACAACCCAAGGAAATTTATATAAAAACCTATTGACATATGTGTGTATTATACACGTTATAATATGTGTAAGATTATTAAAGTCTTTATTTAGTAGTCTCCTTGAGTCATCGTCTTTATATTAATCTCAAACTCTAATCGGATAATCCTACTACCACTCTTTCTGTTGTGAGTCCTCCAATCCACCTCCCGCTTTCCAACTCTCTAAAAACCTCAAGAACCCGGCCTCGCATTCCTTTGCGCCACTTTTGATGATAAATCTCAACACACATATTTTAAGGAAAGTAGAGACTTATGTTGAGATTTATCATCAAAAGTGAAAGTCTAGATAGACAAACCATGCATAAAAAAAAAAATTTGCTCGAACTCTTTGTTTTTTTTTTTTTCCTCCACTCACATAGGTTTTTGCGTTCGCCACTGAATATATAAGCACTTTGAAGTAAAATCTTTCAAAGCGGATTTCGGTGAGACGAAATTTCCTTAAGGGTAATACAAATATGGGTGAAGAAATTCTACTCAAGACATATTTGGGCAAGGAGTACGTAATTCACTCAAGGTCCAAATTCTCTCAAGACAAATCCAAATTAGGAATTCTATCGAAAACATATAATAAAATTGGAACGGTATAAAGAAGAACTAATTACGTGAGGAAAAATCCCACTGGAGCAATCAACAAAATAAAAGAAATTATTAACATAGTCTGATTACGTAATGTATTCCTTATTGGATTATCATTATAATCATAGTTAACTTATATTTACTTTGTTTCCTACAATGTAACTTATATAGATATGTTTCTGCCTAAACCCGGGGGTCTAGTAGATACTTGATGAATCCAACTGTCTCCTGCAATCCTGCTTACTAAGGAGAATACCGGGCGGGCCGGCCTTCACCTCTCCGATGCCTAAGTTAGTATAGTTGGAATGTATATAACTGAGGCACGTATGTAAGCGGGGAGAGAGACGAGTTACCTCATAAAGAAGGTAGTTGGGGCCCATATATAGGTGGTTGGGGGTAAGGACTGGCCTTACTCTTCAATGTGGGACTGATTCCCTTCTGCTTATACTTTCTGAAGCCCTCTTAGGCAGGCTGGCGCCCCCGGCCCCTGGGTTCCTGGAGGCAGGATAGAGTGCCAGGCCCCGAGGCCGGGTGCTGATGATCCGGCCCCGACCCTTGGGTCGGGCCCTGGTGCGCTTGCCGCGGGTCTGTGGGCCTGCTGTAGCCTCTCTGCGGCTACTGTCAACAAGTCCCCCAAGTTCCCGGTCAAGTGCAATCTTGAATGGGGACTTAAATCTGTCTTGCTCTTGTCCCGCAGACCCGCGGGGTTACCAATCTACCGGTGCCCAGTCCCCCAAGTCCGCGTTGAAGATTGGGCGTGACCGAGGTGAGTACCTGTTACCGATGGGAAGCAATAGTTTATAAGCACACTTGCAATATAAGCAGCAATATGACTATGGAACCAAGATGATAATGATGATGTCATGATGCCATGATGCCATGCAACAGACGTGTGCATGGAATGATAATGAGGCGTTGAAATCCGCCATGCAAGAGATTTATGCACGGGATGATAATGAGGCGTTGAAATCCGCCATGCAAGAGATTTATGCACGGGATGATAATGAGGCGTTGAAATCCGCCATGCAAGAGATGTGCACGGAATTTCGGCCGGGCACTCTGCCCTATCGGTACGAAGCGGAGCTTCACTAGGCTTCAACTGGCCGATCTGCCGAAACGGGATTCACTGAGCCTCTACCGGGCTATCTGCCGAAACGGGATTCACTGAGCCTCTACCGGGCTATCGTTTCCCATTGCTAGGCTGCAGGGAGATTACCCTGGTGTTGCGGCCTGTTTGAAGCACCGGTGAACACTTGCTAGTTCTTCTCAGCTTATATTGAATAAGCGTTGAGGTAAAGGGGTGGCATTGAGGTGACAAAGCTCGCCATGTAGCCCCATGTTTGATCGCCTTTCAATGCGATACAGGGTTTTTATCCTGCTGGACAAGCGTGCATGGGTTAGATGCAGACTCGCCCGGGTGTATAAAGCCCGCCGGTCGAATATTTTCGACCGGTGTCAGCCATGGTATTGGGCGGAACTCGACCGTTGGCGGACATCATGCCATCTCCGGACGAGTCCCCCAGTGAAGTGCCATGGGCCAGGTGCATTATGTTCCTGGTAGGGGGGCGGCGTTGAGGTGACAAAGCTCGCCCTGCGTCCCCCTGTTGCCGCAGCTAGTACGATGCAGGGTTTTTATCCTGCTGGACAAGCGTACATGGGTTAGATGTAAACTCACCCGGGTGTATAAAGCCCAAGCCGGTCGAATGTTCTCATGACCGGGGTCAGCCATGGTACTGGGCGGAACTCGACCGTTTGGCGGACATCATGCCATCTCCGGACGAGTCCCCCAGTGAAGTGCCATGGTGCCGGGTGGAGCCTATTCCCGGAATGTGTTCTGGAGCCGGTTGAATGCGTCGAAACCGGTGAGCGGAACTCGACCGGGCGTCCTGCCATATCAAGACGAGTTCCCCCAAAAGAGATGCGACTGGACAGACCTCGACCGTTGTCCGGACGCCATTGCATATCCGGACGAGGTCTCCAGTAATATACGATGAAGAAGCCATGCAGCCGGTTGAATGATCATAACCGCGAACTGCCATGGTGTCGGGCGGAGCTCGACCGGGCGGCCAGCCGTATTGAGCCGAGGCTTCATACCCAGATGGGTGCTCTCCAAGCAGTTGGATGATCATAACCGCAAGAGAGGTCTTCGAGAAATGCAGCGAAGAAGCCATGCAGCCGGTTGAATGATCATAACCGCGAACTGCCATGGTGCCGGGCGGAGCTCGACCGGGCGGCCAGCCGTATTGAGCCGAGGCTTCATACCCGGATGGGTGCTCTCCAAGTGGTTGGATGATCATAACCGCAAGAGAGGTCTTCGAGAAATGCAGTGAAGATTGTGGTGCAAGCGTGGAATCTGGGGAAGTGAGAGAGCCTGACTCCTTGATTCCCGTTCCTACCTTCCTGCCGTCAGGGTGTGGGACAAATGGCTGACATGCATTTAAGGAGGAAGTCCATCAATCCCGTCAGCTTATGATGGCGTGGGGAGGTTACCAACGCTGGGACACGTGCCACTGCGGGGCGGTCTTGAGATGGAGGGCCTGGATTCGCAGGCTTTTGAGTTGCTCTGATTACTTGTTTTGGAGGGATTTCGATTGCCTAGGGTATTGGTCCCCTCTATAAAAATGCCTGTTCTTCTCTTCTTTCTGCTGTTGCTTCTTACTTTAGAGAGACTGAGATAAAAGGAGAAATCCGGCGACCACTCTGAGCCTTTCTTGCCTCACGAGATCTGTTTTCTTTGAACGCTCCCTACCATTGCGCGCTGCTTTCCGCGGGCCGATTGTCCTCGGTTGAGCATACTAATCGGTAAGTTTGATTTCTTTGCCCCATCGTTATTCTTGTTTCTGGGTTTGTTGTTTTGCCTTGGGGGGGAGGGATCTCTGCCGTTGACGGAACTGCTTTGCGGCGAACTTGGGGAGAGGCCGCAGAAGGCGTTGTTGTACCCTGTTGCTGACAAGCGCTAGGGTTTTGTGTTCTTCCCCTAGGTTAAGATGACGTCTTCAGGTTCTGACCGGGTTTCCGAAACGGCTGCCAGAGGTCCCCTCATGGATGATGCGCAGAGGCTGGACGACTGGCTGAGTTCGGAATCTCCGGAGACCGAAGTTGCTGACTGCTCCGGGAGCAGGCTTTCTACTCCGTCCTCCGCTTCGTCTTCCGGGGCTGAATCTTCTGAGACCGAAATACCGCACGGGGTGCGATTTGCAGATGCTCCGGTTGTGAGCTACACCATGGGGAAAGGGAAGCATGCTGTAGTGTGCGATGAACCGGAGGAGAGCATGACCCCGGAAGAGATTGAGGAATTGCGGGAAGCGTGGGGTATCCCGGATACTATTCTGCTGCGGCCCTTGAACCCTGGAGAGTCAGCCTGCAACCCGGAAAAAGGTTGGGTTGCTGCACATCCGGACCAGTTCCGGCATGGACTGTCATTCCCGCTGCCAGACTACGTGCAGTACATGCTCAGTGCGCTGCGAGTGTCACCCGCTCAGCTTCCTGGGCTCCAGTGGAGACGACTACTGAGCCTCGGCTGCTTGTACGAGTTCTCTGGGATGAACATTCCCACGGTGAACGAGTTCCGGGCCCTGTACAGGCTGTCGTACTCCCGGAAGCAGGGGTCCCGTGGTTGCCTGTCCTTCAACAGCCGGAAGCCTCCACCGATCGTCACCAATGTACCTTCATGGGTGGACAACAGCTGGAGGAAGAAAGTGGTGATGGTGGGCGGGAAGTGGCAGGCGAGGAATAGAATGTACTGTGTTCCTGGCGCCTTCCAACCCATTGGTGACCAGTCGTATGAACTATCGGACCTGGAGCGCGAGAGGATTTCGACCATAGCCGGGTGCTGGGACGATCTGGAACGGAGTTCGTACAACTTCATCCGGCGAGAAGTACTGGAACACTGCCAGTTTGGGCGGGGTCCCGGTGCGTAGGAAGCGGTTGAGCGGTGATACTTTGTGTTAACTTCTGCAATATACTAACCGTTTGCTTTTCTTGCAGGTGCATCTTCTCGGGCGACTATCAAGCCCGAAACCACTCTCTCCATGGACGGGGAAGATCTCCTCAACCAGTTGATGGAGAAGGCCGAGATCGTCTCGCGGACGTCAGTGGAGGACGGGTCCGGACGCCTTGTGACCCATGCGGAGCGGAGGGCCATGGATGTTGATGAGGACGCCTATGTCCTGAAGCGGGTGAAGACCCATCACTCTGCAGGCCTGCTGGCGCCTGGAAAGGGCAAGAGCACCGGGGGAGCCTTAAAGATTCCCGGTGGAGCAAACAGGATCCCCAACCGCTCGGTGGCTGCGACGCGCGTGGCTCGCGCTCCCCCCACAAGCGCACGATCTTCTTCTCCGGAGGGCCGGGGAGAAAAACGGAAGGTTGGAGACGTTCCTTCCTCCGCGCTGGTGACGCTGACCGATGAGTCGGTACGGGAGAATCTGGCCAAACGGTTCAGGAATACCAGCGGCGCGCAGACCATCGCTGCCGGGGAGAATGCCGCTGCTGCTGCTCGGCAGAGTAGTCCAGCGCCTGCAGATGCATCAAGGGGAAGCCCGAGTGGTGCAATCGCGCAGCAGGTGGCGGCGGACCTGGCCGGGCTTGGTCTGGATAGGCCCGGGGTTGCTGGAGTCCTGGCGGGCGGGAAACGTCCAAAATGCAAGGAATCCGTCCTCCGGGTAAGTACCGCATGGTACCACTTATACTGCTTGACTAACCTTGCTTTGCCCTGCTGTTTGACCAACTCTTCGGTGTTGCGCAGTTGCTGTACAGTCTGTACGAACCGGACGCGAGCGAGGGGCTGTCGGAGCTGCAGAGACAGATAACTGCTCTATCCGAATCCCGGCAGCGCCTGGAGGTGGAGAAGTCTCGCTTGGCCCGGGAGAAGGCCAGATCGGAGGAGAGGGCCAAGAGGCTGGAGGAGCAAAACCGGACCCTGGATAAGGAGAGGGCCGAGCTCAAAGAGCAGAACCTGTTCCTGGAGGAGGAGAGGGCCACACTGGAATCCAAGGTGGACGAGCTCCAAGTGGGAGCCGCTGCTCTGCATGCAGGTTCTGCCGCTCCGGCCGGGGAAGATGACCCGGAACTCTTCGAGCGGGTCGCTCTCAAATACCGGGAGAGCGATCAGTTCCTGGAGTTTCTGGTGAAGGCCAGGGAGGAAGGCATCTCGGATGCGTACACGGAATGGGCGGGGAAGGGATGGTTAGATACTTCCCTGATGTCGACTGCTGCCGAAGGAGATATCCATGAGCAGTCGGACATCCATCAGGAGGCGGTGGAGGAGCGGCCGGGTGAAGTGATTCGCTCGGACTTGGACTCTTTTACCACTGGTGCCGAGTCTGCCCGGGCTGAAGACCATACCGGAACTGATGTCGACGACGAGGGTACCGCAGGAGAGGCTGGCGGATTGCCTGCCGAAGGCGCAGTCGTAGGTCCTTAGGATTTTCTTGCCCTTTTCCTTGTAATGCTTCCGGATCGGTTACTGCTTGTATACTTGCCTGAATATGAATATAATGGAACTGGCAGAGCTGGTGAAATTTTCTCAAAAGTAGTTTGCATATATACTTGTTTTTACAACGGTTAGACCGTGAACTATGCCAAACTAACCGCTCAGACTAGCGGGTTTTACCAAGACTGGTCATTCTCCCGGTAGGGGTCTGTTCCTCTTTTCCCCACGTACCGCTGGAGCTGGCCGTTATCAATCAAAACCTGCACCGCTTGCCTGAGGGCGTGGCACTTGCTCGTTCAATGAGTAGCCTCATCATGGTAGGAGCAGTACTTGCCCGTCTGCGCCGTTGTAAGTTTCCCCTTTGGGAACCTTCTCGGGGGCGGTGGAGGAATGACACTCCCGTTCTCAAGTAGGATATCCTCGTAGGATGTGGTGAGAGCGGTGAAGACTTCTTGGTTGATCGGCGGTGCTGGCATGATTGCCAGGGGGCGCTCTTGGCGGAACAGCGCTGGCTTGTGCTCATTCCGAGGCTTATCAGAATAGGACCTCTGCTGCCGCTGTGGCCAGTTTCTGTTATTGGCGTTCCGGCTGGGCCGAGCGGTGCGGTTATCGATCCGCTGATTGGGCTTGGCTTCCTGGGCGGGTGGGGGGTTCTCTTCCCGGGGATGGTCCTCCTGCTCCTCATCTCGGTTCCTCTTCAGGAGGTGGTGCCCATAGGTCTCATGATCGGCCTGAGCATGCCGGATGGCCATAGCCATCAACTCGTCATACCCCTGCGGGAGTTCTACCCGGACGGCGTAGGAAAATTTGCCCGCTCGGAGCCCTTGCTTAAATGCCATCTCGGCGATGCCCTTGCCCAGGTTCCGAACTCCGGCCGTAGCCGTCTGCCAGCGGTTGACAAAGGTTCTCAGCTCCTCTCCGGGGGCTTGCCTGCAATTGAAGAGGATGGTCGACGTCCGGGCTCCCTCGACTCGAAGGATGAAGCGGCTCACAAACCGGTCGGCCAACTGCTCGAACGCTTCAATCGAGTTTGCCGGAAGCTCGTAAAACCAGCTGAGTGCTTCTCCGGACAGGGTCTCCTGGAAGATGTTGCAGCAAACTGCATCGGAGTATCCCTTGGCGCAGGTTTGGGACCGGAAGCTGTCCAGATGCTGGTATGGGCAGCCGGATCCTGAGTAGGTGAGCTTGAGGGACTTCTGGTTGCCAGATCTTCCCGACTCTATGACCCGGTGCGAAAAGGGGCCCATACGTTCATTAAACCGAGCGCCCTCCATTGGCCGCGCAGCCCTTCTCTCGTTAGCCTCCATCTGGGCCTTCAAGCTTGACACGGTGTCGGCCAGCACCTGCAGTGCTCGCGCGGTTGGCGTCTCAGCTCCATCTACTGACGAGGCGTCGGGCTGGCGGGAGGTCGTCGCGCTCTTTGGCGGGATGGCGCCTGATGGCGACTTCTGCTGCACAGGGTCACCGGACCAACCGCCCGAAGATTGCCCTCCATCGGTGTGCTGAGGTGGAACTGGCGGGATTGCCGCCTGTGCCTCGGCCGTGGCGCCACTGCGCTGCCGCCCCCTCTCCAGGGCGGCCACCAGTGCAGTATTCACTGCCTCCATCTCCTCGTACCGAGCGTTGGACCTAGCCTTGTCCCTATCGCCCTCCTCTTTCAGACGACTGACCTCTGCGGCCATCGCTCGTAGCTCTCCCGCCATACCGCTATGGCCGGGGCTGTACGTGGGGTCCCGGCCCGGGCTCTCCGGGCTCTCGGATCGATCGCTTGAATCATCCGAGAACGTCAAGGCGAAGCCCCGCCGCTCTGGACTGTCTTCTTCCTCTGCCAGGCCTTTACCTCGCGGGCTGTCGCGATGGGGATCCGGCACGCCGGATGGTCCCCCGTAGCTTCCTACCTCCTGACCGTCGCTTCGGTCGAGGCGCGGCTCCCTCTCAATGGCTGGGGTGGAGGCGAGCACCTGCACTATTGCAGGGTTTCCCTCCTCGGTGGTTCCTTTCTCTTGATTCATCTCCGATCTCTTTCTCAACGGTGTTGCTCACACGACTTTTCGTTCAAGCTTCCCACAGACGGCGCCAATTGTTTCTGCCTAAACCCGGGGGTCTAGTAGATACTTGATGAATCCAACTGTCTCCTGCAATCCTGCTTACTAAGGAGAATACCGGGCGGGCCGGCCTTCACCTCTCCGATGCCTAAGTTAGTATAGTTGGAATGTATATAACTGAGGCACGTATGTAAGCGGGGAGAGAGACGAGTTACCTCATAAAGAAGGTAGTTGGGGCCCATATATAGGTGGTTGGGGGTAAGGACTGGCCTTACTCTTCGATGTGGGACTGATTCCCTTCTGCTTATACTTTCTGAAGCCCTCTTAGGCAGGCTGGCGCCCCCGGCCCCTGGGTTCCTGGAGGCAGGATAGAGTGCCAGGCCCCGAGGCCGGGTGCTGATGATCCGGCCCCGACCCTTGGGTCGGGCCCTGGTGCGCTTGCCGCGGGTCTGTGGGCCTGCTGTAGCCTCTCTGCGGCTACTGTCAACAAGATACATTTAAGATGGAACTAAAAATGATTTTACAAAAAAGATGGTGCTACTAACACATCTTTTTTTTGTTATAGGAGATTCAAAGGAAAATGAAAGTCTAGATAGATAAACCATGCATAAAAGGGTGTGTTAATAACAAAGAAATTGTTGATTTGGGGTCTTATTGGGGCTTAAAATTTGTAGCCTCAATCTTATGTGGCATGCTATGTCACCTATACACATCATCTAATAGAAAAATCATGCCCTCTCATTCTTAACTAAAAATACAATCTTTTCATTTTTAATCTAACGGCTCTAAATTATTTTGTCTTTCTTCTATAAAAAAAAAACATATATTTTATATTTTTTTGTTTTCTTTTCTTTTTCTATCACGATAATGCTTAGATTTAAATTTCAACAATATTTTTTTTCTTAGAATGCAACACCAAAATTACTCTGAAAATTCGATATTTTTAAAAGTATACTTCTTCGAAAGTCTGAGTCCATATGAATATATATGTATATATATATATATATATATATAAATAAAATTTCATCCTTTATTCAAAAAAAAATTCGTCATTTATTCAAAAAAAAAAAAATCCTTCCACGAAATAAGTATATGTGTGTGTATATATATAATCCGTCCAAAAGAAATTCGATATATATTTTTCTATTTTTAAAATCTTTATTTAAATTTCGATATATGGTGTGTGTGTGTGTCACTACCAGATCTGAGTGAATAGCCGACGAAAAAAATTTCGTCGGCTATGTCAATTTTTCGTCGGCTATACCATCTACCGACGAAATTTTCGTCGGCTATACATCGTTGGAACAACCCCGTTGGCTATACCAATGGCCGACGAAAAAAACCAATTCGTCGGCTATAGTAGAGTATGGCCGACGAACTTACCGACGAAAATTTTTTTTGTCGGCCAAACCTGGAAGAAATTGCCGACGAATTTCGTCGGGTATTTTCGAGTATGGCCGACGAAATTCATTAATTATAGCCGACGAAATTCGTCGGCTATTGGGTGTTAACAATAGCCGACGATTATATAAATTTTCGTCGGCTATTTCCTCGAAATATATTAATATTTAATAGGCATTAATTAGTTATAGTCGACGAAATAATATAATTTTCGTCGGCAATACAACTTATAGCCGACGAAAATTGGTAAATTTCGTCGGCTATAGTTATTATAGCCGACGAAATAATGCCAAAATCGTCAGCTTTTCTTACATTTGGGAAAAAACAATTAAATTATTTTCTAAATTACCATTCCAAGCCTGCAAATCACAAAAACAGTCCATGCATTTGCACCAACAAGAAACACGTCTAAATATCTTTTTTATTAAATTCGTTCCAATATACATCAAAGATAACCCTAATCATCACCTAATCCACTAAAGTCCACCAGGTTATCCCCAGCATCCTGCTCTCCATCAGGCTCGTCATCCTGCTGACCGAACTCGGGAGGTTGAGGCATTGGAGGTTCCGCTAACCGCTGAAACGGGGGCGGGGGTGGAAGGCCTTGTTGTTGTGCCGCAAACATCTCATACTACCAGTTTTGTTGGGCGTCGTAGTTGTGTTGCCGAATTCTGTCGCATTCAGCATGCCAACCGGCCATATCGAAATGATACTGCTGTGTTCTGCGGCGCAGCTCCTGTACTGTCTGGGACGAGGTCGCCAATTCTGCGGCCAATCGCTGCACTTCCCCCCTCATATGTTGGCTCTCCCTGCCTCCCTTCTTTTGACCTCCCTTAGTGGTCTTCAGAAGCCCTAGTCCAGAACTTCCCAAACCCCGGCAGTAGTAGTTGTTTGACCGGTTTGGGAATGATGCGTCGAACATCCTCGCTGCCGTTTGGACACTGGACCGGTCGACATGGCGCATGGCTTCTTCCAGATCTGCCTCTAAAATGTTCGGTTGTGTCTCCCGAACTACTTGCTGGAACACCTCTTCTTCGGCCCGGTTGATCCTCTCCTAATTGGACGGGAAAAAAAAATTAATATTATAACAAATATATAATTAAGTAAAATTAATAATTAAAATTTTAAAATTGTAATGAACGACTTACGAGCTGTTCTGTCGCTTGTGGATAAGCGATCTTGAACGTCTCCACGTACGGGTTGCTATCAGGATGATCTCTAAGCGCCTCCTCCTGATATTGTGCAAACGGCCGTGAACCAGCATGATGGGGGGTTGTGTTCCGGCGGCGGTTCTCAGAGTTTATCCGAGAACGTTGCTTCAAACAAATAATAAAATGTTAGAAAAGTGCATCAAAAAATATTAGTGTAATAATTATAAAATAATTAAACTAATAATTAAAATTTTAACAAAATAAACATTTTTACTGAAGTTTAGTATTTACCTGCATAACTGGGTTGTTGAAGTCTACTGTCTTCAACCAACGCCACTCGTACTCCCTGAACATGAACTCCCTTGGAGTACCCATACGACCAAGGTTGTCGTATTCGTTATAGTGGGAACGCAGCTCGTTCTTCCACTCTTTGAACCTACGAAAAAAACAAAAGTGCATTAGAAATATTATTAATATCATAAAATATTAATAATTATAAGATAATTATAATATCATAAAAACAAACGTACCTCGAGTTCTGCTGGGTGTCCGCCCAATCCTGCCTGTGTTCGGCAATCTCGAAGAATGTCTGAAAAATAATATTTTATTAGTTTTACAATTGTAATAATACCGAAAATTATTAAATATTACGATAAATAAATTAAATTTTGCAAATTACTCACCGACGCGGCGTTGTTCACCTCCCTCTTTATCTCTTCGGGCACATCAGCCCACCGGGTCCACAACATAGGGACTCTGTCCCTAATCAGTGACCCCACGCAACCCGAGTAGTCGCGTTTTTTCTTCCCCTGAACCTCCTGATTAGGAGGTTCGTTGATCTGAATCCTCCCGCTGCGCTCAACAGTTCTCCTGAGCGTGTCAAAACATATGACACCTCTCGTATTCCTCCGTGAACTGCTAGCGGCTGTCCCTATCACAAAAACGACGATTGGTTAATAAAATTAAATATTAGTGCGTTAATTTTAATAAAACATTTAATTAATAAAATCAAATGTTACCTGAACTGGATGACTCGTCTGTCGACTTTCCTTTTCTCCTCGCCGAAATAAGGTGGTCAGGGTTCTCAAATGGCTACACTGGTATGCCTCCGCAGCACTCACATACTGAGGCATATCAGGCCATATGGGCACACCCTGATAGTCGACCTCCGGTATCGCCGGAATGTTGTACGGGAGGTAGAGCTGGTTTGGGAGAGTAGGCCCCTCAGTCGAGTCAGCAGCAGACTGAGTCGGACTCGGCATCGGCTCCCGATGAACGTCAGGCATACGAACCTGAGGAACGTCGGCAGCTATGTCCTCGTGAAATAGCTGCCGACTAAACCTCGGAGCCACAGAGGGACCGACATGCGGAAGTGAAGTGCTCGACGGCCGCCCCGCCTGGAGAAGGGTCTGGTGCCGAGAACTCACACTCCGTCGCGGCTGGGCTGCATCCACAGTCCTCTGCGGCTGGGATGAATCTACACTCCTCCGCGGCTGGCTGGTGGTCCTCTCAGGCTGGCTAGCGGTCCTCTCGGAGTCTGCGGAACCGGCGGAATTTCTAGAACCTCTAGATCTGCCGGCACGACGGCCTCCGAATAGGTTTCTTAATGCATCGGCCATCTAAAGCCCGAGGCATTAATACATTAATTAATATTAAATTATATTATATTAAATAACAAATTCTAATTAATATAATAACCAATAATACTAACATATTTTAATATAACAATTTATATACTAACATATTAAATTATATTATATTAAATAACAAATTCTAATTAAATATAATTAAGCTATATAAATAGTTAAGCTAAATTATACAATTAAGTTATCAATTTATATAATTAAAAAACCAATTTATACGTATAAATTATACAATTACACCTAAATTATACAATTAAAATAAATTTGAAAACAATTACCTAAATTAACATAAATACCTAAAATTTTCCTAAATTAACATAAATACCTAAAATTTACCTAAATTAACATAAATACCTAAATTATACCTAAATTAACATAAATACCTAAAATTTACCAAAATTAACATAAATACCTAAATTATACCTAAATTAACATAAATACCTAAATTATACCTAAATTAACATAAATACCTAAATTATACCTAAATTAACATAAATACCTAAATTATATCTAAATTAATATTAATTAACATAAATGAAAAAAAAAACACTTACAACGAAAATGCAGAGGAGGAGGAGGCCGGCCGGATTTGAGGAGGCTGTGCCGGAGGAGGGACACGCCGGAGGAGGCCGGAGGGACATGCCGGATTGGAGGAGGAAGAGGGAGGAGGGGGCTACCGGATTGGAGGAGGAAGAGGGAGGAGGACGACGAGGCGAGCGCCGGAGGGAGAGTTGGAGGCGAGCGGCGGAGTTATGGAAAAATGCAGAAAATGGAGGCTAGGGTTCGGCTGCTGCAAACTTATACCCGATAGTATAGCCGACGAAATATATGAATTCGTCGCCTATACTTTGAATTTCGTCAGCTATAGTTTAGGCGCTCAGCAGCCGTCCGATCTCCCCCATCCAACGGCGGACAATGAAAAGGCGCGGATCACTAGAGTTTAGCCGACGAAATAGAATTTTCGTCGGCTAAACTTTTGGTCAAACTGCGAAGTCAAACCTCTAAACACTTTAAAACGGAAATTGGCCCGTCTAAATAACGTTTTTTTGCCTGATCTTCAACAGAGAATAGTTTCAGATCGATGAGACGCAACTAATCGTATAAAAATTTTCCTCAAAATATTTACCGACCGTCAGGCTACCCACAGGAAAACGAGAGTAAAAAAAATTAACTGCAATATTCGGCACACAGATTTTGTCGGAATCTTCTCATTTTTCAACCGTAGACGTTTTTCAATATTTCGGTCATATCTTATTTCACGACACATTTGCATTTGACGGATGAAGCAATGGTTTGTCGATAGTGATAGAAAATGGAAGCTGCCCTTTTTTTGTTTTTTTTTTAATCATAGCCGACGAAATCAAACCTAGTACTCGTCGGCTATTCTTTTGTCGTTTTCGGTCAAAAATAAAATATTTATTTTTAAATAAACTTATGGCCGACGAAATAATGAATTTTTCGTCGGCCATTGTGAGAATAGCCGACGAAAAATTTAATTTTTCGTCGGCCATTATTGTAATGGCCGACGAAATAATGTATTTTTCGTCGGCTATTCCCTGAAAAAAAAAAACCAAAAAAATCAGTGGTTTTACACCTCTCCTATTCCGATGTCCTGTTCACATATAACCAAAATTGAACATAAAAAACCAGAAACCCAACAGTCAACATATTTCAAATTTTTTTTTAAGAGGTTTGGAACCCAGCCTAGCTGGGAGGCTCATCCCCACGCCCGTTCATTAGAAATGAGTGGATTACAAATGAAAGGATTACATCATTTAAATTACTTAATCCGTCGGATTGTAATCGGAATCATCGGATGAGTCTTCTTCGGTTTCTGAATTGCTCGATAGGGGTAATCTATGTCTTTCCTCACCACTAGAGTCCTCGTTAGTTTCTTCATTTGGATCAACATCAACAAGCAGTGGCTCTTCACGTCGAATTCGCACTGGCGTGTCTAGGCGAATAAAAGAGGAGTCAGGAATACCGTTTGAGTTGGGCTCTTGATACGCGGTGCCCCATTCCTCGTTCTCTTCAGCCACTCCAAGTGTAGACGCCCGGTAAATGTTGCGATGGTGGATAGTGTTGACTACTTTCCACGGGTCACCCTTGGCGAGATCATCAAGATAAAACACATGTTTCACCCATGTGGCTAAAACGAACGGGTCGTCCTCATACCATGATGTACTAGTGTTCACAGAAGTTATGCCGTATTGATCGGTTTTCATGCTCTGCGGCCGTGTGTCAAACCATCTACACTTGAAAAGGTGCACTTTCATGCCTTCCCCGTAATGCAGTTCCACAACTGAATGGAGAACACCGTAATAGTCAACTCCACCATCCCCACCATGTGCCATAACCCCTGAATTTTGTGTTTTCAGTCTGAGGTCTCTGTCTTCACATCGAAATAACACACCATTCACCTTGCACGTCGCATAAACTTTTGAATAGGCCGACCTCATCGCTAAAAGTCTGAGTTCGTGCGACCAATTTGGCTGATTATCATTTTGAATAAGGTCCATCTGCAACCATCAGAATCAACTATAAATATGAATAAATATACACAATAATATATGAACACGTATAGAATAGTGTTAAAGTTAGGTACCCAGCGGCCGAAATACTCTGCGAATGTCCGGTTGTGGTAATCGACATCACCTCGTACTTGTTCACAGTGTAGATGTATGTTCTTCCAAAACTGAACTTCTGGACAGTTGATTAGTACCCACCAATATGCAATGGCTACCTCATAATCTTTCAACTTGTAGGAAACTGGCATGTTTCCACCGAGTACAACATCGTCGGAGAGTATGGAAAGATTGAACTGTGAAGGTACATCTTCCGGTATGCTTTCCTGTAACGCTCCTAAATACAGCTTCATGTAGGTGACGCACTCGTGCGCAATATATGCTTCAGCTATACATCCTTCAGGTGCGGATCTGTTTTGGACAAAACCACCGTATTGTCCAAGTTGCCTATAAATCAAGTTTTTAAAGTGTTATGATAATACATTAACACTATATCACATATATTGATGAGGAAATTAACATAAGGTGTAAAATACGTACCTTTCCATCGGATACATCCAAGTGAAGTGCACAGGACCGGTGAGCAACAACTGCCGAGGAAGATGGATCATGAGGTGAGGCATGATGTCGAAAAAATTTAGAGGAAATATCATCTCAAATTTACACATGATATGAAAGATGTCTTGTTGCATTTCCCGGAGGTCAGATTTTCTCACTTCCCTTGTGCAAAGGGTCTGGAAAAATCTTGCCAACGCTACTAACGGCTCCACAACGTGACGGGGAAGGAACGGTCGAATGAAAACAGGGAAGAGACGTTGTAGCAGGATATGATTGTCATGACTTTTCAACCCGTACAGATTGTTGAATTGTCTGTTCACACACTTGGCTATATTTCCAGCAAAGCCTGAAGGATTCTTGGCCCGACTTATCCAATGGAAAATTTCTGGTTTATGCTCAGGCTTGACGGTGTAAGGAGCTTGAGGCATTTTTCTCTTCCCTTGTTTCAACCATAGTTGTTTTCTGATATTCATGTTTTGCAGATCAGTGCGAGCCTTAGGACCGTCTTTCGTCTTCCCCTCCAAGTTCAGCGTTGTGCCCACCACACTTTCAGAAACATTTTTTTCTATGTGCATAACGTCTAGGAAGTGACGGATCAGCAACTCACACCAGTACGGGAGTTCCCACAATATGCTCTTATGTGTCCAGAATTTGTACTGCTCAGGTCTTTCAGGTATTTCCGCTACAATATCGGGATGATTGCTGAGGGGCTCAAAATCGTACTCATTAAGCACTGCTAAAATTTCTCTTCCCGGTTCCATCAAATGCGGCGGACTCGTAACGCCAGTGGTGATCCGCCGGAAGGAACACACGATGACCCATTCGACATATCTTGTTGCAATGAGGGGTGCTCTCATAATCGCTGAGGCACTCTGGACAAGCCTTGTATCCCCTAACAACGCTGCCCGACAACATCCCATAAGCAGGAAAATCACTAATGGTACCAATAACCATGGCATGCATCTGGAACGTCTCCTGCTTGTACTTGTCAAAAGTGGGATGACCAACGTCCCACAATACCTTAAGCTCTTCCATCAATGGTCTCATATACACATCGAGACATTTCCCTGGGTAACCAGTCCCCGGAATCAACAACGTCAACATATTATATTCCTTCTTCATGCACATCCACGGAGGAAGGTTGTAAGGTACCAAAACCACCGGCCATATACTGTATGAAAGACTCATGGTGCCGAAAGAGTTGAACCCGTCGGTTGAGAGCCCGAGCCTGACGTTTCTGACATCTGACGCAAAATGAGGAAACTCATTGTTTATATGCTTCCAAGCCGCTCCGTCAGAGATGTGTGTCATGATATATGCGTCTCCCGCGTCCCGCTCACCGTGCCACCTCATAGCTTTTGCGGTGGTTGCTGACATGTACAACCGCTCAAGCCTATCTCTCAACGGAAAATACCGAAGCACTTTCACAGGTTTCCTATTGCCTGCTCCCGTCAACTTATATCGGTCAGACTGACATATCGGACATGCGTCAAGGCTAGCAAGGTCATTCCCGTCTGCATCTTTACCCCAGAAGAGAACGCAGTCAAATGCGCATGCATGGATCTTAATGTAGGAAAGCCCTAGATCTTTGAGGATACTTCGGACCTTACGGTGATTGGTAGGATTACGATGACCCTCCTCCAACAACGAAGAAGTGTACTGTAGATATTCATCCACTTGCCTGATGCTCCCTTTTGTCTCGACTTTAATCCTCATTACCTCCATCACACTTTGAAGAACTGTCTTCTCAGAACTTGAAGACACAGGGGTCTGTTGCAATGCAATCAGTTTGTTGTACTTGTCAAAGGCAGCAGTGTTGACAACTTGTGGGAATGGCTGCACCGGGTCCTGCATATATTGTTCCCCACGTACACCGCTTTCAAAAGGAAACACGTCGTTGACGAATGCCATTGTTGGATCGTTGGATGTACTACTACTGCCCGCCTCAAAATACTGCCCATGATCATGCGATCCATCTAATGATGGCTCACCGTGATATATCCAATGTGTGTACTTCGGCCAAAACCCATTACTCTTTAGGTGCTCCCATACTGTCCTAATCGGAAATCGACACATATCACTGCGACACTTACATTTCTTGCACGGGCAATAATGGTAATCCCCGTTTGCATTTTCCTCGACGAACTGCAAAAAATCCACAACTCCTGTAGTGTATTGTCGATCATGCCTTGAAAGCGAAATCCAACTCTTATCTCGATCCATATATAGCCTGATAATAATATATATGTATAACTTTAATTAATAATAAATTAATTAACACATATATATATTACAATATATATTATTATCAACATCAACTCATATATATATATACCATTAATTAACAACCATTATTTAAGTTCATTACACTATCAACAACCATTAATTAACATATTTATATATTTTTTAACACTAATTAAAATAACATTATTAAATTAAAACACATAATTATACTCTAACTGAAAATCAACTCAGCTACAACTCAAAATCAACATATATACATACATTCTAACACTAAAACAACAACAAAACAAAAAATCACTTACTATATCAAAATCACTAAAACTCAAAATCAACTCAACTAAAACTCAAAATCAACATATATACACATATACGTACCTATATATAGCTCCACAATGTAAGAGAGGACGGATTTCAACAATACCCACAGATTTTTCACTCTTTCTCCCGTTTTTTTTCGTTTTTTTTTAAATGAGCAGCTTCTGTCCAGATCTGAAAATATAAAGACTTATAGCCAACGAAAATTCCAATTTCGTCGGCCAAACTTTCTAAAGTTTTCGTCGGCTATACTTTAAGAGAAAGGCCGACGAAAATTCAAATCGTCGGCCATTCTAGAGGTATAGCCGACGAAAAATATTTTTTAGTGACGAAAGAAAAAATCGTCGGCCATTCTTGGGGAATAGCCGACGATTTTTTATTTTTACCGACGAAAGAAAAAATCGTCGGCCATTCTTGGGAATAGCCGACGAAAATAGTATGTCGTCGGCCGTTTTTTTTTTTTCGTCGGCTATACTGTTTTTTCTGGTAGTGTGTGTATATATATATATATATATATATATCATAATTTTAACCTATTAAAATAAGAAAACTTAATTGATACATAAAAAAAGTAAAGAATTAAATCAAGATTGACAAAGATAAAAAATGTTTATTATATATCGTAACCCATAAATAAATTTAATATAGTTCATGTAAGGTAAACTAAATCATCTCGATGCAAAAATTTTGGTATGACTATTGCCTAATTTGGTATGTTTATTAACCAAAATAATTAATAATACATGAATTAATATACGTATTTTCTAATTAAGAGGATAAGATCGTCTTTTTATTTAAAAATGACATTACATGAATTTTTCAATTAATGATGTGTCTAGATGTCATAGCACGCCACATAGAATTGAGGTCATAAATTTAGGCTTTATTGAGGCCCTAAATCAGTACCCTTTTGCACAATTACTCCTAATCAATCCTTAATCCCTTTCACATTGAAAATCAAAGAAACTACTGTTCTCCTTTTCCAGTGGCACATTTCATTGAAAAAGTTTCTATTAGCTAGCCCTAATATTGAAACACAAGTGGCGTAGTGATCGTGTTTTAGCAAATTAAAGATTTTCCGAATCCAATTGATCAAGCTTTACACTAAGAAAAGAGCTATATGCATACACGCGGCGGCTGTTGAAGCCACCTACAATCCTAGGTTTCAAAGCAGAAGATCCCCCTTTCTCAATGTTTATTCAAGATGTGGGATTTGACAGGATTCTTAGCTTCAAAGTTAAGATGAACAAAAACAATTATAATTGAAACGACATCATGATCACCCTGACCTTGAAGCTAGGTTTAAATTATGCATAGGCTTTAGAAAGCTTGATCGAACCAAGCAAGGGTGTTTATGTGAAAAGTTAAGCAGATGAACATGGGCAGGTCATTGGTTCATTAACATTTTGATTATGGGAAGCACATGAATGGAAAGCATCGCTCCAAACTAAATTGCATGCTGACTAGATTTCATCAATTGTCCCACAAGTTGGGTATTAACCTAGTACTTACCCTTTTTTGGTGTGTTTCAGGTTGTCCTTTTTCCTTCACCTGAGCACTGTTGTCTCCTGAATACTAAAATCCAAAGGTTAGGGACCATACCTCCATGTTTTCGACCTGGCTAGCTCCATACATATGACTGATATGAGGGGTTAATTGCTTGTTTTTTCTGGCGCTTCACGTTGGCTACACTCCCCCACACTTTTTTATCTTAACTAAAAGGCCGAAAAAGGTATCCACACTCTTATTCTTTGCTTCAAAGTTATATCATATTGGGATTACTTACTGACTTACGTAAGAAGAATTGTCATTGTGTTCCTAACTTCCGAGATGAGTCTTAATGAGGATGTAGTTATGGAGAGTACACTAATTTTATATATGGCATATACGTTCGTTCATATTTCCTCAAT
Organism: Potentilla sterilis; assembly: GCA_963682095.1. Taxonomy (NCBI): domain Eukaryota; kingdom Viridiplantae; phylum Streptophyta; class Magnoliopsida; order Rosales; family Rosaceae; genus Potentilla; species Potentilla sterilis. The sequence continues at coordinate 8,214,191 of OY821760.1, read as the reverse complement.
CACAAGTATTTTCACTTTTTTTATGAGAATAATCTATTAGAGAAAAATATAAGAGAGTCTCACTAAAAAAATGTTCTCTCGTTCTCCCCTTGGAGAAACCCCTACGGCGGCTCGGCACACCTACTGCCTCTAGGCAGCAAACTCTCTTGCTCTCAACTTGGAGAAACCCTATGGGCGCCGACGGCGGCAGCTCGGCAAATCTATTGCCTTTTGGCAGCAAACTTTGGATTGGGAAGGGCGGCCCTGCTATCATTTATTTTCCCCTCACAGACGGCCACGAAGATGGAATCCGACGAGGTATCTGTTGGTTGAATCTACGATGCCACTTTGGTAATCAGATTCATATCTCTTCGGCTTCGAAGTGGATTAGATGCTCGGGTTCATATTCTTCGGCGTTCATGGACGACGGAGGCTATGGGCGCTGGAATCAGAGTGTCTCGGGGATCGTTGAGTGGTGGGAACCATTTCAAAGCCGCGGTGGTTTCGGCCGGATTGAGGGTGACGCCGTAGGCGGTGGCTCCTTGATATGGTGGGGTGGTGCTAATTGTGGTAGTGGCGGCTCCTCTGAGGGCGACGGCTTCCAAGACGGCGGGGTTGTGGAATATGCTAGGGTTTCTCTGAGGTTGGACTTGTGGGGCCATTTTCTTGGGCTTCATTTGGTTTGACTCTTTTTGGAGCTGGACTAGCATTGTGGTTTGGGCTAAAAAAGTGAGGGAGGAGTTTTCTCCTCTTATCGCTAGTTTGGACTAGTTTTGAATCTGGTCACGGTGCTTTGGGGTATTTGGTTGGTCCTTTTTAATCTTGTTTCTAAATATTTCCAAGTATTGGTTTTTTGTGCTTCAGTTCCCTATGAAAGGTGGGTGTATTCGTGGCTCTATTAGCCTAGTTTTGGTTGGTGTGTCATAAGAGATAGTTCTTATAGGTCGGCCCCGATAAGTGTGTTATCCTTATACTGCTTACTGAATAAAAGTTGATGAGTTTCGATTCAAAAAAAATAAAATATTAGAGAAAAATATAATAATCAAAGGAGGGATGTGAAACCAAAATTTCTCTAAGAAACTAAAGAAAGAATCAAAAGAGAATCACTACAAGAACAAAGGGTTTTACCGACGAAAAAAAAAAAAACGGCCGACGAAACTTTTTTTTCGTCGGCTATATCGAAGAAAAGCCGACGAATATTTTTTTCGTCGGGAAAAAAAAAATTTCGTCGGCTATTCCAATAGAATGGCAGACGATTTTTTTTTTCGTCGCTAAAAATTAAAAATCGTCGGCTATTCTACGAGAATGGCCGACGATTTAAAGTTGTCGTCGGCTATACTCTGAATAGAATAGCCGACGAAAATTTTGTGAAAAATCGTCGGCTATTCTACGAGAATGGCCGACGATTTAAAGTTTTCGTCGGCTATACTCTTAAAATGAGTATGGCCGACGAAGTTGGTAATTTCGTCGGCTATAAGTCTTTATATTTTCAGATCTGGGCAGAAGCTGCTCATTTCAAAAAACACGGAAAAAAAACGGGAGAAAGAGTGAGAAATCTGTGGGTATTGTTGAAATCCGTCCTCTCTTACATTGTGGAGCTATATATAGGTACGTATATGTGTATATATGTTGATTTTGAGTTTTAGTGATTTTGATATAGTAAGTGATTTTTTGTTTTGTTGTTGTTTTAGTGTTAGAATGTATGTATATATGTTGATTTTGAGTTGTAGTTGAGTTGATTTTCAGTTAGAGTATAATTATGTGTTTTAATTTAATAATGTTATTTTAATTAGTGTTAAAAAATATATAAATATGTTAATTAATGGTTGTTGATAGTGTAATGAACTTAAATAATGGTTGTTAATTAATGGTATATATATATATGAGTTGATGTTGATAATAATATATATTGTAATATATATATGTGTTAATTAATTTATTATTAATTAAAGTTATACATATATATTATTATCAGGCTATATATGGATCGAGATAAGAGTTGGATTTCGCTTTCAAGGCATGATCGACAATACACTACAGGAGTTGTGGATTTTTTGCAGTTCGTCGAGGAAAATGCAAACGGGGATTACCATTATTGCCCGTGCAAGAAATGTAAGTGTCGCAGTGATATGTGTCGATTTCCGATTAGGACAGTATGGGAGCACCTAAAGAGTAATGGGTTTTGGCCGAAGTACACACATTGGATATATCACGGTGAGCCATCATTAGATGGATCGCATGATCATGGGCAGTATTTTGAGGCGGGCAGTAGTAGTACATCCAACGATCCAACAATGGCATTCGTCAACGACGTGTTTCCTTTTGAAAGCGGTGTACGTGGGGAACAATATATGCAGGACCCGGTGCAGCCATTCCCACAAGTTGTCAACACTGCTGCCTTTGACAAGTACAACAAACTGATTGCATTGCAACAGACCCCTGTGTCTTCAAGTTCTGAGAAGACAGTTCTTCAAAGTGTGATGGAGGTAATGAGGATTAAAGTCGAGACAAAAGGGAGCATCAGGCAAGTGGATGAATATCTACAGTACACTTCTTCGTTGTTGGAGGAGGGTCATCGTAATCCTACCAATCACCGTAAGGTTCGAAGTATCCTCAAAGATCTAGGGCTTTCCTACATTAAGATCCATGCATGCGCATTTGACTGCGTTCTCTTCTGGGGTAAAGATGCAGACGGGAATGACCTTGCTAGCCTTGACGCATGTCCGATATGTCAGTCTGACCGATATAAGTTGACGGGAGCAGGCAATAGGAAACCTGTGAAAGTGCTTCGGTATTTTCCGTTGAGAGATAGGCTTGAGCGGTTGTACATGTCAGCAACCACCGCAAAAGCTATGAGGTGGCACGGTGAGCGGGACGCGGGAGACGCATATATCATGACACACATCTCTGACGGAGCGGCTTGGAAGCATATAAACAATGAGTTTCCTCATTTTGCGTCAGATGTCAGAAACGTCAGGCTCGGGCTCTCAACCGACGGGTTCAACTCTTTCGGCACCATGAGTCTTTCATACAGTATATGGCCGGTGGTTTTGGTACCTTACAACCTTCCTCCGTGGATGTGCATGAAGAAGGAATATAATATGTTGACGTTGTTGATTCCGGGGACTGGTTACCCAGGGAAATGTCTCGATGTGTATATGAGACCATTGATGGAAGAGCTTAAGGTATTGTGGGACGTTGGTCATCCCACTTTTGACAAGTACAAGCAGGAGACGTTCCAGATGCATGCCATGGTTATTGGTACCATTAGTGATTTTCCTGCTTATGGGATGTTGTCGGGCAGCGTTGTCAGGGGATACAAGGCTTGTCCAGAGTGCCTCACCGATTATGGGAGCACCCCTCATTGCAACAAGATATGCCGAATGGGTCATCGTGTGTTCCTTCCTGCGGATCACCACTGGCGTTACGAGTCCGCCGCATTTGATGGAACCGAAGAACACGGCCGTGCTCCCAGAAGATGGACAGGAAGAGAAATTTTAGCAAGACTTAATGAGTACGATTTTGGGCCCCTCAGCAATCATCTCGATATTGTAGCGGAAATACCTGAAAGGCCTGAGGAGTACAAATTCTGGACACATAGGAGCATATTGTGGGAACTCCCTTACTGGTGTGAGTTGCTGATCCGTCACTTCCTAGACGTTATGCACATAGAAAAAAATGTTTCTGAAAGTGTGGTGGGCACAACGCTGAACTTGGAGGGGAAGACGAAAGACGGTCCTAAGGCTCGCACTGATATGCAAAACATGAATATCAGAAAACCACTATGGTTGAAACAAGGGAAGAGAAAAATGCCTCAAGCTCCTTACACCGTCAAGCCTGAGCATAAATCAGAAATTTTGCATTGGATAAGTCGGGCCAAGTATCCTTCAGGCTTTGCTGGAAATATAGCCAAGTGTGTCAACAGACAATGCAACAATCTGTACGGGTTGAAAAGTCATGACAATCATATCCTGCTACAACGTCTCTTCCCTGTTTTCATTCGACTGTTCCTTCCCCGTCACGTTGTGGAGCCGTTAGTAGCGTTGGCAAGATTTTTCCAGAAGGTATGCACACGGGAAGTGAGAAAATCTGACCTCCGGGAAATGCAACAAGACATCGTTCATATCATGTGTAAATTTGAGATGATATTTCCTCCAAATTTTTTCGACATCATGCCTCACCTCATGATCCATCTTCCTCGGCAGTTGTTGCTTACCGGTCCTGTGCACTTCACTTGGATGTATCCGATGGAAAGGTACGTATTTTACACCTTATGTTAATTTCCTCATCAATATATGTGATATAGTGTTAATGTATTATCATAACACTTTAAAAACTTGATTTATAGGCAACTTGGACAATACGGTGGTTTTGTCCAAAACAGATCCGCACCTGAAGGATGTATAGCTGAAGCATATATTGCACACGAGTGCGTCACCTACATGAAGCTGTATTTCGGAGCGTTACAGGAAAGCATACAGGAAGATGTACCGTCACAGTTCAATCTTTCCATACTATCCGACGATGTTGTACTCGGTGGAAACATGCCAGACTACAAGTTGAAAGATTATGAGGTAGCCATTGCACATTGGTGGGTACTAATCAACTGTCCAGAAGTTCAGTTTTGGAAGGACATACATCTACGCTGTGAAGGAGTAGCAGGTGATCGCGATTACCACAACCAGACATTCGCAGAGTATTTCGGCCGCTGGGTACGTACCTTTAACACTATTCTATACGTGTTCATATATTATTGTGTACATTTATTCATATTTATAGTTCATTCTGATGGTTGCAGATGGACCTTATTGAAAATGATAATCACCCAAATTGGTCGCACGAACTCAGACTTTTAGCGAGGAGGCCGGTCTATTCAAAAGTTTATGCGACGTGCAAGGTGAATGGTGTGTTATTTCGATGTGAAGACAGAGACCTCAGACTGAAAACACAAAATTCAGGGGTTATGGCACATGGTGGGGATGGTGGAGTTGACTATTACGGTGTTCTCCATTCAGTTGTGGAACTGCATTACGGGGAAGGCATGAAAGTGCACCTTTTCAAGTGTAGATGGTTTGACACACGGCCGCAGAGCATGAAAACCGATCAATACGGCATAACTTCTATGAACACTAGTACATCATGGTATGAGGACGACCCGTTCGTTTTAGCCACATGGGTGAAACAAGTGTTTTATCTTGATGATCTCACCAAGGGCGACCCGTGGAAAGTAGTCAACACTATCCACCATCGCAACATTTACCGGGCGTCTACACTTGGAGTGGCTGAAGAGAACGAGGAAGGGGGCACCGCGTATCAAGAGCCCAACTCAAACGGTATTCCTGACTCCTCTTTTATTCGCCTACACACGCCGGTGCGAATTCGCCGAGAAGAGCCACTGCTTGTTGATGTTGATCCAAATGAAGAAACTAACGAGGACTCTAGTGGTGAGGAAAGACATAGATTACCCCTATCGAGCAATTCAGAAACCGAAGAAGACTCATCCGATGATTCCGATTACAATCCGACGGATTAAGTAATTTAAATGATGTAATCCTTTCATTTGTAATCCACTCATTTCTAATGAACGGGCGTGGGGATGAGCCTCCCAGCTAGGCTGGGTTCCAAACCCCTTAAAAAAAAATTTGAAATATGTTGACTGTTGGGTTTCTGGTTTTTTATGTTCAATTTTGGTTATATGTGAACAGGACATCGGAATAGGGGAGGTGTAAAACCACTGATTTTTTTGGTTTTTTTTTTAGAAAAGCCGACGAAAAATGCATTATTTCGTCGGCTATTCTAATTTTGGCCGACGAAAATTCATTATTTCGTCGGCCATAAGTTTTTTAAAATATAAATATTTCATTTTTGACCTAAAACGACAAAAGAATAACCGACGAAATAATTCTAAATTTCGTCGGCTATACTTATAATGGCCGACGAAAATTCTAAATTTCGTCGGCCATAAGTTTTTAAAAATATAAATATTTTATTTTTGACCGAAAACGACAAAAGAATAGCCGACGAAATAACTCATTGTTCGTCGGCTATTCTTATAATGGCCGACGAAAATTCATTATTTCGTCGGCCATAAGTTTTTTAAAATATAAATATTTCATTTTTGACCGAAAACGACAAAAGAATAGCCGACGAGTACTAGGTTTGATTTCGTCGGCTATGATTAAAAAAAAAAGATCAGCTTCCATTTTCTATGACTAACGACAAACCATTGCTTCATCCTTCAAATGCAAATGTGTTGTGAAATAAGATATGACCGAAATATTGAAAAACGTCTACGGTTGAAAAATGAGACGATTCTGACAAAATCTGTGTGCCGAATGTTGCGGTTAGCTGGTTTTTACTTCCGTTTTCCTATGGGTAGCCTGACGGTCGGTAAATATTTTGAGGGGAATTTTTTGTACGATTAGTTGCGTCGCATCGATTTGAAACTATTCTCTGTTGAAGGTCAGGCCAAAAAACGTCATTTAGACGGCCCAATTTCCGTTTTACAGCGTTTAGAGGTTTGACTTTGCAGTTTGACCGTCCCGATCGAGCCTTTAACGTTGTCCGATAACCTTGGATTTTTTTTCATACATGTATTTCATCTTAACGGTGATATCTGACGGATGAAATAGATTTTCCAAACTTTTAGATTCAAAATCGTAATATATGCACTAATGTTCCTTAACTTGTTTACTAAGTGTTTAAGTGAATGTATAGTTTCAAATACCTACTATACGTAGACCCTTCAAATGCAAATGTGTCGTGAAATAAGATATGACCGAAATATTGAAATACGGCTACGGTTGAAAAATGGGAAGATTCCGACAAAATCTGTGTGCCGAATGTTGCGGGTTGCTGTTTTTTGGTCCCGTTTTCCTATGGGTAGCCTGACGGTCGGTAAATATTTTGGGGGAAATTTTTATACGATTAGATGCGTCGCATCGATCTGAAACTATTCTCTGTTGAAGGTCAGGCCAAAAAACGTCATTTAGATGGCCCAATTTCTGTTTTAAAGCGTTTAGAGGTTTGACTTTGCGGTTTGACCATCCCGATCGAGCCTTCAACGTTGTCAGATATAGTTGGATTTTTTTTCATACATGTATTTAATCTTAACGGTGATATCTGACGGTTGGAATAGATTTTCCAAACTTTGAGATTCAAAATCGGAATATATGCACTAATGTTCCTTAACTTGTTTACTAAGTGTTTAAGTGAATGTATAGTTTCAAATACCTACTATACGTAGACCCTTCAAATGCAAATGTGTCATGAAATAAGATATGACCGAAATATTGAAATACTGCTACGGTTGAAAAATGGGAAGATTCCGACAAAATCTGTGTGCCGAATGTTGCGGGTTGCTGTTTTTTACTCCCGTTTTCCTATGGGTAGCCTGACTGTCGGTAAATATTTTGGGGGAAATTTTTATACGATTAGATGCGTCGCATCGATCTGAAACTATTCTCTGTTGAAGGTCAGGCCAAAAAACGTCATTTAGACTGGCCAATTTCCGTTTTAAAGCGTTTAGAGGCTTGACTTTGTAGTTTGACCAAAAGTATAGCCGACGAAGTTATATTTCGTCGGCTAAAGTCTGGTGATCCGCGCATTTCCATTATCCACCGTTGGATGGGGGAGATCGGACGGATGCTGAGGGACGAAGACTATAGCCGACGATTTATGTAATTTCGTAGGCTATGCCACAGCATGGCCGACGAAAAATGAATTATGTAATTTCGTCGGCTATGCCATATCATGGCCGACGAAATCGCTTTATTTCGTCGCCTATACTATAGCATGGCCGACGAAATCGCTTTATTTCTTCGGCTATACTATCGGGTATAAGTAAAATGCAGCCGAACCCTAGCCTCCATTTGCCCCATTTTCCCTAAACAATCTTCCTCCTCGAATCCGGCCCTCCTTCATCCGCCGATCCTCCTCCCTATTCCGGCAGCCCGGCGCCTCCTCCTCCTCCTCCTTGGTTCGGCAGCCCGGCGACTCCTCCTCCTCCCTGTTCCGGCCGCCCCTCCTCCTCCCTGTTCCGGCCGCCTCCCCCTCCTCCTCCTCCTCCCCGATTCGGTACCCGGCCTCCCTTTTTTTTTTTTTGTTTGTTTGTTATTTAATTGTTAATAAATTAAATTATGGTTAATAAATTATATATAATTGTTAATTTAGATATAATTGTTAATTTAGGTATAATTTATGTATTTATATGTTAATTTGTGTATAATTTATGTATTTATGTTAATTTATGTATTTATGTTAATTTATGTATTTATATTAATTTAGATATAATTTATGTATTTATGTTAATTTAGTTATAATTTATGTATTTATGTTAATTTAGGTAGAATTTATGTATTTATGTTAATTTAGGTATAATTTATGTATTTATGTTAATTTAGTTATAATTTAGGTATTTATGTTAATGTATGTAATTTTTAGGTTTTTATGTTAATTTAGGTAATTTTTGTAAAATTTATTTTAATTGTATAATTTAGGTGTAATTGTATAATTTATATGTATAAATTGGTTATTATATGAATCGGTAAATATTAAAATATGTTAGTATTATTGGGTATTATATTAATTAGAATTTGTTATTTAATATAATATAATTTAATATTAATTAATGTATTAATGCGTCTGGCTTTAGATGGCCGATGCATTTAGGCAGTTCTTTGGAGGCCGTCGTTCTAGATCTAGAGGTTCTGGAAATGCCGCCGGTTCTGGAAATGCCGCCGGTTCCCCAGACTCCGAGAGGACGGCTAGCCAGCCTGAGAGGACCACCAGCCAGCCGCGGAGGAGTGTGGATGCAGCCCAGCCGCGGCGGAGTGTGAGTGCTCGGCACCAGACCCTTCTCCAGGCGGGGCGGCCGTCGAGCACTTCACTTCCGCATATCGGTCCCTCTGTGGCGCCGAGGTTTAGTCGGCAGCTGTTTCACGAGGAGATAGCTGCCGACGTTCCTCAGGTTCGTATTCCTGAGGTTCATCGGGAGCCGATGCCGAGTCCGACTCAGTCTGCTGGTGACTCGACTGAGGGGCCTACTCTCCCAAACCAGCTCTTCCTCCCCTACAACATTCCTGCGATACCCGAGGTCGACTATCAGGGTCGGCCCCAGTGGCCTGATATGCCTCAGTTCGTGAGTGCTGCGGAGGCATACCAGCAGCAGCCATGGGAGAGCCCTGACCTCCTGATTTCGGCGAGGAGAAAAGGAAAGTCGACGGCAACCGAATCATCGGGTTCAGGTAACATTCGATTTTATTAATTAAATGTTTTATTAAAATTAACGCACTAATATTTAATTTTATTAACCAATCGTCGTTTATGTGATAGGGACAGGCGCTAGCAGTTCAACCCAGAGGAATACCAGAGGTGTCATCAGTTTTGAGACGCTCAGGAGAACGGTTGAACGGAGCGGGAGGATCCAGATTGACGAAGCTCCTAATCAGGAGGTTGGGGCGAAAAAGAAACGCGACTACTCGGGTTGCGTGGGTGCACTCATTAGGGACAGAGTCCCTATGTTGTGGGCTCGGTGGGCTGATGTGCCCGAAGAAATCAAGATGGAGTTGAACAACGCCGCGTCGGTGAGTAAATAAAAAAATTTAATTTATTTATCGTAATATTTAAAAAATTTCGGTATTGTTATAATTATAAAACTAATAAAATATTATCTTTCAGACATACTTTGTGGTTGCGGAACACAAGCGGGGTTGGGCGGACTCCCAACAGAGCTCGAGGTACGTTGGGAATGTCTTATTTGATAATTTGAAATATTTTATGATATTAATCATATTTCTAATGCACTTTTGTTTTTTTCGTAGGTTCAAAGAGTGGAAGAACGAGCTCCGTTCCCACTATAACGAGTACGGCAACCGTGGTCATATGGGTACTCCCAGAGAGTTCATGTTCAGGGAGTACGAGTGGCGTTGGTTGAAGACCGTAGTCTTCGACAACCCGGCTATGATGGTAAATACTAAACTTCACTATAAATGTTTATTTTATTAAAATTTTAATTATTAGTTTAAATATTTTATAATTATTTCAGTTATATTTTTTTATGCATTTTTCTAATATTTTATTATTTGTTTGAAGGAACGGTCTCGGATAAACTCGGAGAACCGCCGCCGTAACACAATCCTCCATCACGGCGGTTCAAGGCCGTTTGCACAATATCAGGAGGAGGCGCTCAGAGATCATCCTGATTGCAACCCCTACGTGGAGACGTTCAAGATCGCTTATCCACAAGCGACAGAAGATCTCGTAAGTCGTTCATTATGATTTTAAAATTTAAATTATTAATTTTACTTAACTATCCATTTGTTAGAATATTAATTTTTTTTCCCCGTCCAATTAGGAGCGGGTGACCCAGGCCGAACAAGAGATGCTCGAGCAAATAGTTCGGGAGACACAACCGGACATCTCAGAGGCAGATATGGAAGAAGCCGTGCGCCGGGTCGACCGCACCAATATCCAAACGGCGGCGAGGATGTTCAATGCAGCCTTCCCACAGCAGTCCAACGAGTACTACTGCCGGGGTTTGGGAGGTTCTGGACAAGGGCTCCTGAAGACCACTAAGGGAGGTCAAAAGAAGGGAGGCGGGGAGACCCAACATATGAGGGGGGAAGTGCAGCGATTGGCCGCAGAATTGGCGACCTCGTCCCAGACAGTAGAGGAGCTGCGCCGCAGACAACAGCAGTACCAGCAGTATCAGTTGGATATGGTCAGTTGGAATGCTGAGTGCGCCAGAATTCGGCAATACAACTACGACGGCCAGCAACAGTGGGTTTATGAGATGTTCGCGGCACAACAAGAAGGCCGTCCACCCCCGCTCCCGTTTCAGCAGTTAGTGGAGCCTCCAATGCCTGAACCTCTCTAGTTCGGTCAGCAGGATGATGCGCCTGATGCTGTAGATGACATCCTAGACTTTAGTAGTTTAGGGGATAATTAGGGTTATATTTTATGTATATTGGAACGAATTTAATAAAAATGGTATTTAGACGTGTTTCTTGTTGGTGCAAATGCATGAATTGTTTTTGTGATTTGCAGCTTGCTTGGAATGGTAATTTAGAAAATAATTTAATTTTTTTTTCCCAAATGCAAGAATAGCCGACGATTTTTGCATTATTTCGTCGGCTATAACAAGTATAGCCGACGAATTTTACCAATTTTCGTCGGCTATAACTTGTATAGCCGACGAAAATTGCCTTATTTTGTCGGCTATATCTAATTAATACCTATTAAAATAGTAATATATTTCGAGGAAATAGCCGACGAAGTTTTATTAAATCGTCGGCTATAGTTAAAACACAATAGCCGACGAAATTTTATTAAATCGTCGGCTATAGTTAAAACACCATAGCCGACGAAATTTTATTAAATCGTCGGCTATAGTTAAAACACCATAGCCGACGAACTTTTATTAAATCGTCGGCTATAGTTAAAACACCATAGCCGACGAACTTTTATTAAATCGTCGGCCATACTTAATGGATTTCGTCGGCCATACTCAAAAATACCCGACGAAATTCGTCGGCTATTTCACCCACGTTTGCCCGACGAATTTTTGGTCTCGTCGGCCATACTTAACTATAGCCGACGAAATTTTCTTTTTCGTCGGCCATTGGTATTACCGACGGCGTATTACCGACGACTTATGGCCGACTAAATTTTCGTCGACAGAGGGTATAGCCGACGAAAAAATGGAATGGCCGACGAAAAAATTTTCGTCGGCTATTCGGCCGTATCTGGTAGTGAATACAAAAATAAAAACAAGTAGTTAGCACTGCCCATCAAATCAAAAATTGAGACGCACAGAAGATATTTTATATTGTCGATATATGTAGTTAATTATTTTACTTGCATTTTGTGAGTATGGATACTAAACTCAACATCTCACGTTTATATATGAAAATCTCCAATGATATTTCTTCGTGTACCACTTAGCCACTCGCTTGTATCTAGTGGTTTAGTGAAGGGTTGCAAGAAGAATCGCAACATAAAAGCTCATACAAAATCGCGAATTTAGCCTCATTATGACAGTATGTTTCAGTGAAATGACGTTATGTGGCGCTGTCATTAATTAAACTCTTGTGAATTAGTGGATTAGCATTCTATAATCGATAAATAGCATGACTAATTATTTAAGCACACCGAGATCATGTTAAGCTTAACTATCCTTAAACAAAGCTTAGTGACTTGTAAAAGTAGGTTCCAATCACTGAGTATTGATTCTTACAAGACTTGAGAGGAGATAGAAGGGAATCCAGGTGAGGTATATAAGCACAGACCGATCAACTCTTCAAACTTAGAGGCAGTTAAGTGCTTTGAGAAGCTTGTTCTCACAGAAAAACTTCTGCAACAACCTCGAAGCTAGTTCAAACTAGTGGGAGGTTGGCTGCACCAGCCACCAAGTCAAACCAGCTGCCATATACTCAGTAATTAGTTAGATTGTAAAAGGCAAGTAGCTAGCTAGCTGATAAATACAGTTTTTGTTGGATCTGTCGATTGAAATGGCTCGTGGAAAGGTTCAGATGAAGAAGATCGAGAACCCGGTGCACCGACAAGTTACCTTCTGCAAGCGCCGGGCAGGGCTCCTGAAGAAGGCCAAAGAGCTTTCTGTGCTGTGTGATGCAGATATCGGAGTTCTGATTTACTCCTCTCATGGAAAGCTCTTTGAGCTAGCTACCAAAGGGTACCTATCTATCTATCTATATATCTCCCAGTTATTATTAATATTTTTCAAAGCTAGAAGAACCATGCATTGATGTTTGTACGTGAACTTATTGGTTTGTTAAATGCTTATATAATATGCTAGAAACATGCAAGGGCTTATTGAAAGGTACATGAACATGAAGCCTGCTCTAGTACCTCAGGCTGAAACAGTCGAGGAAAACCAGACTCTGGTACTATATATCAATCTCTCCCAGTTCTTTCCCTACTTTTAGTTTCATTTTATTTAGATATTGCATATATATATGTTGCAAAGTACTGTCTATCAAGACTAAACAATTAATACTCGAACGAATGTTGATTAGTGAAAAGATAATATTGGTTATTCAATTAGAAAGCTAGTGCATGTAGCATCAGATGCTAGTTATATTATCAAGCATAATTGAAATTCCTTCTTGCAAGACTTAAGTCAGTGTCTTCATCGAAAAAAAAAAGACTGAAGTGTGTGTTTACTGCACGCTTATTCGCCAAACTGTTAAAAGGAAGAAAATTAGACATAGTCACCAATGATCTATCTAGATCAAAACATTTTGAATCAAGACATTGCGACACCTGTAACCATTTTCTCATTTACACAATTATAAACTTGATTATGAGAATCTCAAATGTATCTGTCAGATCACTAGCCTTTTTAGCTGCCTAGTGCATAGTTCTCAACCATCCATCATTCATTTAAAATAAACTTCAGTGCTCGTGTTGAGACTGTTAGCTCCACAGACCAATAGTTTCTTCAGTAGTAGGCAGTCAGGTTTGTCCACAGATCGATCATATAATTAAATAGTTGCTTTGGTAGCTAGCTAGTCGATGAATTGATATATAAGTTCAGGTTTATGTCTATATATGTAGTTGATGACTTGGTGTTAAGAATCACCACAGCAGGTAGCCAATGCCTTCAGATCATATCGCTTGCTAACATAACATATTAACAAAGTTTTAAACTTAGGGGGAAGACGTGTAACTTAGGGGGAAGACGTGTAGACGGCGTGGTGTCTCTAGTTTAGGTTCATTTCAGGTTTAGGGTTTAACTTGCATGCATGAGGACGTGCGTAACTACTTATATTTGCGTACGTAGCTCTCAAGTATTAAGCCACGAAGTTTCAACCTAGCTAATTAAACATTCACTCAAGTATGAAGAAACTTCTATATATATTCAATTTGTCAAACAAGAAAAAAGATGCATAAATCGTGACCTAAACTAAAACGTTGATCGAGAATAGTTGTAAACTACACACATATATATATAAGTCTTTGAAGATTTTTCATCTAACACCATAAACCAAGCATACGATCTAGTCCACTTTTTAAGAGTCTCAACCTAGCTAGTTATTGAATATTTGCTCAGAAATGAATAACCTATATAGTTTATGTATATATATGTAATGCTTATCGTATTGTGTTATTCTATGTCATATGTTGACAAACTGTAGATGCTTATAAATTCAAAATCTTATTGGTGTAGGATGCAAAGAAAGAGATTAACTTGCTGAAACAGGAGATTCAAATACTACAAAAAGGTCTCAGGTATAGTATAACTAACCAACCTCATTTATTTCTTTACGTACTTTCAGAATTTAGAATATAATGAATTCAAGTTTAATTGGAATTTTGGAAAATTTGATGAATCAAAAATTAAAGTTATATTTATGAAAACACAACTGCAGCTATATGTTTGGAGGAGGTGCCGGGACAATGTCTTTCGATGAACTACAAGTGCTTGAGAAACATCTCGAACTTTGGATTTACCATGTTCGCTCAGCGAAGGTACGTATCTGAATTGTATACATGAGTAATTCATCTACAAATAGTTGTAATTGATTATAAACTTAAATGGTTCATAAACAACAGATGGACATTTTGCTGCAAGAGATTCAATTGTTGAGGAATTCAGTAAGTTAGATAATTTTTTACTTCAGAAAATTCTTACATCCTTTAGTTGCCTTAAAGTGTTTTAATTTCTCACTAAAATTTCATTCATGTTCTGAAGGAAGGGATACTGACAGCAGCAAATAAGTATCTTCAAGACAAGGTAATAGAAAATCCGTATTCAGGTTTATAATATCACTTCTAAACATACTAGTAATATGTTTTTCCACTTGACTATAATCACCAAGTAATTTTTATCTTTGGCATGTAGATTGAAGAGAACAATGGAGTCACTAATCTTATGCCAATGGCTTCTGATAGCCCATATCCACTAACCATTCCAAATGATGACATAATTTCAATGTTAGGAAGCAACTTTGGTTTGATGAATTAGAATTGAATAGTATGTATTGATCTTATTGGGAGGTGAAAGTGCAGAAAATAAAAACATTATGAGCATTTGTAACAATAACAATCTAGCTATCTAGATTGCAAGTCAATACATTGGTGTATTTGTAATATTTGGTGCTACGTACTGAAGTTCATTGGTATTGTAATTTGATGATAGCCTTGTATCAATTGGTACAATATGAATGTGTTTGTTACAAAGTTGATTTCTTAGTCTGATGGGAATGAATATAGTTAGCGACTATGAGCTAGTCTGATCACACTCTGATGCATGGGAATATCTACTAGACTATATATCCACCATTCTACCTTCATTCTAATATAATTGGGGGGGGGGGGGGGCTAATATATGCTTTTGGGTCTCAAGTAATAAGCAATTGGCGGTTGCATTTTACACGGTCTGTCTGAGATTCCATAACTTAGTCAAGTTACATTAGGAAGTACGTGATCCTCTCTAATAATGCGATTAGTATGTTTACGTACGTAGAATAGAAACATTGGTTTTGTAATGCGATTAGTATGTTTACGTACGTAGAATAGAAACATTGGTTTTGTAATGCGATTAGTATGTTTACGTACGTAGAATAGAAACATTGGTTTTGTCCCTAAGGGCACGTTTGTTTCATGGGATTGGACTGGATTGGACTGTCTTCTTTAAGAAAATAAGACTTGTCCTATGTTTGGCACAGTCATGAACTATTTTTAATGGACTGTGCAAGCCCAAATCATCCTCCTCCGTGGTCTTACACAAAGACCCCAAAACTCATGGGTCACTCTAACACCATCCTTATAGAAGACAGCCGTTGCTCTCTCTAACACCCTCCCTCCCGCGTAGCTTCTTGCTGGCTGCTGCTCTTCTCACAAGGTACATACTCTCTCTCGCGTTAATCATGAAATCTCTCGTCTACAACCCTCTTTGGCTTCTTTTTAATATATATTGGATCTGAAAATCGACCAAGGATTGATTATCTATTGATGAATGTTTATGGGTTGTAGTTTTTTTGCGAATGGATTAAGGATTGGTGTATGTGTATGCTATGAATTGATCAATTTTATGGTTGGGTTTTTGTAAGGGATTAAAACGTGGTGGCTGAAAGGAGTCACCACCAGCTCAGTTGTGTAGCAGTGATTAGATTTGATCTAGAGCTTTCTGGGTTTTCAAAGTTCCTTGAAAGTTACTCTTTTGCCTTTTTCTTTCATCTCTATTTTCAATCTGCTGATTCATGTCTACTTAACCTTTCACTGAATCAAAAGGTTGTTGCTTTTTCAACGGAATGGAAAACGTGGTTTACTTTGTGTCTCTACCTTTCACTGAATCAAAAGGTTGTTGCTTTTTCACTCGTCAATCTGTATCATATTCATGTTTTCAGACCTCAAGTATTACATTCTACTTACACTCTTGTTTGTGCTTTTTTAGTTTTTGTGCTCTTTTAGTTTTATTTTATCAGTTCTTTTATTTAATCTTTAGGGGTTTGTTCTTCTTAAAATGTTTGTGGTCATTTTGTTTTGCCCTAATTGTTCATTGATTTGAATGTTTACTTGAAAACTAGATATGGATCGAAGACACATTATGTTGCTCTTATTGGTGGAATTGTGGCATCTAGAGACAATGTGTTCTTACACTATGCTTGTGCTGCTACTCTTGAATTTGAGAAGTAGACGTGTTGAAGCACATGTCCTGAATAATCGTTCATTTGTTAGACATGAAACTCGTTTGTTTTATTTAGACAGTATCATAGGCAATAGTGATACCGAATGTGTAAATGAATTAAAAATGGATAGAAGGACTTTCGGCCTATTGTGTGAACTGTTGCGCACTGATGGTAGGGTAAAGAGTGATGGTTCGGTGTCTGTGGAGGAGCAAGTATGTATGTTTTTACATATTCTTGCGCATCATGTGAAAAATCGTACTATTAGAGGTAGATTTTTCCGATCCGGAGAAACTATTAGTAGGTACTTCCATTCAGTACTACAAGGTGTTTTACGATTGCAAGGTAGTTTGTTGAGAGTACCCGATCCAGTACTTGCTGACTGCACGGATCGTAGATGGAAATGTTTTAAGGTTAGTTTATAGGACTCCTTTTTTATTATTATTATTAATTGTGTAAGGCTGCTTTCTTTCTACACAATTAATAAATTTTATGTACTTTTTTCTTTTAATAGAATTGTTTGGGGGCACTTGATGGAACTTACATTAAAGTACGTGTGCCTGCAAGTGACAAACCAAGATATCGAACAAGAACGGGTGAAGTTGCTACAAATGTATTAGTTGTTTGCTCTCGTGACTTGCAATTTATATTTGTTTTGCCGGGTTGGGAGGGATCGGCATCCTACTCTAGAGTTCTCCACGATGCAGTCACTAGGCCGAATGAATTAAGAGTACCCACTGGTAAGGCTATTAGCCAACAACGTTTAGATAAGATCATTACTGTTTATGTGCCTCCACACACACTAATAGGATTTTTTTATTTTTGGTTATTAGGTTATTATTACCTTGTAGATGGTGGTTACACAAATGGTGAGAGATTTCTTGCACCATATAGAGGAACAAGGTATCACTTATCGGAATGGGATGATGGAAATATGCCTAGGGATCATGTGGAATATTTTAACATGAAACATTTCAAGGCAAGAAATGTCATAGAACGTTGTTTTGGAATGCTGAAAGGAAGGTGAGGAATACTAAGGAGTCCATCATTTTATCCAATAAAGACACAATGCCGCATAGCTTGTTGTCTGTTACATAATTTGATTAGGAGAGAGATGATTGATCCTATGGAGAATGTAGTATTTCCATTAGATTCACAAAATGGGGAAGAAGTTGATGTAGTTGGTACAGTTGAATCTTCTGATCAATGGAGTGCTTGGAGGACTGACTTAGCTTTACAAATGTATACTGAGTGGAGGAGAAGAAGGCTTGCAAGGGATGCAAGAGCTGCAGCTGTTGTGGAACTAGTTGGAAAAGATGGAAGAGATGCAAGGGCTGCCAGGGATGCAAGAGCCGCAAGCGACGCAAGAGGCGAAACAAATAGAAGGACATAGATTGTAGTTTCTGCATTATTATCGAATTTGGTTTAGAAAATCTTTGTCTTGCTTTCAGTTTGGATTTGAATTTGTACTTCTTTTGGGTTTGTATTTGTTACAATATTTGGCTGGATTTGTATTTTGATTTTATCAAACTCTGATTGTATGTTGAACTTTCACTTTATGATAACTCTTACCTGATATACGTTGATACATGTTTGTATTTTGGAGGTTAATTGAAAATGAGAACATTGATTTTTTTTTTCTCTTAATCTTTTATTATGTTTGCTGATCTTGGACATGTGTTTGTTTTGAAAAATGTTGTGAACAAATGGTTGTGTTTGTGAACAGAATTGTTTCGCAGGGAAGCATATGTCTTCTGGGGTTTATTTACCCTTGAAATTTGACCAAAATTCACCAGAATCGTTTCTTGTTTCTCAAACATTTATATGATTTACTTTACCAGAAATAGCAGTCTGAGCTGGTTCTAAAACATATGTATCAATTCATATTGTTGGTTCATTGCTTCTAGATCTGCTGATCCGCATCAGTTTTATTGTTTCTGAATTTCTGATATAGAAGTTAATCTTTTTTTTTACCTCATTAATCTACTGTAAGCTACTGTAAGCTGTATGTGTTCATCATCATCTAACATGTAAGCTACTGTAAGCTATATGTTTGTGTATATGTGCTTTGAATCTTAAGGCACAGAGAATATAAAGTTACTGATATACTGTATTGTTGTGCTTTCTTATCAGGCTGTTAGGAAATGGAAGGGGGTGATGAAAACTCAGAACAAGGGAAAAGGCGTATTTGAACCCCTTTCGAAGAAGAAGTTTTATTGAATGTTCCTGATGGTATTGCTGCTGGTGGACAACGCTGTGACACTAGAAGTTTTAAACCCGGTACAATGCTGAAAATAGAGAATGCTTTGAGCCGTTTATGTCCTAACTCTAATTTGAAAGCAAATCCACATATTGGGTCAAAAATGAAGAAGCTGAAAAAAGATTATAGCATTATCTATGACATGTTGAACAAAAGTGAATTTGTATGGAATGTGACGAGTCGCCGAAGTGAGCATCAAGCAATAATAACCCTACAATTGTTAGTAGTATAGAATAAGTAGGGATCGTTCTAGCCGGAGATTAAGGGTACCTGAAATATGAGATTGTTAGATAAAAATATATACACATATATACAAAACGTCACAACTTGGGGAATTTTGGGTTCGGCAGCCATAGGGCTGCCCTATACTAGGTATGAAATGTAATACATCAAATTAAATCCTAAATTACTATATACAAGTTTGGTCGACATTCCTCCACAAAGCACTAACACAAAAGCAATCAAAACACATAACAAACAAGCAAACAGGACTCACAGCAAGATGTTAACATGTTCTAAACTCAACTTAACTCCAACCCAATTAGCTCCTAATCGGCAATACTAATTGATTAAGACTCCTCATGTATTTTAAGTGACTAATTGCCTAACCTTAAAATTATACTAGTCATCTTTGAATATTCTAATCGACGTAAACAAACATGACAAGTAATTAAGCACAAAGTCTTTTTCTTTAGTTGGAAACAAGTTAAATAAGCAAGGCGTCACCACTTCTTATTAACAAGCATGTTCACTTAAATTACTCTAGCCCTCGTGAAAACAACACAAATTAAAATAACCCTAAAGATTACTTAACCCATATTATTTTCGGCTAATGAGATCAATAATCTACGCATTGCACTTACATAGGCTACCAATCTTTAAGCACACGAATTTAAAGAACAAGTCAAGAAAATCCTAAAACCAAGTTAACATGCATTCTTGCCGATTAACCTATTAACTAATTCGTTACATATTTCCCTTACTTTTTAACATGCAATTTGTATTCTTACATCCAAAAACCACTTAAAGATAAAGAAAACAAATTGAACATACAAATCATAAAACAAAATTTCAATCCAATTCATACATAGACATACAACTTGAAACCAAGAATTCATGCTAACTTCATAGACAAAGTTTAACATAACTACAACAAAAATGACAAAGCCAAGAGAAGGGAGTGGATCACACATTAGAAACCTTGGAGAGCTTCGTCTTGTATGGATCCGACGAATGGTGGTGTCGGATGGGACTGCTGCTCGGCAGTGGTTGTGTCGGCAGCAAGAGAACCAAGGTTCGGCAAGAACTTTGGGTGTGGTGGAGGTGGTTTTGGCTAGGGTTTTTGTATAGGACTCTTGGGAAATTTAGGTAGAGCTTTGGCTAGATTTTTTTTTTGCTTTGGACTGTGACCCTTTTCTTCATGGTGCCAGCCTTTATTTATAGGAGAAAGGCTGTGAAGTTTGGGACTTTTTCCTTGTTCAAAACGGGATAGAAATCTTCAATAAATAAGGTTTCCCAATCCGAGTTGGAATAGGTTTTTCTCTCCTTATTGAACAAAGAAACTCTTGCTTGGCCGGCTTATGATTTCTTCTTGGACACGCATCGGAAGCATCTTGGACGTTCGCAAAGCTCTTTGGAATGATTTGGTACGCTCGCAGCCGCTTGAAGATATTACCGGAAATTCCTCTCTGCTCGCGAGTACAGACTTTGCTAGTATCGGGTACTGACGAGGCTTCTTGGTGGCGAGTCTGGTGCTGGCGAGTATAAGCTTCTGGCGGGCGAAGATGTTGGCGAACGAGGCTGATGGTGAATATAAGCTTCTGGCGAGCATAGTTGTTGGCGGCCGAGCAAGGACTTGGCGAGCGAGCTCTGGCGAGTATAGGCGAATTGAAGCTGATTTTCTTTCTTCTTCTCAGCAGATCTGACCTTTGCGTCTTTAATTTAGCATAACTTCCTCCTCGGGGCTCCAATTGATCAGTATTTTTGACACACAACCCGTTAGCAAGCCAATAATATGCATACCAAATTTCAGCAAATTTGGAAAATGATAAGTCACAAATCTATTCATCTCAAAATCACGAAAAGACATATTTTTCACTATTTTCCAGAATTCTTAAACTTAGTCATTTTTCGGATTCTAAAGCATATATTTCCAAAACTCTACAAAAAATGACACTAAACTATATTATGACTCTATCTTAGATAAATAAGGGTTAAACGAAGCATAAATGAGGGCGTAAACACATTAATATCGTCGCACATTGTGCTCCTATCAGAATGACATAAAGAAGTGTGTTGAAGTTGACAGCAATGAAGTATATGATATGTATGAGCAGGTAATTAATCTATCCCTTTACATATGAGCTGGTAGTTATTTTACAAGTGAGCTAGTATGGGAGTTGTATGGCTGATTTTTATTTTTCCCTTCTATCGTAGCACAACATTAAAGCAAAAGGTTGGAGAAACAAACCATATCCATTGTATGAGAGGCTAGCTAACATATTTGGGAATGATCGTGCTAATGGAAATGCGGCTGAGGTCCCAGCTGACATGGTGGAGGAGCATAGCGACAATGAAGAAGATATACAAGAGGAGAATGATACAAGCCCCATGTCAACAAGGGATAATGACAGCCGTCAATCTCAAGCTAGTCAAAAAAAAGGAAAAGAAGTGATGAAGATATGATCATTACTGCATTGGATAAGATGTTTGAAGAATCTGGAAAAAGGATGCAATTGGTGACTGAAGCCATAGTGAAAGGTAATGAAAATCGATCCGATATTGCTAAGGAACTTAAGAATATGAGACTTTCTGTTCTAGACCAAATTGAGGCATTGAAAATCATTTTGGAAAAACCCCAAAATATTTCTGTGTTAATGTCCTTAGATGATGAAATGAGAAAAGTGTATGTTGAAAATCTGCTCGTTGACATTGCTAGAGGTTCTGCCTAGCTTCCACCCTCTCCTTTGTTGCCTCATGCATATTGGACAAGCCCCTTTTGCTAGATAAACTCTCATTTTGTAATTGCTAATCAGCATTCAAGTTCTTATATAAACTTTATTAATTACCATGTGAAATGCTTATTGAGAGTTCATATCTCATTGTTGTATTAGTTGATGGACTTGTCAATGTGTAAAAACTATTTTTGGATTATGGTGGGTTTATTTATGACATTCTGCAGCTTCTGCAAATTGTAATTGCTCTAATCTTATTTTGTATCATGTTGAAGATCTCGTGAAAGATACAAATGGGTACCTTGACCCTCATTTTACTTGTTTTCTTGACTGGACGACATGCAAGGAAAAAAAAACCAAGCTGCAGAAATGTGGGAGTCCGTTGTGTCATATGTGGAGTCACATGCTTGTGATGACCAGTTTCAGAGGATTGTGGATCCTAACATACTTGAAGAGTTAGGAGGAGAAAATGAGCAAGCACAACAACAGCAGTTGCATGATTTCCTAACACTGGCATTGTTATGCACTCAAGACAAAGGTGAAGCAAGGCCAGATATGATTGATGTGGCCAAGGAACTTGCACGAATTGAGAAGTCTATAATTCCTTGTTAGCTACTTCATCCCGACATGTGATCTTCGACAATGTGAAAATATTATGGGTTTTGCTTAAAAACAAAAACAAAAACAAAAAACAAATATTTTGGGTCCAAAATTAATTTAGTCCAGTCCCAAGTAGAATCAAACATGAGATATCACTTGTTGTCATTATTTTACATTTTAGTCCCAAGTAGTACCAAACATGGGTTAGGTATTAGTTTAGAATAAGCCAAGCTAGAGGAGTCCAACTCTTATTTAAGAATTAGTCCCACCTATTACAGTCTCACCTATCACAGTCCCATGAAACAAACACCCCCTAAAGGTTGTAAAGGTTGGCCTCGAGTCAGTCTAGTGGTTCGAAGAGTAAGGTCGTTCGTCGGGGTTTCCCAATTGAAGAAAGCTAGAGAGAGAGAGAGAGAGAGAGAGAGAGAGAGAGTCACGTTTCACACCATTAACTCTCATTCTCAACTGATCCAAATGAAATGCTGGGACACTGAAAGAGAAAACAGTGAAACCAAACTAGAGGGAAAGACGTAGAATGCCCTAAGACAAAAATTCTATGTCCAACATATCCCTCTACTAAATTGCTACGTAAAAATCTTAAACTTTAGGTTTTAAATTTTCGTTTCCACATTTTTATAAGGAGTTTGGACTGAAATGAGCAATAACATTTTGTACAAAAAGTAAGAAAACAAATTTACTTATGAATTTACCTGATTCGGTAGCACCCACCCTCATGTGATCATCTCGTCAAAAGAAATCAGGTACATATAGGATGGCGAAGACAACCTTAGAAGTGATAACATAGTTCAAATTAATATATGTTGTAAGAATTTATGTAATTCCACACACGTTTTGCTTAGTCGAACTTTTTCTCTTAATCTATATTATAATATTTTTAAAAGAACATGTCTTTTTAGTCAAAAAATATGTGAAAATATTTTTTAACCCTCTCACTATAGATTATATTAATATAAATTTTAATAAACACAAGACAAAACAGTAATTAGTAAAATAATATAAAAAATTATGATTAATTTCCTCATGAAATCTCTCAATAACAGTATAACTTCTCACTCCCATGATTTTCTCGAGCACCCACGTTTTTCTCCAACACCCACGTTTTCTCTAATTTTATTGTATTTTTTTATATTAATTCCACACATAGTGTGTGTGTGTGTGTGTTTTGTTTCTAGTAATAATAGTATTACTAAATCAAATTTAATATTTAAATGGGGATTGCTGATTTAAATGAGTAGAGGAAACTAAACAAAATCGGCAAATTAACAATTAACAACAAATAATAGGTGCATATGCACCTAAGTTTGCTCTTAAAAGAGATAGATAGATTCGTAGAGATAATGAGTGTATAAAACAACACAATAAACCCTGTTAATTGCAAAGCTTCCCTTCTAACAAAGTTCATATACATATATATATATATATATATAAACTGATTCTCTCTCTCGTCTCCTCTCTCTTTTTTCTCTCTCTACTTCTTGCAAAATCAAATTCAACCAAACTTTCATGGCCGACGTCGGTGAGCCTCCGACACCGGATGTCGTCACAATCATAGATCTTCTCTGTACTGAAGACATCACAGAGATGGTGAATCACATTTCGATCACAGTGCGAACCAAACCAAGCGATCCTGAGGCGATCCGAAGCAAGGGACTCATCTACTACTGCATTTCACACCAACCGAACACCACCGCTCTACAGCTCTCCACCATCGATGCTGCTTGCGCCGATCGTGAAGTCGTCGACAACGCTCTCTCATTCCTCAGCGAGATCTTAACCAAAGGCAGTTGCCAAATAAGTCTGGCGATCCTCAAGGGGCTCAAGGCGCCACTCCTAGCTTGTTTCCACGCAGCTGGTCCTCCTTTTCATCCGGCCTTGAGTCCGATCCTCAACCACGTCATTGTTAGAAGCTTCGACGTATTCGGTGTTGCATGGCCGAAGTTTTTTTATGCTGTTACAGGCTTGCTCGGTGATGAAAATCGGAGTCTTGAGGCTCGAGAGCTCCCAATTACTGTCCTGAGTCTTTTGCCAGATAAAGTTTGTCAGCACTTGGACTTGGTTGACTTTGGTCCGTTTTGGTCAACCATTTGGAAAATTATGCAAACGACTACGGCCAGTTCTAATTATCTAGCCTCGGCGTTCGGGGCGTGTAGGAATGTTCTGAGAATCACGGCGGCCTTGATGAGCGACCATCGGCTTAACGAGGTGGTGGACTACATGTTGATCGCCTTAACTAAAAGGTTTAATGGCGGTCAACACGTTTGACGTGTATTGATTTTGTGCAACTCATGGCGAGTGAAGCCTACGCGCCCAGGATTTTCTCCGGCCTTCGATTGGAATCCGTGGCCGGAAAGATGGTGGCACTTTCTCAGGACGGTGGCGCGGCGGAAGGGGTGAAGCGCGAGGCCATTAAAGTGCTGGTGAAGCTTGCGGAGGTTGTAGTGACACTACGCCATGCATGAAGTGAAGCGACGGACAAAAATAGTCGCTTAAGAGAGAAAGGCAGTCGCTTAAGCCTTATGCGACGAACAATACGTCGCATTAGTGTGATCGCTTAAATAGCGTCACTTAAGTACTTAAACGACGAGTATTCTAAACCTCATTGCTTTAGTGGTATCTTAAGCGAAGACTTTAAATCTCTGTCACTTAAAGGCATAACACTTGAGCGACTAACAAACATCGTCGCTTCAAACTGGAGCGACTAACAAAAGTCGTCGCATTAGAGCACTTAAGCAACGCATTTTGCTAAATCTGTCGATTTAGAAGACTTAAGCGACGTATATTTGCTAAATCCGTCACTTTAGAAGACTTAAGCGACGTATATTTGTTAAATCTGTCGCTTTAGAACACTTAAGCGACGCAATTACTAGTCCGTCGCATCAAAACCTACTGATTTTCTTGTAGTTGTTGTTTTTTTTTTTATATATATATATAAATATTTTACAATAAAATTGAATTTTAATTACCAAATCAGTAATAGATGAATAAAAACGGTAGGGTTTAAGGTTTACCAATCGATCATGTATGAAATTAGGGTTTACAAATTACAGTTTAGATAAAACACTTAACGGAATGATCAATTATCGCCAGAGAGTTCTTCCTCATAATCAACATAATCATCCTCGACATCTTCCTCATTTTCGCCTTCATCTTCTTCGTCATCGTCGCCTTCATCATCGTCAAACTCATCTTCATCGTCATCTTGATCATCCTCGTCATGTTCATCATCCTCGTCCTCTTCATCATTGTAACAGTTAAATTAACGTGTGAAGTTCATTTTTTGGCATACTTTTCGATCATATTTTCACATATCCACCGTTCAAATGTTTGAACTCAATGTATAGATCATTCTTGTAAAATTTCATCTAATTTGGTTACCATTAAGGTAACGAATATATTAAAACAATGAATAAATCGAATCTGTTCAACCTCAACTGTTCATGTAAATCACTATAACGAAACGTCAAACGATTATTAAGTTAGATGAAATTTTGCAGAAATGATCTATACATTAGCTAGGTTCTAATATTTGAACAATGAAGATGTGAAAATATGACAAAAAAATAAGTCAAAAAAGAAACTTCACACGTTAATTTTCGCTCTGAATAGGAATTGAAAGTATATATATATTGTTTTTGTCTGAATCCGTAAACTCACAGAGACCGGTGAACCTTGGTGTTATTCATTCATGCAAATCCTGCTAACTAAGGGAATACCGGGCTGGCCGGTCTATTCCGCTCCGATGCTTAAGTCAGTATAGTTGGGATAAACTGATAACTTAAGCGGGAATGAGTAGTTGAAGTATTGATTACCTATTAATGAGAGTAGTTGGGACTCATATATAGGATGTCGGGTATGAGGACTGGCCTCACCCTTCGATGTGGGACTTGCCCCCTTCTGCACATATTGCTGGGCTGTTTCGGCCCCTGTTTGGGGAGCTGCCATCCCTGGTTCCCGGGCCCCGATCACAAGTAAGACATACCCGAGCGCGAAACCAGGTGTCCATGCTTTGCTCCCGGGCCCTGGGCCGGGTTTAGGAGTCCTGAGTGCGGGTCTGGGGGCTTGGGTAACCTCTCTATAGCTACTGTCAACATATATATATACTAGCTTTATTGCACATGCTCTGCATGTGCAAGTGTTTTGTTTTTTTTTGTTTTTTTTGTTTTGTTTTTTTTTTTTCTGAAAAGAAAACGGTGTTAGGAGAGATAGTGGGAGAGATGGAGAGAAAATAGGGGATTGTGGATTTCTTTTCATTTTATTTAAAAAAATTATTTTGTAAATGTCGTTATTGTCTTTGTGATTTAATTCATTCTCAAATTTTTTTAATTTTTCAGGACTTTTTTGTAAAAAAATTCTGTTTTGGCTAACAAAGCCTCTTCTGTTAATAATTTCATCGATTACTCGTCTATAAAAAAATGAGTCAGTTCGGCTAATCTTCTTATACCCTTAGTTAAGGAGATTGTATAAAAAATATCTATGTAACCACGATTATATGACCAATCATATATCACATTTATTATATGATTGGTCATATAATCATATATATATATATATATATATTAACTGGGGGAATGACTTCAAAATCTCCAGCTGTAGGAGTGGGTGAAGTACTGTCTTGTGTATTTTCATGGTCTGTATAAATTGGGTAACTAACTTGAGATGAAGTATTAATACTTTTAATTCTTAAATTTTTTAACTCTTCTTCTAATTCTTTGATCTTAATTTTTTGTATTTCTTTTTCGAGTTCAAGGTCTCTTCTTGAGACAGAAAACTCAGCTGTTGTAAAACCAGCAAAAAAGTGTCTGGCAGTGGCAAAGGAATGCCTAGAAGATTGACCTAAGTCTTGAATTCTGGGTGAATTGTTAAATCTATTATTATGAAAATTTATTCTTACTGTTCCATCATTATATTGTTGTACACAATTTAAATCTGATATGCTATGTTGTATATGTGTTGGTTGATTTTCATTAGTTAAAGACCATTCTGTGGGAAGATGAACATCAGACCATTTGATAGTTTGGGGAACTCTTATATTAGCATTATTTTGATTACTTTGAATTAAGAGTGTTTGGTTTTTTGGGCTTTTACTGATAGCTTGAAAATTCATATTTGTGCCAGTAACTTTGTAATGAATTCGGTAGATTAAAACCAGAGGCTGTGTTCCTTCTAAAACATTATATCCAGAAGTTTTAATATTAAATGTTAAAGTTTTTAATATATGTGGATCATTAAGGCTTATTGTGAAATCAGGATAACAATTAAAATGTATTGGTCCATTAAAAAGGCTTGATTCGATAATACCAAGGGTACTATCATTAAAATCTGTAAATCTTGCGTCTCGAAGACAAAGAAGAACATAAGCATTAAAACCGTTTCTTGTTAATGGTTTAACTCCGATTTGAACTAATCCAATGTGAAGGAAATTATGACCATCTTTTTTATGTTTTTTAATAGCTTCAAAATTAAATAATTGACATGTTTCATGTGGTTTACTAAGAGTATAGACTTGTTCAACTGTTTTAATATGGTGTTCACTTTTGAAGGAAGATAGAGACCATTTTTTCCTTGTAAATTTCATTAATTGGAACTCTGAGAATATTCCAATCATTAATATCAATATGATCATTTGAATGGTATTCAACACAGAGCTTTTGGTATTTCACTGAACCCCAGATGGTCGGCTTATATATGAATAGTATATAAACCAAAATTTTGGTATGTACATACCAAAAGCATGTAAGCTTTTGAATGGTATTTCAAGAATCTGTAGAAGTATGGTTGTTGTGTATTACTGTAATTTGGCTTGACTCATGTTTTATTTGTTTTATCATTTGTTCAATCTTTTGGGTTGTTGAAGTATGTTTGGATTTATTAAGATTACTGAAATGGATTAATGGTTTTTCAGATTTAATTTTTGAGAGTATATCAACTTTTGAATAAATAGTATCGATTTTAGTTTCTATTTTGTCGAGTTGACTTCCAATAGTTAATTATTAGACTTTGATTAGAGTAATTATTTTGTTCAATAATTTTTTTATGATCTGGATCATGTTTTTCATCTGGAATTTTGAAAGGTGAAGCCATTATGTGTGTTTGTAGGTGGTCAATTACTATACTTTCAATAGGAGGATGTGTGGAAGTAATAGTAGATTGAGTAGTTTTCCATTTAGATTTTGTTAATCTTTGAAGGTTTTTATTTATTAAATCAATAAAATCAAGAAAAAATATTTCTTCTTGGTTTTTAATCATGTAATTTTTCCAATTTTGAAATAATTGTTTTCTTTGTTCTGTTAATGGGTATTGTAGGTGATAAAGATTTCTGCG
Organism: Potentilla sterilis; assembly: GCA_963682095.1. Classification (NCBI taxonomy): domain Eukaryota; kingdom Viridiplantae; phylum Streptophyta; class Magnoliopsida; order Rosales; family Rosaceae; genus Potentilla; species Potentilla sterilis. Next base: position 8,185,407 of record OY821760.1, on the reverse strand, counting down.
ATGAATATTTTCTTCAGCGGTGAGATGTTGATCTAATTTGGTATAGTTAATTGTAAAAAATTTTGTAAGAGTATTTAATTGGGGATTAACTGGGGGAATGACTTCAAAATCTCCAGCTATAGGAGTGGGTGAAGTACTGCATTGTGTATTTTCATGGTCTGTATAAATTGGGTAACTAACTTGAGATGAAGTATTAATATTTTTAATTCTTAAATTTTTTAACTCTTCTTCTAATTCTTTGATCTTAATTTTTTGTATTTCTTTTTCGAGTTCAAGGTCTCTTCTTGAGACAGAAGACTCAGCTGCTGTAGAACCAGCAAAAGAGTGTCTGGCAGTGGCAAAGGAATGCCTAGAAGATTGACCTAAGTCTTGAATTCTAGGTGAATTGTTAAATCTATTATTATGGAAATTTATTCTTACTGTTCCATCATTATATTGTTGTACACAATTTAAATCTGATATGCTATGTTGTATATGTGTTGGTTGATTTTTGTTAGTTAAAGACCATTCTGTGGGAAGATGAACATCAGACCATTTGATAGTTTGGGGAACTTTTATATTAGCATTATTTTGATTACTTTGAATTAAGAGTGTTTGGTTTTTTGGGCTTTTACTGATAGCTTGAAAATTCATATTTGTGCCAGTAACTTTGTAATGAATTCGGTAGATTAAAGCCAGAGGCTGTGTTCCTTCTAAAACATTATATCCAGAAGTTAAGTGTTACGTTTTAGTAAAACCTTCATTGAACCCCATATGGTCGGTTTATCCCCCTAAGTGTGGTCTCTGAAGTATCTATTGTTTGAAGGGATTCCTAGGCAGAGTAGAGTTTTTACATGGCTTTTAATTTGCTTGACCAAATCTGTATGAATAGATGACCATGGAAGGGGATTTTTCTGAAGTCTATCAAATAAGGGTTTGCATTTTTGTGTAAGATTTTGGTAGAAATCTGCAATATAATTTAATGATCCTAAGAATCTTTGGAGTTGATTTTTATCGAAGATAACGTCAGGAAATTTGTCTGCAAATTGAATAGTTCTGTGAATAGGGGTAACTTGTAGTTGATGAATGTTGAATCCAAGGAATCTGATTTTTGTTTGAAATAATTTGATCTTTGAAGCTGAGATGACTAGACCATTTTTCTTTATTATATGAAAGAATTGGTTTAAATGTTTCCAATGTTGATCAATTGATTGTGAGAAGCTGAGTACATCATCTATGTAGACAATTGAGAAGTGACTGTAAGGGTTGAAAATGTCATTTATAATGTTTTGGAATTCACTTGGGGCAGTTTTTAGCCCGAATGACATGACATTCCATTCATAATGTCCAAATGGGGTAACAAATGCAGTTTTGTATTTATCTTTTTCGTTTATTTGGATTTGCCAGAATCCAGATTTCATTTCAAATTTAGAAAATATAACTGAATTGTTGAGTCGGCTAATAAGATCTTTCTTATTAGGAATAGGGTATCGAATCCATTCGAGGACTGTATTGAGCTGTTTATAATTGATAACTAGTCTAGGCGTTCCTCTTTCTAGTTCAGCATTTTTCTGAACATAGAATGCAGCACAAGACCAAGGGGATTTACTGTGGCGAATTATTCTTTTTTGGAGTAAATCTGTGATTTCTTTTTTACAAATTTCCATTAGGTCATGATTCATTTGTATAGGTCGTGCTTTGGTAGGGATATTCTTCTCATTGAGTTCTTTTATATAAGGTGTGTGACTATGTGTTGTTTTCGGTGCCAAAAGGCATTTGGAATATCTGAACATAATTCGTTAATGATTTTTTCTTCAAAATTTTTAATTTTTTGTTGGAGTGAAGAATCTTGTAATTGTTGGTCAATTCGTTTGAAATTGATTTCTTCTTTTAGGAATGTTATTTCGTTTTGTTTAGATTGAATAAGATTAATAGATTTAGAGATTGAATTTTCTTGGAAAGCTTTTAATGCATGAATTTCTGGTTTAGATAAAAAGAGAAATTTTACTGGTTGATTAAGTGGGTATGTAGTAATACCGTTGTATTCTTCTGTGAATGGATATAGAAGGGTAATAAAAGGGAGTCCAAGGATTACTTTATCGGTTAAGTTTTTTACTAAGACAAATGTAGTTTTGAAACAGACATTGTTTTGACAAACGTGCGCATTTGGTATTTCATATTTAATATCCATCTTGGTTCCATTAGCAGATTTAAGTGATTCTTTTGTTTTTTCAAAGTACTTAGAAGGAATTAATCCTTCTTGTATGCAATTGAGATCCGCACCAGAGTCAACCAGTGCAGTTGTTGTAAATTGAAAATCTTTAATTTTAATCTGCACTTTAGTGTACCATTTTTGTAGATTAATATGTTGAATTGAATTAATGGTAGCATGTTCAGATGTTTCTTCATCATGTGGTATGTGTAAGTCAGGAGGAGTAAGGTTTTTAGGATCTTGTTGAATTTGAAGAAATTGGGTATCAATTTTTACCAAATGTAGGTCATTTTTAATTTCTTTATTTTCTAGAGAAATTTCTAAATATTGATTTTGCAGGGATTGTATTTGTATTTTAATAAGTTTAATCTCATGTTGTAGATCTTGAATAGTAACTTCTTGTTTTTTATTTTTAAATTTTTCAAAAGTAGTTGTGAGAGATATTTTTGAGTGTGGAATATTTACTTGGTGTTCTTGTGTTACTAATTTTTTCAATTTTTTAAGATATTCTATTTTAAGTTCAGGGTTGTCTATTTTTCCTATTAAATTAATTAATAATTCTTCTTGTTCTTCTTGTTTGGAAAGAACATTAATTGTTTTACAACATGTGTCTTTACAACCTAATGAAATATTGGGCGATGAGGACATGGAGTCAAAGTTAAAGGAAAATGTTTCGTCTGAGTCGTCTGGGATTGATTCTTCTTCATTTTCTGAATCTGTGTTTCTTATTTCTAGTATTTGGATAAGTTTATCACGTTCTTCTTAACTGATTTTGAGTTGTTTTATAGTGTTTTTTATAGGACAATTATTGGCAAAATGACTAGGCTTGTTGCATTTATAACATTTAGTTTTATCAGAAGGCTTTCTCTTTTGTTTGTTATATGAAGGATTTGGTTTAGATTTGTGAAATTTTTTTTTGGAATAGAATTTATTATGAGTAAAATTATTGTTTTTATAATATTTGTTACGGGAAAATCTTCTTTTACTAGGAAAATAATTTGGTTCGTGTTTTTGTTTCTTTCTTCTAGAAGGGGGAAGAGGGGGTAGACCATATTGTTCGCAGAAATTTCCTAATTCGTATTTAGCTGTTTTCTTATTATTTTTTAGCTTGAGTACTTAACTTCATGTCGATACACATCTTTAATCCTTCTCTTTGAATAATTGTAATTATATTTCCATATGTGAGAGAATCGTAATCGATATGACCGTTTTCACTACTTAATACTTGTCGTATTTTGTGTGCGAATAATTTTGGTAATCCATTAATAAATTTTTCTTTCCAAAAGGGTTGATTACTATCATCCCTAAGCATGACTCTGGAGATGAAAACATTTTTATACCAATTAAAATCACTTAAGGTTGGACATCTTAGGTTACTGAGTTGATCATGTATTCTGGAAATTATGTGGCTAGGTGTTCCCATAAAATGTTGAATAATTGTAAAGAGTAGTGTATTAACTCCATCTGGAATTCCCATTCCAATACTTTCATCAAAGATGGGATTACCATCTTCGTCTTTTTGGACTGCATGTTTAATTTGATCTCTAGATGTGGATGTAAGGTGTTTTTCCCACCAGGAATGGAGCATTCCAGTGAAACCAGTTGATAAAATGTCAACAATTTCAGGTTGAGAGAAATATGATTTGTGATGTAACTATTAGCGGCCATTGACATATGGTGTAATTTGTTTAATATTTCTTGTTCTGATAGATTATCAATATTCTATTCGTAAGTTTTTTCAGAGGAACCTGAAAATTGAATATTGGGTATGTTACTGGGTTGGATATCTAATTGTAATGGTTTTTCTGTCCAAGATTTAAAGTTTCTTTTCTTTGGGTAATTTATACTATTAATTTGAAGATTTGAAAAGGTTTGGTTGATTTTTGAAATGGTAGTAAAATCACTATCTGAAGAATCTGTAGAAGTATGGTTGTTGTGTATTACTGTAATTTGGCTTGACTCAGGTTTTATTTGTTTTATCATTTGTTCAATCTTTTGGGTTGTTGAAGTATGTTTGGATTTATTAAGATTACTGAAATGGATTAATGGTTTTTCAGATTGAATTTTTGGGAGTATATCAACTTTTGAATAAATAGTATCGATTTTAGTTTCTATTTTGTCGAGTTGACTCCCAATAGTTATTAGATTTTGATTAGAGTAATTATTTTGTTCAATAATTTTTTTATGATCTGGATCATGTTTTTCATCTGGAATTTTGAAAGGTGAAGCCATTATGTGTGTTTGTAGGTGGTCAATTACTATACTTTCAATAGGAGGATGTGTGGAAGTAATAATACATTGAGTAGTTTTCCATTTAGATTTTGTTAATGTTTGAAGGTTTTTATTTATTAAATCAATAAAATCAAGAAAAAAACATTTCTTCTTGGTTTTTAATCATGTAATTTTTTCAATCTTGAAATAATTGTTTTCTTTGTTCTGTTGATGGGTATTGTAGGCGATAAAGATTTATGCGATGAATATTTTCTTCAGCGGTGAGATGTTGATCTAATTTGGTATAGTTAATTGTAAATTTTTTTGTAAGAGTATTTAATTTGGGATTAACTGGGGCAATGACTTCAAAATCTCCAGTTGTAGGAGTGGGTGAAGTACTGCCTTGTGTATTTTCATGGTCTGTATAAATTGGGTAACTAACTTGAGATGAAGTATTAATATTTTTAATTCTTAAATTTTTTAACTCTTAAATTTTTTAACTCTTCTTCTAATTCTTTGATCTTAATTTTTTGTATTTCTTTTTCGAGTTCAAGGTCTCTCTTGAGACAGAAGACTCAGCTGCTGTAGAACCAGCAAAAGAGTGTCTGACAGTGGCAAAGGAATGCCTAGAAGATTGACTTAAGTCTTGAATTCTGGGTGAATTGTTAAATCTATTATTATGGAAATTATATATATATATATATATATATATATATATATATATATATATTTCACCTTTTCCGTTAGGACCCGTAGAGGCCTAGACAAAGTTACTGTAAAACTCTAAATCGCTCTACCTCTCTCTGTTCCTTCTCATTCAAATTTCGACTCAGCCCCAAATACAGAGACGATGTCGACCTAAGAAATTGAAGCTCGAGAGTACGTTTTCGCCTCAATTTCTCGATTCCCAATCTTTTACTCTTCACAGATTTCAATTGCCCTCTTCAATTGGTAATATTGCTGGGCTGTTTCGGCCCCTGTTTGGGGAGCTGCCATCCCCGGTTCCCTATCATAAGCAAGACATGCCCGAGTGCGGGACCAGGTATCCATGCTTTGCTCTCGGGCCCTGGGCTGGGTCCAGGAGTCCTGGTTGCTGGTTTGGGGGCCTGGGTAGCCTCTCTATGGCTACTGTCAACAAGTCCCCCAAGTTTCCTGTCAAGTGCCATTTTGAATGGGGACTTAAATCTGTCTTGCTATACAGGCCCGCAGACCCACAGGGATACGAACCCAACGGTGCCCTAGCCCCTCAAGTCCGCGTTTATGATTGGGATTGGCCGGGCGTTCGAATAAACCTGTCATGATGATGCATAATGTGATGAGTGCATGGTTATGATGTTCATGGTGACAGTTGCATATAGGTATAAGATGTAGTGTATGAGATGATGATAATGTGGCGTTGAAATCCGCCGTGCCATGCTATGTCCTGGGAAATCCGGATGAATTTAGCGCACGGGTGGAACGAGTCTCCCAAATTAGAATGGTAGTCGGAAAGGTCAGCGGGTGCCTTAAATTAAGTTGTCTTGATGTTGTAACTCGGTACCAGCAGAAAACATGTCCGGTGTTAGAGGAGTTCCTGGTGGGGTGTCGTGGGACCAGAGTAAGCATTGGGCGCCGTCCCCACGTTTGACTTGTTGATTTACTACTTGTATTTATTCCTGAACACTTCAACTGAAGGATGACATTTTTTTTTGTATCTAAAAAAATTAGATAAGACAGTTATTGTAAAGAGATTGTGGGAGAGAAAGATGGAATGTAGAGATAATTGTTTTAAATATTTTTATGAAAATTTATTTTATAATTGTTATATTTAACCTTGTGATTAAATTGTTTTTTAAAAAAATTTAATATTTAAGGGTTAAAACTATAAAAAAAATTCAGTTACGGTGAGCAAGACCTATCCTCATCATAATGAAGAGTATATATATATATATATATTTTTTTTTTTTTACCTTTTCCGTTAGGACCCGTAAAGGCCTAGACAAAGTTATTGTAAAACCCTAAATCGCTCTACCTCTCTCTGTTCCTTCTCATTCAAATTTCGACTCAGCCCCAAATACAGAGGCGATGTCGACCTTAGAAATCGAAGCTCGAGAGTACGTTTTCGCCTCAATTTCTCGATTCCCTATCTTTTACTCTTCACAGATTTCAATTGCCCTCTTCAATTGGTAATTTTGTTTTTGTGTATTTTCAGTGTGATAAAGATTGTGCTTCAATTTTGCAAAGAGAATTCGCTGCACCAAACGTTTCAGACGTTACAGAGCGAGTGCCAGGTTTCGCTGAACACTGTTGATAGTGTCGAGACTTTTGTAGCTGATGTAAATAGTGGAAGGTGGGACGCGGTTTTGCCTCAAGTTGCTCAGCTTAAGCTGCCCAGGAACAAATTGGAGGACTTGTATGAGCAGGTTCGTATAATTGTGATTCCAATGTCAGTTCTTTCAGTTTTGGATGTAGTGAAAGTATTCGTTCTGGTATTAGCTCATTGATGTTGCAAGTTTTGCTTAAATTATGGTGCTCATTGCTGTTGTGTTATGCGATTTAGTTTGCGGGGTGAAGTGTGTAGTGTTGTGGATAGCAAAACCGAAACTTAATACAGGATATAAGCAAGTATTCACTTTTGAGGGAATGCTTGGTGATTAGGAATGAAGTGAGGGACATAGCGTATGCAAAGATACACTCTTGGAAACTTTAAGTAGAAAAGCAAAGTAGATTTGCTGATCCGAGAAAGTTTTTTAAGTGTTTCTTGAACTCGAGGCATATAAGGTGAGGAATGTAGGAGCCTAGCCAGATTTCTACCACAGGACACTCTGCACAAGAGAATCTATCAGAGGCAGATTAGATGAGTAACAGATTCAAAGATTGGAGATACAACTAAAAAGACTCAATTGGGAGGTAGATCTTACCTGGGCAGGAGGAGGATTCCATTTTTATCTACTTTTTATGTGGAAGGTGAAATGAGAGGATGATAAATTGTGCTCTGGTCTAGTGTTTTGTATAGTGCTAAGGAGTTTAGTAGTATCTCAACTCAAGTTTTTCCTACTTGATAGTAGCATCTGAACTTCAGTTTTCTCTACATGATAGTACATTGATTTGGGTATTGTTGTTAAGTTTCAGTTATACAAGTCGAGATTTTTTATTTTATTTTTCCTTGTAAATTTTGTAGATTGTACTGGAAATGATTGAACTTCGAGAAGTAGAGACTGCTCGTTCTATTTTAAGGAACACTCAGGTAATGGGTGTAATGAAGCAAGAACAACCAGAAAGATACTTGCGACTGGAGCATCTCCATGCCAGAACTTATTTCGATCCAAATGAGGTATGGAAGTTCTGTTTAATTATTGGATACATGAGTTATTTACACTTGTCATAGAAAACAAAACTTTCTACCCTTTTTCTTCAACTCTGTCTATGCGACTTCTGTGGCATCTAGCCAGTTGTCAGCTGTTAGTTTACTATCCGTTGTCTTGTCAATCTAACTTAAAGAAAAAAACTGTTAAAATGGGTTAGTTGTCTACCTTTTCATGAAACGTCTAATCAAGTATTTAGCACCACAATTTGTATTGCTGGGTACACTAAGAAATTTGCTGGGTACATTTAGCAGCACCCTTGGTTTGATCTTGTCGTTTTTTCAAATTAAAGATTCTATGTTTTTCTTTCAAAGTGCTGTGAATTTCCAAAATAAGATAAACTAATGATGGGTTTGGTCTTATTATTTCTGGTTTCCTTTGTTGTGCTCTTTTGAAAATTTCATATTGGTCATTTCTCTTCTAAAGAAAAAACATATGGTCATATACTATAGTATGTTCTTCTCTCTATTGTATTAATGACATCAACTTTATCTTGTCTATCAGGCTTATCAAGATTCAACAAAAGAGAAACGTCGTGCACAAATTGCTCAAGGTAACTTTATATCCTTCTCACTGCCATAAGACATAATTGGGAATACTCCTAGTAAGTTATCTGGAAGAAAATATCGCACTTGTAGGGTACATAAATAACAGGAAGAAAATTAAAATGATGTAATGCTCTGTTAATATTCAATAAATCCCTCAGCTGAAACTTACACTCTTGCTTTCATGACTCATGTTTTAAGCATGCAGCCAAGAGCTTCAATGAACTTGAAGTTACACGTAATTTTTTAATGTGGCATCATACATGAGTTTAAAAGATTTTGTGTTGAATGTCATTCGGGCCTTCTTCTGTTCTGATTCTACCTGTGTCCCCAATATGGAAATTTTATGTGTGATACAGTTAAAAGTGATCAGATTTTGAAATCTGACAAAGACAGATAGGAAATGGTCAAACAAAAGTAGATGCTTTACTTTTTTGTTGTTGCATTTTCTGTTTTCATTGATTTGTTTTCTTTTCTTTGCAATTTTCAGCACTTTCTGCAGAAGTTACTGTGGTGCCACCTTCAAGATTAATGGCTCTAATTGGTCAGGCTCTAAAGTGGCAGCAGCACCAAGGTTATTTTTGTTTCCACTTATTATTTATATTTGTCTGTTTTATGGTTTAATGGCTCTTCCAAAAAAAAAAAATTGAGTTAATGTTATACCTTTTTTTTCCTGCTGTTCTCTCTCAGACATTTGTTGTAATTTCTTTATTTGTTGGGCATAGCTCCTTCATTAGCTGTATAAGCTGTATGGATTGTTATGCATTCCAGAGTTTAAGTTTCCTGAAAAAGTAGCTTCGTCTATCTTGCCATGCCAAGTCCCATCTAATAATTTGCTGCAAAACATATCTTGCTGATGGATGGAATATGCATCAAGATGAGAGATTAATTTGTCGCAGTTAGATTTCAATAGTCTCCCAAGAAAAAGGAGATCTGAGACAATATAGTCATATATTTTGATGGAGAGAGCATGACAGGATGCGACAGCCTTGGATAAAAGTACTTACCCACAGATATTGTAATCAAACATAAATTGTTTGTAAGGAAGTTTATGTGGATTCACGAGATGGGGTGACCAAACTTACCAAAGAACAGGTTGGGAAGTTACATCCTATTCTGATTTAGGTTTTGCTTCTTGGTGAGGTAATCTTTTCAACAAAGTGGTAGAACTTGCAATTCACAGATTCCAAAGGAACTATAGAGATAGTTTTTAACAAGTATGGAGTATGGAGTAATTAAGTAATCAACTTCTCTGGGTATAAATCAAAACCTACGTTCGGGGAGGCTGAAGACAGTCCCAAGGATGGAAATTGGATTGTTAAACCAGATATGCTTATTTCCATGCTCGATCAGGGAGAAGGAAATCCTAAGGATGCAACTGTTGAAGACTGTAGCAGCACAGGTGGTGTAGATATACTGTATACCTAGCAGGAAAGGAGGTATTATGAGTGGTATAGATCATAGGTATCAAAAGTATGGGGACTATTGTAGTGATCTGTACTCGAGGAAGCTATGGGATCAATGAGGTATACTACATATAGGTTTTTCCTGTCAGATGGAGGTCTGCTTTTACCAAAACACCAGATTAATTACAGAGATAAAAGAGTAAGGTGGGTGCTTTTGGAGGGCTTTCTTAGTGGTTGTATTAAATGACCTTGTACATCTCAATTATTTAGAATGAGTCCGTGGTAATTTGGTTAGATGCTCTGGAAGTGATTGTTTTGAGTGTGTAAGTTAAACTGTACTGTGGGTGATGGTTAAGGATATACAAGTTAGTTGGCTGGTGCCATCCTCTCGTTAATCTTTTATTTCTTGAGAAGTATTGCGTCTTTGGAGGTGCTTTCTAATTGGTTTGGTCAGATAGAAACAGATTAATAGTTGAAGATAAAATGTGGAAGCTGGGAATTACATGTGGGCTAAGCTGCTGAGACTGTTTTTTGTGAATTTTTTAAACTCTAGAACTGAAAGCTTCTATCTCTGGAATGTGTGGTTTGGTTGACTGCATTTTGATGTGCATCTTGGTTGTTCCTTTGTTGTTATTGTTATACTTTGAACTTTTTGTTTTAGATTTGCCTCTCTGCTTCATGTCAACTGGACTGCTTGTTCAATGTCCATACATTAGGTCCTTTCTATTTACTTAAATCGATCTCATTTTGTTTTCCATAAATCTAACTGTTTTCCACAGTTACTTTGTGTTAGTTTTCTGTGTGGTTAAGTTATGTTTTCTCTTTCAGGACTACTTCCTCCAGGAACACAGTTTGACTTATTTAGGGGAACGGCAGCTATGAAACAGGATGTGGATGACTTGTACCCAACAACTCTTCAACACACAATTAAGGTAAGGATACACATGAATAGTATTCATTTGATTTCTCCCAATGGTCGTCCACTTCAAGATCCTTCTATTCCTTCCCATCCAAAGTACTCAAATTTCACCCCAAACACTGCTGCCCATGAGGTGTTGTCCGGCAGCTATTGAAGCCTTCCTTTTGATAAAGAACTGTTGCCACAATGTAGGCATGTAGCACACTTGGTCTTAGAATGTATCATGTTTGCCATTTTATTTTTAATTTTATTGGGTGGAGCATCATATAAAGAAAAAACTATTATCTATTCTTTTACTTTTGCAGTACACTAGATTTCTTATCTTTACAATTTTCATCATAGTTGCCTTTTTGTTTTTATCTACGATTGATCGTTTTTTTTCCCTTCTGTAGTTTGGGACCAAAAGTCATGCAGAATATGCTCGGTTCTCACCAGATGGCCAGTTTCTTGTCTCTACCTCTTTTGATGGATTTATTGAGGTATGTATCATTGAGTTTCTTTTGTTCATGATGAAAATATACAATGAGATTTGAAGGCATTTTCATTTTCTGACCGCATCACTACCAGGTATGGGATTACATAAGTGGGAAGCTGAAGAAGGATCTTCAATACCAGGCGGATGTAAGCACTAATTTCTTCCCGAAGCAATTCATCATAACGTTTTGTACTAAATTTAGCTGTAATTGAATGGTGCATATGGTAAGTCTCTGTTTGGTAGGAATGGGAGGTCAATCAGGTCATGGATAAAGACTTTTAAATAGACTACAGAAAGAGGTGCTAAGCTGCATACCCTTTCCCTGAATTATGGGAGCATGAAAATATATGATTGTATATGTATATCACCGATTTATACGTATTAATCTGACCTTCATAGTATGTGGGTCTTTGGGTCACCTTTCATGTACTTGAAAATATGAAAATCTCTTACGCTGGTATGCTCTTTTCTTGTTGCAAATTTACTGAGCAGTTCAAAGTTATCTCATCTCATCGAAACCTGTGATTATGAGACCTTGTCATAATTCCAAAATTTGAAACCCATTGAGCCACCTGATACAAATATGGGAGCAACCGTAATTTTTGTGAGTTTAAACCTAGTTCTACGGTACTAAATAACTATTCGTGTGATTTTTTATTTATCTACATTATATCTGTTGATCAAACCCTGTTTATGAAAGGATCTCTAGCCAGTCACAATTTCGCATCACGCATATGAAATCTTTAGCCAAGGCAATTTCACTGAATTGTTTTATACTTTGTTCCCAACAATGTTCTCGGACTATATGTTTTTAGTCTAGTTAGAAGAGATAAAACTAATCATTGTAAAACGTTCTTGATCTGGTTGCTATTAAATGAATTTGTCCTCTCAACTTTGCAGTTATTAATTAAACATTCACCAAGAATCAAATGTCACTAGAATGCTTTGGCACACATACATGTCCAAAGGGACAGTAGAGAATTCTAACCATTCTGACTTAGCTTATGGTATTCTTGAATAGGTTGGCGGTGCTATGTTGTTGATGAGATCTTAATGGAATGTTCCTAAATATATTTTGGTAAAACCTGTATTATCATATCGCTTCTGCATATATTTTTTTTGTTGACATTTTATCACTTTTCAGGAAGCTTTCATGCTCCATGACGATCCAGTCCTGTGTGCTGATTTTAGCAGAGATTCAGAGATGCTTGCATCTGGGGATCAATATGGCAAGATCAAAGTACGTTTCTACTTTTGGTTTCTTGGATACAGGAATAGATTTTGTTGTTTTTCTTATGCAGATAGTGATTTAGGATGCGGTCGCTATTATGATTGATTCTCAACTTTTGGTTTATTTCATCTGCCTCTTGCTATGATCATGTGTCTGGGTTTAGTGCAAATCACATGTAAACTTTTTTTTTGGTTTTGTATGGCTATGTTTTTGCATGGGAGTGCTGTGCAAGGAGTGGCTCACTTCATGCAATTTTTTTTTCTTTCTTTTTTTGATGAGTAGTCGGCATGGCTACCTTTGGTCAAGTTATGCTGCCTATGACAACTATTTACATAGTAAGTTGGTTTGTTTTATAGAGGATATCTCATGAGTTTTCTGTAAAGATTTCTGAATATTCTGCTACTGCTAGTCTTTATAATTCCCAATCTATTTGATGCATTTGGGCCTTATCTTCAAACCAGAATATATATGCTTACTTGAATGTCTTGCAATTGATAATGCATCTTATACAATGTGGAAATGTTACAGTTTAAACTTCATAAATGATTAAATATTTCCTCTAACAGGTTTGGCGTATTAGGACTGGTCAGTGCTTGCGGCGTCTTGAACATGCACATTCAAAGGGTGTCACCAGTGTTACCTTCTCTCGAGATGGAAGCCAAATACTAAGCACATCATTTGACAGCACTGCAAGGTTTCATTGAACTATATATATATATATATATATATATTTTTTTTTTTTAATTTCTTCATGTACATGTTTGCTTGAGTGGCAGATCATGTCTTACTAAGGTTTTTCCAAATCATTTCTTCCATTACCTTTTCCTTTTTGTTAATTTTTTATGGATTTCATGTGTTTCATTATAACTGAATCCATGTGAGTTGTATTGGTTAGATTACAATCATGCTATACAAGGGTTATTGGTTGCCAGATGCATCTCTCTCTCTCTCTCTCTCTCTCTCTCTCTCTCTTTCTCTCTCTCTCTCACACACACACACACACACCATGACTTTCAAATGAAAAGCTTTGTATAATTGGTTGCTCTTTCAAATGAAAAGCCTTTTCTGTTATACTACTACGAAGTTAATTGTGATTCGTCTTACATAGGATCCATGGCTTAAAATCTGGGAAGCTGCTGAAAGAATTCCGTGGTCATTCATCTTATGTTAACAATGCAATTTTTACAAGCGATGGTGCCCGGGTAATTACCGCATCTAGTGATTGCACAGTCAAGGTAAGATCTTTAACTAATGGGTTCTGTTGTTGAAGGCAACCTTTCAATTCTTGAGGCATAACAGAACATGTGTTACAGGTCTGGGATTCGAAGAGTGCCGACTGTCTACAAACATTTAAACCACCTCCTCCTTTAAGGGTGCGGTCTTACTTTCGTATATCATGCATAGCCAGAGGAAACTAACTAACTGGGTCTTCAAAATATGCTTTTCTGAGTTTTCTCTAATCTATATCTTTTATTCTTTGTTGACCGGTAGGGAGGTGATGCTTCCGTGAATTCTGTTCACCTTTTCCCAAAAAGCAATGATCACATTGTTGTCTGCAATAAGACTTCATCAATATATATCATGACACTTCAAGGACAGGTATGTATATGTAATTAAATTTATTACACCAAATGCAAGAAAACATATTTTGTGGCATATATATATATATATATATTTTTTTTTTTCTGTTGATTTTGGTCCTGAAAGTTGGTGCGATTATTGAAAGTTCATCACTGGATATCTGAGCTTGTATAGTTGATAATTGAATTGTTGCATGTGTTTATAGATATATCATCCTCCTATTGATTCTATAAGGGATGTCAACATATATACTAGTATATACATTTAAATGTATTGGAATCAGCACTTTCAGTATACTATATCACCTGATATGCTCCAACGGCTTGATTGAGTCTCTTGCAAATCTTACAAAAGATAAGTGGTTAAACATTGTTACTTTTGACTCTGATTATACATTGGTATGGTGGGTCAAATTGACTTTTTATAGAATCAGGTAGGTGAATGTGTTAATACAGACGGGGTTGTGCATAGATCAAATCTTGCAATCAATTGTTTGCTTCAAATCATGCTTAGCCTTCTACTTGTACTTCTTCATCTTTGCCTAGCTATATTGAATATAAATTTAAATTATAATTTTAAATTTCGTTAAAGAATTCTGAAAGCTTTTGTATTTTGGCTTAAGTGTTGCAGTCAACATTCTTTAATGTTTTGTACTAAAAACAACAATTCTGGGCCATCGTTGAATGATTGTAAATTGTATGTATAGCTGTACTGAATTAGAAATCATTTGTTTATGATATTTATTGTTTAGGTTGTAAAGAGCTTTTCATCTGGGAAAAGAGAAGGTGGAGATTTTTTGGCCGCTTGTGTGTCACCAAAAGGGGAATGGATTTACTGTGTAGGTGAAGACAGGTAATAGCTGTATACTCTTTAGATAAAGTTATCATGCTCTTATTTCACACTGTTATTATAAGACGGTGATATTATAATTCATATATACATCTATGTATGTACCTATGCACATCTTTGTCTGTAATGACTTAAAAAATACAAATGTAGGAGCAATTACATCGCTCTATATATTTTAGAACCCCAGTGTTTCTTTTTTTAGCGTCTTTGGATTCATTCATGCTCTCAAAGTTTTGGTGTCCTAAAGATAGCATCTTATGGATCTGTTTTGAGATTTCAATTATTACTACAAAGTTGTTTTTGCTACAAAGATGTTTGAGTTTACTGTTCTTCTGATCATAATCTGATGCAACATCTGTTTCATATGCAGCAATCTGTATTGTTTCAGTTACCAGTCTGGAAAGTTAGAGCATTTAATGAAGGTATGTCTTTTGTTAATGGAAAATAAAGTTGTATTCAACCAGGGCATCAGATTGCTTTACTCATTTCATGTATTTGCTATCAGAACAATCTTAAAACTGTTTAAAATTTTGGATAACGTCTGACATACCGACACATTTACTTGATTGAGTTATTTGGCATTTCCCTGAGTGAAAAAGTCTGATTTGTGCTGGCTGCTTGACATGCCTATAAACGTGTATAATTATTAAGCTCCATATCTGTATAAGTAGTGCCAACAGATTACATTTGCATTAAATTAATCGTGAAGTCACCTTAAATAATATTTGGTTATAGTCAGATTGATAGATAGGGCTGATAGTTATCGGCTAGAAAGCAGCAGTCCTTTTTCACAAGCTGATTTACATTAATTTGGTTGTTGAGATTTTCTCAGGGATCCTTAGGGCTCACTAAGATAATTATTTGGTGGCATCTCTATATGTGTTATCTGATATAGTTGTTACTGTACATATATCATTGTACTTGTATGTTAGATCTGTTTATCACGTGACAAATGTCACATGAAACCTCTCTGGTTCAGGCATGCCTCTTAGGTTAGAGTTAGGATACTTGCAACATGCGATAGCCAAATCACAGCTGGTGCTGGTTGCACCAGTGTGCGGTTTGCATCGACTGTTAGAAGGTGTACAGGCACAAACAAATACAATTCTCATTACATTACTTTAAGAGGCTGATCTAATTTAAACTTGGGCTTAATGTCAAGATTTTGTATTAATTTTTCTCGACATTTGTAGGTCCATGACAAGGATGTCATTGGTCTTGCTCATCATCCTCACAGGAATCTTCTTGCCACGTTTGGTGAAGACTGCACAATGAAGTTATGGAAGCCTTAAATACTCCTTGTCAATATGGTATTTTTAAAGGGTGAATTTGGAATGCTATTGATATTTATGAGTCAAACTCACCAAAGGACTAGAACCGAGAACCGAGATTTTGTACAGCAGCACTCAACCATGTGATACCAGTCCTTTTTGTTTTTGTATTTTAGACCATGTATATCAGCCTTTAAATAGCATGTTCATGTTGATAGTTGTCTGATGAGCCATATGATGATTTGATGTGTTGATTTGATTCTTCATTCAAATGATTAGATATTAATTTGATAAGTTGCAATTGAGTATCGACTCCGAAACATCTGTAGAACTAGTGCTGAATTAAATCTTTTCCAAGTTGAAGTCAGAAGAATCATGTTGCGTATTGAGCCTCTGAATATTTGATCCTAAGTTGCCACACTAAGGGCTTAACAAATTCATCATCGAATATAAGGAAGGGTCACAATTGATTTGTTTTTGCGTTGGCCCTTTGTCACCTGAATACTTACATGATTGAGATTGTGCTCCTATTTGTCTGGCTTTCTCTCTTGGTTTCTTCTGGCTACTGATCTGCATAATATTTAGTCAGGATACTTCGATCACAATGGAGATGGAAGTTCTGAAATGACGCGGGACATAGTTGCGAAACCAGTCACAAGAAGCTTCTATGTTTGGAAGGGTGGGTTGGGGATGTCCTCAACAGCATAAACTTTTTCGCCGTTTGGGAATTTTGGTCTCTCAAATGGCACAAAGATGTTTTGAGTTGATATGGTGCAAAAAATGCCATCCTTCAGTTGAAGTGTTCAGGAATAAATACAAGTAGTAAATCAACAAGTCAAAACAGAGTCCATAAAAAGTCAAACCCCACAGAATATTTTACCATACCCATCAAATGTTTCACCATGCTTCTCCCCAAAGATTTGAGTTGGGTTTGATTTGTTACTGATCAAGACAATAGTTTAGTGAAAAATTGCGACTTATTCTTAGTCATCTTTCTATAATCAGCGACAGAGAGTCAGAGACACGTGATCTCTTCTAACATTTATGCCCGGAAAACCAAGACATTCACAATAATAAGGATTCATATTTGATATTTGTATGAGAATACACAATATTTTACCTCATGCTGCATCATGTCAACACTCACACTCTAAATGTTGGCGGTAATTATTACCTTTATCTGAACTACACCATTTTTGGTCCATATCAAACTTTGATGTATTTTGATATCTGCTGCATAACATCTTGCATCTATGAAAGAGCATCAGGACAGCAAGTAAACTTCCAAAGATGCAGCGTAATTTTCAGCAGGAATGTCCATCCTAGAAAACAACAGGAGCTAGCTTTTAATTTGGTAGTTAAATGTGAAAAGCAGTATGATCGTTACCTTGGGCTCCCTCTGAAAGTTTGGAAGGCAAAGAGTGCAAAATTTAACCACATCAAGGAGAATATCTCCAAGAAACTGATCAGCGGGATGTACAAGATTCTAAGCATCGCTGGTAAGGAAACTCTAATCATAGCTGTCGCTCAATGCCTTTATATGCAATGAATTGTTACTTGTTGCCTAAATGACTGATGACATTCATAAATTATATGCCTCTTTCTTTTAAGGGATACTGAAGTTTAGAAAAGAATTCATTGGAGAAGCTGGGACTTGCTATGTCTCCCAAAGGAGGAGGGCGGAATGGGATTCAAAATTTTATATGCCTACAATCTTGCTATGTTAGCAAAGCAAGGATGGATGCTGGTCTCTTATCCCACCCAACTCCATTTGGAAACAAGAGTTGGGGATGCCCTGTCCTTCTCATGGAGGAGCATAATGCAGGGCAGACCAGTGTTACATGCTAGAGTGCATTGGCGTATTAGTGATGGCAGTTTGGTGAACAACAGAACATATGGACGGACAAATGGATTCCCAATTTGTCCCCAGAATCAGATCCACAGACCTCCAAATTCCCAATTAGAGATATTCTCCGAATTAATTGATGCTGATAGTAAAAGATGGAAGTGTGATTTATTCTCAAAAAATAAAGAAGATGCTGGAAGAGTGATTTAGTTTGAGCTGCTTTCCATACGAGATTGCAGAAAAAAAATTATGTGTATTCTTATAAGAACAGTTGAACATAGAATTTTCTGGAAGCCAGAAAAGAAAGGCTTTTACACTGTCAAAACAGCATATTGGATTGCAAGGGAAGTACTGAATAATAGTCCATATGGACCATGCGTCAACCTCACAGGTTGACCTCTCGAAATCCCTGGAAAGGAACAACTCAAGGCCTGGTGTGCATGTAACGACCTTCTTCCTACCCCAATGCTTCTCTACTTCGGAAAGGATTTACTGGAGACACAAGTTGCCTCCTCTATCTTGCTAAGTTTGAAAATTGAGCTATTCGTTCTGCAGATCCCTTTAATCTTCCACTTAATATACTACCAAGTATGAATTTTAAGGAATGGATGTTGGAAAATGCTTTAACCTTACAACCAGATGTCTTTGACAGCCCCATAATGATATCATGTTTGCTGCACTCTCATGGCTAGAAGAGTAGAGAAAGACAAGACAACCGACTCCTGAAAATCCAACCCATTCCAAATGAGGGCCACCATGGAAACCCGGATACTGAAGGAAACTGGAAGCTTAATGTGGATGGTAGCGTTGAGGCCTTGACGGTGTTGTACGTGATACATGAGGTAATTTCCAAGCCGCGTTCACCGTACCGGTTCAGTATGTGAAGCATGCAAAACAGGCTGAATTAATGGTAATCAATGAAGGTCTAAAGCTACTTCGCTCCTTCTCTGAACAATCTGTAATTGTTCAGACACTGTCTTGAGGATGCAATGGACCTAAATGAATCCCAGATATGAGCTACTGGAGTATGGAGCGATCTTGGATGATATCAAGGCAGAGTTGAATGCCAGAATGGAGGTACAAATTCGTTTAGCCCCTTGATTCCTCGAACTTGCAATAGAGTTGCACATCGACTAGCTAGTCTAGCTTCTGATGAGAGCTGTAGTGCTGTTTAAAAAGATAGACCTCCTGAGTGTATCCGAGATGTTTTAGCCTCTGATCGTAATCAATGTTAAACACTCGAGAAAAGATCATTCACTTATTCAGAAACGTCATGTGCCTTTATTCTGAGATCAGACCCCGTGACAACCTTAGACCTTCTGAGACTTGGTGTACTTGCCTCGTAAACCAAGCAAATCTCTGTACTACTACAGCAAAGTAATGGGCTACAACAATCGATCAACATCCATTTTTCCAAGATTTCTTCAGCACCAAGTTCCTTGGATTCAAGCCAAGGAGTGCACGCAGCAGATAATACAAAGATAGTTAACTCAGCACACTCCTATCCAGGTCTTAAATGCTAATGCTGCTTCTCTCTTTTTATGTTGGGATTCCGTCTGGAATTTGGGGGCTTTGCCTTTGTGAAGTGTTTTATGGTACTTCAAGAAGAGTGTTCTGTACTTGTACTTGTCGATGAACATATTTGCTTTCTGCATCATTTCCAAAACCTCATGTGCTCTACTGAAGAACCCACCCCTCACGAAAGTGTAAAGAACAGAATCCAGGAGTTCCTGATCAAATTTCATTGAGGTATTATATGAGAGAGACTTCATCTCTCCCCACAGCTCTGTTACCTCTATATATTTTCCTCCTACAGCAGCATACCCAGTGACCATAGAGTGGAAAGTTTGAGCATTTGGGGCGTGCCCCAGACTTCTCATCTTGTTCAGAGCCTTCTCAGCATCTTGCATCAATCTCTTCCTACAGAAAAAGTGGATTACGTTGTTCCAGTCATGGACTGCAGAATCCAATGTCGTCTGCCCTTCCTTTATTTCCTGTAACAGCTTTACCATCAACCTCGGTTCACAACCCTCTGCACATTCCTTCACCAACCTTTCAAACTCCTGATGACCAGCTTTTGGAATCTTAGCCTCTTTCATCTCTGTGTACAAATGAAGAGCTCCCTGCGTATCATTTTCAAGCACCTTTGATCGGATCAATGCTTCATAACTGCTCGCGTCTAGCTGGATCCCAGCCTTACGAGCATCTCTTAATAGTGAAGCTGCATTTCCTGCTAGGTTTGCTTCACAATATGCTTTTAAAAGAGCGGCGTATACAGAAGAACCCATTCTTACACCAGCCAAGCACATTTCATCAAGAAGATCATGTGCCTTGTCTAACCATCCAAGTGATATACATGAACTAATGACATGAACCAAGGCTGAATCATCATTGGAAGCTGGGGAATCTTCTCTATCTGCCTTTATAAGAAAGGCAGCCAAATCCTTGGTCTTGTCTGCTTCCAGAAACGCCTTGACTAATTTTGCAAATATTTTTTCAGTTGGCTGGAGGATACCACGGTCAGTTGTTACCAATTCAACTTGGCT
This sequence comes from Potentilla sterilis, assembly GCA_963682095.1. Classification (NCBI taxonomy): domain Eukaryota; kingdom Viridiplantae; phylum Streptophyta; class Magnoliopsida; order Rosales; family Rosaceae; genus Potentilla; species Potentilla sterilis. The sequence goes on along the minus strand of OY821760.1, from coordinate 8,164,992 downwards.
TTGCAATTTAGCTAACAATGCTCCCAGCACTTCCTTAGCCTCAGCCTCAAGTCTCAAGAAATTTCTATCCCTAGAAAACTCTTCATAAGACAAAATAAGATTACCAGGTATCCTATTGTCTCCATAAGCATATGATTCTCCATGGCTTGAATGATTACAGGATTCAGAATTAACTCCAAGATGGAACTTGTTTCTCCTTCCAGCAGCATCAAATACCAGTGTTGCTACTGCAAGAGAACCTCTTGCTTCTTTTGCTTTCCGCAGCATTTCCAAAACCATGTTAGATGCAGAGTCTAAATCCCCAAATTTCAAATGGCATGCCAGCAAACAATCGTAGAACTGGCGAAACTGGACATCAGTTAGGTTATGGGCTTCATCCACGTATCTTTGAAGTTTTCTAAGCTCATCTCTCCGTCCATTTCTCTCATATATTTGTGCCATTAATATCAATAAGTTAGCATCCATTTTGATACCAACTCGTGGCATCATGTCAAGGAGCTGCTCTGCTTTCTTAGTTGTTCCAAACATGAGACAGCCAGCCAAAGCAATGTTGAAAGCAGTAGTATTAGGCTTCATAGCAATCAAAGGTGCGTTACACTTCTTACGTGGGTCGATCCTGTGATCTTGGAACAAGTAACCTATCTCGAGAATCAACTCAGCAGCAACATAAGCTCCTTGAGCTGTTTGAGACATGTAGGCCAAGACAGCAGACCAAGCAGCAACAGGAGGGTATTCCTCAATCTCTACCATTCTTCTCAAAACAGTCGACGCAGGAACTGGTAACCCAGCTCTCACAAGACCAAACGAAACATAAATCAGCATATTTCTCTCCAACAAGTTAAGTTTGTTTTCCCCAATAGCCTGCTCTACCAGCCCATAAGCCTTCTCAAGCCACTCGACATCACAGCTTTCTACAAAACCCGCTAGAAGCTTATTAACAACAGACTTCCTAGGATACCCATCCATCTCCATATACTGCTCATAAAACTTCCACGCATCGTTTAGTCTATTTTCATCAACAGCATTTTGTATCTCCACATTTAACTTAGCCGGGTCTCGAGCCTGGACCAAGATTGTTCCAGCCATAGTTGAAAATGAACCAACTTCAAATCTAGATATTTTGGGTAATATAAAAATACAATCTTGCACAATGGACTTGGGCAAACCAAGAGAACTAACAGACCCAGAAACATACCCAAAATTTGAACAAGCTCGAACCTGGGATTCAAACAACCCAGCTGAACTTAAACTAGCATATGATGTTTGTACAACATGGTAAACACAAGGGCAAAGTGAAGCTCGCCCATGGATGATTTTCCTCGTACAAAGCATCTTAGGCAGACAGAACACAAACTCAATATCTAACTCAATATTCAATTCAATTGTTCCTGATTCACTCAGTTGTGACACGGTGGCGGCAAATCACATAATACAACCAAGTAGCTATAAAGAGTTGTAATTTGAGACCAATGCAATTGAAGGAATGATAGAACCTGAATCGTCGCCGAAGTCGATACCAGAATTTGTGACCGGCGGCCGCTCGGATTCGTGTGCGTGAAGAAACACTGAGGTAAGGGGCGGATGACTATCGGAGAGTGAATATAGCCATATAGAAGGCCCCATTCGGTATTTAAAGATATTTCATGGTCGAATACTTAAAATTATCTGCACATAATAACTTTTATTGTTTCAATAAGAGTCCATTTCATTCCCAAACTAATTTCAGCCATGGCAATTGTCGTTTGATTTATTTTTGGCAGTGTCAGAGTATCGAAGGCTTCCTAGGCTGGAAATTAATCACTCATGTGATTAAATTATCTAGCTATGTATTGCAACGTAGTGTCTGAATATCGGACCATTTTCAGACGTTTGAGTCATGACAATTGTGCCGTAATTGCTAGTTTTTGCTGTGTTCACCGAGAATGCTAATGAAATATCAATATTAGGGCCTGGATTGTGAGGTTTCCAAGTCTTTGTTGATCATGTTGATGATTTTCTACGTGGTGCAAATCTGCATTTACATGTTGGATCAGGAGAATAACCTTGAGATTAGGCCTGTTGAAAAGAAATGGATAAGAGCTTTTGCTGAGTTTGAGGATAGAAGCTTGACGCAAAGATGCTTAATGTAGTGATAATTAAGGCCTTCGATTTCATCTTTGCTGCCTAGCATTGTGGATATAAACAGGCATCTAAATCATGCTTCTTCAGAATCTGCAATTTCATAGACTACCACTCGAATCCCACCTTTCTCCCAATTCAAAGGCCACTGAAGCTCAGGCAACCATCTTTTTTTTAGGGATCAAAATGGACTTGGTTTTATTCATTACATATGCTGATATGCACATACTAGCAAGGGATGACTCCATTGTCAGCAGCGGAAAATATACACACAAGCTAAGACTTCAATGATCGATGTTACTTAATTAAAATAGAACTGAAGTTGAGTATTTGTGATATGGTTCTCATTAGTTTAATCTATTTTGCTAGCCAAGTGTGGTGAATTTGCTATGCGACGGAATCTTAAAGTAAAAGTATATATTTAAGTTTTGTTCAACGTGGTCAATTTTGCTTTGACTGGGAAATGTTGATTCAGATTAATCGTCGTAATTGCATGATAGTGTTGGTAAATTATTATTGACTGTTATGTCGGACAGTAAGGACTCTAGTTACTCGAGGAACGAAAGTGGAAAACTCGTGACTCGCAGGCTACGCGAGAAAAGGCATTGGAATCCAGGTAGGGGATTCAGGACTTTACTCGATTAGAGCTTTCCTTATTTTATTTATAAAATGGTGCATGTTATAGTTTGGTTATTTTATATGCAAATGCGTACTAACCAAACCGTGAGATTGTGATGGCTTGAGAGCGAAGGGTAGCACTGACTTCCTTGGGTTCGATCTCCTTAACCTTCGGAGGGTTTAGTTACACCGGTCGTGCGAGATTCCGATCATGATGACGGACTCGTAACGTGTGTGTAGGTAGGTAGCGGACGCTCTCGCTACGCTTACCTGGTGATCTACATATTTTGAGGTAAGGTCGTGTAGTGGGTCCATTGGACCGGCCATCAGGTAATATTTGGACTTGGGTCCGTATTTATTTGATATTTATGCACCGATTTTTGAATCAGAATTATTTTATAAAGTTTATCATTTAATATTTGATTTAAGCATGTTTTCATACTGGGATCCCAAACTGTTTAATTGGTTTTCAAACCTAGTCGAGTTTAAGTTCTATGAGCAGCGAGGACGAAAACTCACCCCTACAATAGTGTGTATGCAGGCATTGTGCACTGGTACGGGACAACGGCGGATGGAGCTGGGTGTGTAATTCAAGTTTGGTAAACCGTTGTACGGTTTTTCATTTTAAATTTTATCTTAAACTCCATAATTCTGTTAATCCTTGTTGTTAAGCTTAATTGAATTTCTATTTACTCTTTAATCTGAGTGTCAATTGTATCAAGTTCTGGACGAACAATGTATTTTACGAGAATTAAAAAAATTTCACCTCATAATTATTTTAAAGCTTTCCGCAATGTTTATTGAAAAAGATTTTACATAAAATGCCTTGTGTTTCTTTAAATATAAATTTAGTTTCTAATTTATGTTTTAGAGACTCGCGGCACTGTAATGTGCTCAAACTGGTGAGGTGCAGTTTGGGGCGTTATACAAACTCTCACCGCTGAGTCAAAACCCATCCCTTCTATATCGAAGCCAACCTTCGTGAATCCCAAATAAGAGAGATACTATAGGGCCCAAAGTGAATCCCAGACAGCCTAAAAAAGAATTGCTATGGGTCCCCCACCCATCATCGCAGCCACGTCGCCGAGCGCTAGCAAACCACCGCTATTGCCGCCACCGCCCCCAACGCTCGAACCAGCAAGAGGGTTTTCAGTCCACGCAGAGAGACCAGAGCCCAACACCAAAACTCTAGATCTTGTCTCGTCGATGCCAACTAGAAGTTTCGAACCCCAGACGAGAATATCTCCGCCGTCGATATCAACAAGTAGGATTCCTTTCATCTGTAGTGACAGATCCGACCTCCATAACCGGCGCACCATAGACCACCCAATCAACATCTCAACCCTAGCACCGTCGCAAAAAAAGATTGGATTTGAAATTGATTTAAACAAGGCCTGACGCGAAAGACCACAATCCCTACCAAAAGCCATCCGAGACCCCAAAGTCTCAAGACCAACAAAATAGCAGCACAGCAGGGCTAACAAGCCAAAACCCCCCATGTCCATCCGAGAGAGAAAGATAAGGAAGCTTCATCCGAAAAGCCGGGAGTTCACCGTTGCCGGTCGAGTCCGCCTGTTGAGACACCACGCCGCTCTTCCGCAGCGCACAAGAACGCCATCCAAGCATCTCAGAAATGGAGAGTTGGTCGATTTGGAACGATTTGGGAAAATTTTGTTGCGACGAAACCCTAAACTAGTTTAGGGAGAGCGGCAGTAGGTAGGGTTTTTTTAAGAATTTTTATTAGGACACTGATTATCTGATTCAAGGCATTATTCCCTTTCTAGGTACTATTTTTCTTAGAAACTTATTTGTTTCTTTTCCCTAGTCCATACAATAATTGATACCAGCTGCTGGACAAATAATTGAGGCAGCATCAATCATTATATCTATTATATCGAGTAGTCACAATGCGTGGAAATTACTTTTGCTTTATTTGTACTATATGCTTTGGACCTGATTGAAGAGACTCCCTCACTTTGTAAGTTTGAAACTTAGGCTCATCAAGTACACAAGCATACATGAGTATGGACATGAGTTGGAGATTGTAAAGTCTAGTAACTCGGAAATACAGGGGACATCACACATTCACAGTCTATTAGCTCTAAAACATGGAAGCTAGTATGGAATAGTAAGACATGGAAGGGAAGATTACATTGATTGGGTTTATTTGATGGAGAATCTGGAAATATTGGTGCTCTTTTGAGGCCTCTCCATTTGGCACTATAAAATTGAATCGTGATGCCCCCAAACAGAGCCTGTTTGGGTCACTGGAGATGCTCTCCCAAAGTCATCTAATACAGCCTGCGAAGCGGAGGCACCCGCAACACTGGCAGCGGTTGATCTTGCCATTGGTCTACAAAAAAAAAAGGTGATATTCGAATTAGACTCCTTTTTCTCGAGAATTGAAGGACGAAAAGAAAAGAGTGGATTATATTATTTGTCTGGGAAAGTCCTCTTTTGCTTGCCAACCAGGGTGATGGGTTCTTTGAGATGGGCCGACCGGCCACCATCACCTCTGTCCAATGTACTCAAGAACGATCGTTTTTCGTGCCGTCATATGTCAGAATTTTGAGCTGCCGCTATCAGAGCTCCATATCATCCTGTTTCTACTTCGGTTTCGAGTTAGAAGTATTTCATTTTCCCCATTATAGTTTAGTTTGTAAATGGGCCGTTTCTCCAAGAGTTGCCATGATGCTACTATATTGTAGGAAAAGTTTAAATGTCAAATTAACCATCTCGGTTCTTGAATTCTCATGTCTTAGTCAGTTTGATACTTGACCTGAATAACAATCAAATAAACTGACCTACGTTGAATGAAAATCAAAAGTTGCTATCAACAATGTACTTCGATTGATAAGTTAACATGTCGGTTTTTTCCTCTACTAGGGTTTTCACTCTAGTAAGAAAATTGTTCGAGCATGCGGCGATGATAACAGCGATTTTTCTTGCTTTATCAGAAGAAAACAAGGTGAGGCTTACCACCGATCAATGCTACTAATTATGTGGCCATTTTTTATCGAAGAAGCAGGTCACTAATCCATCTCTTGCGGCATTCTCTTTGGAGTTTGGAGGTTGAAAAAAAAGGTTCCAATCTATGAGGAGGAGAACGGGATCACAATGCTCCATTTCAAGGAGAATGAGGAGAAATGTCAGATACAATTCTTCAAGGGGGAACTTGGTTTGACAACAACTCCATGTTGCTATTAATGGAGTATCATGAGCATTAATGGAGTATCAATGCTACTAATTATGTGGCCATTTTTTATCGAAGAAGCAGGTCACTAATCCATCTCTTGCGGCAGTCTCTTTGGAGTTTGGAGGTTGAAAAAAAAGGTTCCAATCTATGAGGAGGAGAACGGGATCACAGTGCTCCATTTCAAGGAGAATGAGGTGAAATGTCAGATTCAATTCTTCAAGGGGGAACTTGGTTTGACAACAACTCCATGTTGCTATTAATGGAGTATCATGAGCAATCTGAAGAATGTCAGGTTGTATTTCACGGAGGTTTAGGTGTGTGCGAAAGGATTGCAAGTTGCTATGTGGAACGACAAGAATCTGATGGGTCAGTCCTCCTTAGTTGGAGGAGGAAATCCATGTGATGTTTACTACATGAGAAAAGCATTTATTGTTGTAGTCTTGGTGACCCATTCAGTTATACAATGCTATATGAATAACAATGTGGGTGTAGTATATTTTGAAAGATAAGAAACACACCTACAAATATAGGTGGAGGTGGCAGCAATCTTTGAAGATGGAGTATGCATGAATTGATGAGTATGGTAACATTGAGTATGAAACATGGAGAAAGCTTAAATTTGCTTTCTAATGCATGTTACATGCATGGTGTGTGCATGGTGTTTGCATTGAGTCAATTGCCTATATAAAGGCATGAAAGATAGCTGCAAGACCTCAAGGCAAATATACAAACTAGAGAGAGGTTGTGTAGTAGTGTGATCCTCACTTGAGATATTGAGAGAAAGAGTGTCTCGATTAAGTAAGAATAAAATTTCTCTTTGTGTGAGAGAGACGTGTGTTACCACTTTAGTTAGTCTAAAGTGAGTGTTTATTGTAATACCATTATTTAGTATACTAGAAGAAAGTACTACTGCTGCCCCTAGGATGTAGACACTTGCCGAACCTCCTTAAATATTGTGTCATCTTTTTGTTGCTATTTCCTCAAATCGCACCAGGGTGGGAAATTAGATCCTGGGATAATTATTTATCCGTCAACGGTCTTGTATTAGGCAACCCTTATTTCCCAACAAGTGGTATCAGAGCCCAGTGCTCATCGTTTGTGTCATCCCGTGGTGATCAAGATGGCGGAGATGTCGTCATCATCGGTAACAATGGTTAAGTTGACATCGTCGAATTACTCCATTTGGAAGTCAAGAATGGAAGACATCCTTACTGCAAGGATATGTACGAGCCTCTTCAAAATGGTGGAGAGAAGCCAACATGCAAGTCTGACATGGAATGGAGCATCTTGAACATAAAAGTTGTTGTGCGCAGGAATTCGTCAATGGGTTGATGAAAGTTTTTTTCAACACGTGGCACAAGAAACCAATGCCTACTCGATGCGCAAAAGTTGGATTCCATGTACGAGCGAAAGACCGCAAAAACCAAAGCCTCATTCATTCCGCGGTTGGTGAACATAAAGAACAGGGATGGTCGAAGTGTTTCAGAATACTTGAGTGACTTCCACGGCATGGTGAATCAATTGACAAATATGAAGATGGTGCTTGATGATGAGTTGCAAGCACTCTTGCTTCTAAGCTCATTGCCAGACAGTTGGGACACGTTGGTGGTGTCATTAAGAAACTTAGCACCTCAAGGCGTTCTTACACTGAGCACTGTAAGAGACAGCATGTTCAACAAAAAAGCAAGGAGGAAGGAGTAATGAATATCGACCGAGTCGGAAGCCCTCGTCACCGACAACCTTGGAAGCAGCCGAAAGTTCCACAACCGAGGCAAAACAAAAGATCGGTCAAGGGGCAAGTTCAGCCCAAAGAAGAGCATCAAATGTTATCATTGTGGCCAAAAAGGTTACATGAGGAATGAGTGCAGGAAGCTCAAGGAAGAGCATGTCGAGAAAGGTGGTACCAGAGATACATCCGCGACTACCTCATACAAAGATGAGGTAATCATCATTTGTGGAGATGGTCATGTTAATATGACATCTCAAGATACATGTTGGGTCGTCGATTCAAGCGTTTCGTTTCATGTAACCTCACGAAAGGAGTTCTTTACATCCTACAATACTAGAAATTTCGGTAATGTCACGATGGGAAATGATAAGCTGTCCAAGATCGTGGGAAGATGAGATATTTCCCTTGAAACCAACACAGGTCGTTGCCTAGTTTTCAAGGATATGAGACATGTTCCAGTCGTGTGTCTCAACTTAATCTCTACATGGTTACTTGATGATGAAGGTTGCACAAATATCTTTGGTGATGGAAAGTGGAAACTCAGGAGATGTCCATAAATTCTAGCCCTAGGAAAGAAGGAGAATATTCTCTACATAGCATATGCAAAAGTCTGTAGTGGGTATGCAGATCCACTCGGAGAAGATTCGCCGGTAGAGCTATGGCACAAGTCCCTCCTTAATTAGAGGAGGAAATCCATGTGATGTTTACTACATGAGAAAAAAATTTGTTGTTGTAGTCTTGGTGACCCATTCAATAATACAAGGCTGGTTGCTATATAAATAGTAAGGTGAGTGCAGTATATTTTGAAAGGTAAGAAACAAACTTATGATTATAGGTGGAGGTGGCAGCAATCTTTGAATATAGAGTATGCATGCATTGAAGAGTATGCTAACATTGAGCATGAAACATGGAGAAAGCTTGAATTTTCTTTCTAATGCATATTACCTGCATGGTGTGTGCATGGTGTTTGCATGGCTCTTATGTGGATTTGCTTGCTGGTTTTTGATGTGGTATGAGTTGTCTTGTGATAATTCTAGTATATCTGTCATTATAATGCACTTCATATTCAAATGCAGTGAAAGATCAGACTCGAGATCGATAAGGTGATGACTGATGTAAGGGACAACCACCCAGACATTTCGGAAGATAAGATCATTCATTATTTTGACGAGTCGGTTCAGGCCCAAGTTCTTATACAAGCATTAAAACTGCGAAACAGCGGTGAGATTCAGGGGTTAAGAGGAGTAACATTTGGTGTCACCTCTAAATCATCTCAAGGGGAAAGTTCCACTGCACGTTGTCGGTCTTCAAATGTGGCTAATGAGCGTATCACACGGGCGGAAGAGGAGGCCTGAGAGGCTAGAGACCGTGTCGCACGAGCAGAGAAGGAGGCACGAAAGGCCAAATAGGAGGCCCGAGAAGCCAAAGAACGTATTGTACTACTTGAGAAGGAGAACCGACAAGGCAACAAACGTATCGCACGTATGGAGGAGGAGAACCGAGAAGGCAAAGACCGTCTTAGTCGGTTGGAGAAACAGTTCAACATGTTCGCAAGTCTGCACCCAACCCAACCGTAGGCTCCTCCCATACGATAATATTGTTGGTCGCTTAATTTCTTTATCCCTAGCGTTTTAGTTTGTATGAACAAATTTATTAATATTAAGTATTTAGTTTGTATAAACAAGTTTATTAATATTAATATATTTATATTTTGTCTCAATTTTTCCTTAAAAAAATAATACAGCTTAGGCTACGAAATGGAGTTTATCGTCTCCTTAGTGAACAACTAAGGCGACGAAATGGCAGTTGTCGTTGCCTAAGTGACCCACTAAGGCGACGAAATGTTTTTTTTCGTCTTCTAAGTCATCGTCCTCTAAGAATAATTCTTTGTCTCCCAAATACTATTGCGACGAAAATGATTCGTCGCCTTAGAAACCACTTAGACGACGAAAAGTTTTATGTTTCATCACCTAAGTACTTATGGTACTATTTCTAGATGATGAAACTTAGACGACGATTATTTCGTCTTAACAGCTTTAAGGGTACGAAAATACCACTTAGGAGACGAAAATATTTCGTCACCTAAGTCTTCTGTTCTGGTAGTGTAAAGGCATGAAAGATAGCTGCAAGACCTCAAGGTAAAGATACAAACCAGAGAGAGTTTGTGTAGTAGTGTCATCCTCACTTGAGAGATTGAAATAAAGAGTATCTCGATTAAGTGAGACGAAAATTCCTTTTTGTGTGAGAGAGAAGTGTGTTAACAACACAGTCCTCACAGTAGAGATATTCTTGCATGTTGTTTTGGGCCCCGTCCTGACGGTTTTATTCTTGGCTTGAGTTAGCACATATAAACACAACAACCTAGTCTCCCCTAGGCGATGTGCGATGCGTGACCTACGTACATGCTAAGTTCCAGTGCTTACCAAGCACGTACCTAAGTAGCAAGGTCATCACAAGTCCCTTAGGGGATCGACGTCCTCGTTGCATATTTTTGGTCAGAGATAAGCTCTGATACAATACGTAACAATCTACTCCTTAAAATAAGGTAAATTTTTTACTTTTTGCTAAAGTAGCTCTATATTTGAGATTTTCTCAATACGTACGTGTAATTCACTAGCTAGCAAGTCATTTTAACAAAAGTTAAATTTAACTTAGCTATATAACCTTATTCAGTCGGTATGTATATATAGCTACTGCAAATTCTCAAAACTCAATTTTGTCGGTACTAAGGTCCAGTATCAATGATGAAATTAGTGAGGAGTGGCTATCCAAAATTCTATCATCATACACAATGTAAAGTTCTTGAGACGAACAAAAGAATGTATTATTGAAATTTTGAATGAGCAAAAATCCAAGATCATATTCACAAAGCATAAACATATATGAATGTCAATCACCAAAGTATGAATTAAACTTAATAGGATTACAAGATCATATCTTCATTCTGATCTAGAGACGTGGCTTCAAGTTGATCGGCAAGACGAGCAATAGCAACAATAGTATTGATCTTCTCCTCAGCTCTACGCTTTGACACCATCTATGGGGCGGACACTTTATGACTGAATATTTTAGAGAGAGCAGGGACCAACACACCTAGTATATAGAGTAAGGCTGGGCGTTTGAACTCGAATGACCGAAAACCCGAAAAAAAATCTGAAACGAGCCGAGCCATAAATTTTTAAGGACAGACCCGATGAATGACCGGCCTGATACTATAAAAGTCGGTCCGAGCGCGAGCTTTTTTTTTTGGACCGAAAGCCTGGCTCGGCCCGAAGTTTTTATTTATAGCCACATGTCATCTTTTTATTGGTCATAAATATTTATTAAAAATAAAAAACAAAAACCCTACATACCTAATAACCTTTGCGATTCAGTCCTCATTCAATCAATCCTCACTTCCTCATTCCTCATTCCTCAATCCGCCCGTCTCTGCGAATCGCCACCACAACTCCGCCACGGCGTCAACGGTCAACCACAGCTCCGGCCTCCGTCTCTGACACTCTGAAATTCCCCAATCCTTTGTCTTTGAGAACCGCTCCAGCGCTCCTCCCTCGAAGGCTCGATTCCCCAATCCTCCATCGTCGTCTTCGCTGGCTCGAAACCTCTCTTCAACTCCGGTGGCGTCACCGGCCACCCCATCACGGCATCACCGATTTCAACTCCTAGGTTTGTAACCAAGATTACTTCTCTTCTCTAAATTACTACTTCACCGATTTGATGTTAGGGAATACAACATGTACCATAATTTTGGCAAAATACTTGTTGTAAGTTACAGTCTGTAACATGCTATTGTTGGGCCCGAAAAAGCCCGAAACCCGACTCGGCCCGCTATGGTCGGGTTCGGACCGGTCCTCACTCTTTGAAAAGCTCGGCTCAACTCGTCCCAATATGTCATACTTTGGGCCAGGTTTTAAAAAATTTCGGTTGGGCCTTAATATAAATGATAATTGATACAAAGAGATCTCTCAAAAAGATTCTACTTGATGTCTAACTTAACTCTATGGACGAAATTAATGGGTGGGAGACTGAGACTATTGTACATGCTCGATCCAAGTAAAAATTCTGACCAAAGAAAAAGAAAATATTTAAGAAAGAAAAGGCAGTAAAACTAATTAATTTAAAGATGTAATAATTATTAGGAAAATAATTTAGGGGCTCATTGAGGTCTTGGATTTGTGACCTCAATCATATGTGGCATGCAATGTCATCAGAACACATCACTAATTAGAAAAGCCATGTCAAATCATTTTTAAGTAAATAGACAATCATATCCCTCTCGATCCAACGGTTCTCCATCATTATATATTTTTCAATAAAAAAAATCATATTTATAATTTTTTTATCTTTTATTGTTTATCGCAATAAACTTATATTTAAACTTCAAAATATAATTTTAATATTAAATATTTTTGAAAGTATACTTTTTTTTATGTAAACTGAAAGTATATTTGAATATATATATAATTGGTTCAAAAAAAAAATTCGTCTAAGAAAATCAAATATATACATATATAATTCGTCCAAAATAAATTCGATTTAAATTTACCTATTTTTTTTTTAAATTTTTGTAGAAAATAAATAATTTGATAGAGAATATACGGTATATACATCATAGCTAACACATTAAGGTATTGATGGTGACAGAATTAAGGAATTAATTGTATTAAAAATCAAGAATTAAATATAAAAGTCAAGAATTAAAAGTCTAGAACTTCCTCATTGATAAACTAAAACATATTTTTTTTTTTAGTAAATATCGTACATATAACTCTTAAATAGATTTAATATAGTTCAATAGAAGGTAATTGATGATTCATCCCAGTGAAATTTTATTGCCTAAGTTGATATCCTTATTAACTAAATCATTATTAATAAATTAAGTTTCTTAATTTAAAAGATAAGCTATTCCATAATAGTCGACAACAATAAAATTTACCGAATTTTATAGGTTAAATCAAAAGTTACGATAGTAGAAAATTCATATAAAGTAACTATATGATCTCAATGAAAAAAAATTCTTGTGATTTATTCCCTAATTTGGTATCCTTATTAACTGGGGAACAAAATTGATGGAGGTTTCTCCAATTGTGATATTTATTTGAAAATGTACGTTGATGCGAGTTACCTAACTTACATACTCACGAGCTCTTTGATAGTTTGTACAGATAATTTTCAGGCGGTGCAAATTATAATTATACAGTTTTCAAAATATTTGATAATTTGATATATTATCATAACAGAGGTTTAGATAGTGTTCTTTAAATGTCAAGTGAGACTTCATTGATACAATTGTTCATTTATTTTCAAATATATGGAAAAACAATCATAATATTGGAGTTCTCCAATGAACATTAGGTTTATAACACACACTAGGAAGCAAAGAAAACATGTATTTAAGGAATGTCTAATAAAAGTCATCATCAATATTAACATATGCTAAGATAATGTTTTACATGACTACATAAGTACTAAGTGTCCATGGTAATGAGTTCATAAGAAACATTTTCCTCGTGCATATTCACACTAATATAGAAGTGAAGCTAGCCATCATCGACATTGTGATTTGAAGTCCGGAACATATCTTATAATAATGCATAACTACTAATTAGTCAATCATGAGCTCGTAATGTTCACTTACAACATTTCCCTACTGACATATTCATATTAGAATAAATAAATAATTACAAATAGATACAATTCTCAACCTATAATTACTAATAGTAAGATTACTTTTTAAAATTACCACTAGCAGGTTTCCATCCATTACTAACAGAATCCGTTAATCCATAAATTACGAAATTGCCCTTTTTACGACACTACTGCAGGTCAGTAGCATTGCGCATTTCTGATGGTTAGTAGAATTACACATTTCGACACTAGCAAGTTTTCATCCATTACTAACAGAATCCGTTAATCCATAAATTATAAAATTACTATTTTTTTACGATATTACTGCAGGTCAGTAGCATTGCGCATTTCTGATGGTCAGTAGAATTACCCATTTCGACACTACTGCAGGTCAGTAGTATTGCGCATTTCTGATGGTCAGTAGAATTACACATTTTTGAGGATCAGTAGTATTCCACCAACTTAATACTACTGACCCTCAAAATCGCGTAATGCTACTGACCCTCAACAATGTCGTAAAAAAAGTAAAAGAACAATTTTGTAATTACCATTTAACGGAGCTGTCAGTTAAATGAATGGAAACCTGCTAGTAGTAAATTTAAAAAACATACTTGCTATTAGTAATTATGAGTTCAAAAGTGTAGTTCTTGGTAAAAAAACCCTAGAATAAAGTCATTGTTCACACATAAATCCAAAGTCAGCTAAGACGTCTTATAGTGATAAATAAATACTAGATGGTCAATAATGAACTAGTAATGTTCATTGGGGAAACCTTCTCTAATGACATGTTTAGCCTAAAATGAAACATCCACATTGCAATTTATACTTCTAAGTATCTAACATGGAGCGAATTTGCCGACTACCCCAACTTGAGTGGGCAAATATGCCCCTCATAGATTCATTTACATATGCCAATTCCTTATAATCATGGCTAGTTATAAGAAAAATTGCTAATTAAGGACCCATATTGTGATATGTCCACTGAATTGTTCAAGGTTTATTGGCTACGAATGGGTTTAATAAAATGTAAACTTAGATTTAATCATGAAAAATTATCTAAACTCTAAACTAAAATAAAATGTACGATCCGAATTGTAATTTACAATCTACTAACACGCCTAATAGTCAAAAATTTTACATGCTCGGAATTTCAGTACTTAATCATACTGACATCAATCTAAACCGTTGGAATTTAAGTATTAAAGACAACAAACAGTCATGAAATTGCTAAAACGTATAAGTACCGATACTTTGAACATATAAGACGTTGTCACAAATAATAAAAAATGAGTGTTGCTATTGGAACCTCCACATTTGCTCACTTGACCTCCCTTTATTTTCAATTATTGAATTACATTTGTATCCTCTTGCATAAAGACTATTGAGGACAATAAGTGTATAAAAAGAGTATTATATTTATTATCTATAGACTTTCTAATTCAATGATAATGATAATGTTATTTATTATTTTCCTTATCAAATTTATTTTCTAATTTCAGTAAGTGTTAAAACTAAGCAAATATGTAAATTATAAGATTGTTAATGTGACATAAAGTTACTATAATTATACATGTTTAAGCGCATATACAAAATATAAGGTCAAGAGTAAGCGTTGAAAATTAAGCGCATATATTTTAATAAGTTTGCAACATGAAGAAAAAAAAAAGTCAATTGTTTTGATGTTCAATATATATATATATATATATATATATATATATATATATATATTTATATATCTTATTAGACTTTAAATATATTTGCAACACACTAGTAACTATTGAAATAGTACAAGGGCATAGCTAGTGTGTGAAATATTTGTATATCCTATGTTTTTATTTATCTCATTAGGTCTTACACATGAAATAAAAAAAAATTAAGAAATAGAGATCTAGTGATTGAATAGGAGGTTGAATGAGTAAGTTAATTATTTCAATATATGTAAATAACATATTTAAGGTTATTTCGGTAATTTGAATTGAGGTCTAGTGAGTAAATGCTTATATTCAAAAGTATAATGGAGGTGTAGAAAGTATTGGAGGTCTAATGAGCAAATGTGGAGGTCCCAATAGCAACACTCTAAAAAATAAGTACTAAATAGCAGATAATGAGGTGGTGATATTCACTTGCAACCTTTCCCTAATGGTATATATATTGACTGTATTTACATTAAAATAGAAGTCGAAGAAAAAAATATAAAATATAATTTTTTTTATTTTTAATAATTTAGAACCGTTGGATCGAGAGAGATATGATTATTTATTTACTTAAGAATAATTTAGCATAATTTTACTAATTAGTGATGTGTCCTGATGACATGGCATGCCAGCCACAAATTCAAGACCTCATGAAGCCCCTATCAGTGCCCTAATTATTACATAGGAATGCTGACTTGCTGAGCTACGTACACCAATTACCCATACCCACGTATGCGATTCATACTGCAGCATTTCATTAAATAGGATCAGATGCCTGTACACAGCGCAACAGTAAACCTCATTGGTTTGGCAAAATAAGGTTGAACAATTGCATGAGACCAAATTCATGGGGTACCTGGGTTGGGACTGAGCGCCATCAACACCACCAATCACAGGAATGCCATGACTGCCTCTACATGGTCCAATATGCTAGCTCAACCATTCTGCTTTTTCAACAATAAGTATTCGGGGCTCCAAGTATAGGCAAGGATATCATCCTAGCAGAAACTTTGAATTTCAAAAATATAAGTAAAAAATTGCACGCAGAGGAGTACTGCAACTTCATAATTCCAAGAAATGTAGCTGAACCCTCATAACTAGTCATGCATGTTCTTTGTTTTCATCATCGATCAAAGTCGTAAATTATTACAATGAGGACCAATATTTCAGTTCTATGATGATGAAGAGATTAAACGAAAAGCATCTGTCTTCAAATTGACATTAAACTATTTAGCCCTTGTTTGGACCACAATTGAATTTAGGTCAATTGGGCTTCCGCCCCAAGGCCCAGTAGGGGTTTTGATCAGATTCAAACCCTTGGAAATCGGGCTTTCCCGCTTCAACCAAAGAGGTTGAGTTCGAGGGAGAACGTGGTTGCTTCCTAATCCGATTGGGGTTGTTTCGTAACAATCCATCAGTGAAAATATTTGTTAAGATTGAGAAGCAATGTAGCAATGATTTCACTACCTACGCTGGGCTATCAATCACTAACAACTATAAGCCACGCTGCACCATGCTTTAGGGAGGTTGTTAGAGGAACCGGCCATACTGCGCAATGATGAGTGATGAACAGTAACAGCAGCATAACAAGCAAGGTCAAGACGTGTTGCTCCGATCTTCGAAGCTTCAATACCAACTATACCTCTGATAATATCTTCGCTGATTTGATGGGAAGCAGGGTAGGGGAGGACATTCCTAATGAGTCTCAAGGATCCGCCAAACTGGAGTTGACAGCCCTAGGGGTCCTTGAGTCATATAAATATGAATCTGCCGGCATCTGGAAAAAGGTTCTCAACCAAAAACAAACAACCACAAGTTCTAGCGCAACGCTAACTTGCCAAAGCCTCTCCGGAGCAACTCACGCAACCCGCCTCCGCCCCACGATCGATCTAATCTCGTGCTTGTGCCGAGCGCTTTGCTGGGTCTACTCACGCAACTCGCCTCCGCCCTACGACGGATTCAACCTCGTACTTGCGCCGAGCATTTGCTGAGCCTCACGCAACCCTCCTCCGCCCTCTTACGATCGATCTAATCTCGTACTTGCGCCGAGCATTTGCTGAGCCTCACGCAACCCTCCTCCGCCCTCCTACGATTGATCCGCTCTCGTACTTGTGCCGAGCGTTTGCTGAGTCTATCGAGTCAGTCCGCCACCCCCGGTGGCAATCGAGTCTGTCAGTCCGCTACCCCTGGTGGCAATCGAGTCGTCACTCCGGTGACACACCCGTGGTCTTGGAACAGCTCTGCTTTGCTTCTCCGGATCAGAGTAAGATCCTCAATCCTCAAGGGGTTGGGAAGAAAATCCTGGTAGAGAGTTCTATTCAGGTCTTGTTCGAGCCCTGTACGCCGGCTTAGTCAGCGCCCGCGTAACAGTCGCTTGACCAGGAAGTCAGAGTCGAATTGGGAGCAGACGAAGCGACTCGCTCAGGGGGTCGCGCGCAATCGAGTGGCACCGCTCCAAGGGTGCTGGCACGCCTAAGCACAACACAGAGACACAGCAACCGACCACAAACCAAACAACCGTGCTGACTGTTCGCCGGGTGCTGAACCCGCCACGAACATTTTGGCACGCCCAGTGGGACTGGTGTCAAGGATTGCGGGATCCACAAGGGGCAATCCTTACGTAAGGGTGACCATGTCTTGTTTGAAGATTTCCCACAAAGGGCTGATCCAGCATGGAACAGCTGAGTGTAGGGGATTAACTGACGCTGAAGTTAAGGAAGTGTTTGGCGGGACTTTGGCCGACGCAAAAGCTATTGCTACTGCCCTTAAAGCCCTGCGAAGCAAAAAGGGTCTGAATCCGGTTTCCGAGCCGTCTATTTCGGAGATCGAGGAAGAGACCACTGAAATCACTGCCGCTTCCCAGGATGACGACCGTGCTATCGGTTTTGTTAACCGGGAGGCTACATCTGGTTTTTTGGAAAAGGGGTCCGCGGATGAATCCGCTGATCCAAGTGCGTCACCTGTGGTACAATTTACTGGGGAGTCTGCAACTCCCACGGAGGTGACGGATACTTTGAAGATGTTGATCGAAAAGTCTTGTCACACGGACGAGGCATTGAAAAGAGCCAATGAGGTGGTCATTGATCTAAGTGAATCCGTCAGGCGTATGCAGACGGAGCAACGGGGGTTCACTGCCAATTTCAAGTACCTCGCCGAACAGCAGGATCGGCTGGGGAGCAGCTTGACCACCTATGCCAGGAACTCCGAGGGCAGCTGGCAACAGCAGCAGGAGCAGCTGGCGGAAACCAATACCGCGCTCGCCAACCTGAGTGCCTTGATGAATCAGTTGCTGGAACGGGGTGACCACCCCGAGGGGTCCGGCCGTACAGTTACGGATCCAGCTCAGCTGAAGGACCAGCGCAAGCGCGACGCCGGTCGTGGTACTATTGGCGGATCTAACAACAGGCCCACTAATAGTCAAAGGGGAGGTCAGGTTCCTCCTACAGAGCCGGTTAGCAACGATCAGTCGGTACCTCCAGCGAACGCCGTGGCGCAGATAACCCTGGAGGACATTGGCAGGATCTTCGCTGACAAGCTCAGGGAGCTGCAGGGGTTGCCCGACGTCGACAAGACGTACGAGAATCCGTTGACTCCCGAGATCAATGCGGTGCCCTTCCCGGTCGGTTTCAAGCCAATCCGTTTTACGCCGTTTACTGGCCAGACATCCGAGGATGCTGAGACGCACATCATGCGTTTCACCAACGAATCAGGTCAATATGCTGAGAACCCGATCATGAAGTTGAAGCTCTTTCCTACATCCCTGGCAGGGGAAGCAGCTATCTGGTATAAGCGTTTAAGGCCTGGGTCAATTCCAGACTGGAAGACCATGGAGGTCATGTTCAGGACCATGTTTGGGGTCGTGGAAGCAAAAATCGGACTGAAGGACCTGGCAGAGACTGAACAGAGGTCTGACGAGTCCGCCACTGATTATCTGCGACGCTTCAAGCTGGAGCTAACTCGCTGTGAGATGGAAATCCCAGAGGAGCACGCCGTGCGGATGGCGATTGACGGCTTGATAGACGAGATCCGCCAGGGGTTCAGGCAGGTTCATGTAACCACGATGGCGGATCTGACTAATCGTCTGGGTCAGGAGCAGCACTATGTGGATCGGTCCAGGGAGAGGAACGAAAGAAGGAAGGGGATTCCGATGTCCTACTATCCGGGGACTCTGAAGCCCAAAACTCCAATTCCGACCGCGGCTCAGACCGTGGCAGCCGTTCAGGCGGATGCAATTCCTAGGCCAATCCTGACATGGGTTGATGAGGAGAAAGTAGGGGTCGAGGTCGCAGCCATCGAGAGGACTGATCAGAAGCCTTTGCAGTCCCAGGTAGCGAAGCCGGTCAGGGAGCCTATTAAGCTAGTTACTCCTCTTCCAACCAAATCAGCCTTTGATGCATACACCTATA
Organism: Potentilla sterilis; assembly: GCA_963682095.1. Lineage (NCBI taxonomy): Eukaryota > Viridiplantae > Streptophyta > Magnoliopsida > Rosales > Rosaceae > Potentilla > Potentilla sterilis. Next base: position 8,145,603 of record OY821760.1, on the reverse strand, counting down.
ACGCCCATAGAGCTCACGAGATTTTGCAAGAGTTGTTCAACCAGGGGCGTCTGCATCATGACGGATTTACCCCCAAGCCTGATTATATGGCGGGGAAGACATACTGCAGCTATCACAATATGAACAATCACAATACTAAGGATTGTGTGAAGCTGAAGGACCAGTTGCAGATATGGATCAATGACAACGTCCTGCAATTGGAGAATCCTAAGGAGCCTCAGTGGACAAAGGCTAAGGGTGCACCGCGGGTGAATGCTATCGAGATCAGTGTTGGTCCGAGTCTGCCGCAGCAGGGTAGGAAGCGGGTTTCCAGGTTTCAGGAGTATACTTACGACGCAAACAAGGCGGAGGAAATCTGGGAAACCATGGTGTACCATAAGGCGCCAGAAATTCAGGAGTTTTACCAGGGCCATCCTATCAGTGGGAACGGCGGGTTTACGTGTCTCTTCCATAGGTCCTTTGACCACTCTAGTTCTGAATGTGTAGGTCTGAAGGATCAGTTGCAGGAGTGGCTGAACGAGGGCAAGCTGGGGTTCGACGCCAGCGAACCTAGGCCCTGCCCAGAATTTTGGGTTGGGGCGATTGAAGAAGAGGACATGGTGATGGTCCCACGCTCCAAGCTCTGCCTCACGTGCAGACTAACGACAGGACAGCCGATTACTTATGAGGAGTTTCAGGCAGCCTTGAGGGAAGCGGAGCAGAAGGCTGAAAGGAGAGCCCTCGAGAAGGCCAAGTTAGAGCGTCCGCCGCCCGAGAAGTCAAGCAGGGAGGGTTACAAGCGGATGAAGTACCATCACGGGTCCGAGGACAGTTGCGCCAGCAGGGCAAGGCCTAGGCAAGGTCCAGGACCGTCCGAAATCAAGTCAGCTACGACTGGGGGTTCGCAGAAGGCTGCGAATCCAGAGCCATCCGCGAGGGTCTATGTTCCGCCAGCATCTAGGAACGATCCGAAGGCGGACACATGGTATACCCAGCGGGCCGGCAAGGCTGTTGAGCTTGCAGCGGTGACTACCCGGAACGAGCGGAGACGCTTTGGCAAGGCAAAAAGAACCTTGGCGGATCTGGCATCGGGAAGGGTAACCGAGGAAGAGCTGTCAGTACCCGTGGAGCGGGTGGAGGAGATCCATAAGCGCTACAAGGTGAGAACCAAATCATACATGGACTCTAGGCGACAGCGAACCACGGACGTTCCACCGGCACCTCGAAAGAGTGTGCACGATAGGATAGCTGATCTGCCGAGATCCGCTGGGGCACCCCAGTCCAGGCCAAGGAGAAAGCTGGTTTTCCCTCCTGAGCCTTCGGAGACGAGGAGGTCCCCTCCAAAGAAGTCACAGCCGGAAGCTGCCGGGAAGCAAGGGGCTTTGGAGGCCCAGGAAGATGTGATGGTGATTGACACCAGCAAGGGTTCCACCGTTATGCGGTGGATACCAAAGGAAAACAGCGCGTCATTGGCGGCGAGCACGAGCAACGTGGGGGTTTCTGAGAGGGAGGTTGTTCCCAAGGAATCCAGATCAGTTCCGGTGGAAACGAGCGGGCCGTCCGCTACCACATCGCGGGCGAGGACAAAAGGGCCTAGGGCGCCAACCAACTTCGTGGAGTACGCGGCTAAGAAGCTGCAGATGATGGTGCCAACTCGGACGTCCTCGGTCGCCCCCAGTATACGAGCTGACTCCGACTTAGGAGACCTACCCCTGGATAAGGAAGAGGATGTGGTCGACTACGAAGATGAGCCTGAGGCGGTAGACGAGGGTGAGGTGCCAATGGACGAGGAGCAGACCGGGGATGAGGCCATGACGCATCATTGCAACATGGTCTTCATTCTGTCATCTGCTTATGCTCTGCCAGAGCCTTTGCCCACTGCTCACTTCATCAGCGACGAAGAGGCTTCTCATCCTGTTTACTCAGTACAGGAGCCTGAAAAGGGGGTTCAAGCGGAAGCTGAGCCCGGGGTTTTTCGGTCCGGTCATCGGTATCCGGAGGGGGCCGGAGACCTTCTGAAACAATGCGTGATGTTTGCCAAGCCTACGTTTGACATGTCCCAACATCTGAAGCCTCTATACGTGACAGCAGAGGTGCAGGGCATGAAGGTCCGCAAGATCTTGATAGATACAGGGGCTGCGGTAAACGTCGTCACCACTACTCTTGTGGAACAACTGAAGATCCCGAAGGACAAAGTCATCCAGACTGTCTCCAGGGTGAAGGGGTTTTCGGGGGAGGTAACTCCAACCGCTGGGGTGGCTGTGCTCCGAGTCAAGATAGGACCCTCTGATGCCCATCACGCATTTTACGTGGCCAACGCAAACGCTCCCTACCATATGATCCTGGGGAGGGATTGGATCCATAAAGCGCTGGCAGTGCCTTCATCTCTCCACCAAGAGATGATCATGTGGGATCCAGTCACAGAGTTGCCAGTGCTCATCAAGGCGGATGAGCGCCCGTATTCGATAGCGGCCATCCAGTTGGAAGCCAGCTATTACAACAGAGACATGAGACCCCTCCGGATTGGGGGAGTCGACCATAGGGGGCATCCACTCGGGGTGACCCAGAATGAGCTGTCTCAGTGGGGAATTGCCCAGGCTATGGCGGATTGTAGTCGGCCAATTTCCATTGAGCTCCGTCCCAATACTTCCAATGAGTGACGCCTTCTCGCAAGAGGAGTCGGAGGCCTTTGCTAGCTTTCTGCAGCGATTGGCGATTTATCGATTAGAGCGAATGGCTTGGGAGGAGGTGGCACTGGTGGAGTGTATTGAGGAAGAAGAGTTCGAAGTTTCAACAGGGGTGGAAGTAATTCAGCCTGCTCCAGCAGCGCTAGATGATACCCCGCCCAAGGTACGCGATCCGGTCGAAAAGATCAACCTGGGGACAGAAACGGAACCCATGGAAGTGGGGATCAGCCAGTACCTTAGACCAAAGTTGAGGCAGCAACTGATAGGGTTGCTGCATGATTATAAGGACTGCTTTGCCGAGAAGTATCAAGACATGCCGGGGTTATCAAGAGAGCTAGCTTGCCATCGCATCCCTATCAAGGAAGGGTGTAGGCCAGTTAAGCAAGAGCAGCGGCGGATGAACGCTGACACGGCAATGGCGGTCAAGAAAGAAGTTCAAAGCATGCTGGACGCTGGGATAATCAGACCAGCCCTTTATCCGGAATGGTTATCCAACGTCGTCCCTGTTCGGAAGAAGAATGGCAAAATCAGAATATGTGTGGACTACAGGGATTTAAACGCTGCATCTCCTAAGGATGTTTATCCTATGCCCATAGCGGATATGCTGGTGGATGCAGTAGCGGGGCACGAGTTGCTCTCATTTATGGATGGGACGGCAGGGTATCACCAGATTCCAATAGACGAGCCAGACATTCCTAAAACCGCCTTCCGCTGCCCAGGGTTCACAGGAGCGTTTGAGTATCTCAGTATGCCATTCGGTTTAACCAATGCAGGGGCTACATACCAGCGTGCAATGAACGTAATTTTCAGCAGAATTTTGGGGGACATCCTTGAAGTCTACATTGATGATGTAGTAGTAAAATCCAAAAGGAGGGAAGATCACATTGATCATCTCCGAAGGGTGTTCACAATCATGCGAAAGCATCAGCTTAAAATGAATCCGGCCAAGTGTGTCTTTGGGGTTTGTGCTGGTGACTTTCTAGGGTTTGTGGTACATGAGAGAGGCATCGAGGTGTCGGGCGACAAAGTGCAAGCTGTGTTGGACGTGCCAGCACCGAGAAACAAGAGGGAGCTGCAGAGCTTGCTTGGAAAAATCAACTTCCTCAGAAGGTTTATATCCAACTCAGCAGGCAAGGTAGCACCTTTCTCGTCTCTACTCAAGCGCAAACCAGGAGAAATCTTTGAGTGGGGTCCTGAGCACCAGGCTGCCTTTGACAGGATCAAGGAGTATTTGGCTAGTCCGCCGGTCCTTCGGCCGCCGACACCGGGTATCCCTCTCAAACTGTATATTTCTGCCTCTGATATCTCTGTCGCAGGGCTGCTAGCCCAGGATGAAACCCTGGCCGATGGAAAGAAAGTTGAATATGCAGTAGCCTACGTCAGCAGGACGTTGTTGGATGCAGAGACCAGATATTCGCCAGTCGAGAGGCTGTGTCTAGCCCTGTACTGCGCGGGCATTAAGCTCCGCCATTATATGCTTTCATTCACAACGATAGTGGTGGCACAGACTGATTTGGTGAAATATATGCTAACGAGACCTATCCTAAGGGGTAGGATTGGCAAGTGGGTCTTAGCCCTGTCAGAGTTTTCCCTACAATATGCGCCACTCAAGGCCATGACGGGTCAGGCCATCGCGGATTTCCTATTGCACCATCCTATTGAAGGGGAATTCGCAGAACCGCCAGAGTTCGTTAACGTGATCCGATACCAGCCTTGGGTCCTATACTTCGATGGTAGCAGTACCAGTAAGTTGGCGGGCGCAGGGGTTTGTATCCAGACTCCAGCAGGTGTCAAGTATTTGTACTCTTTTCAGCTGGAGTGGACATGCACCAACAACCAGGCAGAGTACGAAGCCCTACTCATTGGTTTGGAGCTGTTACTCGACCTGGGGGCACAAGAAATTGAGGTACTTGGAGATTCCATGTTAGTTATTAATCAACTGTTGGGGATCTACAAGTGCGTTTCCTTCCATTTAGTACACTACTACGAGCGGGCTATTGAGCTACTGGATCGATTTATTGATGTTTCCTTAGACTATGTTCCGAGGGAATTGAACTCAGCAGCCAACGAGCTGGCACAATTGGCCACTGGAATCAGCCTAGCCCAGGGAGTGAAGGAACGAATCCTTAGGGTGGAGCGCAGAACTCTACCATCCTTTGTTATCCGCCAGAGGGAGCGCGGAGGTTGGTCGGTCGCTACAGTTGAGCCTGTCGACACTGACTGGCGGATACCAATCATAGCGTATTTGCAGGACCCATCTGCACCATCCGAGAGGAGAACTCGACATCTCGCAACAAGTTATCTTCTCAGGGGAGACGAACTCTTCCGTAGGGGGGAGGATGGAGTCCTATTGAGGTGTATCTTTGGCGTCGAAGCCAAGCGGATCATGAGAGAGGTACACCTAGGGGTCTGTGGTTCACATCAGTCCGGACCCAAAATGAGATGGCTGATTCGTAGATATGGATATCATTGGCCATCCATTTTGAAAGATTGTCATAGTTTCGCTCAGGGTTGTCAGGAATGCCAGCGACACGGGCCAGTGCAGCGGGTTCCTAACATTCCTTTGCAGCCCATCATCAAGCCTTGGCCTGCTAGGGGCTGGGCATTGGATTTCATAGGGGAGATCAATCCACACTCATCTGCGCAGCATAAGTTTCTTTTGCTGGGTACCGATTTCTTTACTAAGTGGGTTGAAGCTATACCAACCAGGAACTGCGATGCAGATACGGTCATCCGCTTCGTTTTCCAAAACATAATCTGCCGCTACGGCATTCCAGAGTGTATAGTAGCGGACAGGGGGGCAGCCTTCATGGCTGAGAAGACCCAAACTTGGTTAGCAGATTATGGTGTCCAGTTCCTCCATTCTTCTCCTTATTATGCTCAATCCAATGGCCAAGCGGAAGCTACTAACAAGGTGATCATATCCATTCTAAAGAAGATGCTAGTGGATAGCCCGAGATCATGGCACACTCAACTTGACAACACGCTTTGGGCCTATAGGACCTCTAAGCGGACGCCTACAGGTACTACCCCGTATTCGTTGATGTATGGCCATGAGGCTGTCCTGCCAATGGAGATCAATGTGGCTTCTTTACGGGTTCGCGAGCAACATCAACTCCTGGGTGAAGACTATGTCCAAGCCATGTTCCAGGAACATGAAGACCTCGACGAAAAACGACTTGAGGCCTTGGACACTATCATCCAGGAAAAGCAGCGGATCGCCAAGGCATATGACAAGCGGACCAAGGGTAAAACATATGGCGAGGGAGACTTGGTCTGGAAGGTAGCTCTGCCCCTAGACGAACCGGGTCGTGGTAAATGGAGTCCTCGCTGGGAGGGTCCATTTGTCATCGACCGAATCATGGGAAAGGGGGCATACCAGCTCCGAGACTTGGAAGGTGAAGTTCATAGAAATCCCATTAATGGGCGATATCTTAAGAAATACTTCCCAAGTGTTTGGGAATTCGAGGTCCCTCCGGCAGACGACGGGGCTGGACAGAATTCTTAGCCCTCAGGCAGTGCGCTCAGACGGCAGTAAGTTAAGACGGTACATCCGCCTGGGGTGTTCCCGCCGTGTTCGAAGTGTTCGTCTTTTTCATTGCGAAACCGTCGGGGTTTTGTTCTTCTTTTACCTTGTCTTATTTCAACATCCGCCAGGGGTGTTGATGTCCTTATACTCTTCATTAACAATCAAATTCATAGCTTGGTAAGTGTTAAGTACGAAAATTGCAATTTGCTTTATTCTTACGCAGGCTTTGCGGCCAAGGGCATTACAAGGAAAAGAAAATACAACGAGAGCTACTAGCTAGCTCTGATACCATCCTACGTCTCTCTTAGTCTTGGGGGACTGGCGGATTCCTCGTGCTGCTGCTTGATCTTCTTGCCCAAATCCTCTTCTTCTTCGGAGCTCTGCTAATTCCAGGAGGGGAAAAGGAGTTGGAAAAAAGGGAAAGATGAGGATGCAGTGGCGGCGCTTGAGGAAAAACACACAGTTCCGCTGAGGGAACGTGTGGATGGGTTGCTAGGGGTGAAGGTCATCGAACGTGTTGATGACATTCATCCAAGCACCTAACCGGGTCACTAGCGTTAGTCGGGCCGGGTGTTGTTTAAGCACCAGGAAGCACGGCTTCAGGCCGCCTAACGCTAGGTGACCGGGGTTAGGATTTACTTAACGCTGGGTGACCGAGGTTACTGGGGCATTTAACCAGGATTGCAGTTTCTCTGGTGGAAAGGCTTGTGGCAGCCAGAGGGCTACGCCAATCGCTAACCACTCTACGATTGCCATATTTGTTCTAAGCAGGGTGATCTGGTGAGGTTTTTGCTGCAACCAGGGGGTTCCTTTTATACTACATATGCGAGAGGATCCAACGGTTGGGGGTCACGTAAGCTTTAATGCTTCGATCTACCCATCTTTATGCATCTATCCGTTTTCGGCGCCTGCTCGCCTGGGAATCGATGCGTGATCAATAGGGTTTGACTGGCGCCTTCTCGGTTTTCCCCACCGTTTCGGTAACTGTCAAATCCTGCATTTATACCAGTTGTGTTTCCCAAGCATCTGCTTAGGGCTACCTGGCGTGGGGGCTTAGTGGGCCGGACAGGGGTTCGACGACGAACGGGCTTTCACCTTTTCGTCGAACCTAGACCATCATGGGGAAACCACTTGTGAATCCTATCTAGTTTACTCGGCTTGGTTCTGGATTTGCCCATCCGCGCAGCCCAGCAAACTAAGGGGGCAACATAAGGGCAATATCCGACTTATCTTTCGCGCTGAGTTTTTCGAAGTTTTTGAGATTTTTGAACCTTCTTTAGGGCCAAGCCGGATCGTCCTTTGAATAGGGGTTTTTAGGAACATCCGTGTTGGGGTGTGCCCTAAAACCTTTGCCGTTGGTAAGAATTGTGCGATGCAAGCCTTGATTCTAAAATTTTTGTTTTATTTACAAAAGTAAAGGGGGCTTTGCGGCCACGGCGATTACAAAGGCAAGAAACTAGTAATACATATCCGCCAACTAGCTCTGATACCATCTTGGTATATGGGGATCCTCGCCACCTCCTTCGATCCGAACGCGGGCCGAACAGGGGTTGTAGAGTAAGATCCTGAGAGATCAGCGGATGAAGCGTAGAGATAGGGGTGGCAGAGACTGTCTTGATGCCGAAGCAGAGTGGCATATAGACGTCCGCTACCCATAATCTCTCGATCATGCAATGAGTTCAATAGCCCAGCGTTGTCCACGGTTATCCAATACTCTTCATGTGGAGGTGGACAACTGGCCTATTGAAGCTCATTGCGCCTCTCTCCGGAGAGGAAGGTACCCCGAACCGCATCCATGCTGGACTTCCGGCCGATGCGCTAGAGGGGTGCCAAATCGACAGCTACCAATCTATAATCACATCCGCCCGGAACATAACATGGAGTGTTATGGTTCGAGATTTGTTTAACATGGGGTGTTATGATTTGGGGTGTTCAGCGGAACATCCGAACTAGATCGGGTGGCAAGGATCGAGGAGGCCATAACGGCTGGTAGCAGAACCTAAAGGAAGAAACGCTGAATAACATTCTAAGGCAGTTTTTTGGGGTTCTCGGGTCTAGCCAAGGGGTGTTGCTTTTATAGCCTTACTTAGAAGCAATCCAAGGGCTGAGATGAACTTGCGCAATTATTGGGCAGTTGGAGGTTGAAACAGTTTCCCGTTTTAAAATTCAAATGCAAATTCATGGGAAAAAGTTCTGCAGTTTTCTGACTGCATGATAAGACTGGTGCGCAGGGTTTGGTTTGCGAATCAAACTGAATAGGGCTTGGTAAATGGGCTCATATCATTAAACTTAGTAAATGAAATACATCAAGCCAGTTTTTACGGGCTAAGGCCGAAACTCATATAGATGCAGGCCCAACCGTTTGATGGTGGCCTTGGTCTTGCCTACCCCACGATCAAACTCAGCTGTTTCCCTCTTTGCTCGCATCCGCTCCTCTTGTAGCTTACTCCCCAGGGCTTTCTGTTGAGTTATTTCATTGGCGCGCTGGATTTGTTTCTGGCGGAGGAGGGAAATTTGCTCTTCAAGTCTAGCTATCTCAGCCGCTTCGGGGTTGCTAGTAGCCAGGGCAACCAAATCTTTGTATGCACGAGCAGCATCCGCGAAAGCGGTCTCAGCTCCCTCAAGCTTAGCATGCTGAGTAGACCGGACAGGCAAACGCTCGTGCAGGCTCCTTAGCTCCGCGGGCAGCCGGAGGAGAGAAGCGTTAGCTTCAGCTTGGACCTCGGGAGGCAGTTGCTGGAAGTGGCCTTTGAGGATCTCGAGGGCAGAGGAGAGCTCGTCCGCCACTTGAACATCGGCAGGGTCCCTCTCTCCTAAGCGTTCCAAGAATCCCCACGCCTTCTGTACCTCTTCAGGTTCCTCTTCTGGGCTTCGAGGAGAAAGGAAAGGGTCTTCGGCCAAGAGGGAAGCAGAGTCAACTTGCTCCGGAACCGCTGAACCCGATCCGCCAGGGGTCGCGGATGGCTGATTCAATGGAGACGCCGCGACCAGACCTTCGGCGATTGGGGCCTGCGGCAGGGAATCTTGTGCAGTTACAAGTCCCACAGGTTCCGCGGGACCAGAGTCCGTTGCCTGCGGGGCGGAACCGAGGGTCTCCACATCATCATCACTATCATCCACCTGTTTATAAAAAGGGGTTAGGAATGGTTCTAACTAAGAAGAATCGCTCTTCAAGTGGATTTTACACCACATACCTCAACAGCCGCTGAAAAGGGGATTTCCTCTGGCTGACTCAGAGGAGAGCCCTGCAGCCCTGCTTTTCCTTGCTGAGCTGTATCAACGGAAGCAGCGGCAGGGGTTGGAGTTGGTTCAACCTGGGGGGCAGCATCCACCACCAGCGGGGTGGCATTCTCGGTTGCCACTATCTCTTCTTCCACCTGCTCATAATCGAGGAGGATTGGAAGCAATTCAGACCAAGGGAGGTACCAATTTAGAGCATAAGGGATATATACCTCCGTCAACGGGGTCTCTTCGGGCAGAGGAGATCCGGGCCACCTTGCTGGTGATGGCCGATCGGCTTCGATACAAGAGTCAGCAGGGGTTGAATCTTGTTCAACCTGGGGGGCAGCACCGGCCAGAGACTCCGCACCGGCTAGAGCCTCTCCCTCTGCCGGAGATAGGACATCTGCAGGGGAGGATGGCTCGTCAGCAGCTGGTTGGTCTGCGCCCCGAATCGGCTCCTCCTCTTCTTCTCCTTCTTCTACGTCCTCTTCGGCCCCGTGCTCTTCCTCCCGAGTCGAATCTGAGGTCAGCGGATGTGGAGTTGAAGAACTGCCAGGAGCGCCACATAGCATGAGCAGAGGCCTATCGGTTGGGGCCTCCGCCACGGTAGCATCTGGGTTTTCCTCCGCCTCCGGTCCAGCTTCTGCAGCAGCACGGAGAGTCAAGACGGGTTGGATAGAACTCTGATTAACTGCGAGGGCTAGGCTGGAGGAAGTACCTGCAGCAAGACAGCGCAGAGGAACAGGTTGAGGAAGACTATCGCCGCAAAGCTCACGAATGCAGAAGTCCAGATAGTAATCGTCGGAACTAGAGGAACCTGGTTCTTCGGAAGGGTTAGAGGACTCACCAGAGGAGAGCTCTATTACCGCAGGAGTTCGGCTGGTGGCGGCGGCGGACGAGGAACGCTTCCTCTGAAGTATCTGCAGGGAGGGATAGAGATGGGATATCTACGTTATGTAGGTATCTGTTTGAGCTCATAGTTAGAGACGCAAGAGGAAAATGGAGCTTTAAAGAGTACTTACGGGTATGTCCTCCTCCTCATCTGATTCCTCATCCGCCTCAACAATAGTTTTGCTCTTCTTGGGGGGCGGAAGAGCTTTGCATTCGGCCTTCCGTTTTCCTTTGTCCATTGGGGTTTGCTCAATAGCCTAGTTTATTAAACAATCGAGATTACGCGAGAATCATGGGCAAACCGAAACAGTAGTTTCAAATGGGGGCATATTACCTTTCTTAGGGGCGGGTCAACGTATAGGGGACCGCCGTGTAGCACCTCTTGGTCAGCTGGGGTAAGTTGCCCACCCCGAAGGTGAAAGAATCTTCGGAAGTAGAAAACGGGTGGTTGGCGGAAGAGCGGGCTTCGCATGCGCGACCACCAAACGCGATAGGGGCCAGTTGCGTCCGTGGAGGCCTGCAGGTTAGGGTAGCAATCTTCGTTGTGTATGATGAGAAGCTGCAGGCATGAATTGTCACTGGCACTGGAGGGTCTTTTGGACTTTCGGCTATTCCTCCACGCTGAGAAAAGATTCAGACTTCTCAGCGGCGGATAGGGCAAAGTTTGAATAAGACCAAACTGCCGTGCAAAGAAGTGAGGCGCGTAGAGCTCATGGCTCGGATAGCCTTTCTCACTACAGAGGAGTGGTAGGTCCGCCATGGAGACGCAATGGATGAAAATCCCTCGGCCTTTAGCTGCCTGAAGACTGTTAGGGAGAAAGCCTCGGGCTAGTCCGCGGGGATACTTCACGTGGATCAGCTGCTGTGCCTCTGTAAAAAATTCCCGAGCGGATGTGTTAAAAAAGATGTCGAGGCAGATGGCATAGCTGAGTTCGGGATCAGCGGCACAGCCGGCATACTCTTGCCCCACAACTTGGTCAGGCCTAGGAGCTCTCTTCGTGGCCGGAGAAAGTTGGGGAAAGTACATCTGGCACCAGATATCCAAGATCCAGAGCGGACCAGATTGTGCACAATTCATGGGCACGGCGGATATCTGGTGCATACAGCGGTAGAGGTGTGCTAGAACGCATTGGGCAAGACCAATCTCTTGGCCGGAATAGATCACCTCCGCCATACGGTGGTAGTGCTTGGTCATTTTGTTGGTGGTGGAGCAGAACACGAATTTGTTTAGCCAAAAGGACAGAAAGGCTATCCCGCTGAGCCTGTCGTCACCCATCTGGGAGGTTTCGTTCCTCCACTTTTCAAACCCACTGGGCTCGAATCCCCAAACAAGGCTAGAGGGAGATGTCCTTTCGGGATAGTAGCCCTCGTCGAAGGCTACAGAGCCGAGAGGGAACCCGAAGCCGGCGTAGAGGTCTAGCAGGGTCACGGAGGCGTGACCGAATTGGAACTCGAAGGCATTAACCGTGGGGTTCCAAAGGCTGATCAGCGGAACTAGGGCGCACCTGTTGCCTCCTTTTGGGCTAAGGCTGAAGCAAAGCTGGATTGCATCAGCGACCCCGGCTTTCTTCCAAATTGCCCCGTCGAGAGGAAGCCGTTCTTCATACCAGGTGGTCATGTAGGACCTAACCAGAGGCCAGGCGGAGTGGTTTACGGTGCATTGGTGAGCGTCTTTTTGAAAATTGGGGCACTCCGCCGGTTCTTCAGAGCGGAAGAGCGCCGGCAGCGGGCGCGCCGGGCTGTCGAGCATCTGATGGGCTCCGTTGTTATCATCAGGATGATAGCCCACCACAAAGGGACCTAAGGTGGCACATTCCTCATGGGGAAGACTAAGGTGGGTCCGGTTCTCCTCTACTTCAGAACATTTGAGGAGGGGGAGAAGTTGAGTCTGGGCTTGCTCCGCCAGGGGATAGCGAATATCAAAGTTCTTTTTGGGAGCCATCAGTCTCCGATCTGGGTTTCTTCTGATTTCGGGCTAGGAAAGAGGGAAGCAAGGTGGTACGAAGGAGAAACCGAGGGGTCTCTGTTGGAATTTATAGGAATCCGAAAGGGGTTCTTGTTTCGTGAGGCGCTGGGTTTCGCAGCAACCAAGGGTTTTAGGTGAACAGTGTCACCGTTTCGAATTGGGGAATCGTGATTGGCGAGGAAACCGCGCAACAGTCCAGTTATTTATTTAATGGCGATTGAGGTTCAGTCTCTCTTCTATCTCGCTATACCTCAATATCGGAGACTGGGGGGCAATGTTTGGACCACAATTGAATTTAGGTCAATTGGGCTTCCGCCCCAAGGCCCAGTAGGGGTTTTGATCAGATTCAAACCCTTGGAAATCGGGCTTTCCCGCTTCAACCAAAGAGGTTGAGTTCGAGGGAGAACGTGGTTGCTTCCTAATCCGATTGGGGTTGTTTCGTAACAATCCATCAGTGAAAATATTTGTTAAGATTGAGAAGCAATGTAGCAATGATTTCACTACCTACGCTGGGCTATCAATCACTAACAACTATAAGCCACGCTGCACCATGCTTTAGGGAGGTTGTTAGAGGAACCGGCCATACTGCGCAATGATGAGTGATGAACAGTAACAGCAGCATAACAAGCAAGGTCAAGACGTGTTGCTCCGATCTTCGAAGCTTCAATACCAACTATACCTCTGATAATATCTTCGCTGATTTGATGGGAAGCAGGGTAGGGGAGGACATTCCTAATGAGTCTCAAGGATCCGCCAAACTGGAGTTGACAGCCCTAGGGGTCCTTGAGTCATATAAATATGAATCTGCCGGCATCTGGAAAAAGGTTCTCAACCAAAAACAAACAACCACAAGTTCTAGCGCAACGCTAACTTGCCAAAGCCTCTCCGGAGCAACTCACGCAACCCGCCTCCGCCCCACGATCGATCTAATCTCGTGCTTGTGCCGAGCGCTTTGCTGGGTCTACTCACGCAACTCGCCTCCGCCCTACGACGGATTCAACCTCGTACTTGCGCCGAGCATTTGCTGAGCCTCACGCAACCCTCCTCCGCCCTCTTACGATCGATCTAATCTCGTACTTGCGCCGAGCATTTGCTGAGCCTCACGCAACCCTCCTCCGCCCTCCTACGATTGATCCGCTCTCGTACTTGTGCCGAGCGTTTGCTGAGTCTATCGAGTCAGTCCGCCACCCCCGGTGGCAATCGAGTCTGTCAGTCCGCTACCCCTGGTGGCAATCGAGTCGTCACTCCGGTGACACACCCGTGGTCTTGGAACAGCTCTGCTTTGCTTCTCCGGATCAGAGTAAGATCCTCAATCCTCAAGGGGTTGGGAAGAAAATCCTGGTAGAGAGTTCTATTCAGGTCTTGTTCGAGCCCTGTACGCCGGCTTAGTCAGCGCCCGCGTAACAGTCGCTTGACCAGGAAGTCAGAGTCGAATTGGGAGCAGACGAAGCGACTCGCTCAGGGGGTCGCGCGCAATCGAGTGGCACCGCTCCAAGGGTGCTGGCACGCCTAAGCACAACACAGAGACACAGCAACCGACCACAAACCAAACAACCGTGCTGACTGTTCGCCGGGTGCTGAACCCGCCACGAACAGCCCTGTAATTGTTTTGTGAACCATTAGTCCAGTCATCGGAGGCAATGTCGAGCAAACCATTAGTTATTCCAAAGAGGCATTGCTTGAAGTTGAGAGTGACTGTGCTGTTCTCGTTACCGCACTTAATCGATAGGCTATTGACATGGTAGACGTAGGGTGGATTCTTGAAGATTGTAGAGCCTATATGTCACAGTTTGATAAAATTGTCATCTGGGATGTTTATCGCAAAGCAAATGGTGCGGCCTTGGCGCACTTTGCTAATCTTGGTAGTGTAGTAGAGCTCTCTGCGGAGGTCCCAGCTTTTGTACATCACGACCTTTCGTTCTGATATGATGGGTATGGAAATGAGCCTTAGATAGGTTGCTATCATCTCTTTCAGAAAAAAGAAATAGAAAAAGACATTGCTGGTTTTTGATGGAGAAGAGCATGATGAAAACTTGGAAACATAGGTCAATTTGGAGCCTCTGTAATCTGGATCCCCTATAACTGAAAGTTCTCAAATATCAATTATCCATCAATCTCAATACGCGTATGTTAACATTATGTCATAATATTGTTCATTTATTTTTACAAACTAACACTGGCGTCCAACAGACACTTGGTAACAAATCCAATCGTAATTGAAATAACCAAATTATTTCCAATGACAACAGAATGGAACCCAAACCTGAGCTCATGACAGATAAATTAGAATGGACACGCGCCTAGAGAGGCATCCGCTTTGATACCAAGTCAAAAAGAAGAAAGATCTTGGGAATTTCTGAGAGACTGAGACCGAGAAGAAAACAGAGAAGCCAAAGCGAGGGTGTAAAAATTCCAAGAAAGCTTGCAGGACCTGCGCAGAAAGTTGGAAGTTAGTTAATTCGTATTTACTACAGTGTTGGAGAACAGGTGAAAACATTAATTACATTCACAACCACTACCTTAATTACCACGCCTATTTATACCTCAAGCCATGAACACCAATGTATAGTAGTAAATTCACCCACACCACCTCTGATCTCTCTCTACTCTTAATCTCTTATCCCACATTCTCTTCTGAAAAAACTCAAAACACACTCATTCATTCATGGCTAAGCACTACTTTAGGCTGCTTTCTTCAGCTTTGCTTGTTCTGTACTTCATGGTGCTGCAGGCTGAAGTAGCTTGGGGTCAAGGTGGTGTTACTGAAGGGAGGAAAGAAATGGTGCCTGCAATGTTCGTATTCGGAGACTCTCTGATTGACAATGGCAACAACAACAACCTTCCTTCATTTGCCAAGGCCAACTATCCCCCCTACGGAATCGATTTCAGCGGCGGACCAACTGGTCGGTTTAGCAATGGTTACACCATGGTTGACGAAATAGGTAACTCGGTCTCTGCTTCACTTCTTGGCTTCTTGCGTGTTGTTTAGTACTTTTGCTACTTCTCAAATGTTATTAAACTAAGACTCCTAGGATGGACTAGGAACAAAATTAGGCAGTAACATATCTCCTTTAATTCTTTTATTAATTTTTTTTTTTCAAAATTTGATACTCTTATTTCTTGGGAGATTATAGCTAGTGGTTTATAACTCTGACATGTATGTAATATATATTTATATGCATGCAGCTGATTTGCTAGGACTTCCCTTAATTCCTGCTTTCTCTGAAGCTTCTGGAGATCAAGTTCTTCATGGTGTCAATTATGCATCTGCAGCCGCTGGAATCCTTGACATCACGGGCAGAAACTTTGTACGTAAATTTTACCGTCAATCACCTAATTAACGATTAGCTACATATTATTTGCTCCTTTCCTAATCTTGTTGTCTATGTAGACACATGATTCTTGCTCATGCTTTTGCATGCCTTATTCCACCATCTCAATATAGAAGACAGTTTCCTCATCTTAAACTCCAATATCAGCAGTCATGCATGTGGTCATGTAGACATGCACTTGCATGTGTTATCCTTGCTTTAAACACTATCTTTGGTTCTTAGAGAGAAACTTCATGGAATAACTTGGTCCCAAATCGATTGTTTTTATCAGGAGGCTCGCATTCCCTGCGGTCAACAAATAAGGAACTTCCAGACTACACTTGATCAGATTACAGAGAATCTAGGCGCAGATGATGTTGCCCGGGCCATTGCAAAGTGCATCTTCTTTGTTGGAATGGGCAGCAATGACTACCTAAACAATTACCTTATGCCCAACTATGACACCAAAAATCAATATAATGCTCAACAATTTGCTGATCTCTTGGTTCAACAGTACACTCAGCATCTCACTGTAAGAATTTCACCTCTCCTTGAGTAATATATAAGTAATGCTAGAAAGACCATGTTCTTGGATCATATCGGTGAAAATGTCTATTATAGGAGTGGAGTCTACCTCTTACATATGGAGGCCTCTTATCTCTACTAGAGATCGGTCCAGAATCTGACCCAAGCTATACAAAATAGAATTTTCTTAGTAAAGCTAAAGCTACTAAACAGTTTGCTAAACTTTGTTCATTTTTTTCATTCATTTTTCCAACTCTGAACGAGCTTATTTGAAACTTCATTAGTGTAGTTTGGTACAAATTTGGCAACGCTTGTAATTTGTTTAATTTACATGTTAAAGAGACTCTAGAATATCTAAGATTTTATCTGAATATGACATGTTACAGAGGCTCTACAATCTTGGTGCTCGAAAATTTGTTATTGCTGGAGTTGGGAGGATGGGTTGCATACCAAGTATCTTAGCCCAAAGTCTAAATGGAAGCTGCTCAGAGGATGTTAATCGCCTTGTTTTACCGTTCAACGCAAATGTGAAGACAATGATCAACAATCTTAATAACAACTTACCTGGTTCAAAGTTCATTTACATTGACATTGCTAAAATGTTTGAAGACCTCGTCACCAATGCTAGAGTTTATGGTATGTGTCGCTACTATCTACAGCATCAATCTCAATCTTCATTGAATTAGCCATATATAAGTTTTGTTCTAATCTTTGTACTTGCAATAGGATTCAGTGTCGCGAATCGTGGATGCTGTGGTATTGGGCGCAACAGAGGGCAAATCACATGTCTTCCATTGCAAACACCTTGCCCAAATCGTGACCAGTACGTGTTCTGGGATGCATTTCACCCAACTGCAGCAGTGAACATCTTAATAGGCCGGAAAGCTTTCAGTGGAGACAATAGCCAGGTTTATCCCATGAACATTCAGCAGCTTGCCACACTTGACATCGAAACCAATTAACTAATGAGTGGACAATTTGTCATCTGAAACTAGCTATGAATTATGCATGGCTCTAGTTTTATCAATTGGCTCTATCCATTTTGATTTGGCTACTTTGGCTAATTGTCCTCGTACTATGTACTGCTTAGTACAATCGCATCTGCATACTTTTATTCTGGTTTTTATTATGTTATTGGAACGACCTGCTATAGATATTGCCCTTTAGAAATTAGAGGTAGAGGTGCAAGCATCAATTACAAAAACACAAAAACACAACCTTTTATTACCAACAATTAGGGATCAGGTGAAAGCATATATTGAAGTGCTTAACAACCTGTGGGAACAATCATATAAATGTGCTTAGGCATGGAAGTTCCAGACCCCTTAAAGCATTGCCAATTGTTGAATATTGATCGGATACGTATACCGTCCGGAACTGAATGTTGCCTGGCCAAAGCCAACGTTTGCTGTATCTGTTGGATGGAAGGCATCCCAAAACAAGTACTTCGTGCGATCTCGACATGCTGCTTGAAGAGGAAGACAAGTTAGCTGCCCATTGTTCCTTCCTACTCCACAACAACCCTTGTCAATCACATCAAATCCTGCATATACCAAAACAGATTCTGCTATCATGCAAAGTTCTCTCTTGTCATATCTAGCATGTTATGTTGTCAACTATGGTCAATCTAGTGATGGATGTAATAATATATGCATGTAAAATCATGTACCCGAAGCCTTTGGGTTTTGATAGAGGTCGACGTTGCTTTGATAAGCATCTACGTAGACAAACTTAGCTCCAGGCAGTTGACCGCCATTGAAATTGTCAACAAGTTTCTTAAGCCCTGAGTTGAACATGACAATGGCTTTGTTGATGTCTTCATTGCACCGGGTGTTGTTTCCACGAAATCTTGCTAGTTCATATGGTATGCAGCCAATTTGGCCAATTGCTGTCACAATCACTTTTCTAGCTCCAAAGGAATACAGTTGCTGAAGAAAAATGCAGAGAAAATACTATAGTTAGAGCTAGACTTAGTTTCACATAAAATAGAAAATCTAAGCCATATATAGATAGAATATGTATTAATCTTGAACTAGATTCCCAAGATGACCTTGACATGTACGTTCTGAAGATAGCCACTATTGACATTGAGAAATTCATTTCCAGACTCCCATTCTGAATATTTAAGCTTTGTATTTCCAACACTTGGGACAACAGTAGATGATGGTTTTTTGGATTAAGTATAGCTGTTGGAAAAACAGGACCCTTTCACTAAAAAAGGGATAACAAAACACCATTGTTCTAAAAAAGGGATAACAAAACATTATTGGATCTCTTTTTTTAATGACCTTAGATAGCTGAGATTAAGTCAAGTTATTCAATACTTTCTGATAAACTTGAGTCGTTCGAAGTCATTAAAAATAAATCAACATTTTGAATGCTTTAACGATCACCAAATCTTCTGAAAATTTGTAGAGATGATCTACTCATATAGTTCTACAAACTGAACGGTGAAGATGTGGTTTGGTTATCTGAAAGTTTGTCGAATGACCTATCCATTTTTTAGAACAAAAAAAGGGATCTCTCACTAGAAGAGCCCTGGTTGGAAAAACATGCTACTTACAGTAAGCTGGCGTGAGTAATCATGAAGAAGTGCATCAGCATAAGCTTTTGTAGTGAAATCGGAACTGGTCGAGTAGAAGTCAGGCATGAAATAATTGTTAAGATAATCATTATTCCCCATCCCAGAAAAGAAGATGCATCTGCTGAGATAGCTGTTTAGTGCATTGGCGTCGCCCCTAAACATCCTTCTCATTTCTGGCAGTATATCATTTCCAAAAGTCGACACTTGTTGTGTCATCGACGTGTGACCTCCCTGTGCATGGAAACAAAATCTTAATTCTTATGCAGTAACTAGGTACCAGTTTATTTTGGAATGTGATAACAATGCATACGAGTTACGCTAACATATATCAATGTCATAGTAAAGGTCTTATTACCAAATTATCTCCAGTTTCATCTCGAATGCCAGATGCTCCTGATGCTAGATTCACTCCCCTCATAAGTGCAGCTCCACGAGTTCTTGAATAAGGAGGAATAAAAGTTCGAAATCCCAGAAGCTGAGCTGCAATTGCCACAAGAATGGTGTTAGATTACTATTTCGGTTGAGCTGCAAGGTATTCTTAATAAGGCAGTAACATGCCTTCATCAGTAATTAACATACTGAAGAATGATGTTCAATGCAAAATTATTGATGTGCACACACATTCATATTACCTAGTACATCAACATAGGTTCGACCGTTGGTGAAGCGACCGGTGACCCCCTGAGGAAAGTCGATGCCATAAGGCCTATAATTTGCCCTAGAAAGTGTGAGCAGTCGATTATTGTTTCCATTGTCCACCAACGAGTCGCCAAAAATGAAGAAGCAAGGGACTTGCTGCTGTGGCTGCGAGCATGCCCTGGCACTCAACCGCAGCCAAACCACTAGTACAAATAACAACCTCCCCAACTCGTTAAACTTCCTCATCTCTTACTTTGGTTGGACCATAGCCTTCTCATTGCTACAATTTTATAGACATAGGTTTCGAGGCATTCTCCTGATAGCTATAAAGCCACTCATATGTAATATGGTTGTGATGATGAAGACTTGTGAATAAAGCAACTTTTAGTTCAGCAGCGGTGGTTTATGGACAACTATATATCCTGTGAACTGCTATAAATATTGCCATTTTCATACATATACTAGAAGCAGGTGAGATCAGTATGACATTTGTCAGCATGCACATCCATTTATATGTATGGATTACACTGGAAGGAAACAAAAAAAGTTCCTGTGACGAAGCTCTCATCTTTCCTCGCTTTGATTTACATTATCTTCGCTGCGGTTACTATGGACTCGCTACTTGTAAATATCAAAGTCCGGTTTGCTTGCTTAGATAATGTCACAAATCCAATCTTGGTTGTTTGAGTCGACGAGAGAGGCTGTCCATATAAATAGTAACATAAGAAAGACTAGTAGTGCCTGGACAAGATGCTCATGCATCTTTTTAGACGAAAACAAGGAGCAATTGCAGCGTAGTTGCTTCAGGCTACTTCAATATTCGTCCCATATATATCAGTCATCACACTTCTCCTCCTTAAGTCATCAATGTCATCTTAGATGATTTGGGAAAGCTTGTAATTAGTTTCTTTTATTTTTGGCCTCTTTGTCTATTGTCTGACTAAACAAAAAGAAATGGAAAAAGATACTCTGAAATTACATTACCAGAGCCTGAACTTCAGTCATGCACATACAAAATTATTTGAAATTTGTTCACAGTAAGCGTCTTAAACTTGCCAAGGCAAGTATCTTTCGAATAAGAAGTACTGAGAAAGAGCCAAGAAAGTAAAGCCTTGCACTACAACTCCTGGTATTAGCAACAAGGATGAAAGGAACGGTTACCAAGTTGATTCAATAATTATAACTATCTACACTGCACTACTGAATCATCATATAATCTAGCTCTAGTCAGTGTGTCACCAAAATTATAAATGAAAATAGGCTTAAACTCACATGCAGGCAACAGCAGCTTCAGAAGCCAGATGATAACGCTTACTCTCACAAAACTTCTGTCTGAATTGCTCAAAATTACCGGACTTAATTGCCTCCCTTGCTGAGCGGAAGAAACCTAGATAGTGGTGGGTATTATGTCTGCAAATCAAAGAATAACACAATGATCACAAACACATTAGAAAGAAAAAGACGCCTACTTTAAAACTATAGTAGAAGCAAACAAAGTAGCTCATACATTTCAAGTAGAATCTGAGCTAGCATTTCATGAACATTGAGAAGGTGATTAATATACGCTCTTGTATGATTCTGGCATGTGTAACAGTTACAATGTTCAACAATTGGCGAAGTGTCTTTCCTGAAAGAAGAGAGTAAAAAATAATGTCAATATAACATCTATTGCGAGCACTGCAATAGTTATTGGGCAATAAATGACAGCAAAAACTTCCATCAATATGCTCAGATGACTTTCACAATTTTGTCCCAAAAAAAAGATGAACTTCATAAATTAATGTCCCAAAATGCAAATGCTATTCCGACCCGCATTACCTCTATCAAACTAATTAAAATAATAGCATTGTTATTACCAAATTGATAGCCAAATGCAGATAGCTTGGGGCCTTGGGCAATTTACTGAGTTGCATTGTGAAAAATAAAGTCGAATTACAGGAATGTGTTACACCAAAGATATGGCATTGAAAAGGTGAAAAAATCTAAAAAAGTTAACTAACATTAGGTGATTCTTGGTATTGGTCAGGTAAGCACACAGTGAAGTCAATCATGGATCTCTATATACATTGTTTACCCACAAGTTAAGGTCAAACTTGGGTTACTATTGAACTATCAATGAAATAGACAAAATATCAAACCAATTAACTTGTGAAGACTGTTAGTGCTACAAGCATAAAGTGAAGTCATTAGTTACCTGTAAATTGTTGCTCTCAAATTAATCTTGCTCTGATCACTTCCTATATTAGTTAATTGAAATGCAGAGACATTGGTCTCAACACCATCTAGTGGGAAGGTAAGTGCAAAGCCTCCAAGGGTAAGATGGTATATATACCTACAACAGATTGATACATATTACCGCTTATGAAGATGATACTTGCAAGGAGAGACGAATGCCTAAATTGCTAGAAAAGAATGAACAACTTACGTAGAGTCAAAAATATCGATTCCTGCAGCAATACCCTGCAAGACCTCCTCTGCCAGAGATAAGAGAAAGCACAAGTTCATTTGCAAATATTACATTAATTTAAACCAAGTATGCCAGATAATTTATAGAGATGGAAACATTCCCCTTTGATGAATTGTCCAAACATTTGCATGACTACGATCTATTATAATATGAAAGATTACAGAATGAATGCTATAACTCATGCTATAACTACATGAATGTGTTCAGCTAAATGATACATTTCTATCGAGGCCATGAGACTTTCTCAGAAATTTTATATTATCAGGGATCGGAAAAACCAACTTATGGTAATTTGGTACACCTATTACCTGGAATTCCAAGCCCACTGACCAAGCGTGGTTTCTCCTCTTCTAAGATATCCTGAACAAATTCTAGCAGTATTAGATATCAAAAATGATTACAGAAAAGGAAATTGTTTATTCTATCGACTCGGCTATTGTTTTTTTAAAGAAGACAGAAATTAGAAAACTACTTATGAACAACATTACTGTAAGTAACTTCAAACTGTTGTTGAAGAGTCGGCTAAATTTGGGTAGTGTAGTTGTTAGTAACACAACAGGAACTTGTGCAGTAGCCCTTGTGCTCCTTAGAAATTCCAACTATTAAATTACTATTAAGCAAAGACTGAAAAGAAAAAACTTGATGTCATGGCAGTTGACAATTGACATGATAAAAATTGGGTGATAATGTCACATTCCCTTCTTGTACATTGATAAGCATGCATCCCCTCTTATATTTATACTTTCATCCTTTCTATTTTAAAGAATTAGAAGGGAGGAGTGTATCTGTACAAGACAGGAGTGTAAGATTATGCTTTGTGCAGTGTGTAGTTACTTGTCTTTGGGAAAGGGTGTTCATGGAGGGGTTGAGTTGGAAGATCCCAGGGAGCCTTAATCTATTAATTACAAGGAAGGGGTAAACCAAATTCCTCTAAGAACCATAAAAAAAAAAAAAAAAAAAAAAAAACAAACAAAACAAAACAAAAAAAACTACAGTGTATCCTTGTTTCCTAGTGATGTGATACATTACTACCTTTTAGGCCAGATAACAGCTGTTTTACCTCAAGTGCGGATTACAGTGCGGATTATCCCTACCTAGCCTCTCTCTCTCTTAGAAGAGAAGGAAAGTGTTATACCCCAACAAATATTGACCTCTATCACAACCCTCATTCATATTCAACTTGAACGAAGTTGCTTAACCACTGATCTTCATAGATTACAAAACTCAACAAGTATTTGAATATACAAAAATGGAAATGCTGCTTCCAAAACAAGCAATGTGATTCACTGATCAAGTCTAGAAATAAATTCAAGGTTGTGTCTTACAGTAACAGCGTTAAGGAGAGCAGGGCGCTCATCCATGCTCTCTCCAAGCCCAAAACCTCCAATCCAATAACCTGCACAAGGGTATATATCTAAAAGTTTAACAAGATGAACGAAAAATTTGTACCCGTGCAAGTATTACACCAGAATAAAATCCAACTGAAAAACTGGCTAGTGCTTAGGAGAAAATAATCAAAAATACAAAAGGGAGAATATACATCCGGTACATCTTTTTTCAGAATATAATAGTAGAAAACTGTAATTAACCTGATACATTTCGGCTGACCACCTGTTGTGCACACCGCTCACGTTCTTGAACAGAAGATCCTCCAACAATGGATCCAAAAACAGATCCACCTGCCTATATTTGAACGATTAGTTTATGCCCATCAATTAATTTAAACAAAAGAAAAAAGAGAAAACTCAGTTTAATTTCACTTCAAAACTAAAAGACTTAAACTGTTACAGCATCGAGACATCTGTCAAATTAAACTCCAAAAAAAAAAAAAAACTAACAATCAAAAATAAGGGGCTACACTAGCGAAGTTATTAACAACTAAACTGACTGTTTTCCTGAAGCAAGAACTAAACTGAATTCAAAAACCTCCACAATGTCTTCAAAAGCACTAGAGGATACAAAGATATATTTACCAAATCCGTATAAAGCAAAGCACAGTATAAAGGTACTTCTTGAGAACTTGCAAAGGATACAAGCATCATGTGAAATTTTAAAATGTCAAACAATTCTGAACAAAATGTTAGGTGTTCTGGTGACACATCTTGCAAATAATACATCTTATATGCAATTAATGTCACTCCTCTCTAAAGTAGGTGTTTGATAATATCAAAACAGTGTGGCTTTATACCCGATTTAGCTGAATGCATTCGTCGAGCCATCTCACAGTTCGATCAACTGAGGTCTTGTTCCTCTTATCAGACACCCACGCAGGGACTTCGTCCGCCAAAGAGGTCCATATATTAGGCTTTAATGAAGAAATCAATTCAACATACTCTACAGGCTTAACCTAAAAGCACATAAAAACAACAGTAAACTCACTACATTAACTCAAAACAAACAAAGGTCAACCAATATGTTGATGAGGCCCTTACCAAGTTACGACCAGAGGGAGTCTCGAAAGATGCTCCCAATTTATTAGAGCTATTACATTCTGGGAGACATTGAATAGAGTCCCTCGGAATGGCTACGAATCCGTGGTTCGGTAACCCCAGCATCTTATGCAATCCTCCTATTTTCGATATTGTATGCGGCGAGATGCCTTCCAAGCTGCAGAACAATGGTAAAGTAATTACTTTCTCACAACGCAGTTCCGAAACATTTACAATGCAATTTATAGTAGAATAGGGGGACTGAAGAGTACTTACAAGTGGAGAGAGCTAACATGGAGGAGATGGGAATCAGGGAAAGGGAGAGAAGAGAGAAGGTCAGGGGGTATGAAAAGGGGCAGGCCCTTTCGGGTAGAGAGAAGAAGAGCAGGGGTCTCTATTGGGTTCGGGCAGCTGCCCAGCTGGAGTATCCCTGCCCGTGCGTTTCCACTGCTCCATGCCTTGACTGCGAATTTCATGGCTCTGTGTGTTGTTTTGCCCAGAGACAGAGAGGCTTTAGGCAGGGTTTTGATTTACCGACTCATTGACACTTTAGTCATCCAATTTTAAAAAAAATTACACTTTCGTCACTCTCTCAAATACTATCTGTCACTTTGGTCACATTTATTAACTTCAACATTAAGAGGTGCATTGTGTATAGGTACTATATAGACTATAGAATTAGAGGGAGTTTTAAAGAAATTTATTAAAGGGAAAATGACCATTTACACAAAAATGGGGTAAAACTTGCCTATTCCAATGTTACATACCC
This sequence comes from Potentilla sterilis, assembly GCA_963682095.1. Taxonomy (NCBI): domain Eukaryota; kingdom Viridiplantae; phylum Streptophyta; class Magnoliopsida; order Rosales; family Rosaceae; genus Potentilla; species Potentilla sterilis. Next base: position 8,120,605 of record OY821760.1, on the reverse strand, counting down.
ACTCCAATGAATCTTGGCAAAAATACCTAACTACCATATACTAAACCCTAATATCCTCTCTCTCTCTCCCTCTGAACATGAGCAGAGGCACTAGAATGGGAACCCAGGACAAAATCCGACCTGCCTCGACGCCGACCTGGACGACGCTGCTCTTAAGCCACCACCCTCACTGCCTCTTGTTCCTCCTCCGCCCGCATCACCTCTCGCGACTCCTCCGCCTCTCGCCCCAGGCCGAGCTCCTCCACCACCGCCGCCCACTTCCGCAGACGACGCCTATCTGCCTCCTGTTCCTCCTCCGCCAGATCGGGAGAGAGCAGCGATGGGTGTCTATATCAAATTTGATTTGAGGTTTGCGCTGGATTTCGTCGTCGAGGTCGAGGGGCGGCGATCCAGGTCTAGAGGCTTCGGATCAAGGTTCGATCTGGACTGCAGCGGGCGTGTCGTCGACTTTGGGCTACTGTGTGGAGGAGCAGACGCCGATCGCCTGCATCGAGGGTTGACTTGGTCAAGGGTGACGACTGGATCGGTGTAGCCGTGCAGGTGGTCCATGTAGGTCGACGGGGATGAAGAGGCTTTGGGGCGGCGTCGATCTAGCTTTGGGGCGCATGTGGCCCATGCAGGTCAAGCAGATCCGGCGTCGATCTGGCGGAGGATGCTAGGCCGGAGAAAGGTGGGGTGCCCAGAGTATATTTTTGGGTGCCTTGATTAGGTTTCTGGGTACCCAGAGTAAAAATTTTAGAGTCGTGCTATCTGCTCCTTCAAAGATGTTGCTTCTGGTTTGCTCTTTGCTGTTTTCACTTATCTAATCTGTAAAGGAACAAAAACAAAAGGATTATAATTCATATTCAAATATTACTGACCCACAGTAATCACAATACTGACCCCTAATAATCACATTACTGACCCTCAGTAACTTGAGTCAAGTTACTGGAATCCGGCGACTAAAGTAATATTGAAAAAAAAAAATCCGGCGAAAGAAAAAAATAATCCGGTGAAAAAATCAGATTGGGAAAATCTAATTACTGGGGGTCAGTAACCTAATTATACATAAGGGAAAATATTCCGGCGGAAAAAAAAAATCCGGCGAAAAAAAAATCGTCAAAAAATTGGGTGACCGGAATCCGGCGACCGGAGTTCGGTGACTGGAATCCGGCGACCGGTCATTGGACGCTGGCGGAGTTTGGGTTTAAGGTTTAGGGTTCTTCTCTATTTTCCACTTTCTCTTCATATGAGTGTATAAGGGGTGAGGGCAAAAAAGGAAGAAAAAAATTAAAATTGTACTAGAGTTGAAAAGATTTGTTGAAATGGGCAATAGGAGGTGTTACCTAATGTTGAATAGGGGAAGAAAATAAAATGGTCATTGGAATGGGTAATGAAGGAGTCAAATTAGTACTAAATGGACATTTTTTATTTATTAAATTTGAAAGTCGCGGTGAATTTAAAAATGCCCATAATGTATAACAGTTATCAGCTCAATAGAACCACCGTTAATAACTGCTCAAATGTGATATTCTTTCAGTTTCATCGCTCATTCTAACATCTATTCTTTGAAGTTGAGATTAGGAAGTGAGCTGCCATTGAGACTAAACAACGGTGGAGACAAATCTGAAGAGGCAACAAGACACTTAATAGAGTAGAGATGTACATTGTCTTCATACCGACCATGGTTGCACAGACTGAAGGGACGGCCATTTACTTCGCACCAAATATTGTGATCAGTATACATGCAGATATTTGTTCCATTTCTCATTCGCCACTGTGTAACTGCTTTAAGAACCGCTCTACCTTGAAGTATGCATCTCAAAGAGGAGGAGGAAGAGTCTCCCAAGTCAGCTTCCCAAAAATCTCATCACATACTACTATGTTTCTTTTTTGCCTCATCATTCTAATAGTGAAAGCGTGTGTAATGTGCCATAGTAGCGTGACAAATATTGCAAGTGACATATGAAAATGATCATGGGAAAAAAAAATAAAAAAAATCATTCTCTTTACCAGCACAGCCAAACGCATTAGTCTCAATTTTAGTCTCATTAACATCAACATCAACATCAACATCAACCCCTCCAAACACATCACATCTGTACAATATAAACAAACAAGTCCATGATAATAAAATCCAACAAACACTCGCAGTTATACCAACCATGTTATCTTTACCAACCCCCAACTTTTGCTTCACTTCTACGACGAAGATTTTGAATAAAAGACAACTCTTGCATATCTCACAAGCCCACTCCTCTTATTAGATGGACCATATTCTATCTTCTTTGAGCTCTTGGAATAATTGTATTCAATTTTCCATGATTAGGAGTTATTCATTCCTTTCGTTCACAAAGCCTTGCAATATAATTCATGCATTATATTTGGTGGTTTGGTGGTTTGAGCTTCATTTTCTTATGAACCTTCTCATGCAATGTGATCATTACTCGCTCTAGAGGTTTCTCAAGTACCATAATACCATGGTACCAGCATTTCCTCTTACAAAAACAGAAACCGTCAATTTCTGTCTCCCATCTCTCTTCATCAAGCCCACGTTCACTTAGCTTCAACACCTTGATCCCTCCCCTCTCTCTCTCTCTCTCTCTCTCACACACACACACACACACACAAGCATCCGGAAAATGAGGTCCAAACCTCAATTTGGCATCAATCTCAAGCTCATTGTCCTCTTCTGCTCCTTCCTCCTCCTCTTCGCCATCTTAATATTCCGATCAAACCTCACATCTCCTCTGAAAACCCCATCTTCATCGATCTCTTCAGAAACCCACCTCGCAAATTCAACTACTGATCAACCTCAAGTCCCAAAATGTCCATCGCTTGAAGTGCCCTTCATCCCCACATGCACTAAAACCCCGCCTTCCTTAGCCGACGCCCTCATCCACTACGCCACCACGAACATCACCCCGCAGCAAACCTTCAAGGAAATATCAGTATCAGCAAGGATCCTAGCTAAGAAGTCGCCCTGCAACTTCCTCGTCTTCGGCTTAGGCCTCGACAGCCTCATGTGGGCGGCTCTCAACCACGGTGGCCGCACCGTCTTCCTAGAAGAGAACCAGTCATGGATCGACCAGATCAAAGAACGACTGCCCAACTTAGAAGCCTACCACGTAGCGTACGACACCAAAGTCCATGAATCTGAGAAGCTCTTCCAGCATGGCGCCAAGGAAGAGTGCAAGACCGTGAGTGACCCTAGGTTTTCCAAGTGTCCATTGGCGCTGAAGAACTTGCCGGGAGATGTGTACGACATGGAGTGGGACTTGATCATGGTGGATGCGCCCACAGGGTACTTTGATGGAGCTCCGGGTCGGATGAGTGCTATATACACGGCGGGGTTGATGGGGAGGAACAGAGAGGAGGGTGAGACCGATGTGTTTGTTCATGATGTGGATAGACTGGTGGAGGACAAATTCTCCAAGGCTTTTCTCTGTGAAGGGTATTTGAGAGAGCAAGAGGGAAGGATTAGGCATTTTACGATTCCCAGTCACAGGGCTCGTCTGGGCAGATCCTTTTGCCCGTAATATCTAAAATTTGAATTTGAGAGCGTCTCTCTCTAACTCTAGAGAGAGAAACTAGATCTGAGAAAAAAAACATCTTCCCCCTTCTCTTTGTGCCTGAAATCTTGATCCTTTTGGATCTTAGATTGAAGGATTAAGAGTGGGGGGAGGTCTTTCATACTACTTTCTTTTAGTTTTCTCAAGATTTAATTCTTGTCTCACCCTTGTGGTATATTTTCCCTTAGTGGATTTACCTGGCTTATGTCCAGATTGTTTCTTGGCTACTGTCCAAATTACTTCTTGGCTTCTGTCCAAATTACTTCTTGGCTTTGCTTAGATCGGGAGGATCTTGGTCCTCAACTTTGCTTATTCCGCTTACTTATTGTCAATCAAACCCATATCTTTCCAAATCAATGAACACCCAACCCCAAAATAGTTCTTCTCCTTTTGTTGTCAACACCGAAGTCAATGAGAGCTCTAATGGTTGCGATGATAAAGTGCAAGACACTTACCTATTCGATTATGGGTGCTCACGCATGGGTTCATCGCCCCCCATTCTCCTTGGTTATGGTTCTCGTTCTATCCCCTGGTTCTCGGTCCTATTTCGACAGTCAAGACTCTTCTTTGGTTTGGGTCATGATGGTGGAAGGTGCAAAGTTGTTTTGAGGGATTTTCTCCCTTTGGTTGTTGGATTTCATTTGATTTGTACTCTGGGTTATGTTTGGCATCGGCTGTTCAGTACACAACTTGAGTTTTTGCTTTCGGCGACTCATCGACGACTCCCCGCTGTCGGTGGCGAGTGGTGGTTAGCAAGGCTTGGCAGTGCTTTGAAACAATGGATTCCTCTGTTCTTATATACGGGAGAATTGATTGCGATGGTGTTCGGAGTTGTATTTATTTTATTTCAATTTCTGGGTTCTTCTTCCAGCTCCTATTTCGGCTTGTGATTTAGGTGGAAGAATTCCCTTTGTTGTTCGTATTGTCTTTCGGGTACCAGTTATAAGGAAAAAATTCACCATTGGTACCCAAACTTACCTCGCTATATAAGAAAGGTACCCGAACTTGAAAAACGATCACCATAGTACCCAAAGTTTGAAATCCTATTATAGAGGTACCTAGCGCGTTTTGACCGGCTGGCTACCCGGTTTTGGATGACGTGGCAGTTCCCAAAAAGATTCCGAGGGGCAAATGTCCATTATAACCCCAATCTCTGAGGTAAGCTGAGCTCCCAAGGCGTGCATTGCTTCCTTTAGTCAGTACTGGTTCCGGAATCTGATTCAATTCGTTTCAAAACCCCAGCTGGTTTACAGAGTGATTGAGTGGGAGAGAGAGACGTAGTGAAGGGATAATTAGAGAGATGTTGAGAGGGAACCAAAATCCTGGAATTTACTGTGCTTGTGGAAAGAAGGCGGAGATGTACATGAATTTAGGCTTGGGTGTTGATTACGGTAGACACTACTGGGGCTGTGGTGGAGGCGCAACCCAGGTATCAATCTCGAATTTATGTTTTGGAGGCAATAGAGGTATGAACATGTTTGAAACTGAAATCTGTATTATGAATGTTTATGTAGAGGCTGTGTGGTCTGTTTCATTGGATTGACCCACCTCACAACGACCGAGCCAAAGAGGTGATTAGCAATTTGCTTGCAGCAATACAAAACTTGGAGGAAGAAATTGGAAAAACAAAGGAAAGTGAAATGAAGATGAAAGAGATGAACCTGATGATCTGGGCCATTGTTGTTGTGCTATGGATTCGACTGAAGATGAAAGATATGAACCTGATGAACTGGGCCATTGTTGTTGTGCTATGGATTCGACTGTTGCGTAGTGTCGAAGAAGCTGATGATCTAGCTGCATTATGTGGTAATGCCCAAGTTGATTTGCAGCTACAAGAAAACAGAGTGATGGAGGTCGAGAGTGAATTGAATGTAATGAAAGGAAGAGTGGAAAAATTATGGATTGCTCTGTTTGTAATGATGGGCATAGTAGTGTCTGTCCTAATGGTGTAAGGCAGGTGTAATTGATGTGTTCTAACATGTTTTTAGTGAAATGAAGTTCAATTTCCTTCCTAAATTTGTAGGTGTTCTTGAGTATTGCGTTCATGTTATGTGGAATCAATGCACATAACTCCTGCAAATAACATACATTGCACATTCTAAGCACCCTGTTTTGATGAAGAAAACTGCTGTTACATATACCTGAGGCATCCTTAAAACTCCATCAACCAAGGGTGACCATTGTTCAACATATTCAAATGGTCACAAATATTGTTCAAGACTACAACATATTCAAATGGTCACAAATATTGTTCACAGGGGAGTGCTACATCAACAACAACACAAAATGGCCACAAAAGTTACACAAAAGTTACAACAACAACACAAAATGGCCACAAAAGTTCCAACATCTAAACAACATATCACATCTACTCTGTCTCCTTTTGTGGCTGGTTTTGGCTGGTTTTTGTTCCCACATTCTCAGCAACATATACCATGATGGCACCAGCAGCTTTTTTGGCAGCAGCAGCTTGTTCCTTAGCCAACTTATAGGTCCTTCTGGATATGATATGTTCTATTTTACCCTCCTTAGCTGCTACATCTTTCCTCCTTGGCCTTTGCTGTCTAACATATTTGGTTGTTCCTTGAGATGAAGACTAAAACAAAAGTGTCAATCACTGACACCTCATAACCACATGACAATTGTAATCAACACATTAAAATTGGAAAAGTACTTACAGCAGCATTTGCAGCAGCAGCAGCAACCTTCTCTGCTTTAGTGAGTGGACATCCCACTCTGTTATGTCCTACTGTGAAGCATCTTTGGCAGGTCATCCTGGAGTAAGTCTTTTTCAGCTTCTCATAGCCCTTTTCTCTTGATGGTGGTGCAACTCTCTCTCCATGCTCAAGTCTCCTCTTCTTTGCTGGTCTGCCTGCTTGTTTTTTGAATTTTGGTGGTGCAATGGGAAAATCAACTACCTCCCAAAACTCCTGCCCAGCAATTGGATGGAGGACATGGCCATATGCTTGCTCATACTTTGCTCGTGTGAGTGCTTCATCACAGAAAAAGTAAGGAACCAAATTTATACTCCTCAAGCAACATATACCATGATGGCACACAATTCCGCTGCATTGCCACCTCTTGCAACTGCACTCATGCTTGTTCAAATCCACAACAAGCTGAGTCCCACTTTCTCCTGTTCCAAGGACTTGAAATTCATGTAAACCAGCACTGAAGCATCTGTAATTAGAAGATAAATCTATCTCCTTATTGACCAGAGCAACAATCCTAGGCCCAACAGGTTGCCTCCATCTAGTGACAGCCACACATCTATTTGCCAGCCTTACCATGATGTCCATTCTGATCTTCTCAACCAATGTCATGATTGGCTTGTCTCTTGCCTCCTTCAGTACATTATTCCAGCTCTCACAGAGGTTATTCAACAAGAGATCACACTTTATATCTGGATTGAAAAATGCCCTGCACCAATGTTTAGGGTGTCTGTCCTCTTTTTCTGAAAACCAATCATATGCAGCTGGCTTCTGCATCTTCAGATCAAGCATGTGCTTGTTGAACCATGGCACTGTGGTTGACCTTGCTGCATTCCATATGCTTTGTTTCAGTCCTTCTCCTGGATGTTTGTCCTTGAAGTTGTTGTATAGGTGTCTAACACAAAATCTGTGTTCAGCTCCAGGAAAATGATGCTTGATGGAATTCTGCAATCCTTTCTGCTTGTCTGAGATGAATGCATAGCTACTCTCCCTCTCAATCTTCAGATCAAACTTAAGCAGCTCTAAAAACCACATCCACACATCCTGGTCCTCAATCTCACAAATTGCAAAGGCTATGGGAAACATTCCATTATTGGGATCAACACCAACTGCAGTTATGATGACTCCTTTGTGGTATCTGTTGGTTATGTGAGTTCCATCAAGACCCACCAGAGGCCTACACCCATTGATCCAGCCCTCTTTGGTTGCAGCAAAACACACATACATCCTTTGAAACCTCCGGATATCACCATCCATAACTGTCTTGATCTCCACTGTAGAACCAGGGTTTCTCTTCAACAGCTCAGTCCTATAGCTGCTTAAGCTATTATACTGAGCAATGAAATGACCTTCATTCATCCTCCTTGCCTTATCCCTTCCTCTAGCTACCACTTGAATTCCTATGTCCAGCTTGTGCTTTTTCTGCAGTTGGTTTTGAATTCCAATCCTGTTCCACTTTGGATCCACCATCAAGTCATCCTTAACATCTTCTGCTACTCTGTTATAGTCAAACCAATGAGATTTGACGATGGGAGCGCAGTTGTGGAACTGATTCAAAGACTTGATGAACAATGTGTCACCACAACCTTTAATTCTTGCTGCATATAACCAGTATGGACACTCCAATTGACATCTCACCTCAACCTTCTTCTTAGTGTTCTTTTGAAACCACAACCCTTTTTGGTGGCCTATAGACTGCTCTTTTACTGCCTCCTTCAGCTGATCTGAGTCTGGGAAAGCATGACCCAACTTGAACACAGGATTCTTTAGATCTACTTCTCTATTCCAAGATATAGGTGTAAACCCTTTCTTAACTTTCTGCCTTCCTGGATCTTCTCCTACCTCTTCCTGTTCAGAATCAGAGTCCTCCACACTATTCAGATCATCTTTATCAACACCATCATCAGAGCACTCACCCTTATATCCCATGTCAACAAATTCTTCAACATTGTGTGGATCTGAGCCATGAGGTGCAAAGGATCCAGGTGCAAAACCAGCAGCTTCTTCAGCACCATCTTCATAATCTGAGTCTCCATAAAATGATCCCACTTCACTACCACTACCATCTGACTCTCCATCCCATGAGGCCTCTTCAGAATCAGTTTCTGCTTTCTCAGAATCTGCTGGATCTGCTACTGGTTCTTCATTATTCCTCTGTCTGGTGTTGTATCTTGGAGGTTTCTCTCTCCTCTCCCTTAAGTTTGGTTGCTGCACTTTGAACTTCCCCTTCTCAGCTGCACTTGGTGGATCTGCTACTGGTTTTTCATTATTCCTCTGTCTGGTGTTGTATCTTGGAGGTTTCTCTCTCCTCTCCCTCCAATTTGGTTGCTGCACAGCACACTCTTTGAATTTCCCCTTCTCAGCTGCACTTGGTTTTTCCTTTGCAGCAGTCTCCTTCTGCTTCTGCTTTGCTTTACCCCTCTTGATCAAGTTCAGATCTGCAGCCCTCCTCTTCAAATCTGCCTCTTGTTGCCTCCTAAGTATGGCTGCATTTATATCTTTGGCTCTTCTAGCAAACTCTGCATGTTGTCTCTCCTCCTCAACTCTTTCTCTCTCCTCTGCCCTCAGTCTCCTAACTATGGCTGCATTTATTTTGGCTCTTCTAGCAAACTCCTTTTTTTGTTGTCTCTCCTCCTCAACTCTTTGTCTCTCCTCTGCCCTCAGTCTTTCCTCCTCAGCCCTCTGCCTATCCTCTTCACCCTCTTCAGCCTCCTTGTCTTTAGTTGCTGGTTCCCCCTTTTCTGTCTCCTCTTCAGAATCTGAGCCAGAGCACTCATCTATAGGTATGGGAGTAGGCCCAGGCCCAAGCCCAAGCCCAAAATGGTGAACATCACCATCAGCTACTTCAACTTCACATACCTGAGGGCTTTCTTGTGTAGGTTGTGTGAAGAAGTCATGCACAATGTCATCTAAGTTTGCAAATGTTGACTGACTTTGTTGACCTTGTGCACCACAATTTAAGGATGCAGAACTACCCTCTCCAACCACTCTTGCACTACCAACATTCATCTCTGGTCTATTTAAGATGGTAGCAGCAACGTTTGCATCTTCAAACACAGTTGCCAACTCAGCAGGTGTAGACAAGGTTAATGGATTATAACCTTCTATGCTTTCCCCATTCAAATGATTCAACTCTGCCTCCTCTTTTTTTCTCCTCCCTCCACCTACTATATACAGACCAATTGTCCTGTTCTTGGGTAACAACTTCAGCATCTCCACAGCAGCTCCATCATTGGCAGCCCTAACCCATCCCTCACTAACAGATGTTCCAGGGCACTTAAAATAGAAACAAATGGGGCGCTCTCTATATCCAAGATCCCATGCTATGTTATGAAGCTCCAGCCATGAAATTTTGTCCGGATCAAGGCCATCAATGAAACACTTCCCACCATCTTTGTTCTCCCTTCCAACCTTATACTTCATAGAAATACCATCCAACTGCTTCTCAAAATAGCCTCCATGATGTACCTCGAAAGTGTAAAGTTCTTCTGGCACTGCAAAACAAACAAGGTAAACGGAGTATTACTCCGTATATATCCAGCAAGGATTCCATCCAGCAAATACAAGGAAAAGCATGTGAGCTTTTTACACCCTAAACAACAGTCCAAACACACAACTATAAACAAATCCTTCCACTGTAAACACTCAAAACCCTTTTTAATCTCTAATGAACGCATAATCACCAACACTACCAACATTAAACCCACTATATCACCCACACAAACTTCGTAACTCTCAATAAAACTCTATAAACACGATTTTAGCACTGTGCAAACTCTGCATTTTAAAGACAACACATGTGAAAAGTAAGAAACCCAGAAATTCAAGCCGTAGATAACTTACTTTTGCGCCGTGGTCCTTTCAATCTAAACAACCCCCAATATTCGGCCATGGCTGCCCAAGCTTGCCAGAGAATCGCGATTCAGCCAACTGCGAGACTTCCCCTTCTTAGGTTGGGTGTTTTCGGAGGGGTTCCCAAACTCACCGAAATGGGAATTCAATGTTAGGGTTTCGCAAAAGTATTTTGGGGAAATCAGACTTCCCTTCTTAGGTTGGGTGTTTTCGAAGGGGTACCCAAACTTACCTCTTTCCACTCGTAGTTTGTTAGATTACAGATTTGCCCCTCGGAATCTTTTTGGGAACTGCCACGTCATCCAAAACCGGGTAGCCAGCCGGTCAAAACGCGCTAGGTACCTCTATAATAGGATTTCAAACTTTGGGTACTATGGTGATCGTTTTTCAAGTTCGGGTACCTTTCTTATATAGCGAGGTAAGTTTGGGTACCAATGGTGAATTTTTTCCCAGTTATAACTGGGCTCTTTGGGCTAGTCCCTCAATGAAGTTTTTCATTACCAAAAAAAAAAAAAAAAAAGATATGTATGACTTAAATAGCATGCCTGCAGCAATTTGGATCAATCTTCTTCCTTCCATCTCCTCTTTCTCTATCTCTCTATGTAGCACCAGATAATTAATTTTCTGGGGATTACATTTTTCTCCTCTGTATTAATTTTGATGCAAATTGAGATTATTAGTCAATTACTCTTTTTTATAAAGTTGATTTGGTCTGCTCAGTGCTCGATTATCTTGTCTAATCAAGTAGCTATCGACTCTTTTTTTTAGTATTAATTAAACAGAAACAAAACAGAAAATTAAAGAGCATGCAAAAGCAAAGTAGAGAGTAGTGACACCTGCTATAGCGAAATCAGGAAGCTAGTGACACCTGCTACTGCCTAATCAAGTGTTACAATTCAACAATTGTGATAAAATATCTCAACTTTATATTGTTGTTAATTTTGATGGACAAGTTCATTATTGTTAATTAGATTTATAGGATAGGATTAAGAGGGTAATCCTAATTATATAATTTAGGTGGTCACGCATATTTCTATTATCTCTCTTAACCCCCTAAATATCTAAACCTGTAGAGGACTTGGGCAGGACTTGAATATAACGCAGTCTTTGCCCAGCCAGACCAGGAATATCATCAAGGGTGACTGCAGACTTAGGCAGGAGATCTGAAAATATATTGTACCACCAACAGGATTGTCGATGCTCGTCAGCCAAAACAGATCGAGTAGCTGATGATATTCCTCTCTTTGTGTGCACATGGTGAAGCTGCCCATAATCAAACTTTAGCAGTAGGGGCCTGGAATTTCTAAAATAGTCAATATCCTCATTCTGGACAAGAATGACTGTTGCAGCATAAACGTACCACTTCAAACACCTGTGGATGTTTTCATGATCTAACTAGAGTTTATACTAGTTAAGAGAACCCAAGGTTCATCTTTTAATACAATGCCACCCCTATATTATAGATGAATTCATTTATTCACATCCAATATTCATTCCTAGCGTATAACAGCCACCAACACCATTCTCACACAAGAGGAACCATCTGCATTAAGTCTGAAATTCCCACCATTAGGCTTGCACCAAGAAAGCTGATAATTCTGCATTTTACACATGGCATTTCCCTTTAATCAGTACATTGCTTAACCCAAAATAACATGTAGGAGTTAAAAACCAGGTTAAAAAAAATTTCATTCCTTAATCTCCATATAAACCGGCAACAGACAATAAACTCTATTTTCCAGGCTAAATTAAGGTACCTTTCATCACAGCTTGATCTTTCAGAACAGTCACCAAGTATATCTCATGGTTTTCCTCAGAGCAAGGACAAGAAGGGCAGTAGGCCAGAAAGTGTCATCAGTTAATTTCTTGCAACAGTCGCAGTCATCAAACCAAAAGTTTATGAAAAAGAAGAAGCACAGTGGCACATAGTTTTAATTTTCCCGAGGCACTTAATAAAAAGAAAAGAACAAAAAAAGAATGAGAGGCACAGTGAATGGCTACACCACAGCAGCATCTCCTCCAATATTGCTTAACCAGATCACTCTTCTCTTTCCCTCTAAAACCTCTCTCCCCAAAACCCCATCATCCTCTTCTCTTCACATTCTCTACTCTCTTTCGCCGCAACTACCAAACCAAAACCTTCAAAACTTTCTCCCAAATTTTCCAGCAATGCTCCCGCGGCGGAGCTCCGAACCCGGGAAAGCAGGCCCACGCCCGCATGCTTGTTTCCGGGTTCGACCCCACCGTGTTCGTTTCCAACTGTCTAATCCAAATGTACGTCAAATGTTGCCTCTTGGGTTATGCAGCCAAGGTGTTCGATAAAATGCCTCAACGGGACACGGTGTCGTGGAACACCATGATTTTTGGGTACGCCGAGAGCGGCGACATGGGGTTGGCGCAGGCTTGTTTTGATGCTGTGCCGCCGAGTGAGAGAGATGTGGTTTCTTGGAATTCATTGGTTTCGGGCTACTTGCAGAATGGGGAGTGTTTCAAGTCCATTAATGTTTATGTCAAGATGGGGAGTGCTGCTGCTGACCGTACTACATATGCACTTGTTCTTAAAGCGTGCGCTGCGATGGAGGGGATTGAATTGGGGATTCAAATTCATTGTGTTGCTGTCAAAATGGCGTTTGACATTGATGTGTTCACAGGGAGTGCTTTGGCTGACATGTATGCCAAGTGTAAAAGACTAGATTGTTCGCTTCAGGTTTTTCGTGAATTGCCTGAAAAGAATTCAGTATCATGGAGCGCTGCGATTGCTGGTTCGGTTCAGAATGATAGGTTTGTGATGGGTATACAACTGTTTAATGAGATGCAGAAAGCAGGCATTGGGGTCAGCCAGTCTATCTATGCTAGTGTTTTCAGGTCGTGTGCAGGATTATCTGCCTACGGCTTAGGCACTCAGTTACATGGGCATGCTATCAAAACACAATTTCATTCTGATGTCGTAGTTGGTACTGCGACATTGGACATGTACGCGAAATGTGACAAGGTAACTGATGCCAGAAAGATATTTAACTCGATGGGAAACCGAAGTTTGCAGTCATATAATGCAATGATAGTAGGGTATGCTCGCAATGGGAAAGGTTTTGAAGCTCTGCAGATCTTTACGCTTCTGCACGAGTCTGGCATTGGTTTTGATGAAATAACATTGTCTGGTGGCCTTAGTGCTTGTGCAATGATCAAAGGACACTTGGAGGGCCTTCAGCTACAAGGGTTAGCTATTAAGAGTAGATTCATATCCAATGTATGTGTAACAAATGCAATTCTCGACATGTATGGTAAATGCGGAGATGTGTTGGGAGCCTCTCGTGTGTTTGATGAGATGGGAAGAAGAGATGCTGTGTCTTGGAATGCAATCATTGCCGCTCATGGACAGAACGCAAATAAAGAGGATACATTTTCCTGTTTCGTTTCCATGCTCCGTTCAAGGATGGAACCTGATGAGTTCACGTATGGCAGTGTTTTAAGAGCTTGTGCAGGTCAACATTCTCTAAACCATGGTTTGGAAATCCATAGCAGAATAATTAAATCTGGAATGGGTACCAACTTGTTTATTGGAGGTGCCCTTGTTGACATGTACTCCAAGTGTGGGATGATGGAAGAGGCCGAAAAAGTACATCACAGAATGGAACAGACGATGGTCTCATGGAATGCGATCATATCTGGTTTTTCACTGCTTTCGCAAAATGAGGAAGCACTGACATTTTTTTCTCAGATGTTGGAGATGGGAGCAAAGCCTGATAATTTCACATATGCAACAGTGCTCGATACCTGTGCTAATTTGGCTTCGGTGGGACTTGGGAAGCAGATCCATGCTCAAATCATCAAGCATGAATTGCAATCAGATGTTTATGTGACCAGCACTCTTGTTGATATGTATGCCAAGTGTGGCAACATGCAAGACTCTCATCTAATGTTCAAGAAAGCACCAAAGCGGGATGCTGTTACATGGAACGCCATGATTTCTGGCTATGCAAACTATGGTCTCGGAGAAGATGCCCTTAGAATTTTCGAAAGTATGCAGCTTGAGAATGTGGAGCCAAACCATGTAACTTTTGTTTCCGTCCTCCGAGCCTGTGGACACATTGGAGATGCTGTAAAAGGTTTATACTACTTCCGGGCAATGCTTTCTGTCTATGGATTGAAGCCTCAATTGGAGCATTACTGTTGTATGGTGGATATTATAGGGAGGTCAGGCCAAGTGGATGAAGCTCTTAGGCTTATTCAAGATATGCCTTATGAACCTGATGATATCATATGGAGAAATCTTCTTAGCATTTGCAAGCTTCATGGGAATGTAGAAGTGGCGGAAATAGTAGCCAACTCTATTTGGCAATTGGATCCACAAGACTCTTCTACCTATGTTTTATTGTCAAATATATATGCTGAAGCTGGAATGTGGGGGGAGGTGTCAAAGATGAGGAAAAGAATGAGGTACAATAGGATGAAGAAAGAGCCGGGTTGCAGCTGGATTGAGGTAAAAGATGAAGTACATGCATTTTTTGTTGGGGACAAGGCTCATCCAAGAAGTACGGAGGTATATATGAGACTTGATTTGTTAGTTGCTGAGATGATGAAGATTGGGTATAGGCCAGAAATTGAGTTTGTGCTTAATGAGGAAATGGAAGAGCTCTAGAGTAGGCATGTAATGAATATAATCATTCGTAATGAATATGTGATATTTTAGAGATTTGAAACAATTCCAATAATACATCACAGGGATCGTCCACTCAATTCCTATGTGTTAGGACTTATGAGAGTGTGTTATATACTAGGTTGCATGAAATCGGGTGCGGGTACGTGGAAGCGAAGCGTTTGGAAACGGAGAAGCGTTTTTTATGAAAATATTTGGAAGTGGTACGTTTCGAAAGCGTCAAATAAAATAATATATGTATATATATATATATATATATATATATATATAATCTTTTTTAGGTGTGGAGGTCCGTTTCTTGTTAAAGTTACGGATGTGTAACCCTAGCCATTGGATATGATTAAAGGATCCTTAACGGCTAAGATTAAAACAAGCGAAAACGGGTGGGTTTAAAATGTGTCCAACCCGGGTCGACCCGAGGTCTTTGACCCATGCTCTTCTTCTTCTTCAAACTCTCAAATATGATTTCTAAACATCAATACCTTCTTCTCATAACCCCTCCTCCTCCAACTCAAAGAAACTCTCCCCCAAAACCAGCAACCCCTAATCTTCCTCCCTCCTCCTTCTCCTCCTCCCCTTCTTTCCCAATCAAGCTAAAACCTCCCCTTCTCATCACCGCCACAGATCTCGAAGAAGAAGAGACGCCAAAGACGAACAAGAACAGAATCGCCGCCGCCGGTGTATCAGCTTCGTCCTCCTCCATCTCGTCGCCGTCGTCGTCTCTTTCCTCCTTCGACGAGGTTCTTAATTGAGTCGCATATCAAATCGCAGGAGCTCGTGCTCTACGAGCCTGCCGTGCCAAGATTAGGGGTTATTGGTTTCTTCTCATTTCTCGATCAGCCAACCCATCAATCTCTCCGTCTTGGGCAATATGAAACGAAGAATAATTATGGTAAGTCCCAAATTGGCTCTCTCTCTTTTGCTTGTTGCTTCACGTTTCCGGATTGAAGTCAAACGCTTTCCCGAATCGCAGTCAAACACGTTTCCGCCGCGCTCCCAATTCTAGTTTTTACGGAAGCGCGCTTCCAGCCGCTTCCGGGCGCTTCCATGGCGGTTCAGCTTCAGAAGCGCAAAACGCAAGCGGGTTGACGCTTCCGTGCTACCTAGGTTATATATGCAAGCATTTAGCTAACTTCAACAAAGAGTAGTTTTAAATACACTCCCCTAACCTCTTAATACACACTCCTTACTTAATACACTATCCCCTAAATTTGTCATTTCAATATTAGACTAGATACACATCCCCAAGTACTTAAAATACCCTTATGCTAAAAAAACTATAAAATATCCTATTAATATAAGTGATAATTAATATATACTGAATTTTTAAAAATATTTTCAGGTATTTGTTAACATATTTTCTACTAGTTTCGTCTATAAATTTTTAAAATTTCAATTCAAAAAATCATTGGTCCATTGATAATTAAATTGAGAACTGTTGTTACAACTCCAACATCAATCAATAGTCGGACAAAATAAAATTTCAAAATTAAGATGTCTAGGTTTACAACTGTATTGCGCCATTTAGTGTTTTTCTTAACTTTTTTTTCTTATGATAATTGATGTCTGTTTTGGTCATTTAACATATTTATAGAATTTGATTTAAGATATAAAACAAGAGGGGTGTGTGTTAAGTGGTTTGTGGAGTGTATATAAAATTTCTCTTCAACAAAATATGAGTGAAAATGTTATGCAACAAAAAATGCACACACAATAGGCAAGAATTTAACATGAAACACTAATACATTAGGGTTTTGTTTGGATGAGAACATTATGAAATCCATGGGAATTTATAAGTGATGGCATCTTGATCGAATTCCATCAATTTGAAATCCATCAATTGCAAATTATATTGTTTGGTTATACTTATACGGAATTTGAAGTGTGTTATAGATTAAAAAAGTTTTTAAAAAATTAATAAAAATAAAATATAAAAAGTCTTATTTTAGAAAGATAATTGAACACTGCAAATGAATTTGTAAATGACACATATTTTGTGAGGAATTCAAGAGAGAAATTTAAACAATGAATTCTTTTGTTTTCTTTTCCATAGAAATTTTGAATTTCCTATTTAATAATATCAAACGACATAATTGGCTTTCAGAAATTATGAAATCCTCACTTTCAATTAAATTCCTCCAGATTTCCCTTGTCCAAACACACCATAGGTGAAATATTGAATTTTCGGGTAACAGCTTCACAACTACCTATATATAACTTCACAACCTCTAACACTAGTAGTGGAGTCCATTGACGATGCTAAAAGTGTGTAGAAGAAGCAATGATGGTGAGCACGTCAAGCGCGTACGTCTTGCTCGCTCAAGGGTGATAGCTTTCTTCAGAGGGCATAATCTATGACCTCTACAAATATCATATCAATTTTTTGAAACTGAGGGTATTGAGAGGGTGGTGTAACAAATAACCTCGACAGTTAATTAATGGTTTTTCAAAATGCGTATTTTAGTGTTGTGGATTTGAAGGGACGTAAGAGTGACAGCATTCTTCAAGATAGCATCATATATGACCTCTACAAATATAGAAAGGACTTAAAGGGTACTCAGCATAGGACCCCACTAATTTGCAGGAATGCCTTACGTCCCTTCAAATCCACAACACCAAAATACGCATTTCAAAAAACCCTTAATTAACTGTCGAGGTTATTTGTTACACCACCCTCTCAATACCCTTAGTTTCAAAAAATTGATATGATATTTGTAGAGGTCATATATTATGCCCTCTGAAGAAAGCTATCACTCTTGAGCGAGCAAGACGTACGCATTTGACGTGCTCACCATCATTGCTTCCTCACACAAAGATATGGTGGTAGTGGCCAGCGATGAAATCAATATAGATTATCGAACAAAAAAAAAAGACAAACTCAACCAAGGTTTTTCCATTTTCTCGATCAGTAGAGATATTCATAATAGCTATGTTGAGTATATTTTGTTCATAATATTCATAATAGCTATGTTGAGTGGTGAACTTCAATGGTATTTGAAATATCTCTATCAAGTTCACTCCTCATGCCAAGCACAAAATCATTAACCGGAATATCAAATCCCGGTTTTCCCGGTTTATGTCACGGATAGCTTGAATTTGCTCAGTGAAAAGCGTTGGGATGGACGTCTGCACCTCTCGTTCAATTTCTTCCAGACGGCGATGGTGTGCGTCCTGCTCAATGCTAAGGGTAGTCACCTCCTGCTCAATGCATATCAACCGGTTAATGAACTCGGCGGAGGGAGGTACTTCCGGTTCAGACCGGAAAAAGTAGATATAGTACTCAATATTCTATCAACCGAAACTGAAGAAGAGATTCAGACGCCTCCAGCTTCGTAATCACCGAAAATGTCCATGGAGCAAAGAACAGAAAGAAGAAGAAAACGGAAAGAACAGAAAGAAGCTGAACAACGATACCTTATAAAACACCAACATTACTAAACCAATAATTTCTTCAACAGTAGCCTAGACATCGAAGAAGGTGAGCATCTTGTTTAAATTGAAAAGATTGAAGACCAGGAGGTTGACGATATGATGAGAGGATGGACTCCTTTAGTTGGTGAAGACTTAAAAATCTGAGGGAGTAAATGAGACTGATGGGAGAGGACGAGAGGCTGAGAGGCTGAGAGCGGACGGAGGCTGTCTGACGACTCTGACCGACCACGTGAAGGAAAAAAGAAGACCCGGAGGCTGACGATATGGTGAGAGGATGGACTCCTTTAGTTGGTGAAGACTTAAAAAGTTGAGGGAGTAAATGAGACTGATGGGAGAGGACGAGAGGCTGAGAGGCTGAGAGCGGACGGAGGCTGTCTAACGACTCTGACCACCACGTGAAGGAAAAAAATTACTTAGTTTGGTTTAGTTTATATAAATGAATAAAAAATACTTAGCCGATCAGTTTTCTCAGGCCGGGCCGGGCTCGGTCCATCAAAATGTTAGGGTAAAAAGCCCGAAGGCCCGAACGGGTAAAAAAAAAATTGAAAAACCCCTACTCCCCTAGTCCAGTTCGCGTCTTCTGACTTTCGTGTCTGTCTCCCTGTCTCCCTGAAGTCCTAAACTCTTCCGCCTCTTCTCCCTGCTGATCGGCTCAGTTCGCCCAATTCGCCAGTTAGCCAGTTCGCCAGTTCGCCACTCGCCAATTCCCCAGTTCGACGAGTTCCCGAGTTCGCTGTTTCGCCGTTTCGCAAATCACCAAATCAGTTTCAGTCTCACCTTCGTACGTTATTCACTTCTTGAGTTCTTGATTTGGTATTCGCAAATCACCAATTCAGTGTTCGTATTGTTCTTGAGTTCTTGAAGTGTTCATACTGTTCTTTTCAGTTTTCACTTGTATATTGAACTAATTGAAGAGTTTTTGGACTGCTTGTTAATTGTGATTTGGTGAATCATACTAGCATTATTCTTTGGGTATGTATGGATCTAAATTGGGCATGCAGGGATATACTCTTGTTGGTCCGGCCATTTTTTGTGAATCATACTAGCATTATTCTTTGGTGAATACTAGCATATATTTGAATACTAGCATTATTCTTTGGATATTCATTTGTTTAGACAATTTCATTTGTTTGTGCATCTGATTAGGTTGCTGGTGGTAGTTTCTAACGTTCTTATGATTTTCTATTCATCAGGTTTAGAAGATACAAAAAATGGCCGGACCAACATACCCCGAATCCTACACTATGCCAAAAACAGCAGAGAAGTTCGTAGATAAACACCTAAAGAACATCATAGATTTTCATTGTTTTTGTTTTATTATAGTTTCTGAAATTTTTGTGTTGTTGGAAAGTTGGGGACTGTGTGCTTTTAGATGGTAAGGGCAAACAAGATTATATTGGAAAAATCATAGAGTTCGAGGTCAAGAACAGAAAAACTGTAGTCAAAGTACAGCGGTACTACTTCCCTAAGGAGACGCGTTATATGGGGCGCAGTTATATAGGGACCAAATAAGTGTTCGAGTCCGAAGATACACTTTCTACACCTGCCAATACCATTTTGAAGAAGTGCACTATCCACTCTTTGAAGCGCTTCTATAATTTAGAAGAATATGAAAATAAGGATTACTACTGTCGCTTTCACTACATTCCAAACGAGGACATCGTCAGACCCATTGGGTGGGATCATGATTGTAAATGGGTAAAAGTGTAAGTAAGAATTTCTTATGTAAGGCTTTATGGTTTTGGTTCTTCTGTGTTGGTTTTAGTGATTAATGTGAGTGTGTTTTGTGTGTTGGTTTGTGCAGGTATTGCGTATGTGAGCAGCCTCCCAATCCTGATCAAAATTATGTGCATTGTGAAGAGTGCAAGGACTGGCTGCATCCTGAATGTATAGGCCGTACATTTGAAGATGTGAAAGATGTAGAGTTCTTCGTATGTGATAATTGCCGAAAAAAGAATAGAGAGGAACCGAACAAATAGTATTTGAGATTTGATCTCCTGACTAATTTATCAAAAAGTTCCGATCTTTGATTAAGTATCTCCAAAAACTTTTCAATATGTTTTGAGTTGTTTAGGTGTTATCTGGAATTTTGAATGACAAACATCGACTGTTAGCCTTATGTTTTCCTTATTGAATGGGATAACAGCTTTATCATTTGGATGTTTTACGCATAGCTTGACTGATGTCTCCGATAATCCCATTCAACTTATACAAACCATAGCAAGAACTAACATGGCTCAAGTAAGATGTTCATAAGGACTGGAACTCGAAGATAGAGACCAAACTGTAGTTTCTGGATTATCAACATGTAAACACCAAATCGAGTTGCTAAGAGTTACTAGACTATCCATTAGCAACTGACCTACTCAGGCAAATCAAAATTTTACCAAGTGTATTTACATGTTACAACAACAGAGAGAAAAAGCTAGGATCCAATGGTCCTAATTATCAGAAAAGATTCAAAATATTGTACAACCCATGTATCAGAATACCGCAATCTTCTATCACACCACAACGTTCCCCACGCTAACTCCGCAACTGCATCATTCTACAAGATTGCTATATCCCAGTAATCTCTTCAAGCACCATTCAGGCACTCTGCTAATGTATATCCTACCAGCCACTATCACTACAAGCTTCACCTCCCAACAATCTAAGAGGGTGGAAAAAATCAGAACAAAAGTCATAATCAATCCCTCAGCAGACCAACCAGTCACGTGCCCCCAGAGGTTGCGCTAACCCCAACGCCATCCCTCAAATCTTGAAGCCACATATGTAGTGTTCTCTGCACGTAATCAGCAACAAGTCTCAACCTTCCTTGACTATTATCTCCTCATTTCTCCCAATCATCAATGCGCAACCAGCAAGCTCGACCTCCATGGCTTCCTTCCATGCCAAGAAAGGACACATTAGGATTTTCACCAAATGAGTACCTCAACTTTACTGATACACAGTAAGGCAGCCCTGCTGCACCGCCTGCGGCATTTATGTGGGGTATGTGAGCAGAATCAAGAACAAGTAGTCACAAATTTCTCCAATTACAGCTGGAGTCAATTCTTCTTGAGCAGTGGCTGGATTTTGCTGTTGTTGCTGCTGTTGATGATGAAATCTTTCCACACTTAGGACTTGAAGTAGAAGTTGAACTCTATGAACACTTAGTGCCTCTCCAGATCTCTGGTCCAGTAGTTTCATAATGTACCTAAATAGACAAGAAATATATGTTCATCAATCTACTCAGAGAGCATGTCCTAAACTAATGAAAAATGGCACGAACAATACCTTCGGGTTTGCAGGGTTCTCAAATTGCTGAAGCGTATAAGCATTGGGTGTCCTATCCACTATCTCTTGTGCCTTCTGAACAACCCCTTTCATGCCTTTGGCGGGATCTGTGAGAACGAGCTCAGCTCCAAAACCTCGGAGAATGGTTCGTCTTTCAAGACTCATGGAAGCAGGCATGGTAATTATTATAGTTTGTAACCCTTTGCAGCTGCCGTAAAAGCCAATCCTATGCCTTGTAGGCTCAACCAGGACACTCTACAGCACAAAACAAGAAAACTTGGTCAAATAATAGATTTCTCAGTCACTTAGGTAATTACAAAATGGCGGGAGCAGTACAATTTTGTGGTGTGCCATTGTGCTGGTATTAGCAGAAATATATAAAATCTGCAAGTCCCACCCCATGCATGTGCTTTGATAATAATGATCAAATCACTAAAGTAGAGACTGATTACTCAATCGATATCTAAACTGTTTACACAGAAAAGAATAAAAAATTGTGAATCTACCTTGGTATGAGGCCAAAGTTGGTCAGGAGATACGTGCATAGTACAACCCTCTTTACATGATTCCCACTCAACAACAAAGCGAGCCAGGACACCAGATCCAAAACTGAAGCACTTAAACAGTGTATTGGTTGGAAACGTTGAGGATAAAGAATGTGCATGCATTACTAACCTGATTCTTCTTATGACCATATGTGGAATGTCATATAGAACTGGGTTACTAGTAATGCATGCACATACCTATCAAAGCCGATATGATAGGTATGTACTAAGGAATCAATAAATAAACCTAATAATTAAGAAACCCAAAGATCACATCCAAGTACTGGCTGGATGTTTAAGCTACATAAAGGCTTAAATATTTTCATCCCAAGGATACCATCAATAGATATAAGTATGGAGCCATTTGAAAGATAACTACCTTCCCTTTGAGGAAATAATGCTGTGATTTGGATTCTCTAAAAACTCAGACAACTTGTCCTGATTCTTTTTGCTTTTCACAGTGATGGTTGCTCTTGTATACGCCTCCCGCGACAAACTTGGAATAACAAGTACTTGACACGAAATCAAAACTTGCTGATGGATAAATTCCATAATTGTAAACGGTGATATCCCCTTCTCAAGGTTCTCCACCATTACCACATAGGGAACCCCTCCAATATCGACGTCTTGTCGATCACTTTCATCAGAACTAGTATACATCTGTGCATCAAACAACAATAAAAAGCACACCAGTCAGAATCTAATGCATTTAGGGGAAATTTTAAGAAAGGGTTTCTAAACCCTATATCTGCACACTACACAGGGCAATAACTTATTGATATAGTGTGTACAATGTGGTATGAAACTGTGGATCGCTTGATGAAGCAAATAACAAACTTCAAAATTGTAGTTGTGGAAGCCATTAGATCACTGTGTTTGAAGTTTCAACTTTTAGTAGGAAAAAACCGATTTAAAAAAAAACCGCACCGAACTGCAAAAAAACCGAAAGGTTTGTGTTGTTATTTGGCCTCCGAACTTCTTTCCTTTTGCATATACATACAATTTTTACTTTTGGCTAATATTTTCATTCCAATAGCTACTTTTCTGAAAAAATGAATATAAACCTCGGTTGAGTTTGGCGAAATAAATGGATAAAATGAATATAAATCTTGGTTCAATTTGTCTTTTGAGAAAATAAATATTATTCGAGTCCTAAAGTGTCTTTGTCACAACTTGATTGGTTAGAGTATTTTAAGCCAAAATATGTATTGATGGAAAATGTGGTGGACCTTTTAAAACTTGTCGGTGGGTAGTTCATGAGATGTTATTTGGAACTTCATATCTAGAGGACATAGCTCTTGTCTTAGGAATAGATTCTTCTAGACACATATGACTTTTGGAGTGTTTATCTTTTGTTTTTTTTTTCAAAAATCAATATAGAGTTTAGGGAAAATGAAGCCTTGGTTGAGTTGGTCTTTTTTTTTGTTTGAAAATGTAATCAAACTGAATTGTGGCCCATTAAAATGACACCTTGTGTGAGAATTAAACTGATAAAAAGAGAATAAAGTCACTGAATAATGAATATTGTACTTTGCATTCACACAATAACTGATAACTTGGTGCGCAAAAGTCAAGATATAGCGGTTACCGCATGTTTGTTACACCGGATTGCTTAAGGCAGGACTAATTTCTAAAACAGTCCCGGACTGTCTATGCTTGGTCTATGCTGTGATAACACTTGACCCATATTTGGTACGACTAGGGACTAAAGAGCAGAATAATCAAAATATTCTAATCCCATGTTTGTTGCTGTATTGGACTAAATGAAATATGAATACCATAATTTTTATTTGTCTATTTTAACAAACTTGTTGGGGAATAAGAGAGACTTTAGATATGTTTGATAAATAATGAATGGAACAATTTTACACAACATTCTAATTCTAGTATCATTAGGAACACAATAATAAAGTTCATAGATTATAATGTCAACACAACCAAAATAATAGTCACAATAGCTTACACAAATCGACAAGTTCACCAATTAATACAACAATGAAATTTGAACTCTTAACTAGCATTTCACAACCCAACAAAGTATAAAAGTGTGAATGCTAATCTAGCAATTACAAAATGAGTTCATCTAGCTTTGTGGTGGCTTCTCTAATGTGTAGTGACTGTGGCTTCTCTAATGTGTAGTGACTGCAAGTCCCCCCAAAAAGTACATCAAGACAAAAGCTACGTAGATCCCCTAGCACTGGCAGCAAGAAGATTTTCAACATACACTTTCCTCACATGAATATCTAAGGACATGAACACAGAGATATTTTGGGGCTTCTCCAAAATGAGTTTCATTGCCTCAATTTGATCTAGAACAGAAAATCTCATATTCTTAAGTTCCTTAGCAATATCAGATCGATCTTCATTACCTTTTAGTATGACATCAGCCACCATTTGCATTCTTTTTCCAGATTCTTCAAACATCCTATCCAATGCAAGCACAATTCTATCTTCATAATTTCTTTTCCTCTTTTTTTGACTAACTTGAGATTGCTGGCTACCTTCTTTGCTGATTGACATGGGACTTGTGTCATCCTCAACATATGCGTCATCTTCATTCCAGCTGCAGTTCCAAAGATATTAGCTAGCCTCTCATAAATGGGATATGATTTGTTTCTCCAGTTTTTTGCCTTCTGGTTGTGCTACGACATAGAAAGAAAAAAGAAATCAGTAAGATGTATAAATGAGTTCAGATATGCTAACAATGAAATCTTTAACCGCAAATAAAATTATTTAAATTATTACCTGTTATTGACAGTAGCCACAGAGGGGCTACAGCAGGCCCACAGACCAGCCGCTAGTGTACCAGGGGCCGAGCTAAGGCCCGGGACCGGATCACCAGCACCCGTCCTCGGGGTCCAGCAGTCTATCCTGCCACCAGGAGCCCGGGGACCGGGGGCGCCTGCCTACCAAAGAGGTCACCAAAGCTGCCCTTTGGTGTGCAAACAGAAGGGAACCAGTCCCACATCGAAGGGTAAGGCCAGACCTCACTCCTGGCCACCTATATAAGGGCCCCAACTACCCTCATTAATAGGTAACTGATCCTTCCTACCGCTTATATACGTGCTTAAGTTATATCTATTCCAACTATACTAACTTAGGCATCGGAGAGGAGAAGACCGGCCCGCCCGGTATTCCCCTTAGTAAGCAGGTTTGCAGGAGATAGTACGAAGATTTACCTGTCTCTACCAGGCCCCAGGGTTTGTGCAGAAACAATTGGCGCCGTCTGTGGGAAGTTTGGACAAGAAACCACGTAAGCACTATCGATGGCAGAGAGTTCGGAAGCAAGACAGGAAAAAAATACCACCGAGGAGCAGCGTGTTGCACCAGTGCAAACGCTTGTCTCCACCCCGGTCGTTATGCGAGAGCAGCGCGGCGACCAGGGCGATCAGGAAGGCGGGAGCTGTGGGAGGCCGACCGGCACGTCGGGGCCAAACCACGACAGCTCGCGCGGCAAAGGCCCGGCAACTGAAGACAGGCCTGTGCACTGGGGCTTTTCTCTGACGTTCTCGGATGATCCGAGTGACCGAGAGGAGAGCCCGCGCTGCAACAGTGACCGAGACACCACGTACAGCCCCGACCAGAGCAGTATGGCGGGAGAGATACGGGCAATGGCCGCAGAGGTCAGTCGCCTGCGTGAGGAGGGCGACCGGGATAGAGCCAAGTCCAACGCCCGGTATGAAGAAATGGAGGCGGTGAACGCTGCCCTGGTAGCCGCCCTGGAGAGAGGACAACAGCGCAACGACGCTATGGTCAAGGCACAGGCACCCCCGCCAATTCGATCTCAGCAGTTTGAAGCGGGGCAGTCATCAGGCGGTAGGCCCAGTGATCCCGGGCGAATGGATTCACTGGCCGGCACCGCCCCGCCAAAGAGCACGTCGACGCCTCACCAGCCCCACACTTCGTTCGAGGATGAAGCCGTTACTCCGACTGCACGGGCATTACAGATGCTCGCCGACACTGTGTCGGATTTGAAGGCCCAAATGGAGGCCAACGAGAGAAGAGCGGCACTGCCGATGGAAGACGCACGGTTCAACGAGCGCATGAGCCCCTTCTCGCACAAGGTTATGGAATTGGGGAGGTCCGGTAACCAGAAGTCCCTCAAACTCACCTACTCGGGGTCCGGCTGCCCGTACCAGCACCTGGATAGTTTCCGGTCCCAGACATGCGCCAAAGGCTACTCTGATGCAGTATGCTGCAACATTTTCCAGGAAACTCTGTCGGGGGAGGCGCTCAGCTGGTTTTATGAGCTTCCGGCAAATTCAATCGAGGCCTTCGAGCAGTTGGCCGACCGGTTTGTAGGCCGCTTCATCCTCAGGGTCGAGGGAGCCCGCACATCGACCATCCTCTTCAACTGCATGCAAGCGCCCGGGGAGGAATTGAGGACTTTCGTCAACCGTTGGCAGACGGCGACGGCCGGGGTCCGGAACCTTGACAAAGGTATCGCCGAGATGGCGTTTAAGCAAGGGCTCCGGCCAGGAAAATTTTCATATGCCGTGCGGGTAGAACTCCCACACGGGTATGACGAGTTGATGGCAATGGCCATCCGGCACGCCCAGGCCGATCACGAGACGTACGGGCAGCACCTGCTGAAGAGGAAGCGGGAAGAGCAGCAAGAAGACCACCCCCGGGAAGAGCACCCCCCACACCGACAGGAAGACAAGAGCAGCCAGCGGACCGAGAACCGAGCCGCCCAGCCAAGCCGGCCCAACAGAAATTGGGGGCAACGGCAGCAGAAGCCCTATCATGACCGACCCCAGAACGAGCACAAGCCGGCGCAGTACCGGCAAGAACGCCCCCTGGCAACCATGCCAGCACAACCGGCCGGTCAAGAGGTCTTCACCGCTCTCACCTCTTCGTATGAGGATATTTTGCTCGAGAACGGGAACATCATTCCACCACCGCCCAGGAGAAAGTACCCAAAGGGGAAGCTTAGCACGGCGCAAACAGGCAAGTACTGCTCCTATCATGAGGAGGCTACTCATCGAACGAGCCAGTGCTGTGCTCTCAAAACAGCGGTGGAGGGTTTGATTACTAACGGCCAGCTCCAACGGTATATAGGGGAAAGGAGAGCAGATCCTGACCGGGAGCAAGACCGGGGCTGGTAGACTCGCCGAGCCTCCAAGCGGTTAGTTTGGCATATCACCGGTTCGACCGTTGTAACATCAAGATGTATATACAAACTACTTTCAAGAAAAATTCCATCGGTTCCATCAATTCAAGTATATTCATAAGTCAAGGGATAATACAAGCAGAGGCCGTTCCGGCAAGTTTACAAAAGAGCAAGGGCAAAATCCTAAGGAGCTAAGCCTCCACCCTCAGCGGGCAATCCACCAGCCTCTCCGGATGAAGCAGCCGCACCTTCAGCAATCTGAGGTCCAGCCTCCCCTTCCGGTTGCTCTTCCGCCGACTGCTCATGGATATCCGACTGCTCATGAATATCTTCATCAGCAACCTTCGACATCCGGGAAGTATCCAGGTACCCCTTCTGCTCCCATTCCGTGTACGCATCGGCGATGCCCGATTACCTGGCCTTCTCCAGGATCTGAAGGAACTGATCGCTCTTATGATATCTGAGAACAACCCGCTCGTACAGTTCCGGGTCCTCTTCCCCGGCCGCAGCGGCAGAGGCGGCGCGCACAGCGGCAACTCCCACCTGGAGCTCGTCCACCTTGGCCTCCAGTTCGGCCTTCTCCTTCTCAGCCAGCTCCTTCTCCCTCTCCAGGCTCCGGACCTGCTCCTCCAGCTTGGCCACCTGCTTCTTGGCCCTCTCCTCCAATCTGGCCTTCTCCCGCTCCAGCCGAGACCTCTCTGCTTCCAGTCGCTCTCGGGCTTCTGTCAGCTCGGCCACCTGCCTCTTCAGCTCCTCACTCGGATCGGGCTGGTACAGATTGTACAGCAACTACATAACAACAGAGGAAATTAAGCAAGCAGCAAAGGAAATAAGTTACGAGCGGTACAATAGCACCGGGCAATTCTTACCTGCAGGACCGACTCCTTGAACTTTTGGCGCTTCCCGCCCGCTAAGGCTCCGGTGACCTCAGCCCTGTCCAGACCAAGGCCGGCCAAGTCTGCCGCCAGCTACCGGGCGAGTGCACTCTCCGGGCTTCCCCTCCTTGCCTCCGCAGGCGCGGGGCTACTTTGCCGGGCAGCTGCAGCCTTCTCCCCAGCGGAACTCGATGCACCGCTGGTTACCTTGAGCCGTTTGGCCAGATTCTCACCGGACGACCCACTGGTCAGCGTCACCAGCGTGGAGGGAGGAACGTCCATGATCCTCCGCCTCTTCTCACCCTGGCCGTCAGGCGAAGAAGATTGCGCGCCTAAACGGGTTACCTGGGTGACGAGCGGGACTGACCCCGGCCGGTATGGAACTGGCTCACTCCACCGGGAATCTTCAGTGGCCCCCCGGTAGTCTTGCCCTTACCGGGCCCCGCCTTGGGCGAAGCAGGATGGCTCTTCACACGCGCCAGGACGTAGCCCTCGTCCTCAACATCCATGGCCAGCGGTTAGGGATGAACCGTAAGCCAACCGGACTCCTCGTCCACCGAGGTCCGTGAAACGGCCTCGCCCTTCTCCTTCAGCCTCGCGAGAAGGTCTTCACCGTCCATGGATAGGGTTGTTTCGGGTTTGATGACCGCCCGGGAAGATGCACCTGCAGGACGAGAAAAGGTTAGTATTTAAAAGTCAGCAAAAGTGTCACCACTAGCACTCGCTACGCACCGGGATCTCGCCCGAGACAGCAATACTCCAACACTTCTCTCCGGATGAAGTTGTAAGAGCTCCGTTCAAGATCATCCCAACATCCGAGTATGGTCGTGATCCTCTCCTGCTCCAACTCGGATAGCTCGAACGATTGATCCCCAAGGGGCTGGAAGGCACCAGGAACCCGGTACATCTTCCTCCTCTTCTGCCACTTACCGCCCGCCATCACCACCTTCTTCCTCCAGTTGTTATCCACCCAAGTAGGCATATTGGTGATGATAGGTTGAAAACACCAGGCGCTGAAGGATAGACAACCCCGGGACCCTCACTTCTTCGAGCAGGACAACCTGTACAGTGCCCGGAATTCGTTTACCGTTGGCATACTCATCCCGGAAAACTCGTACAGGCAGCCGAGGCTCAGCAGTCGCCTCCACTGGAGCCCTGGAAGCTGCGCGGGAGATACTTGCAGTGCACTGAGCATGTACTGCACGAAGTCTGGCAGCGGGAGTGAGAACCCGTGGTGAAACTGGTCTAGATGCACGGCAACCCAACCTGCCTCCGGGTTACAGGCTGACTCTCCGGGATTCAGTGGCCGTAGCGCCACCTCATCCGGGATACTCCACGTCTCCCGAAACGCAGCAATCTCTCCGGGGTTCATGCTACCCTCCGGCTCATCGCATACCACGGCACCCTTCCCTCTACCGATGGTGTAGCTCACGGGCGGAGCACCAGCAAGGCGCACACCGTGCGGTATTTCCTCAGAACCTGAGGACCCGGAAGACGAAGCCCCGTTCCGGGAGCGGTCAGCGGCTTCAGACACCGGGGATTCCGAATCGAGCCAGTCCTCCAGTCTCTCCTCATCATCCACAATGGGACGCCTGTCGGTCGATTCTGAAGCCCCATCAGAACTTGCAGAAGACATTTTTAACCTAAGGGGAAGAAAAAAACAAAACCCTAGCGCTGGTCAGCAACAGGCTAGAACAGCGCCCTCTGCGGCCCCTCCCCAAGTTTACCGCAGACGCTCCGCTTAAAACAACTCAGTCGGCGACAGAGATCACCCCCCCCCCCCGCCGCAAAAACACCGAAAAGAAAAACAAGAACAACACCAGGCAAAGAAAGCAAGATCTTACCAATTAGTATACTCAACCGAGGAAAGTCCGCCCTGCGAAAGCAGCGAGCAATGATAGGAGAAGAGTAAAAGAGCACTTGTGGCAACGGATGTCGCGGGGCACCTCCACAGAGCTTTCGCCGGATTTCTCTCTCTCTCTTATTCTCTCTGATCAAGCAGCAAAACAGAACTTGAGAAGGCAGAGGAGGCCGTTTTATAGAGAGGTCCGTTTTATAGAACAAGTCTCCCCGCAGGCTAACAAACCTGCACATTACCTCAACGCTTAACCAACAAAAGCTGAGAAGAACTAGCAAGCGTTAACCGATGCCCCAATACGGCCGTAACACTCTCCGGGGTACCTGTTGGCTTAGTCCACGCACCAACAGGCCATCCCGTAGGCTAGCGCACTCTGGGGGACTCGTCTCGATATGGCAGAACGCCCGGTCGAGGTCCCGTGAACTCCGCCTCGCACCGATATGGCAGGACGCCCGGTCGAGGTCCAGACTGCAAGTTCATCCGGGACTCGTCTCGATATGGCAGAACGCCCGGTCGAGGTCCCGTGAACTCCGCCTCGCACCGATATGGCAGGACGCCCGGTCGAGGTCCAGACTGCAAGTTCATCCGGGACTCGTCTCGATATGGCAGAACGCCCGGTCGAGGTCCCGTGAACTCCGCCTCGCACCGATATGGCAGGACGCCCGGTTGAGGTCCAGACTGCAAGTTCATCCGGGACTCGTCTCGATATGGCAGAACTCCCGGTCGAGGTCCCGTGAACTCCGCCTCGCACCGATATGGCAGGACGCCCGGTCGAGGTCCAGACTGCAAGTTCATCCGGGACTCGTCTCGATATGGCAGAACGCCCGGTCGAAGTCCTGTCAACTCCGCCTCATACCAAGCACAGCCCAACGCCCGGTCACGCCCAATCTTCAATCCGGACTTGGGGGACTGGGCACCGTTGGGTTGGTAACCCTGCGGGTCTGCGGGATAAGAGCAAGACAGACTTTAAGTCCCCATTCAAGATTGCACTTGACCGGGAACTTGGGGGACTTGTTGACAGTAGCCGCAGAGGGGCTACAGCAGGCCCACAGACCCGCAGCAGGTGCATCAGGGCCCGGCCCGAGGTCCAGGACCGAACCACCAGCACCCGGCCTCGGGGTCCAGCAGTCTATCCGGCTGCCAGGGACCCTGGGACCGGGGGCGCCTGCCTGCCAAAGAGGTCACCAGAACTGCCCTTTGAAGGGAACCAGTCCCACATCGAAGAGTGAGGCCAGCCCTCACCCCCAGCCACCTATATAAGGGCCCCAACTACCCTCATTAATAGGTAACTTATCTCTCTCACCGCTTACATACGTGCTCAAGTTATATATTCCAACTATACTGACTTAGGCATCGGAGAGGAGAAGACCGGCCCGCCCGGTATTCCCCTTAGTAAGCAGGTTTGCAGGAGATCAAGCTGGATTCATCTGTATCTACCAGGCCCCAGGGTTTGTGCAGAAACAAAACCCATAAACAATTTTCCATGAAATCGATCTTTACTCGATTCCAAATTGAAAAAAAAAAAAAAAACGGCAGAGGGTTTGAAGATGAGTGAAAGAGAAAGAGAGAAAGAGAGAAAGAGAGAGGAGATCGTACCTGCAATTGGTGAGTCGAAGCAAAGCTAGAGTCGCCAAGCAGAGGAAGTCGCCAAACACAGAGAGAAAATCGTTGTATAGCGCTGTGGTAAGTATTTCTCCCAATTTTGAGATGACTTTGTAAGAAGGTGCTGAGGGGACGTGGGGAGTACGTATGCTCATTTAATTGAGTCCTAGGTTGTGCCAAACGTGAGTTTCGACTTAGAGGATTATATAAGAGGGGCTAAACTAGCCCAGTACCGCGTAACAAATATCCGGTAAGTGTTTAAATCCGTGCGACGAAAACCGAAAACCATAATCAGCAGAACTAAACCTGCAAACCATAATAATCAGTCAGACAGCTTGATTGTATTGGAAGGTAAACCTATAGAGGAACTAAGCCGCCACAAGACCATTGACCGCCCCCACATTGAAATCGGGACCTTCTACGCACAAACCGACAACTACCACCGTTCACAACAACAAAAATAAACATATTGTAATAAAATCAGAAATAAAAAAACGAGTGAGAAATAGAAGCCTCTCTCTCTCTCTCTCTCTCTCTCTCTCTCTTCATCCTCTGCCTCATGTCCTGCCTCTGCAATTCTCATGGACTCCTCCAAACCCCAACCCTCAGGTTCCTCTACAATCCCATCTCCTTTATTATGCAATTTTCCATTCAATTCTAGCTAATCGATTCTAGATTTGACCAAAAATTTCATCTTTTTTAATTCTATGTGGGTTCTTAGTTTATTGTTCGATTGGGTCGTTGTTTAGTGTTTCCGTAGATTTTAGGACTCCCATTGCTGATGGCTGTATTGGGTCCCTGATTTTCCCTTTGGGTTAAATTTTAGGTTTTTATTGAGCTCTTTATTGATGCATACACTGAGATGGATTTATAGTTTGGACAATTCATTGGGTTTCTTAATTTTTAGCAGATTCTTCTCAGGAATTGAAATGAGTTTTGCTGGAATCTAAGTTACTAGTTGTTTTCTGTTGATGTATGCTTGCTGAAATTTGTGTGTAATTGAAAAGGTTAGGGGTTCCACTGATTTTGTTAATAGGAGAGTGAATTTTTTTGATATTGTTGCTAGTTTTGACACCTGGAAATCCCAAAATGTGTTACTTTGGCTCACAACTGGGGACTTAGAAAATCACTAGGTTGGTACCGAGGGAACCTATGATGGCAGCAAACCGTGGGACTAAAGCCATCCAGACCTTGGTAGTTACAGTATATATATCTAGGTTTTGTTGACTGCGTGATCGACTGCTTGACAGTTGCGTCTCTTTTCGGTGTGCCTTTCAATGCGATTATACTGTACTCATTTGTACATAACATATCTGAAGCCATAGGTTCGTACCATTTTTATAGTATGGAATGTGGGCAGTATTCTAACTGTGACAGTGTTTTGGAGCAAAATGTTTAAATTAAGATCCATAACATGCTGGTCATCAGGCAGTTTTGATTATGAGATGAACTTTTACTGCTTAGCGTATGGACACTGAATTGTGATGACAATACATGGGAGATTCATTTTTCATGAGAACTAGGGTAACCTTCCTCAATTTGTTTACGATGATATATGAATTTGTGTATGTATGTCAATATTTGTGGGCTGGTCAAGTGTCATTAAGATGATGTGGTTTGGGTGCTTTTAATGAATTTTGTTGATGCTTGCTGCAGCTAATGGTCCTCCCCCAAAGCCGTGGGAGAGAGCAGGCTCGTCATCTGGCCCTGCACCTTTTAAACCCTCATCAGCTGGAAGCACAAGTGATGTAGTGGAGGCTTCAGGAACTGCTAGACCTGGAGAAATAGTATCAAGTGCTGACAATAATAATAGAAATACACTTGGTAGGCCTGTTCCCTCTAGGCCTTGGGAGCAAAACTATGGAACTAGCAACACTTATGGAGGTTTGTGAACATGCTCTTTCCTCTCCCTCCCCTCATTTGTGGAATTCCATTTTTTTTATCTGTTCACTAATTTTTTTTTTTATATTTTGTTTCCCTATTAAAGGATATGGTTCTACTACAAACTATGGAACTGGAATGACTGGAACATATGGTTCTTATGGTGGAACTGGAGGATTATATGGTGGGGGAAGTGGAGGATTATATGGTGGGGGAAGTGGAGGATTATATGGTGGAGGGATGTATGGCAACAGCATGTATCGGGGAGGGTATGGTGGGTCTTCTGGGATGTATGGAGCTGGGTCTTCTGGGATGTATGGAGGTGGAATGTACAATAGTGGTATGGGAGGCCCGATGGGTGGTTATGGAATGGGAATGGGTGGTCCATATGGAGGTCAAGATCCAAATGATCCGTATGGTGGTCCTCCATCTGCACCAGGGTTTTGGGTTTCAGCACTCCATGTGGTAAGCCTTCCCTAATTTTTGCATGTTTGTAATTTCTATCAAAGGGATGAAGAATGCATAGTACCGAATGTATTTGGTGTTGTAAAATACAAAGCTCCCTAAATGACCAAAAACCTGTCTGCCGTTGCTTGAATAAGAAGATTATGCATTATCAATAAGTTTCTTTACTACTAGTTGCCAAAAAAATTTGGGACAGAGTTAACAGTTTGGGTAATTGGGTTTTCTGTTACCCAAGAACAAAAGTAGTTAATGATACTTTCAATACAGATTACCTCAGTTTTCCCCTTTCTTGCAGCTGCAAGGTGTGGTCAGTTTTTTCGGTCGGATTGCAATTCTGATAGACCAAAACACCCAGGCATTCCACTTGTTCATGACTGCTCTACTTCAGGTTTGTATCTGTCATTGTATCTTTTCATTTGTCTGAGTGTAAAATCTATACTCGCGATTGTATTGAGAAAACTGTCTAGGTAATGCTTGTGGCAACAAGTTTGAATTCATTTCTTTGGGCTGTGGAATTTTTTGAAGGTTCCACATGTTAAGCTAAACTTGATGTAGTGATTGTCTTCTTATGATGGTAAAATGGCAATGCAAATCTAGGACCTCTCACAAGTTTCTTGGCCTGGCATAAAAATAGTTTCAGAAACCTGGATACTAAATTTTTTTTGTGGCTCAATTTGACAGGTTTTTCATATTCTTACTTTGATTTATTGGCATATGCAATAGCTCTTCAATTTTTTAAATATGTCAGAAAATGGTTAAATGGTGCTGACTGTTTTATAATACTATGCTTCAGTTGTTTGATATTCTTACTTTGTTTTGTTAATAAGATTGCAGTAGCTCTTCAAGTATTTAAATTATATCAGAGGTTAACTGTTGCTGACTGTTTGATAATACTATGCTTCAGCTGTTTGATCGCTCTGGTTTATTGTACGGAGAGCTAGCTAGGTTTGTACTGAGGATATTGGGAATCAGAACAAAACCCAAGATGAGCCCTCCGGCAGGTCCCAATGGGCTTCCGTTCAATGGGCCCAACGGTGCACCTGAGAACCGAAACTACATTGAGGGACCAAAGGCCGCTCCTAGTGGTTCCTGGGATAATGTTTGGGGAAATGATACCAGGAAATGATAGGGTAATACAAATTATTGTCATTTGATTGGCGTGTGAATCTTTGCTTCCCTTTCAGAGAAACAGAAGAAAGAAGGAAATTGTCACCTGTCTCCTTTTTAGTGAAAACCTGTGCGCATGTGTTCGTAGGAGTCGAGTAAGTAATCTCTGCAACTCATACCAAAGTCGGTTTGTGGGTTATTAGTTGGACTAGGAATTGAGGGAAAATAATGTATGGTAAAGCTTTGTATCATGGATTTGAAAAAGATAAATTAAAGTCGGAAAAACTGGTATGTATTTGATTATATTTATACCAGTGTGATTCGGCCTTTTATGCATATATTTCACACTTCTACAAGAAATATTGATATTTACTTCAAAGAACTGTCCGATTCTTTGACATTATGCGACGTAGGTTTTTTTTTGGGATGCGCTGACATAATCATTAGAAGGGGAATCCAAGAGAGAATTATAGTATTTCAACTCGTAGACAAACTTGGTATATTACTAATTTTGCTACTAAGTTGAGATTGTTTCTGGTCTCTTTGTTAACTTAAAAAGCAGCCTCTATTCTCTACAACAGTTCGGACACGATCTCTTTGTTCTTTTGTTTCCCTTGAAATTACTGGAGTCTTCTTTGCCCCCGAAACTTTCAGCCAGTTACTGGACTAGAGTTGAGAGCAACTTTGATAATAGGGAAGAAAAATAATAGGATGGAGCGTTTTATATTGATTTGCTGTGCAAGAGCAGAGCGGAAGTGCGGAACATCAGCAGCAATTATATAGCAGCACAATGAACAAGAGACAACCAATCAAAAGCACTAGTACTCCTAAAGCGTATACTTTGTTTCGTGAACTCCTTGTGCTTCTCCATGTGTAATGCTGAGGGACAGATACTGATGGGGTACCCTGAACACAGGCCTCCAACAGTCACTCAACAGGCTTCAACAGTCACTCAACAGATACCAGAAATAAAAATAAAAATAAGCAAACTCATAAAACAAGGTAAATTCATGCCACAAATAAACTGATTCTATTTATAAAATATAACATTCCTAACAAATATTACAATACCTATATATATATATATGTTCAAGGAAGGTTAATTCCGTAACTTCCGAGGTGTGTCTTGTCCTAATAAGACTTGTAGTCTAGATACTCTATTAGATAGGGAATCCCTGTTCGCCAGGGATACTTGATGTAATGCCTATATAAAGGCCTCCTTATCAATGAATAAAGACAGAGAGATTTATCAATCTATTTCTCCTACAACACGTTATCAGCACATTGCTCTAGCCTCCCGTCTGATAGCCCTAGAAACCCTAATTCCGAATTTTTTTTCGAAACCCTAACCTACCGTCGGCCGCCGATTCTTCCCTTCGGCACCGTCGGCCTCTTCTTAGCAGCATCTGCGCTGTTCGCTTGCCGCACTGTACCCTCGAGTACTGCTCCTCCTCTGCCTCTAGGCAGACAACCCGCTCGCCAGCAGCTCTCCCTTGCGTGCTACTTTTTGCACGCATCTGCCAGAAGATCAAAATTGCTCGCAAGCCAAGCAAGCGATCCGCGAACCCTTATTCGTGGTTGAGAAGAAATCAAGAAAAATCGAAGAAAACAAGCTTCCCCAAGAGTCAAGTTTCGTTTGATCAAGCTTCTCTTGAAGAGGTAAATATTTTTATAAACGTTCCCGCTTATGAAAATTTCAATAGTTGGGTTTTGTTTTCTCTTCCGGGACCTTTCCGTGTCCCTGCTTCTTCATCCCGATTCTATCGCTTCTCGGGACGGCATACGGGGATTTAGTCACCCCGGTGCCAACGTTTATTGGGGTAACTGTGATGTTACCGGCCACCGTTATGCTTGTGACTGCGATGTCACTGTGAACCATAACGTATTATTCTTTTTTGGAAAGAAAACAAAGGGAAGATATCGATTGTGACTTGAAGTCACGTTAAGCATCGATTTATGTGACCATGATATATCTTGGCACTGTTCTAAAAGAACAATCAAACTTGATTAGTATTCAAACATACTAACGTCTCCCTGTTTGTGTTCTGTAGATGGCTGACACTCAGCGTCCAGAATTTGACATCTTGGATGTCCAAGGCAAGGAATACAAGAGGTGGGTCTCAGATGTTGAGAACACTTTCATTGGTAAAAGATTTACTGCCACCATCAACCCTCCTGAGGATGAAAGCTTACACGCTTCTCCTGAACAGAAAGCACAAGCCCTGATGTTTCTCAGGCGCCATATCCATCCAACGCTCAAGAAGCAATACCTGAGGAAAACTGATCCCAAAGAGCTATGGGATATCCTCAAGGACCGCTTCGACAATGTGCATGACGCACAACTCCCAGACCTCATGTCTGATTGGGAGCAAATCCGCTTACTGGATTTTGATTCCGTCCAGGAATATCATCAGACTATGCTAAACTTGCAATCTGATTTGAGCTTTTGTGGGGTCGAAAAGACCGATGATGATATGATGGAGAAAACTTTCACGACGTTCCCAGAATCTGCGTCCATGTTGTCGCATCAGTACCGCGATCTCCGCGAGAAAGGCACTATCAAAACCTTCAGCGATTTGATGAATGTGCTTCAAAGAAAGGAGAGGTACCATGAGTTGATTCTTACCACCAATAAGAGGCCTCGAGGACCGAAATTCATTGCGGAATCTCATCAAGCCCGTGGTAAAGCTTTTAAGCAGAAGCATCAACCTCATGAACGTCAAGCACCGCCACCACGTACGCCAAGAGCAATACGTGGCGGACGAGGAGGGAGAAGAGGCGTCGGCCGTGGCCGACCGCTTTCTTGGACAAGGGATGATGGCAGAGCCGCCGCTCCCAGAGGGAGGAACAGTTTTGGTTCCGGTCCCAGGCGTGGTGGCCATCCGCCGAACAATGCTTCGGCTCCTTGCTTCAAATGTGGTTCTACGAATCATCTCCAACGCGATTGCATAGCAAGCAGAGATATTCAAGCCGCTTACAAGAAACACAAACAATACATAGAACAAGAAGCACACTATGTAGGAGACTTTAAGGAAGAAGTATACGATGAGGAAAATACGAACTTCGCCATCGATGACTTCCAACCTACCAAGAAACGTAGGACTCAGGAGTATGATACTCCAGACTATGAATAAGTATTTGACTTAGGTCATGAGATACGTGTTCAAGTTTGATTTTGATTGTTATTTTGACAGAATAGTCAATAAATCACGACTTTGTTCGATAAGTCGTTCTATTTAGAACAACCTTGATGTATTTTTGAGTTGTCATCAATAAAATCTATCTTATTCTACGAATGATTTGAGATTTTTACATCCCTGAAAGCAAAATTGGTTCAATGCGTCCAATTCTCAATGGCATAATCATTTTGAGTTCACCAAAATTCTGGTGATGTTAACTCATATCCGAAAAAAATCACAAAGACAAAAGGAGAGATCCGCGAGCCGCGATACGCCATCCGCGAGCCACGATACGCGAGCCGCGATACGCGATACGCCATCCGCGAGCCGCGATGCACGATCCGCGATCCGAGATCCGCGATCCGTGATCCGCGATCCGCTATCCGCCAACTTGGCCGCGATCCGCCAGGCCTCGCTCGCCATGTCTATTCGCCAACTAATCCGCGATCCGCGATCAGCGATCCGCCAACTTGGCTGCGATCCGCCATGCCTCGCTCGCCAAAGCCCATAAGCGCTTGGCCGCGACTCGCTAGGCCTCACTCGCCATGGCCAATCGCCAGCTTGGCTCAGCACCGAATCCGGTTTTTGAAACCAACAATCGATAGCCTATCGAACAAATGCAACTTTTGCATCAATGGCTCGGCAACGAAGTGTCTTCGGACTCGCCATGCTTCGGATTTAGCTCAACCGTCGCATCGCATTGCCTCAATGCCTGACCGACTCTCACCACTCGCCTTGCTTCGGCTCGGCCTCTGGGTCGCTTTGGCCTTACCACAGCTTCGGCTTTGGCTTGGCTCCGGCCTTTGCCTTGGCCTCGGTCTTGGCTCGGCCACGCCACCTACGACGGTGTCCGGTCTCAATCTCTGACCTAGGCTATGATTATCAATGGTGATACTCGGTGATTAAAATGCGGCTTATATCTTTCTCTCAAGTTTTGTCGTTGCCATGGCTATGTTATTGGCCTTAATGCACTTCATTTTGTGATGATATATTGTTTCAGTACACTTACTTTAAAGTGTTCGCCAAAGTCTAAAGTAGACTATTGATTCAATTTACATTGTTTTTGTAGATGTATCAAGGCGAGATTGAGTGTTTGTTGGATTGTGCAACAACTCACACGATTCTGAGAAATCGGCAATTGTTTTCGGATTTTACGCCAAGAGAATCGTCGTTATCTACGATGACAGGAACTGGACCCGTAATTAAGGGTCGTGGCACTGCTCAATTCTTACTGCCAAATGGCACTGAGATTCGGGTAGAGGACGCCCTATATGCGCCTAAGGCGCCAAGAACCTTGCTAGCTTTCAAGGATGTGCGTGACAATGACTATCACCTCAGCACTTATGTTGAAGATGGAACTGAATATCTGTTGATCACCTCCACTCAATCTATGCGCACTCGCATTGTGGAGAAGTGTAAGCGAGTTCGCAATGGCATGTATTTCACAACCATTCGAGCCAACGAATCTCATGTTGTTATATTATGTGATTCTGATGCTTATAAGCTTTGGCATGATAGACTCGGTCATCCGGGTCGTGATCTGATGATCCGTATTTTGAAATGCTCCCACGGTCATCCATTTTTCCGATCACAAAAGCACAGAGGGCGCCTCGGCCTCGGTTCGGCCGTGCCGTCGATAGCCGCCTCTCGGTTCCAAGGAGAGGTTCGGCCCCCTCCTGCTTCTCATGCTTCTGTAGCGATGTCTAATGCTCATCGTTCGTTTTGTAAAGCTTGCTCACTAGCAAAACTTCAAGCAAGACCATCTTTTGCTATTGATAATAAACAGAATATTCCGTTTCTACAACGAATACAAGGTGATATTTGTGGACCTATAACACCAGAATGCGGACCATTTCGATATTTCATGGTTCTGGTTGATGCATCAACGCGTTGGTCACACGTAGCGTTGTTGTCCACGAGGAATGCTGCATTCGCTAAACTCCTAGCTCAGATTATTAAGCTTCGGGCTCACCACCCGGACAATCCGATTAAGTCCATCAGACTGGATAATGCTGGAGAGTTTACCTCAAAGTGTTTTGATGACTATTGCATGTCAGTTGGGATTGAAGTTGAACATCCCGTACCCCACGTTCATTCTCAGAACGGTCTTGCAGAAGCCACTATCAAGAGACTACAGCTTGTAGCTAGGTCTCTTGTCATGGCCACAAACTTGCCAGTTTCGGCATGGGGATATGCAATATTACATGCAGCTATGCTTATTCGTCTACGACCCACAGATAGCCAACCATTTAGTGCGTACCAGTTGGTAACTGGTTACGAGCCTGATATTTCGCATCTGCGTACTTTTGGTTGTGCCGTATATGTGCCTATCACGCCTCCACTGCGTACCAAGATGGGTCCACAACGACGATCAGCTATTTATGTTGGATATGAAGCACCAACTATTGTCCGCTATATAGAGCCTATGACAGGTGATCTGTTTACTGCAAGATTTGCAGATTGTCACTTTGATGAGACATCCTTCCCGCCGTTAGGGGGAGATGGGGCCGCATCCGTCCCAAATGAACGTCAGAAATTGACGTGGTTCTCTCCCACTATGTCTCATTATGATCCCCGTACGTCTCAGTGTGAGACTGAAATACAACGCATATTAGAACTACAAAAGGTGGCGGATACGATGCCCGACTCCTTTACTGATATTGCGAAAGTGACAAGATCAACCATACCTGCTGCGAATGTACCTGCAAGGCTTAACATTCCTCGCCATGCGCGAGCACGAGCCGCCGGTCTCGGACCCGCAGCCCTAGGTGCCATCGGTAGCCTAGGCTCGGCACCTCCAAGTGGAGAGCCGGCGTCGACTTCGGATCCTCCTAGAAAGAGGGGGAGACCAATCGGTTCCAAAGACAATGTACCTAGAAAGAGGGCATGTGTCCAGGCACAAAGCGATCCGTTCATCATCGATACTGTGACGCCGTCACACGAGATTGTCTCCGACTATACCTATGTCCAAGAATCAACTCTGAATCATCTGGGGGACGCCTCAGACTCACTGTTGATGTTGGAGAACAAGGAAATCTCACTAAACTACTTATGCATGCACAATCTGATGGAAAGAAATTCCATGTATATCGATGATGCATTCGCCTACGCCGTTGCTCAAGAAGTTATTGACGACGACGATATGGAACCCCGCACTGTTGATGAATGTCAACGTAGGGCGGATTGGCCGAAGTGGGAAGAAGCAATCCAGGCTGAACTAGACTCTCTAAAGAAAAGGCAAGTATTCGGACCGGTTGTGCCTATACCGCCGAACGTGAAGCCTGTTGGACATAAATGGGTCTTTGTCAGAAAGCGCAATGAGAATGGCGAAGTCCAGCGATATAAAGCTCGACTCGTGGCGCAAGGTTTTTCTCAACGCCCTGGAATTGATTATGAGGAGACGTATTCTCCTGTCATGGATACTATTACCTTCCGATACTTAATAAGTTTGGTAGTCTCAGAGAGACTCAATATGCAGCTTATGGATGTTGTAACTGCGTATCTTTATGGGGACCTAGATACGGAGATGTACATGAAAGTGCCAGAAGGACTTTCGTTACCCAAGTCAAGTGAGCAAAAACCACGAAGTTCATTTGCTATCAGGTTGAGACGATCTCTATATGGACTCCGACAATCTGGTAGGATGTGGTACACACGGTTAAGTGATTACTTGATTGGGAAAGGATACAAGAATGATGAGTTGTGCCCTTGTGTGTTCATAAAGAGAACAAGTTCAGGATTTGCCATTATAGCCGTCTATGTCGATGATATGAACATCATTGGAACTCTGAATGAGATCAATGAGACCGCTAGCTATTTGAAATCCGAATTCGAGATGAAAGATCTGGGAAGGACTCGGTTTTGCCTAGGCTTAGAACTAGAGCACCGAAGTGGTGGAATTTTTATACACCAGTCTGCATATGTCCGAAAGATGCTCAGGCGATTTAACATGGACAAAGTTATGCATCCTACAGGCACTCCCATGGTCGTTAGAAGTCTGGATATCAACAAAGATCCCTTTCGTCCGAAAGAAGATGACGAAGAGGTCTTGGGAGCTGAATATCCATATCTTAGTGCGATTGGAGCTTTGTTATACTTAGCTCAGTGTACTAGACCAGACATCGCTTTCTCTGTGAACTTGTTAGCTAGATTTAGCTCTGCGCCAACACAACGTCATTGGGTTGGAATCAAGAACATCTTCCGATACCTTAAAGGAACCCTTGACATGGGCTTGTACTATCGATACACTCATCAGGATTCGACACATAGTCGATCTCTTGCATCTAACAGCACAAACCATGGCTCGGATTGCCATCCGCCAGCCATATCCGCCAGGACTGGCTTTGGTTCATCCATCCGCCATCCTGCAGACATATCCGCCAACTTATCCGGACCCGCGGATGCTAAGTCGTGGTCCCGATACGGCTTTGGCGATACCCCCTCCTACTCAGATACACCAAATGATGTGATGGTAGGATTTGCTGATGCTGGATATTTATCAGATCCACACAAAGGACGTTCCCAAACAGGTTATGTTTTTACCATTGGGAATACGGCGATATCTTGGAGATCAACCAAGCAAACCCTTGTTGCTACCTCCTCGAACCATGCTGAGATTATTGCACTACATGAAGCAGTCAAAGAATGTATTTGGCTTCGCTCAGTTATATCTCACATTCGAGAGTCTAGTGGACTTGAGTCTACTACGATGGGACCAACTTGCATATTTGAAGATAATGCAGCATGCATTGAGCAGATGAAGTTGGGATACATTAAGGGTGACAATACTAAACACATTTCGCCTAAGTTCTTCTACAATCAGCAGCATCAAGAGACTTTGAATATCCAGGTGAAGCAAGTCAGCTCAGAAGAAAATGCAGCGGATCTGTTCACTAAGTCTCTACCCAAATCTACATTTATGAAGCATGTAAAGCGCATTGGAATGTGTCGCTTATCCGAACTCAAAGACTGATTGACTATCAGGGGGAGTTCCCATCTAGACTTCAGGGGGAGCCTAGTTATGCATGTCTCACATACTTGTAGTTGGTGCGTTGTACTCTTTTTCCTTAGACCATGCTTTTATTTTTGCCCAAGAGGTTTTTGTTTGCTGGCAAAGGTTTTAACGAGGCAACGGTTCATGCACCATTGAGGACGCGACACAAGGGGGAGTGTTCAAGGAAGGTTAATTCCGTAACTTCCGAGGTGTGTCTTGTCCTAATAAGACTTGTAGTCTAGATACTCTATTAGATAGGGAATCCCTGTTCGCCAGGGATACTTGATGTAATGCCTATATAAAGGCCTCCTTATCAATGAATAAAGACAGAGAGATTTATCAATCTATTTCTCCTACAACAATATATATATATATATATATATATATATATAGGGTTTACAAAACTTAGAGAATAAGTAGACTTAAGTTTATATGGAAAGCTAACTAAATGTTATTCCTAAATTAAATGTAAAAAGATACCTGTTGACAGTAGCCGCAGAGAGGCTACAACAGGCCCACAGACCCGCAGTAAGTGCACCAGGGCCCGGCCCAAG
Organism: Potentilla sterilis; assembly: GCA_963682095.1. Classification (NCBI taxonomy): domain Eukaryota; kingdom Viridiplantae; phylum Streptophyta; class Magnoliopsida; order Rosales; family Rosaceae; genus Potentilla; species Potentilla sterilis. The sequence goes on along the minus strand of OY821760.1, from coordinate 8,076,951 downwards.
GCTCGGGACCGGATCACCAGCACCCGGCCTCGGGGTCCAGCACTCTATCCTGCCTCCAGGGACTCTGGGGCCGGAGGCGCCAACCTGCCAAAGAGGGCACCAGAATGTACAAACAGAAGGGAACCAGTCCCACATCGAAAGGTGAGGCCAGCCCTCACCCCCAACCACCTATATAAGGGCCCCAACTACCCTCTTTAATAGGTAACTTATCTCTCTCCCTGCTTACATACGTGCCTTGGTTATATATATTCCAACTATACTAACTTAGGCATCGGAGAAGAGAACACCGGCCCGCCCGGTATTCCCCTTAGTGAGCAGGATTGCAGGAGATCAAGTTGGATTCATCGTGTATCTACCAGGCCCCCGGGTTTAGGGAGAAACAATTGGCGACGTCTGTGGGAAGTCGTTCAAAAAGTTGTGTTGCTCTGCCAGAGAGAAAAACTCTATTGATCCTTTGGAGAGGTAGCTACATCCGCAGTCCGGAAGCTATGGAAGGAAGGAAGATAAAAGCCAGCACGGAAGGACCGAAAGGGCGAATTCAGTTCCCCGACCGGGCCCAAGGTACAGGGGCTGCGGACGGTGCGAGGTTCGTCCTTTCCCCCGATCGAGACGGAAAATCGAAAGCGCGAATTCAGTTCCCCGACCCGGCCCGTAACATAAAGGCTGAGGTCGGTGCGAGGTTCGCCCTTTCTCCCATCCAAGACATGGCTCGTGATCGCCAGGAACCAGAAAACCCCGACCGGAAGGGTCCGGGGATGAAGGCAGAGGTCAAGCGCTTGCGAGAAGAGGGCGATCAAGATCGGCTAAGAGCGGAGGCCCGATGCCAAGAATTGAAGGCGGTAAACATTGCCCTATTGGCGGCCCTGGAGCGAGAGGGTCAGCAGGGCACTCCTCGAGCAGCACCGCGGCCAGCAAGCAAGGCTAGCGAATTCCCGCATCTTGAGGTAGGGTAGGCTACGGGAAGAAGAAAGACCGTGCATGTGGCCACACCACTCTTTTCGGAAGCTCTGAAAAACTCCGGCCCGGCCGAGCCCTCGTACCGCACGGGCCAGGCGTCAAGCGAGCAGGAAAGCTCTACCGCACGGACACTCGAGGCGCTCTCCGCCTCGGTGTCAGACATAAAGGGCCGCATGGAGACCAGCGAGAGGATGGCAGGGCGACTGCGGGGTGGCGCGCGGTTCAACGAGCGTATTGGACCTTTCCCGCGCCGGATTAGGGAATCGGGAAGATCTGGAAACCAAAGGCCTCTGAAGTTGACATATTCAGGGACGAGCTGCCCGTACCAGCACCTGGACAGTTTTAAGTCACAAGTAGGGACGAGGGGCTACTCGGATGCCATGTGCTGCAACGTATTCCAAGAGACGCTCTCGGGAGAGGCGTTGAATTGGTTCTACGAGCTACCAGTGAACTCAGTCGAAACCTTCGAGCGGTTGGCTGATAAGTTTGTCGGCCGGTTCATTCTCAGAGCCAGGACAGCCCAGACATCAACAATCATTTTTGACTGCATGCAAACTGACAACGAGCCGCTACGCGCCTTCGTTAACCGGTGGCAAATTGCCACGGCCGGGGTCAGGAACCTGGACATGCAGATCGCAGGGATGGCCTTCAAGCAGGGTTTAAGACCTGGGGAACTTTCGTACAACTTACTAGTACAGGAGCCGCTGGGGTACGACGAGCTGATGACCGTGGCCGTCAGGCACGCTCAGGCAGAGCACGAGACATATGGGGACAAGGCGCCCAAGCGAATATCGGACGACCTACCGCCATCCCGTGGAAGCAAGACCGGGCGGCTAGATCGCAACCGTGCGCCTGCAGCCACCAGGAAAGCAGAGATACGGGAGGAGTGGCAACCCCGGCGAAGCGGCGACAACGGTTCCCGACCAGGGAGAAGACCGCCATTTGTGCGCTCGGCGCAGCCTCTGGCAGCTACGCCAGCAGAGCGACCACCGCGGGCCTTAGCTATTGCGCCAGCAGGAAAACCCCAAGATCTAGCCCTTCGGACTGGTGACCAAAAACCCCAGAAAGCGGTCGTGAACGACCAGGCCCGCCCGAATGACCCCAACAACGACCGACCGCGAGCTCGGCAAGTAGGAACTATAAGCACCCGCACTCCCGGGGGGATCGAGGTACACGGGAGCATTAACATGATACACGGCGGGGACCGTATAGATCGGCTCACCCGGAGCTCAAAGAAGCGATGCCTAAGATCGATCCGGAGGAAGGAGGTGTACGCCTTCGGAGAAAGAAGCGGCCAAGCCGCTAAAACCGGATGGAACTCGATCACTTTCTACGAGGAGGAAGAGTCGGAGGATTTGATCCAACCGCACAACGACCCCTTCCTCATTACGGTCCAAATAGACCACTGGATAACCAGTCGTATGCTAATCGATACCGGAGCCTCAGTCAACGTAATGTTCCGAGACGCATACAAAGGGTTACAGAGAGGAAGGAACAAGTTATCCCAGGATAACGAGCCGCTTATAAGCTTCTCCGGTGAGGTCGTCCAGCCTCTGGGATCGGATTACCTACCGATCATCTTCAGCGAGGGAGACAGAATGAAAAAGGAGCATTTGGAGTTCATCATTGTCGACTGCCTATCATCGTACAATGGCATAATCGGTCGGCCAGGGTTATGGAGGCTTAAAACGTTTATAGCCGGCCATATGCTGATGCTGAAGATGCCTTCACCAACCGAAGTTATTACCATACGTGGGGACCAGAGGATCGCCCGTAAGTATTACACAGAGGCCCTGACCCACGGGAGGAAGCGGACCGAGGTCTTCACAACCACTCAGCAGGCGTCAGTGCCGGATCTGAGTATTGACCCCCGTGATGACATTAATTCAAAAAGAGTTAGGCGATTCACCGAAAAGCTGGAGCCACCTTCGGCCGTGGAAGAAACCGAAGTGATCTGCATTTCGGTAGACCACCCGGAGCGAAGTGTCCTGATAGGGACGCAGCTCGATCCGGTTGTCAGGCAAGAGCTCATAGCCTTCCTCCGGGACAACAGTTCGGTCTTCGCATGGTCTTACGGGGACATGCCAGGCATATCCCCGGAGATAGCCGTCCATAAGCTAAATTTATTACCCAACGTTCTCCCGGTGAGGCAGAAGAGGAGGTCCTTCAGTCCGGCAAAGTATGAGGCTATCAGAGAGGAGATACAGAAATTGAGGGGTATAGGTTTCATCCGGAAAGTCCAGTACCCTCGCTGGCTCGCTAACGTGGTCATGGTGCCGAAGAAGGGAACCGGCCAGTGGCGTATGTGCGTGGACTTCACTAACCTGAACCGGGCGTGTCCAAAGGACAGCTTCCCGCTACCCCAGATTGACCAGCTTATAGATTCCACGTCCGGTTTTAAGATGCTCAGCTTAATGGACGCTTACGCCGGGTACAATCAGATTAGGATGCACCCGGATGATGAGGAGCACACGTCATTCACAACCGACCGATGTACCTACTGTTATAAGAGGATGCCGTACGGTCTAAAGAATGCCGGGGCCACCTACCAGCGAACGGTGAACCGAATGCTGGAGCAAGAAATGGGTAAAACCGTAGAGGTTTACGTTGATGACATGCTGGTCAAGAGCTTGACTGCAGGGGCCCACGTCCGGGATTTGGCCGTAGTCATCGGTAAGATGCTCAAATTCGGAATGCGCTTAAACCCAAAGAAGTGTATTTTCGGGATTTCAGAGGGCCTATTCCTAGGCCACATCATCAGCCAGCGAGGGATAGAACCCAACCCGCTGAAGGTCCAGGCAATTTTAGATATGGAAACGCCAGGGGAGAGAAACCAGGTCCAGATGTTGACCGGCCGGTTAGCCGCCCTTGCCAGATTCATCTCCCGCCTAACCGACAAGTGCGCCTCGTTCTTCAAGCTGCTCAAGGCACAACAGACCAGGAAAATCCACTGGGCAGCGGAGCATGAAACGGCATTCCAGTCTATCAAGGCATATCTATCCACAGTGCCTCTCCTATCCAAACCAGTGCCGGGCGAAATGTTATACCTCTACATAGCTGCATCCGCAACGGCTGTCTCCGCGGCTCTCATCAGGAAGGAAGACACGCTCGAACTTCAGGTATACTATGCGGGAAAGGGACTTACTGGAGCCGAGGACCGGTACCCCGACATAGAGAGATTGGCTCTGGCCCTGATTGTTAGTGCCAGGAAGCTCTGGCACTATTTCCAAGCTCATTCCATCACCTTATATACCAATCACCCTCTGCGACAGATCCTGCAAAAATCAGAGACCAGCGGTAGGCTCGTGCGGTGGGCAGTTGAACTGGGAGAGTTCGACATCACTTACGCCCCGCGAACGGCCATCAAGGGACAGGCAGCTGCGGACTTCATATGTGAGCTCACCCCAATGGCGGTAGAAGCGCACCCCGCCCGGTACGAAGACACCGAGGCAGTACGAACCATAAAGACCGAACCAGGCCTCCCCACCGGCTGGAAACTTTACGTGGACGGCTCCGTAACGACCAAGCGGAGCGGAGCCGGTGTCATGATAACCTCGCCTGATGGCCAGTCGTACGAGTATGCCTTACGGTTCCTTTTTAGCACCTCCAACAACGCTGCCGAGTATGAGGCCCTCATAGCCGGTTTGCAACTGGCCAAGGAGTTGGGAATCTCGTCCATGGAGATATACAGCGACTCTAGCTTAGTGGTGAACCAGATGAACGAGGTGTTTGAGGTCAAGGATCCCCAGCTGTCCTCCTACCAGGCTTTGGCCAAAACCCTGATTGAGCCGTTCCAGGGGGCCACGATCCAGCACATTCCCCGAGAAGCAAATAGGCATGCAGACGCCCTCGCAAGGCTGGCAACCGGAAACTACCCCCCAGAGTACCGGAGAGCAAAAATTGAAACTCTCCAGCAGCCAAGTATAAACAAAACCATCTCCGAGATATTTGCGGTGGAAGAAGCGCCGCCAAGCTGGATGGATCCAATAGTCAAGTATTTGACTGACAAAACCAGCCCCCAGGATGCGGTAGAGGCCAGGAGGCTACACCTCCGATGCGCCCGGTACGGTCTCCTCAATGGCCAGTTGTACCGAAGAGGGCACAGCTTCCCCCAGCTGAGGTGTGTGACAAAAGAGGCAGGAGAGGCTATCATGCGAGAAATCCACGAAGGGGTATGCGGTAATCACTCTGGCGCAAGGTCATTATCCCACAAGTCGCTCAGGGCGGGGTATTTCTGGCCAGACATGGCGGCAGTATCAAGAAAAATATCAGGCGGCTGCCACAAGTGCCACATGTACGCCTCTATACCTCGTGCCCCGGCAATCGCATTATCAATCCTGTTGGCACCATGGCCGTTCGCACAATGGGGATTAGACATCATCGGCCCTTTCCCAACAGCTGTGGGACAATACAAGTATGCCATCGTGGCAGTGGACTATCAGACTAAGTGGGTCGAGGCAGAACCCATGATAAAGATCACTGAGGAACGGGTTAAAAAGTTCCTATGGAAGAACATCTATTGCAGGTTCGGAGTACCGCAGACTATTGTCACGGATAATGGGACACAATTCAATAATGCTGATCTTATCCAGTACACAGCCTCGATGGGGACCCAGATGTTGTTCGCCTCAGTGGCACACCCACAGACCAACGGCCAGGTAGAAGCGGTCAACAAGATTATCAAGACCCTTCTAAAAAAGAAGCTGGATGCCAAGAAGGGATGTTGGGCCGAAGAACTCCCCGCGGTGCTATGGGCCATCCGTACAACAGCAGCAGCGGCAACAGGAGAGACCCCGTTCTGCATGGCATTCGGAAGCGAGGCGGTACTCCCTATAGAAACTGGTATACCCAGCGGCAGGGTCGAGAATTACGACGCCGAAACAAACGCCGAGGGGCTACTGCTCAACCTGGACCTCATTGAGGAGCGCCGCGACCAGGCGCATATGCGCAACCAAACCTACAAGCAGCGGGTCGCCCGGTACTATGACAGAAGGGTTCGGGAGAGAAAGCTACAAGTCGGGGACTGGGTCATGAAGAAGGTCCAAAAAAAATCGTTGGCCCTAGAACCAACATGGGAAGGGCCCTACCATATCACCGCGGCCGTCGGACCGGCAACATTCCACATTATAGACACCGAGGGCATCTATACCACCCGGCCGTGGAATATCCAGCACCTACGGTTCTACCCTAAGTAATAGCGGTCACAGAGCGACAACAGTGTATTTAGCATCAATATTGCAATACGCAGTTACGGCATTAAAGAATAAACTACAGCAGCTACAAGATGTGCATGTACAAAGTAAACAGCTAGCTACCGCCCCCGGAGCACCCAGTCCCTGGCCCGCCACTTTTTAGAGCTTGCTCTTGCTCCGCCATCTCGGTTAGGGCTATATCAGCCTCCATCTGCTCGGCATCAAGCCATCCTTTCTCCCTCCACTCCAGATAGGCATCGCTAATGCCCTTCGCCCGGGCCTCATCCAGCATCTCCTCAAGCTCCACCGACTCCCGAAAGTCGTCGACAGCCTTATCGGTCACTTCAGCAAGCTGGGATTCCGTCAGCTTTTCCCTTCCTTGGGCGACTACTGTAACCTGGCTCTGGAGCTCCAAAACCTTCGTCTCCAGCTCCGCAATTCTCCCTTCCCGGGCAACAGCCTGGGTCTGCAGCTCCAAAACCCTCGCCTCCAGCTCCGCGACCCTCCCTTCCCGAGCAGCAGCCTGCCGATCGGCCTCTTCCTGCTCCTGCAAGAGTTCATGGTGCAACCGACCGGTTAGTTCTTTCTCCCGCACGAGCTCGGTGCTCAACCGACCAACCTCATCTCTTTCCTCCGCAAGCTTGGCTTCCGCCACGTCCACCCGCACGCTCAGCTCCTCCACCCGCCTCTCCAAAACCGCAGCAGCCTCCCCTCTGGGCTCCGCGGCATAAAGGCTATGAACCAGCTGCCAAAGGTAAACAAAGGAGCATTAGCTCGTGTCACTCCAAGAGAAAAGGAAGCACAAAAACACTTACCCGAACAGCTAGTTCCACGGGCTTCGTCCTGCTCTCGCCCGATTGTCCAGTCTCAGGGTCCTCCCGGTCAAGTCCCAAGGTTTCGATGGTAGCGACCACGAACCTACCAATTCCACCACCGGAACTGCGACTGGCTTCCGGCACCTGAGTCCTTTGACCACCCACCTCCACGGCCGGAGCCACCGCCCGCTCGGTTGGCCCAGCCGAACTTGACGCCCCGGCGTCAAGTGCCCTTGCCCTCTTGGGAGGAGCTTCACCAAGGCTGCTTCGGCGACGCCCGAACATTTCTGCCGTTTCCCTCTCCCGCGAGGTCCGCACCGCCATCGGTCGCGCCACGGGTTCTGGACCAGATAATCCCACAGACCGCCCTTCCCGAATAAAGAGTGGGGAGTTATTCTCACCGCCCGGTCGCCTTCCATAGTGAGCGTCCGGAAACACGAGCGGCACCAGCCTGTCATGCTCCCTGCGTTTCTGGGTAGCCGTATCAATAACGGTCTTCACGGCCGTCTCCCCCGTCTCCATCAATCTCGAGGCTACAAGCTCTTCATCCGGTTCGATAGTCTCCTCAATTTTAAGCGCGAGCCGGGGGGCATTAGCTGCAAACCGATAGGTCGAGCGGTCAGAACACAAGCAACCATGCAAAAGCAAAGTGCAAGACACCTTACCAGGTTTTCTCCCCATCCCGCATATCTCCAGCACGTTCCATCGGATGAAATTATAGGAGCTCCGGCTCAGATGGTCCCAGCCAGCAAACAACCGGTATAACCGTTGCTTCTCCAAGTCCTCCAGCCTGAACGACTGGTCCCCGATCGATTGATAAGCCCTGGGCACCCGATAGCCCCTCCAAGTATGCTGCCACTTCCCACCGGCCAGCACCACCGACCTCCTCCAGACATCTGAAACCGACGACGGCAGATGCGTGATGGCAACACCGTATTCCCGCGCGGCAAAATTCACACAACCGCTGCACTGGGCCTTTCTGCAATAGGAGATCTTGTACAGCGCCCGAAATTCATTAACCGTGGGCCAGTCCATATAGCTTAGACTAAACAGGCACCCAACCCCAAGCAACTGCCTCCACTGGTTGCTCGGAAGCTGGGCCGGGGAAAGCTTTAGTGAGCTCAGCATGTACTGAACAAATCCCGTCAGCGGTAGCGATAGTCCGTGTCGGAACTGATCTTCGAAAACGGCAACCCAGCCCGGCTCCGGGTTACAGGCCAGTTCTCCGGGACGCAGGCCTCGAAGTTTAACAGAAGAATCGATGTCCCACTTCGCCCGAAACTCCCTAATCTCTCTTTCATCCATGCTTCTGACTGGCTCATCACAGAGAATCACCCTGTCACCGTCCAGCAGCTCGTGCCTTCTGGGCCCACGGCTTGCGCCGCCATAATACGCAGATCTCCCAGACGCCATAATCCTAACACAAAAATAATTCAGATCTGCAGCAAGGTGGAGGAGGAGAGCAGAGGGCAAAAGGTTTAGGCAAAGTGCGGCAGGAGGAGAGCAGAGGGGACAATAAATAGGGCAACAAGAAAAGCAAGGCAACCCCAGCCGTGGATTCCCTCCATCTCTGACCGCTCCCTGTCGACACATGTCCCAGCATGGATAAGGGATCCCATCCATCATAACTGATGGGACTGATGGGCTCTCCCCTTCATCGCATGTCCACCACCTGTCCCACTTACAAGCGGCAGTTAGGGAGATAGGAGCGAACAACGAGGCGTCCACTCCCCTCGTTTCCCCAGAAAGTCAACTCCGAATCAATCCGGCACCATGGCAGTTCACGATTATGATCATTCAACCGGCTGCATGGCTTCTTTATTGTACATCTTGAAGACCTCTCACCGGTTGCGATTTTTCCAACCGCTTCGAGAGCATCTATCCAGGTATGAGCCCTCCTTCTAGCACCATCTTCGTTGCATATCACTGGGGGACTCGTCTCGATATGGCATGTCGCCCGGTCGAGATCCGCCTAGCACTATGGCATTCCACCGGCCCTGTGACATTTAACCCACTCCAAGGCATTCTACCGGTTGTCACCTTCCTTCGCCTACTGGCAGGAACGAGCCAACAACAACTCAAGGCTTCTAAACGCATGGGCTTTATAAACCCGGGCGAGCTTACATCTAACCCATGTACTCTTGTCCAGCAGGATAAAAACCCTGCATCACACTGAACTGTGATACATTTGGGGATACATGACGAGACTCGTTATCTCAACGCCACTCCACTGGGCAGATTGTTTCTCTAACACAGAACAAGTCTCCCCGCAGGCTAACAAACCTGCACATTACCTCAACGCTTAACCAACAAAAGCTGAGAAGAACTAGCAAGTGTTAACCGATGCCTCTGTACGGCCGTAACACTCTCCGGGGTACCTGTTGGCTTAGTCCACGCACCAACAGACCCTCCCGCAGGCTAGCATCTTCGGGACTCGTCTCGATATGGCAGGACGCCCGGTCGAGCTCCCGTGAACTCCGCCTCGCACCGATATGGCAGAACGCCCGGGCGAGGTCCAGTCTGCAAGTTCATCCGGGACTCGTCTCGATATGGCAGGACGCCCGGTCGAGCTCCCGTGAACTCCGCCTCACACCGATATGGCAGAACGCCCGGGCGAGGTCCAGTCTGCAAGTTCATCCGGGACTCGTCTCGATATGGCAGGACGCCCGGTCGAGCTCCCGTGAACTCCGCCTCGCACCGATATGGCAGAACGCCCAGGCGAGGTCCAGTCTACAAGTTCATCTGGGACTCGTCTCGATATGGCAGGACGCCCGGTCGAGCTCCCGTGAACCCCGCCTCGCACCGATATGGCAGAACGCCCAGGCGAGGTCCAGTCTGCAAGTTCATCCGGGACTCGTCTCGATATGGCAGGACGCCCGGTCGAGCTCCCGTGAACCCCACTCCATGCTCATAGCACCACAACACTTAAGCACAGTACTACTTATATTACAAACGTACTTATAAACTTTTACTTACCATCAGTAACAGGTACTCACCTCGGTCACGCCCAATCTTTAACGCGGACTTGGGGGACTGGGCACCGGTAGGTTGGTAACCCTGCGGGTCTGCGGGACAAGAGCAAGACAGATTTAAGTCCCCATTCAAGATTGCACTTGACCAGGAACTTGGGGGACTTGTTGACAGTAGCCGCAGAGAGGCTACAGCAGGCCCACAGACCCGCAGCATAATGAAATATCAAAGATTACAACTTATAATTAAATTACAAATAATATCTTTAAAGTTGTCTTATATGCTCCTGCATCAGACTCCCCTGGTTGGAAAAAAATTCGTTTAAGCTTTTAATTGATAAAATTTCCCATAAAATCTTCCATCGTTGTAGATCTTCTTTTGGCATACCAATTGCAAATTGAATTCTTCCTTGCCAAATAAATAAATATTTCGAATACCTTCCTTGTTTGAACTTAAGAAATCTGCTCAACACAATTAATTTCTCCAGCTTGAAATTCTTCTTACCATTCTTGATTCCATTGACAATATCGATTAAATATATGGGAATCTCCAAAAGGAATGAATCAACTCCAAGAAAATCGACATATTTATGTACAATATTTTCTGACAAAATGGATGTACTTGCTTCTTTATTGTTGTCTGCATTTGTGACTACCTTCCTACCATATATGAGATCATCCTCCATTGAGGGAATTGGCATATTTTGGAATGTACCATTGCTCACCGAGGATTCCTTCATAAACTCCATTCCATTTGAACCATGAACATGAAGAGAGCAAACTGATGATGTGGTAAATAGTTTATGCATGGCAAACAACTTTTCACCTTCTCCGCATTGGTCTCTAATGCATATATTTTTGCTAGACTCATCACAATCTCTAGCGATTGAAACACAAAGGTCCTCAATGCCACTATCACAAACTTCACAATCTTCATAATCATCATATCTCGGTAGTTCATCAAAATCTATGAAACTATTTTTTTTCTTTTTCTAAAAATAATTCTTCAACAAACGGAAAATTAAAAATAGTGAACTTACAACTGGGGTAGTTGAAAGTATTATATCCCTCTTCATCGGACTCACACAACGGAGCGCACTTATGAACATGGTCAACGCATATCTCCCCGTTGGAACCATCACCTTCTTGGTAAAAAGTTTCGATGCTATCAATACGCTGATGATAGGTGGTAACGTTTCATTCCCGTCGGAACTCTTACGACCCCTTCGTTGAGTTTCGATGCGATTGATACGTACCTCAAGTTGCTTAAGCATCCTTTTGATTTCAGCCATGTCATTGTTGACGTCACGATCCTCCGTTTTGAAACATCCCCTTCTTCGCCCGATCTGAGACATGGAATCCACCAAGCTCTCCTAGAGCTCTGATACCAACTGATGGGGATCAGGGTACTAAACACAGGCCTTCAACAGTCACTCAACAGACACCATAAATAAGGATAAGTGAACTCATAAAACAAGGCAAATCAATGCCACAAATAAACTGATTCTATTCATAAAACATAAGCTTCCTAACAAATATTACAATACCCATATATATAGGTTTACAAAACTTAGAGAATAAGTAGACTTAAGCTTATATGAAAAGCTAATTAAATATTATTCCTAAATTAAATGTAAAATGAAACCCTAAGAATATCTAACTAATGAAATATCAAAAATTACAACATATAATTAAATTACAAATAATATCTTTAAAGTTGAGCATCAGATACACTGTAATTTAACTCCCATAGTCGACCAACCTTTGGGTTGAAGATCCTGTCCTTTACTGTAGAGTGAAGCCTCATCTTTTCCATTGCTCTTCAGTTTCAGAAGTCTTCTCTTTCAGTTTCTGAAACTTTTCTATCAGTTCTATGCAAACTAGGAATGACTAAACAGAACCTTCATGAAGCGTTTTCATCTTTACCCCCCTCTAAATCAAAACACTGGATGTACGACGAATTCTTGAGCTTCAGAGGCCGAGACACACGGCACAGCTTCACCAACCGTCTCTACTCGGCACTGAAAGAGGCCCAAGTCAAGTCAACGCCTTCATCGACTACAACGAACTCAGAACAGGGGAAAACATCTCATCCGAGCTGCTTCGTGCAATCCAAGGGTCAAGAATATCTGTGATCGTCTTCTCCAGGAGATATGGGGAATCAAGTTGGTGCCTTGAGGAGCTGGTCAAGATCATGGAGTGTAGAAGAACACTTGGTCAAATGGTTTTCTCAGTTTTCTTTGACGTTGATCCTTCCAATGTGAGAAGACGAACTGGTAGTTTTGCAGAGGCATTTCAGAAACATGAAGGGTGTTTGTTACGTGTTGGAGAAGGAAAAGGTACTCAGGTGGAGAGCTGCTCTTACTGAAGCAGCAAACTTGTCTGGTTGGGATCTTAGAAACACTGGACACGGGTGATTATTTCTTCCTGGTCCTTTCAAATTTTCATTGTTAGAATTTCAGTGTTTCGTAGAATAATGGTTGTTTTTGTACTTCTGGATTTAATTTCAGGGATGAAGGAAAGTTTATCAGGGTAATTGTTGGGGAGATTAGTAGACACTTGAGCAACATGTACTTATTCGAAGCCGTCTACCCAGTTGGAATCGATTCTAGGGTAGAGGATATAAGCAAGCTTCTAGGTGTTGGATTAGATGATGTTCGGATGGTTGGGATTTGGGGCATGGGTGGAATAGGGAAATCAACAGTTGCTAAAGCCATTTATAACAAATTTTGTGCGAGCTTTGAAGGTAGAAGTTTTCTAGCAAACGTTAGGGAAGCGAAAAAGCAGCCAAATGGGCAGGTTAGTTTGCAAGAACAACTTCTTTTTGATGTCTTGAGAACAACCAAGATAAAGGTTGGTAGTGTTGATGGAGGGATCAATGTGATAAAAGAGAGACTTCGATGTAGAAGGGTAATTGTCATAATTGATGATATAGATCAACTTGATGATCTATATGCAATAGCTGGAAACCGTGACTGGTTTGGTTCAGGAAGTAGAATTGTTATCACTACAAGAGATGAACATTTGTTAAATCAACTGAAAGTTGATTCAATATATTCAGCTACAGAAATGAATGAAGAAGAGGCTCTTCAGCTCTTTACTTGGTATGCCTTCAGAAAGAGTAATCCTGATGAAGGATATTCTGAACTCTCAATAAGGGTAGTTGCTTACTGTGGAGGTTTGCCCTTGGCTCTTGAAGTTTTAGGATCTTTTTTGCCTGGAAGAAGCGTTCCAGAGTGGAAAAGCACGCTGGGGAAATTGCAGAGAGTTCCTCATGGCCCTATGCAGGAAAAGCTCAAAATAAGCTTTGATGGGCTAATTGATGATAAACAGAAGGATATATTTCTTGATATATCTTGTTACTTTATAGGAATGGACAAGAACTATGTCGGTCAAATATTGGATGGTTGCGGCTTTTTCGCAGAAATAGGTATCAGTGTCCTCCTTGAGCGACGCCTTGTAACTGTATGTGCAAAGAACAAGCTGATGGTGCATGGTTTGCTTCGAGACATGGGCAGAGAAATTGTTCGTGCAAAAAGTCCCCAGGTGACCCTGGACAGTGTAGTAGATTGCGGCATCCTAAAGATGTAACAGATGTATTGACAGAGCATTGTGTAAGTACCTTCTCAAGAAGCTTTATTGTAGTTGCATGTAATACAACAGTCATATACATCACATCTAATAATTGTATTCCCTGGATTTGTATTAATCTAGTTGGTTAGTTTCAGCTGCCAATTCATTGAGTTTTCTGCAGTTGCATTTAAATGGGTTCACTGGCACCAAGCAAGGCCCAAATGCTAAATATAAGCATTTATACTGCGTTGTTCAGCAAAAATGTTATCATAGGTTCATGCATTCATAACTGTCGTTCATCTGTGTATGTTACTTTCACATGCACCACTTATTTCTTACTTGCTGCCTTTTGTTTACAGGGAACTGAAGAAGTTCAAGGGACAAGGGCTCACACTAAGTTTGATAGAATCCGACAAGACCAGCTTTAGTACACAGGCATTTGCAAATATGAAGAGATTAAGACTTCGTGCAGATCAGTTGACGCAGTAGAAGGGTGGAAGGGTTGATCAACGTCGAACCCTCAATAGATGGAGAGCACAATCAACGTTGTACTCTATAGGATAGGTCTGGAATCCACCAGAAATAAGAGACAAACTCTTAGGGTTTTTGATAAAATTATATTCACCCCGTCTGCTATCCCCAAAGGGATGCTTAAATACTGAAAAGAAAACCCTAGGGCAACTAACAAGGAAACCTAAAGCCCAAGGAATTAAAACAAAACAAGTTCAAAACAAACTAGAAAACTTAAATATCATAAACATACTAAACTGCCGTTTTGAGGCCCTAAACGAACTCGAAAGCATGAAAAGGTCCACACATCGTAGCAAAGCTACGAGTTTGATTTCTGGCGTCGTTCCCTTTCCGGAATGGTATCACAATCGTCATTCGGACGCCGAATGCCAAAACTGTAGTAAACCGGGCTCCTTCAATGTTGGCGGACGACGTCTGGCGGATGTCGTCTGGCGGATGTGCTCTGGCGGATGATTTCTGGCGGATGTAGTCTGGCGGATGAACCACCCTTGGCGGACGGACGTCTCTGGCGAACGGACTTTGACTTGCAACGGTCAATCTGATCTTCAATGTTGGCTGTCATCCATCCTACATCATCAGTGGAGGCTATGAGCATCTTTCAAACACGTTAAGGTGGCTGTGCTGGCATGGCTACCCTCTTAAATCCCTGCAAAACAACTTTAATCTACCAAATGCAGTTGCTATTGACCTGCAATACAGCAAACTCGTACAAGTTTGGACGGAATCTAGGGTACATTATCCTTAAACAAATTATGATTATTTCAGTATACTTGGTACATGTTGACATCAAGTTCTCATCTTTTCTGTATTTCTAGTTGAATTTGGAACTTTTTTTTTTGTCTAACAGATACTTAAGAAGCTGAAGATACTAAATTTAAGTCATTCTCATTACCTAAGACAGTCACCAGTAAGAGTTTGTCTAAGGTTCACCAGTCCATTGGAGATCTTGAAGGACTTGCTTTGGTAAATCTTCAAGACTGTAAGATGCTCAGTGAGCTCCCAGTGACTTTCTCCAAGTTGAAAGCTATTGAAACTCTTATTCTATCGGGTTGTTCAAAATTTGAGAAGTTGCCAAAGGACTTAGGTGAGATGGTATCCTTGAGAACTCTGCTAGCAGGTGACACAGCCATAAGAGAAAGACCATCTTCCATAAACACGGTTGAATAACCTTGAATATTTATCTCTATGTGGCCTGAAACAGCCACCATCTAAATTTCTGACTAGCTTCTGGTCTTATCCGTTGCCAAGAAGAAGTGTAAAATTTCCTCCATCCTTGTCGGGTTTATACGCTTTAAAAGAACTGTATGTTAGGGACTGCAATTTAACTGACAGTTCACTTCCAAATGACCTCGGGAGTCTATCTTGTTTGGAAGAATTGGATATGGGAAGAAATTGTTTTCTTAGCCTTCCATGCCTCAGTAGTCTTATCCGGCTTCAAGATCTTAGATTGGATAATTGCATTTAACTGAAGATCTAAGTAGAGGCCATTACAGCTACAAATATTTGGACTCTACCTTCTTTAAATTTTTTGGATCTAAGTGGCAATAGTTTTCATAGCCTCCCAAGCCTGAGGGGACTTCCCAAGCTAGTCGATCTGTCTTTGGATAATTGCACTTACCTTCATGCCATCCCTGCAGAACTACCAACATATCTAGCAGTGCTGAGAGCAGATGGCTGCACTTCATTGGAAAGAATGCCAGATTTTTCAGAAATGTGGCGCATTCATCAGTTGTATCTTAGTGAGTCCCCCAAACTCAGTGACTTCCCCGGCATTGGTAAGTCAGCACACTTGCTTGTGATTGAAATAGAAGGGTGCAAAAATATCAGCGAAACTTTAAAGGGGAACTTACTACAGGTTCCTCTCTATCTCTAGTTCTCTACACACATAAATCACACATTCATGCATAATATATATTAATACATTCAGATACAATTGCTGGGGAAAAAGCTACAATGTGTTAGCATTACGACATACATGCGATTTCTACATTTAGGACTGAATTACTTAAACAAGAACTTATATAGTAATGGCTGTTTCTTAGTTACCATATGAAAATGGTACATGAAATAGAACACGTATGAGAAATGTTAGACTAGCTTAATCACTCCAAGTCTCCAACTGCTTATGCAAATTTTTCTTGGTTCAGAGGTGGAGTTATGCAAGCAACTTTGGAGGCGTTTTTCTCCCTGGAAATGACATTCCGCTGGGGTTCAAGTATGTCAATGAGGGTGGCAGTGTCTCCCTTCAAGTGCCTCCGAATATAGGCAGTAATCTCAAGGCATTGAGTGTGTGCATTGTTTACTCTTGCTCTTCTAAAGGGAGAGAATATGTGAATAATATTTCCATATACGTTATAAATCATACCAAGCATACTGTTTTTTACGTCCGACCAAAATCACATCCCAAGGAAATAATCTCCGGTGGAGTTATTTGGCAAGGACGCTTCTCAAACAGGAAGCTCAGTTTGGAAGGGGGAGACGATATTGAGATTTGTGTAGCAATTGGTTTTCGATTCCGGGTGAAGAAAATAGGGGTTGATATTGTATTGGATGAATTTATGTATGGAGAAGTTCCTATGATTAAGTCTCTTCCATATGCTCGTTTTCGTCGTGAACATGATGAAGCAGAAATCACATCAACTAGTAGAGGTGTTGGTGTTGAGCGTCACCGAATCAACTTCAACAGTAAATGTGGCCTGTGGTGTTTGATTGCTGCCATCGCATGTTCTTACATATATGTAAAGAAAGTAAAGTAAATATATGTAATTCAATTAGGAGATTGCATAGCAATATTTAGTAGGATTCTTTTCCTCTTACGTTTCCTAGTTTGTAGTAGTATGCTTGTACATAAAGACATCTAGTCTTTCTCTCCAATACATCTCCTGTATAAAAGCCTTCGGGTATGTATCAATAAGAATATCTTCTGCCAATATACTTCTTTTCATGGTACCAGAGCAGGTACTTTGCATTCCATAGCAGTAGTCCTCTTTTCCTCTTGTCATCATGGTGAAAATGGATGGTGAGGAGATCCCCACCTCTTCCGGAGGCAGCAGCTCTGATGTCTCTAATCCCTTTTTCATTCATCATTCTGATAATCCCGGTTTGGTGCTAGTTTCAAAACCTCTCAATGGTGACAACTATTCGACTTGGCGGAGGGCCATGTCAATCTCTCTGAATGCCAAGAACAAACTTGGCTTTGTCAATGGCGTCATCAATTAAGGCGCCTTCTGAAGAAACAGATCGTGAAGGTTATGCGGCATGGTCTCGTTGCAATGATATGGTGCACTCTTGGATTGTGAACTCAATTACCCCATATATCTCTGATAGTGTGATTTACTACACTACTGCTCGTGAAGTTTGGGAGGATCTTCGCGAGCGTTTTTCACAAAGCAATGCTCCACGCATCTTTCAAATCCAGCGTGAAATAGCCTACCTCAAGCAAGAACAACTTTCTGTGGCAGCGTACTATACCAAATTGAAAGGCATGTGGGATGAGTTGGCCTCTTATACAGATTATGTCTGCACTTGTGGAATTCAACAAGATCGCCAAAAATTGATGCAATTTCTTATGGGACTCAATGAGTCTTATACTGCTGCTCGTGGACAAATCCTGTTGATGAACCCGCTTCCATCTGTGCGTCAAGCTTATTCTTCTATCTGTCAGGAGGAGAGGCAGCGTAGCCTTGGAACTACTCAAGAAACAATAGCGCGGCTATGGCGGTTAGAAGTGGAAGACAGAATTCGTTTCGTACAAACCAATGCAATTGGCGTTCTAGCTCTTACAATGGAGGAGAGCGACGCTTTGGTTCTTCAGGAGGCTCTTCTAGTAATTCATCTCGACCTCGTCCTCACTGTACCTATTGCAATGATGATAATCACTTTGTTGAGACTTGTTGGAAGCTACATGGCTATCCTCCAGGACATCCAAGGCACAAACCGAAGAACAATGGCAACCGTACCTCTGTCAATCTTGTCACCGATGGTGATGAAGATTTGGAACCAATGCTCCCGAACCTCTCGGATTCACAAATGGAAAGACTTGTGACAGCTTGGGAAAAGAAAAACAAAGGTAGTGATGAAAAGACTCCTCAAGCTAATGCTGCAGCCAAACCAGGTTTGTTCAAAACTTTACGTCGTCATTGGATCCTCGACAGTGGTGCCACTGATCACATAGTTTCATCATCAAACATTTTGATATATACGAATAAAAACCATGCTTTATCTCCAGTATTATTGCCAAATGGTGAAAGAGCATAGATTACTTCCACCGGATCAGTACCATTAAATTCATCTTTTTCCCAAGCTGCCGTGAGCTGACTTGGTTGAGATACTTACTTAAAGATTTAAACATTAATTCTTCATTCAAAACCAGCCTTATTGTATTGTGATAATAGAGCAGCCCTACATATTGCAGCTAATCCAGTCTTTCATGAAAGGACTAGGCACATTGAAATAGACTGTCATTATATCAGGAACAAAATTCAAGATGGTTCAGTAGCTACACAGTTTGTGAAGTCTTCCTTCCAGTTAACAGATGTCTTTACAAAGCCTTTGGGAAAAGAGGATTTCATTCCTTTGATTCGCAAATTGGAAGCTCGAGACATTCACTTTCCAACTTGAGGGGTAGTGTAAAGAAAGTAAAGTAAATATCTGTAATTCAATTAGGAGATTGCATAGGATTCTTTTCCTCTTACGTTTCCTAGTTTGTAGTATTATGCTTGTACACAAAGACATCTAGTCTTTCTCTCCAATACATCTCCTGTATAAAAGCCTTCGGGTATGTATCAATAAGAATATCTTCTGCCAATATACTTCTTTTCAATATACATGTACTGTTTGAGTTCATTTTGATTCTCTTTGATGATTTTGTATTCCTAGCTACTGATGCAAGGCAGAAGACACGTTGGATTATCATTTGATTCTTGCTTGTTTTGCTTAATTAATTTTGAGTGAAGATAGTGGTGTGATATATCAGAGATCAAGTATGTTGATCTATTAGACATACTATTACTCGATTACTCTCTTTGGTATTTGTTATTAGTGTAGATGATTTACTTTTATAGAGCTAGGCATAGCATAGCAGATTCCTCGATCTTTGATAGTGTATTCCCAATTTCCCATCGAACTACATATCCTCCTAGAATTATTATCCAGGTGTTACATAAAGTTTAATTTTGTTCATAATTCTGGTCTTCAATCTCTTTACAGACGAAGAGTCCCAGAAACACGAACCAGACCGATTACGAATGGAAGGGTTGCGCGCACGTCAAGACATTGACAGCAGAAACTACCGAAGTACACCATATCACGGCCTGCAGGATTGAAAATTGGATCAATCCGAGTATGAGAAATAAACATCTACGTATACTGATCGGTTGCATGAATTTATTTTCATTAAAAAGTAACCCATTCAAGTCCCCTTTTCAGAACTTGCATGTCCCCGACTCCCATTACACATCACAGTTACATTACATAGCATAAAAAAAGAAAAGTTTTTTTAGCTTTTCTAAAAAAAGCTTATTTCCAAACTAGCTGCAGTGTACTTATTAAAAAGGCTAGATATATATTTCGAACTAGAATCGAAATACTAGATAATTCAGCTAGCTCATGCATGCGCAGGTGCATGCAAATTGCAACGATGATTCATGATTGGATGGATCCATGTTCAACATCTTCGAGTGCAAAAGCATCGGCGCCGGAAGCCGCGGCATCTGCCACCGGAGAAACCCTCGTTCCTGCAGACGAGAGCGCAGTTGTGGGCGCGAACGCATGTCCCATGGAAACCATGACTCTGCGACTCGCAAACCCTAGCCTCACTTGGCAGTATCATTTCCTCTGCAATAATACAAAAACATCAAACATTTCATCAGATTTTACTAGTACTGATTATAAACAGGAGCGCAATCGAGCTGGGAGGTGATGATCTGAGACTTACGTGAAGCAAAAACAATGAAGAGCAAGAAGAAAACAACCAGAGATTTCCTCCCCATGATTGATGCTTAAGCAGGCCGTGAAGTTACAGAGAGAGAGAAAGAAGATGATATGATGAGCTGACGAGAGTTCAGAGCAGAAGAGTGCGATTTATATAGGTTGAATCAGAGAGGTGAAGGAGTTGAAATGGACGACACGTACTGATGTCAATGTATGTACGTGTCGAAGAGAGATGATTCAAAGACCAATAGATTGCTTCACAGAGGCACAGAGCACAGAGAGCATCTCTCTTCACGTGCTACAGACTACTGTCAGCTTCATGCATAGGCATAAGCTTTGTCCATATGTATATGAAGCTCAGAAATTAGCAGAGAAAGAGTGAAAAAAGCTGGGGCTTAGCACGAAAAGAGCGCTTTAATTTGGTTTTAGGAGCTTTGGACTTAGGATTTTCTGCAGGTCGGTGACTCGGTAAGGGTGTGGCAATGAAGTGAAAGATGAGGGAGCCAGAGAAGGCTCTATTATTGGTGAATCTTCACGTGCTACTGTTTGGAAAGGCTGGAGAATCACTAGGGAACCACTATGCATGGCAAATCTTTCGTCTTAAAAATCGATAGTTGTTTTTCTCAGTTAACTATAGATATTATAAGTAAATTTGTAATAGCATAATGTGTTGTGATCAATGGTTTAATTAGTTCATGGTTTAATCTGATCAATGGTTTAATTTGTAATATGTAATATTTGCTCGATCTCGTTGAATTAGTTCGTCACTTGAGTGAGATATCACTGTCTAACATTTCAGGTGGTGCTCGTGGCCGGTGACTAATCAAGCCTTGCTCCGAGCTTTGAAGACCACACAGTCTAAGTCTCTAACGCATGTAGCTGGTGCGCGATTAGCACTTCAGTAGAACATGCATATGCACCTTTAGAATAGTTTAATGGAATATTGTGCTAGCTGAAAATTAACTTAATATATAGGCATGCATTCCTCACTTTAATTAAGATGCTTAATTGAGGGTGATAAAAATTTTAGATACCAAGACTTGTGGTGTAGAGGTTTTATGACAATATCTCATTTTTACGATGCTAGCCTACCCTCATGCATTCCTAGAGGCTAGATCGATGACCAAACGCAGAGGCTGTTTGGAGTGGTGTTTTCAGTGTCGTCTAATACTCTTGTTCCACTGTGATCGAGGTGTTGGATTTACTAGAAAGAAATTTCCACACAAAACCAAGTACGTATATATAACTTTTAAGTGTTGTTTTCGCTAAAGATAATAGACATAGAAGGTTGGAAATCATTGATGCAGTTAATGGGGTCTTCGATCCTCCTTGGAGCTTATCAAACTTGTGGAAGATATTAGACTGATTGTTACTCAATTTCCATCTCTTTCACACATGTATAGGGAAGCGAATTTTGTAGCTGATGCAATAGTACACTTATGTCATAGTTCGTCTAATGAAAATAATTGGGTGAATAGGGTCTCTAATGAGGTTGCTCATGCTCTTGTCTTTGACATTATAAACTCCGGATGTCCTTGAAACTTCCTTATTTAATTTTACTTATTTTCCATATATAAAAAAAAAAAACTTTTAAGTCTACATTGTTGTATGATCAGTTCAATGTAAACAACAATGACATAGTTTCGACGGTCTTCAACTCTATGACTCCCACATGATCTTGTGAATCAACAAAAACTACTTGCAGTAGTCTTATATTGACACTAGCTATGGTCTATTTTAGTCTTGAAAGTAAAATTAACAGCAACCAGGTTTACATTCACTTACTCAAAAATCAAGTTACAAGCAGAACACTGGACCGAACATTTAAAGTTACAAAAACAACACACTATTGAATGAAATCATCAACGTAATTTTCATATATTCTCATCACAGAGGCATTTGAATTTATGTATTCATCTAACTCTAACCAATCAATGTGCTACCTTCTTGGAACCGGCTTGCATCCAAATTCAATCCTCACTGTCAAGCTGATTGGCATATCTACTCTTTGCGGTGCTCCGACCGGGTTCTCTTTTAAAATGACAAACCCTTCAAAAAATCGGGGAAAGAGGAATGTACTTCACAGTCGCTAACTCCGCTCTATCGCCAGCAGCCAAAAGAACTGGTGTGGAATGACGATCTGGAAGCCAGTAATTATTTTGGACGACCAACCTGTCCAACAAGCTTGGCCAACCCGAACAGGGACAGATAGTGGCTTTAGAATCTCGTCCACAGTTAGCAACATTCAAGTGTTGCCGGAGTGCCGGTGATAACAAGAAGCGGTCAGAGTGATATGTTGGAGATTTTGTGTTTTATTTGATTAAAATCAAATAATTCCTGGCAGTTACTTCCAGGCAGTTGTCACAAACAGTTACAACTGTTGGAAGAGTTTGATTTTGAATGAAAGAGTGCAACGTTTAAAGCCAAACGTTTTGACAGAAGGGTTGTAACTCTTTGTTCGTCGTCTTTATAAAGAGCACGAGATCAAAGTCAGACAGATAGAACTACTCCTTGTTGGAATCCATGTTAGAATTCACAATACTTCTACTTTCTCTATGGCGAGTGTGATCAGATACCAGTTCGTTGTGGCGAGTGGCGACCTTTTACTCGTGGCGAGTGAAGTATTTCACACTGTTAGCTGTGGCGAATGGTGTTTGAAGAAGAGTAGATTAACTGAACTTATGCAGTCTTTTCTTTGATCTAAAATTCTTAGAGATTACAAAGCATACACTTCCCTTTTATAGGGAGCAAAGTAACCTATAAAATATCTTAAGCTAGAGATCAACTTGACAAATTATAGTAATTAAATACTACAAATATATAGCTGAAAAATCTCAGTGGAATGAACAGTGAAGCAGCTGCTGGAAAGCATATCAGCTTTTCCAGACAGATTCCTAGTCCTCTCAGAAAAGCATTAACTTCAACACTCCCCCTTAATGCTTTGCTTCATCATTCCGAGCAGGCCTTTGAGGTATTCAAACCTCTCTCTTGGCAGAGCCTTGGTGAAGATATCAACAACTTGGTCATCTGTATTACAGTACACCAAATCGATCTCATTCTCTTCTACTGCATTCCTGATGTAATGAAACTTCAAGGCGATGTGCTTGGCCCTACTGTGATAGACATGGCTCTTGCTCATTGTTATTGCAGACTTGTTATCACTGAGAATGGTGCATGGTTGCTAATCTGTTTTTCTCACCAAAGTCTTCTATGACTCTCTTTAGCTATATTGCTTGTGAAGTGGCGATTGAAGTTGCAACATAATCAGCTTCAGCTGTGGACAATGCCACTGATTTCTGCTTCTTTGAAGCCCAAGAGAACACTCTTGTTCCTAGTGTGAAAGTGTATCCAGATGTGTTTTTTAAGTCATCTACACTACCTCCACAGTCACTGTCACAGAACTCAAAAAGTTTTGGTTCAACATTCCTCTCATACAAGATTCCAAAGTCCATTGTTCCATGGATGTATCTCAGGATTCTCTTTGCAGCTCCATAGTGTATCTTGGTAGGATTGTGCATAAATCTGGACATCAAACTTGCTGCATACATTATATCTGATCTTGTTGTAGTTAAGTATAGCAAGCTTCCCACTAAGCTCATGTATAAGTTCTCATCAGCAGAACCACTTCCATCTTCCTTGGAGAATTTCTCACTAACCACTAGAGGAATTGCAACTAGATTGCAACCTAGCATTTTGAACTTCTCTAGTATAGTCTTTGCATATTTCTTCTGAGTAATGAAGATTCCCTCCACTGCTTTAATTATTTCAATTCACTGAAAGTAATGCAAGATTCCCAAATCACTCATTTCATATTTCATCATCATATCAGACTTGAAATTTGAAATCATTTTTTCACAGCTTCCAGTAAATACCAAATCATCAACATATAAGGAGACAATAAGAATACTTGATTTACCTTCAGTCTTTGTGTAGAGGGCAGGTTCATTTTCACTCCATTGAAAACCCCTTTCTGTGAAATAGGAATCGATCTCACCATACCAAGCTCTTGGGGCTTGTTTCAGGCCATAGAGAGCTTTCTTCAGCTTATAAACTTTCTGCTCTTTGCCTTTGATGATGAACCCTTGTGGTTGTTCCACAAATACTTGTTCTTTAAACACTCCATTTAGAAATGCTGACTTGACATCAAGTTGGTGTAGATACCAGCCCTTTTGTGCAGCAATGAAAATCATACCTCTTATAGTCTCATGTCTTGCTACAGGTGCAAAGGTCTCATTGAAGTCCACTCCAGGTATCTGCGAGTAACCCTTCGCCACCAATCTTGCCTTGTTTCTTTGCACAAAACCATCTGAATTCAGTTTGGTTTTGTATATCCACTTCAAACCTATGACATCCTTGTTGTCTGGTTTGTCAACTAGCTCCCATGTTTTGTTCTTGACAATCACATTAATCTCCGCTTGCATTGCAGACCTCCATTCATCTTCATTCACTGCTTCTTCAAATCTTTCAGGCTCAAACAAGCATGCATTGCAGCTTTCATACACTTCATTTAAGCTTCTCATCCTTACTGGTGGAGAGTTTAGTGTTGATTGAGCTTCTGAAGGTGCTGGTGAGGGTGGTTGAGGACTATGAGGTGGAGTTTGTTGTGGCGGATTGAGTTTCAGTTCTTGTGGATCCTCTTGTTCATTTTGAACTCTTACTTCTTTTACTCCTTTCTCTTGGGCTGAACCTTGGTTCCAATCCCAAGATGAATTCTCACTGAAGAGAACATCTTTGCAGACTATCATTTTCTTCTTCTGCAAATTGTAGAGCCTATAGCCCTTTGATTGAGAGCTGTATCCCATGAATACACACTTCTCACTGGTTTCATCCAGTTTGTATCTCAGCTCTTCAGGTATATGTGCATAACAGATTGATCCAAACATCCTTAAGTGATCTACACTTGGCTTCCTGCCACTCCATGCTTCAAACGGAGTCTTTCCTTGGACAACAGCTGTTGGATGCCTGTTCATCAAATACACAGTAGTATTAACTACTTCTCCCCAATATTCTTGAGGAACTAACTTGTCATGGAGCATGGACTTGACCATCTCAATGATTGTCCTGTTCTTCCTCTCAGCTACACCATTCTGCTGAGGTGTGTAACTAACTGTGAGCTGTCTTTCCAGCCCTATGTCTTCACAGAACTTATTGAATTCATTTGATGTGTACTCGCCACCTCTATCTATTCTTAACTTCTTCAGCTTGAGACCAGATTGTCTCTCCACCATTGCTTGAAACTTTCTGAATACGGCGAACACATCAGACTTCTGTCTTAGGAAATAAACCCAAGTCATTCTTGTGTAATCATCAATGAATGTCAGAAAGTATCTGTTTCCTCCATCAGTTGTGGTTCTCATTGGACCACAGACATTAGAATGTATCAGCTCCAGAGGTACTTTTGCTCTCCAGGCTTTCCCTTTTGGGAATGGGAGTGTGTGTTGCTCTTGTAATGTTGTTGTAGTCAATGTCATGTAGAAGGTTGGCATTTGCGGTCATATGATTACTGCAAGCACTATCAACAAGCCACACATTTTCTTCTACTGCAACACTTGCAGCATGAGTAACACGAAACATGTTCGTGTCACTCTCTTCTATGCTGTTTACCTGTTGATTTCCCTTGTAGTTACAATCCTTCATGACATGACCAAACTTATCACAGTTTGAGCATTTTGGTTTCTCTTTGAACCAACATTCACCTGTATGAAGCTTATTACAGATAGAACATTTATAATACCCTGAGTTGCTACTCTCCTCATTGTTGCTCTTCATTTGCTGATTTGATTTTCCCTCCCACTTCTTTCCTTTACCTTTCCAGTTCCTCTTCTTCTTAGAATTCGAACTAGATGGCTAACTCCTATTTCAGTTAAGGTTGAGTGTTTAGAAAGCTTTTTCAGTCTCTTCATCATGACTTGACAATCTATGATCGAAAGCTTTCAGAGTTCTCATCAGATCCAGAACACCTAGAGTTTCCAGATCCCTAGTCTCCTCTATAATACTAACTATAGCATCATACTTCCTATTCAAGCTCATAAGGATTTTCTGTACTACTCTCTTCTCAGGTATTGGTTCTTTGTAGGTTCTCATCTTATTAACAATATTCGTCAATCTAGTGTTATAATCACTTAACAACTCAGTATCATTCATTTTTGTATACTCAAAATCTCTTCTAATAGATTGTACCTTGACAGCTCTAACCTTTACTGATCCTCTGTACTCAAGGCTGAGTGCATCCCATGCAGCTTTGGCAGTCTTCTCATTTGAGATTCTGGGAAAAATCTCATCTGTGACCGAAGTCTGCAAGATATTGAGTGCTCTAGCATCCTTCTTGATATTCGACTTCAGTTCAGCCAATTGTGCAATTGTCACCTCTTTTGCTGCACCTGGTCTTTTGTATCCTTCTTCTACGAGGCTCCATAGATCTCGTGAGATGAACATGGTCTCCATCTTGATTATCCAGAAATCAAAGTTCTCTCCATTGAAGATTGGAACTCTACTTTCTGAACTACCTCCGTATATAGCCATTCTAGTAGCAGAAAAAAATAAAGACTTACGTTTGTTTTTTTTGTTTCTGATTCACAAGATGGTACACCCCAGTTGATATTGATCAACGGAGCTCTGATACCATGTCGGAATCCATGTTAGAATTCACAATACTTCTTCTTTCGCTATGGCGAGTGTGATCATATATCAGTTCGCTGTGGCGAGTGGCGACCTTTTACTCGTGGCGAGTGAAGTATTTCACACTGTTCGCTGTGGCGAATGGTGTTTGAAGAAGAGTAGATAAACTGAACTTATGCACTCTTTTCTTTGATCTAAAATTCTTAGAGATTACAAAGCATACACTTCCCTTTCATAGGGAGCAAAGTAACCTACAAAATATCTTAAGCTAGAGATCAACTTGACAAATTATAGTAATTAAATACTACAAATATCTAGCTGAAAAATCTCAGTAGAATGAACAGTGAAGCAGCTGCTGGAAAGCATATCAGCTTTTCCAGACAGATTCCTAGTCCTCTCAGGAAAGCATTAACTTCAACACTCCTCTCTTCTCCCTCTTATATTTCTGAGAATTACAAAGTAGAGTTTGCAAAGATCTCAAGTTGAAGTGCAACAATAATAGTTCGATAGTTGTATCCTGTAAGATAGACGTCCAAGTTCTACGTGCACAAGAGAGTAGTGGGCAAATTTCTGTCTTAGGAGATTGTTAAGCAAGCCTCTATCAAATCAAGTCAGTTTCTTATTCATTCTTATTTCAATACAATATACATATATCGAAGAGATTTAGTTTTGTTGTTTGTTATTGTTGTTAATCTGTTGTAAATTTACTAGTTAGTTTTGAATATATCTAAAAGTGATTAAAGCAAGAAGATTGATCAGTATCTAATTGATACTTTGTTCTACCAATCTAAGACATAAATTTTCTTTATGTCAATGGATCAATCAATTGTTGTTGGGGTCAAGAACCACATTGAGAAGCCTTCTGTGTTCAAAGGAGTGGAGTTCAAAAGATGGCAGCAGAAGATGTTGTTTTACTTGACTACGCTGAATTTGGCGCGCAAGTGATTACTGGAAAGGCACCTGAAGTGCCAAAAGAGGGTGATATCCCTGAAGCAACTCTCAAGGCTGTTTAGACATGGAATCAAAATGAGTTCCTGTGCAAAAACTACATTCGAAATGCCTTAGATGACTCGCTGTATGATGTGTACTCATCGTTCAAAATTGCAAAGGAACTATGGGATTCTCTCGACAAAAGGTACCAAGTCTGAGGTTGCAAGTGCCAAGAAATTTGTCGTTGGAAAATTCTTGAATTTCAAGATGAGTGACTTCAATTCTGTGGTCAAACAAGTGGAGGAAATTCAGATCATAGTGCATGAGTTACTCGATGAGGTATGGAACTCAATGAGACTTTCTTGTTGGTTCTATTATTGAAAAACTTCCTCCTACTTGGAAAGATTTTAAGATTTATCTTAAGCATCTTACTGAAAACATGAACCTTTAGCAACTTATTCTCAAACTTCGTGTGGGGGAGGAGAATCGCAAGAATGAGAAGTCTGATGTATCTTCTTTGGAAGTAAAAGCTAATGTGATTGAAGGTGGCAACACAAAGCCTAAGTTCTCTCACAACCAGAAGAAGGCTGCTGCCTAGAAGAGCATGATTGCACCAAAGGCTAACACCTTCAAGAAAAAGATTCAAGGAGGCTGCTGGGTGTGTGGGAAGCCTGGTCACGGAGCCAAGGACTGTCGCCACAAGAAAGAAGGAAATTCTGGAAATGCTAGAAACTCCAACCAAGCATATGTAGCAGTAGGAGATGATCAGTTCATTGGTGTTGTGGCTGAGGCCAATATGTTAACTGATTCCAATTAATGGTGGGTCGATACCGGCGCATCAAGGCATGTGTGTGCTGCGAGAAGCAAGTTTGCTACATATGAAAAAGTTTCTGGTGGAGAGAATTTATACATGGGAAATGCAAGTACTGCTGCTGTTGAAGGAAAATGAAAAGTGATACTGAAACTCACTTCTGGAAAAGAACTTGTGTTCACTGACGTGCTCCATGTTCCTGAAATTCGAAAGAATCTGATTTCTGGACCTCTTCTTAGCAACAAAGGTTTCAAGTTAGTGTTTGAGTCTGATAAGTTTGTACTCACTAAGGGTGGTGTGTATGTAGGAAAGGGCTACCTGACGGAGGGGCTCTTCAAACTTAATGTATTCTCTGCTATTAATAATAATAATAACGCAGGCAATAGCGCTGCTTCTATCTACTTACTTGACTCCTCTAATTTATGGCATGCAAGACTAGACCATGTTAATTTTCGTTCTTTAAAGAGAATGGTGAATTTAGGACTGCTACCTAAATACAGTTCTAATTTAGAATGCAAACCTGGGTTTGATTCTACTGACATTGATAATAGTAAATGTGAAATATGTGTTGAATCTAAGTTAATTTGCAAGGCACTCTTATAAATCTGCTGAGAAATCAAACGAGGTACTTGGATTGATTCATACTGATCTTTGTGACTTTCAATCAACTCCAAGTCATGGAGGAAAGAACTACTATATTTCTTTCATTGATGACTGCAGCAAATTTTGCTATGTCTATTTGATAAGTAGTAAAGATGAAGCCTTTAGTATGTTTAAGACTTACAAGGCTGAAGTAGAAAATCAATTAGACAAAAAGATTAAAATTCTCAGATCAGATCGTGGTGGAGAATATCAATCAAATGAGTTTGTTGAATTTTGTTCATTACATGGAATTATACATCAGACGACAGCACCATATACTCCAATGCAAAACGGAGTTGCTGAGCGTAAAAATAGAACGCTAAAAGACATGATAAATTCTATGTTGAACAGTTCAGGAGTACCGTACATAATTTATGGGCTGAAGCACTCCTTGCTGCTAATGTAATTCTAAACAGAATTCCTCATAAAATGAGTAATCAGTCTCCATATGAAATCTGGAAAGGGAG
This sequence comes from Potentilla sterilis, assembly GCA_963682095.1. Classification (NCBI taxonomy): domain Eukaryota; kingdom Viridiplantae; phylum Streptophyta; class Magnoliopsida; order Rosales; family Rosaceae; genus Potentilla; species Potentilla sterilis. Next base: position 8,047,515 of record OY821760.1, on the reverse strand, counting down.
ATTACCCACGTATAAAACTTTGAAAGTGTGGGGTTGCCTTGCTAAAGTTCATATTCCTCCTCCTAAGAGGCAAAAGCTTGGACCAAAAACAGTAGACTGTGTGTATATAGGACTTGCAAATAATAGTGCAGCATATCAATTTTTGGTTCACAAGTCAGAAAATGAGGAAATTAAAGATAACACTTTTATGGAATCTGCAGACGCAGAGTTCTTTGAGAACATATTTCCATACAAAGAAAAGACGAGTACTAGTACAAAACGAGTACGAGAAAATGTATCAACGAATGGTAAAAGTGTTCAGAATAATGCATCTACTTCTCAAGTTCACGAACAAGAATCGGAACCAAGAAGAAGTAAAAGAGCAAGGGTTGCCAAAGATTTTGGATCAGATTTTATGACTTTTCTAAGTGAACAAGAACCTCAAACATATAAGGCTGCAATTGAATCTTCAGAGGCACCTTATTGGAAGGAGGCAATTTAAAGTGAAGTTGAGTCTATTATGAATAATCATACATGGGAATTGGTTGATTTACCTCCTGGAAACAAAACAATTGGATATAGATGGATATTCAAGAAGAAGTTAAGACCATATGGTACTATCGACAAGTACAAAGTAAGGATAGTTACTAAAGGATTTCGACAAAAAGAAGGCCTTGATTACTTTGATACATACTCTCCAGTCATTAGAATTACTTCCATTCGATTATTAATAGCAATAGCAGCTATATATAATCTAGAAATACATCAAATGGATGTCAAGACTGCATTTTTAAATGGTGAGTTAGAGGAAGAAATTTATATGGAGCAACCGGAAGGCTTCATTATTAAAGGTCAAGAAAAGAAAGTCTGTAAACTTGTTAAGTCACTATATGAACTTAAGCAAGCACCAAAACAATGGCATGAGAAGATTGATTATACAATGATGTCTTATGGCTTTTCCATAAATGAATGTGACAAATGTGTTTACATAAAGTAAACCAAAAATGCTTATGTCATTGTAAGTTTATACGTAGATGACATGCTAATAATGGGAACAAGCAAAGACATTATTAACTCCACAAAAAAGATGCTAAATTCCAGTTTTGATATGAAGGATATGGGATTAGCAGATTTAATTCTTGGAGTGAGAATTCAACGTGATTCTCATGGTTATGCGTTAACCCAATCTCATTATATTGAGAAAGTCCTTAAGAAGTTTGGACATTATGATGACAAACCTGTGGTGACTCCATTTGATCCAACCTGTAAACTCTCCAAAAATAATGGAGAAAGTGTATCACAATTAGAATATACACAAGTTGTAGGAAGCTTGATGTACATTATGAATTGTACAAGACCAGATTTGGCTTATTCACTAAGTCGATTAAGTAGATATTCAAGCAATCCTGGTCACGATCATTGACATGCTTTAGTATGAGTCTTAAGATACTTAAAGCATACTATGAACTTTGGTTTACATTACACAAAGTATCCTCCTGTTTTGGAAGGATATAGTGATGCCAATTGGATCTCAGGTAGCACAGACAGTAAGTCCACAAGTGGTTATGTGTTTACACTTGGTGGAGCAGCCGTGTCGTGGAAGTCATCTAAACAAACGTGCATTGCACACTCTACAATAGAATCAGAATTCATAGCCTTGGATAAAGCTGTCGAAGAGGTCGAATGGCTTAGAAATTTTATTGAAGACATTCCATTGTGGCCTAAGCCTATAATAGCCCTTTGTATTCATTGTGATAGTATGGCTGCGATACATAAAGCCAGAAGCAAGATATATAATGGTAAATCAAGACATATAAGGCGACGACATGCTACAATACGACAATTGCTTTCCAATGGAGTAATAGCATTGGAATATGTTAAATCAAAGGAAAACTATCCTTTGACTAAACGCCTACCTAAGGAGCAAGTCATAATTACATCAAGGGGAATGGGTCTCAAGCCAATACAATGAGTCACTACTTGACCGAAACCTAACCTAGCAACATTAGAGATCCCATGGTCTAGGTTCAATAGGCAAACTGGTTGAGGAAGACTCAAGATGCATAAAACACACAACTACATATTCCTATGATTTAAAACATGTGTGTTTTTCCGTTGACGATTGAGGGATGCATATTCATTTATTATTAATAATGCTAATAGCTTTTAAAGTGGGATAGTACGGACTATTCTTAATTAGTATTACCTATATGAGAGTGATGTGGGGTCGCATCTATGAGAATTGATATGGCTAAAATTCTCTAGAGCTCTCATGAAGTCGGGATTTGTTCAGGACCAAAATGAACACAACCGTATAAACTCGAAAGTTTCATGATGATATATGTGTGATACTTATTGTCTAGTATTACTATAAAATGGTGAATAGTTCAAGATGCAATTTCACTGTCTCACTAAGTAATACCGATAAGTTTTCACTAGGAAAGGTTCAAGTCTAAAAGACACCTATTTCAGACGCATGTTGATTATCCGCTCTCAGAAATGACAATAAGTTACCAAATCATTTCGTCGCTAATTTTTATTCAAATGTGGGGTATGGTTGAGTTTGAATAGAAAATGTGGGGTATTGTTGGGGATTTTGTGTTTTATTGATTAAAATCAAATAATTCCTGGCAGTTACTTCCAGGCAGTTGCCACAAACAATTACAACTGTTGGAAGAGTTTGATTTTGAATGAAAGAGTGCAACGTTGTAACTCTTTGTTCGTCGTTTTTATAAAGAGCACGAGATCAAAGTTAGACAGATAGAACTACTCCTCTCATCTCCCTCTTATATTTATGAGAATTATAAAGTTGAGTTTGCAAGGATCTCAAGTTGAAGTGCAACAACAAGAGTTCGATAGTTGTATCCTGAAAGATAGACGTCCAAGTTCTACGTGCACAAGAGAGTAGTGGGCGAATTTCTGTCTTAGGAGATTGCTAAGCAAGCCTCTATCAAATCAAGTCAGTCTCTTATTCATTCTTATTTCAATACAATATACATATATAGAAGAGATTTAGTTTTGTTGTTTGTTATTGTTGTTAATCTGTTGTAAATTTACTAGTTAGTTTTGAATATATCTAAAAGTAATTAAAGCAAGAGGATTGATCAGTATCTAATTGATACTTTGTTCTAATATGATATAGATATAGAGTTAATAAACCCTTTCCCAAATGAACAAGACCTTGGGCAATTCGCACACAGAAGAAAGGCTGGCATCCTTGTAGTAATAACTTGAAAGATTACGAAGCATGACAGCTATTCTGGCATCGTTGGTTCCTGCCCCTATCACACCTAAAGATAGCTGGAGATCCGTTAATCATGTACACTGATTTCAGTAGTTTCCTTCTAATATACTACGATTTTCAAAATAGTTTCATCGTACTGTACTTTCTTTTTTATTTACAGCACTAAAAATGATACCGAAGAACATGAACAATTCGAAATATATACTAGGCTCTAGAATAAGTGAGGAATTTTACAATGCAATTGTAATTTTTCTTTTATATTGGGCCATTTTAGCGTATGTCAATCAATGAAATAGTTTCATTTTACTCAAATTTAGGAATATTGCTAGCTACATGCATGCAAACGTACTGCAATGTCGATGAAGGGATCGATGGACGTTCCAGTGGTTCAACAATTTCGAGTGCAAATGTGCAATAGCAGCGGCGATATCGATGGAAGCCCCTGACATCTACCACCGGAGAAGCCTTTGTTCCGGCAGAGTTGTGGTGGTGTATACATACAACTCCCATGGAATCCATGACTCCTCGAATCACAAAACTTTGCCTCAGTCGTCTTTTGCAAGCATGTATTATTATTATTTCTATATACTGCCATTTTAGATTAATTAGGTCTTTTGCTGACAAGCTACTATACTCTCAGAGTCCTCCACAGTTGAAGTCTACTAGAAAACACAATCACTCATTCTTTGCTTAAACTAATTAGGGTATCCGACGTCAAATTTTTTCTCCTGTTACAACGATCTCCCAATGGCTAGTAAATCCTCGCAGGACTATTCCACGTACACTTATTTCCACCATGGTTGCCACGAAGTTCTCCTCAGGTAAATCACCCGTGTTACGAACAATCTCTCTATCAAACTAGTGTTGGAATCCATGTTAGAATTCACAATACTTCTACTTTCACACTGGCGAGTGTGATCAGAAACCAGTTCGACGTGGCGAGTGGCGACCAATTACTCGTGGCGAGTGAAGTATATTACACTGTTCACTTGGTGAATAGTGTTTGAAGAAGAGTAGATGAACTGAACTTATGCAGTATTTTTTTATCTAAAAATCTTAAAGATTACAATGCATACACTTCCCTTTTATAGGGAGCAAAGTAACCTACAAAATATCTAAGCTAGATTAGCTAGAGATCAACATGACAAATTATAGTAATATGATACTACAAATGTATAGATGAAAAATCTCAGTGGAATGAACAGTAGATAGTTGCTGGAAAGCATATCAGCTTTTCAGTCTAATTCCTAGTTCACCCAGAAAAGCGTTAACTTTAACACTCCCCCTTAATGCTTTGTCTTATCATTCCGAACAGGCCTCTGAGGTATTCAAACCTCTCTCTTGGCAGGGCCTTGGTGAAGATATCAGCAACCTGGTCATCTGTATTGCAGTACACCAATTCGATCTCATTCTCTTCTACTGCATCCCTGATGTAATGAAACTTCAAGGCGATGTGCTTGGCCCTACTGTGATAGACAGGGTTCTTGCTCATTGCTATTGCAGACTTGTTATCACTGAGAATGGTGGTTGCTGTTCTGTTTTTCTCACCAAAGTCTTCTATGACTCTCCTTAGCCATATTGCTTGTGAAGTGGCGATTGAAGCTGCGACATACTCAGCTTCAGCTGTGGACAATGTCACTGATTTCTGCTTCTTTGAAGCCCAGGAGAACACTCTTGTTCCTAGTGTGAAGGTGTATCCAGATGTGCTCTTCAAGTCATCTACACTACCTCCCCAGTCACTGTCACAGAACCCAAAGAGTTTTGGTTCCACATTCCTCTCATACAAGATTCCAAAGTCCATTGTTCCTTGGATGTATCTCAGGATTCTCTTTGCAGCTCCATAGTGTATATTGGTGGGGTTGTGCATAAATCTGGACATCAAACTTGCTGCATACATAATATCTGGTCTTGTTGCAGTCAAGTATAGTAAGCTTCCCACTAAGCTTCTGTATAAGTTCTCATCAGCAGAACCACTTGCATCTTCCTTGGAGAATTTCTCACTGACCACTAGAGGAATTGCAACTGGATTGCAACCAAGCATTTTGAACTTCTCTAGTATAGTCTTTGCATATTTCTTCTGGGTAATGAAGATTCCCTCCACTGCTTGAATTATTTCAATTCCCAGAAAGTAATGCAGGATTCCCAAATCACTCATTTCATATTTCATCATCATATCATACTTGAAATTTGAAATCATTTTTTCACAGCTTCCAGTAAATACCAAATCATCAACATATAAGGAGACAATAAGAATACTTGATTTACCTTCAGTCTTTGTGTAAAGGGCATGTTCGTTTTCACTCTTTTGAAAACCCCTTTCTGTGAAATAGGAATCGATCTCACCATACCAAGCTCTTGGGGCTTGTTTCAGGCCATATAGAGCTTTCTTCAGCTTGTAAACTTTCTGCTCTTTGCCTTTGATGATGAAACCTTGTGGTTGTTCCACAAACACTTCTTCTTTCAGCACTCCATTTAGAAATGCCGATTTGACATCAAGTTGGTGTAGATACCAACCCTTTTGTGCAGCAATGAAAATCAGACCTCTTATGGTCTCATGCCTTGCCACTGGTGCAAAGGTCTCATTGAAATCCACTCCAGGTATCTGCGAGTATCTCTTCGCCACCAATCTTGCTTTATTTTTTTGCACAAAACCATCTGAGTTCAGCTTGGTCTTGTATATCCACTTCAAACCTATGACATCCTTGTTGTCTGGTTTGTCAACTAACTCCCATGTGTTGTTCTTCACAATCACATTGCTCTCCTCTTGCATTGCAGACCTCCATTCATTTTCCTTCACTGCTTCTTCAAATCTTTCTGGCTCGAACAAGCATGCATTGCAGCTTTCATACACTTCATTAAAGCTTCTCATCCTTACTGGTGGAGAGGTTGGTGTTGATTGAGCTTCTGAAGATCCTGGCGAGTGAGGTGCTGGCGAGTGTGTCGCTGGCGGGTGAGTCGCTGGCCAATGTGTCTCTGGCCAGTGAGTCGCTGGTGAATGTGTTGCTGGCGAATGTGTCGCTGGCGAGTTATTTGCTGGCACGTGAGTTTCTGGCGAGTGAGTTGCTGGCGGATTGAGTTCCAGAATTTCTGGATCCTCTTGTTCATTTTGAACTCTTACTTCTTTTACTCTTTTCTCTTGGGCTGAACCTTGGTTCCAATCCCAAGATGAATTCTCACTGAAGAGAACATCTTTGCAGACTATCATTTTCTTCTTCTGCAAATTGTAGAGCCTATAGCCCTTTGATTGAGAGCTGTATCCCATGAATACACACTTCTCACTGGTTTCATCCAGTTTATATCTCAGCTCCTCTGGGATATGTGCATAGCAAATTGATCCAAACACCCTTAAGTGATTTACACTTGGCTTCCTGCCACTCCATGCTTCCAACGGAGTCTTTCCTTGGACAGCAACTGTTGGATGTATGTTCATTAAATACACAGCAGTATTCACTGCTTCTCCCCAATATTCTTGAGGTACTGATTTATCATGGAGCATGGACTTGGCCATCTCAATGATTGTTCTGTTCTTCCTCTCAGCTACACCATTCTGCTGAGGTGTGTAGCTAACAGTGAGCTGCCTTTCCAGCCCAATGTCTTCACAGAACTTCTTGAATTCATTTGATGTGTACCCGCCACCTCTATCTGTTCTTAACTTCTTCAGCTTGAGGCCAGATTGTCTCTCCACCATTGCTTGAAACTTTCTGAACACGGCGAACACATCAGACTTTTGCCTTAGGAAATAAACCCAAGTCATTCTTGTGAAATCATCTATGAAGGTTAGAAAATATCTATTTCCTCCATCAGTTGTGGTTTTCATTGGACCACAAACATCAGAATGTACCAGCTCCAGAGGTACTTTTGCTCTCCAGACTTTCCCTTTTGGGAATGGGAGTATGTGTTGCTTCCCCAATGCACATTCTTCACACACTTCATTTACATCATTTATTTTTGGAAGTCCCTACACCATTTCCTTTTGATGCAGCAACTTGAGACTCTGGAAATTCAAATGTCCAAGTCTCTTGTGCCAGAGCCAGGGATCATCCTTTAGCTCCATTCTTCTTGCACTCTCAGTAGCATAATTGAGAGTCAGAGGAAAACTTCTGTTCCTCTTCATCTGAATTTCTACCATCAGGTTTTTGCTGCTTCCTCTCTGATATATCTTGCAAGTATCATCACCAAAATGCAGGTGATACTTGTGCTCAATGAGCTGACCAACACTTAGCAGATTTGAATCGAGAGTTGGAACCAACATCACATCTCTTATGTACATCTTTCCAGACTTGGTTTCAACAACAATGCTTCCCTTGTCTTTTGTATCCACCAACATTCAATTTCCCATCTTTACTCTTGTAATGCTGTTGTAGTCAATATCATGTAGAAGGTTGGCATTCGCCGTCATATGATTACTGCAAGCACTATCAACAAGCCACACATTCTCCTTTACTGCAACACTTGCAGCATGAGTAACACAGAACATGTTTGTGTCACTCTCCTCTATGTTGTTCGCCTGTTGATTTCCCTTGTAGTTACAGTCCTTCCTGACATGACTAAACTTGTCACACTTTGGTTTTCCTTTGAACCAACATTCGCCTGCATGAAGCTTATTACAGACAGTGCACTTATAATACCCTGAGTTGCTACCCTTCTCATTTGATTGCTGATTTGACTTTCCCTCCCACTTCTTTCCTTTTTCTTTTCCTTTCCAGTTCTTTTTATGTTTAGAATTTGAACTAGATGGCTCACTCCTATTTGAGTTAAGGTTGAGTGTGTGGAAGACTTTTTCAGTTTCTTCATCATGACTTGTCAACCTATGATCAAAAGCCTTTAATGTTCCCATCAGATCCTGAACTCCTAGAGTTTTCAAATCCCTAGTCTCCTCTATAATACTTACTATAGCATCATACTTCCTATTCAGGCTCATTAGGATTTTTTGAACTACTCTCGTCTTATCTAATGGTTCATTGTAGGTTCTCATCTGATTAACAATATCAATCAGCCTAGTGCTATAATCACCTAACAACTCAGTATCATTCATTTTTGTATACTCAAAATCTCTTCTAATAGATTGTACCTTGACAGCTCTGACATTTGCTGAGTGCATCCCACGCTGCTTTGGCAGTCTTCTCATTTGAGATTCTGGGAAAAATCTCATCTGTGACTGAAGTCTGCAGGATATTGAGTGCTCTAGCATCCTTCTTGATGTTTGACTTCAGTTCAGCCAGCTGAGCAATTGTCACATCTTCTACTGCATCTGGTCTTCTGTATCCTTCTTCTACGAGACTCCATAGATCTCGTGAGATGAACATGGTCTCCATCTTGATTATCCAGAAATCAAAGTTCTCTCCATTGAAGATTGGAACTCTGCTTTCTGAACTGCTTCCTGATGTAGCCATACCAGTAACAGAAAAAAGATTGTGTTTGTTTTTTTTTGTTTCTGAATCAATAGATGGTACACCCCAGTTGATATTGATCAACAGAGCTCTGATACCATGTTGGAATCCATGTTAAAATTCACAATACTTCTACTTTCACATTGGCGAGTGTGATCAGAAACCAGTTCAACGTGGCGAGTGGCGACCAATTACTCGTGGCGAGTGAAGTATATTACATTGTTCACTTGGTGAATAGTGTTTGAAGAAGAGTAGATGAACTGAATTTATGCAGTATTTTTCTATCTAAAATTCTTAAAGATTACAATGCATACACTTCCCTTTTATAGGGAGCAAAGTAACCTACAAAATATCTAACCTAGATTAACTAGAGATTAACTTGACAAATTATAGTAATATGATACTACAAATATTTAGATGAAAAATCTCAGTGGAATGAACAGTAAATAGTTGCTGGAAAGCATATCAGCTTTTCAGTCTAATTCCTAGTTCACCCAGGAAAGCATTAACTTTAACAACTAGATCATACGTACAGATCATTCCTTCTGATCTGCACTTTTATCATATTCCCGACTTGGTTCAAGACCAGTGTCGCCGGTCATTAATTTAACCAATGAGTCAGTCCCGCTTATAACAACGTATGGATGCTCAGTACCAAAATGATCATCGGCTAGATCGACAACGTACGTACTCTCTACAATAAACCTACCATTATCACAACGGTTTCATGCATGCTGGACCTACTCCTACCCCTTCACCAGCTGGTGATTAACTCTGGTTGTGGTGCTGTGGTAGTGACGCAAATTCTTTGCTAAACATGATCAAGTGGTGAAAGAGTAGAACAAGAATAAAGGGAGTTCCAGCCGGTCAGATTGACCATGTTCATCTTCACTTGAAGGTTCCATATATCTTCAAACTCAACACCTTTGCCGACGGCTGAAAAAGGTTCCATTTTATTTGAGATCGAATAACATGTTGCGCAAAAGATATATATAAAAAATAAAAAATAAAAAAAACACACATTTCAGTTAAATTCATTGGGTGTTCGATCATGTATGTCCCCTAATTCTTGGATTGCTTAAATTTCTCTACCAAAGTTCTAGTTTGGCACGAGAGTATTGTCATTATTTCCATCAATTTAGCACACGTCATGACCAAAACAAGAGCATAAAAGCACAAAATACTTAAAAAGCTGGAAGTCAAGTAGTCTATACATTTTTTTTTTTTGGGTGAGAAGGTCTATACATAGATATAGATATAGATGCATAAGCAACCATTCAGGTAGAAATGCTATAGGCATCAACAATTTCGAGTGCAAAAGCAGCGGCGACGGAGTCCACGGCATTTACCACCGGGAAAGCCTTCGTTACGGCAGACGAGAGCACAGTTGTTGTCATGAATACATGTCCCATGGAATTTATGACTCTGCGACTCGCAAGTCCTAGCCTCACTTGGCACCACCACATCTTCTAAATATAACATATAAAACATACGTTATGTACGTTAAATAAATGCCTGATCGATCACTTATGAAAATATATAACTGATCAGAGTAGTGAGCTAGCTAGAATCGAACAAGACTTACGTGAAGCCAGGACAATGAAGAGCAAAACCAGAAGACCCAGACACTTCCTCCCCATAACCATTATTGCTGAATCAAGCCGTGAAAGTTTTAAGATAGCTAGAGAAAAGAAAGGTGAGCGCTTATGATTGCTCGCAAGAGGAGAGTGTTTTATAGAGGCAGAACCAGAGGATGAAGTGGTCGACACGTACTGATTTCAACGCATGTACGTGTCAAAGATGGAAGTATTAAAGTGGAATCCATGCATATACACGAAGCACAGAAGCATTACTAGTCGCGTGCTGCTACTGCCACCTTCACGAACTGATGCACATATGTTTTGTGCAGATATTAGCTAAGAAAGACAAAGGGCTAGGTGTTCCCTTCATCTCAGATCATCCCTATTGTTGGCATTAGGAGCAGTGACACCCATGAATAACCTTATACCTAAGCCAAACCCATTGACTACCGTTAACCAAGCTGCTTATTTTACTTTTAATCCCCATTCCAATCTGAACGAGACATCCTGGGTCTCAAGTGAAAGTCGAATGACCCGAAAAAGCAGCATTCACTATTTTCCTTCAAATACTAGGAATTCTAGTGGTTGTGACTTGTGAGGTTCTACAGACATTTTTCCTTTGAAATAAAGACTCAACTGTGTTTGGAATAAAAATCAAGCCCTGCTAATTTTATTCGACTGTTTTCGCATCGACACCGTGACCATAATAAGAGAAATGTTTTCTTTACATGTGCTTCATCATATTGTCCATCAATTCATAAGGAATAGGAAACCAGAAAAGATGAAGCAGATCGCCTTTACCAAGTAACTTGTTACAGCATATGTACACATCATACAGTATTCAAATTTACAGAGGAATTCAATATCTAAGGATGTCAAATTACCAAGTAATTTGTTACGGCATGTACATATAGTAAAATTACCTCCAGCCATTTGAATTTTCGAGCGCTGCAGCAGTCACAACTGATTTATATCCTATACAGCGGCTACTGAATATGTCTGGAACAAGTAAGACAGGATCTTCTTGTAGTCACCAACATGAGTACTAGTGTTGGGATCAATCAAGTAGGGGACCTATAAGAAGACAATTTCTAAGTCATCCCTACAGTTTCCAAGTAACAGATGATATGCGAAGGAAGAACCAAAAGAGATGTCAGAAGTTATTGACTAAAGACAGGGAACAAAATAGAGAAAATTCTTGAGTGCAATGTTGTAATGATACATTAGTGTAGACCATTGCAATGCCATAATCTACCAATGCAAGGAGCTAGTCTCCCTTGCTTGAGTTGATCTTCCACTAATGTATCAGTGCAAGGTTTTACTGAAGGGAACCATAGAATAGACAGTGGGGTGCTGTTACCTTTATTAATACTTTATTTTATTACTATTTTGAAGTGAAACCAATTTTTTTTTTTTTTTACTTGCTCGAACAAAAATGAGCTAGAATCTGTGAAAATAGCTAAACAGTTGAGGCATGCTTGAAAACTATATTCATCAGTGACATACAGCTGAAAGCCTGAAAGTAAACCTTAAGACCATAGGGAACACGTTATAGCTAAATGGTGGGAGACAGTAGCGGAAACACATTATATATGATTATTTAGAATAAATTTAAATCAAATTCAACAACACCAGACAATTGTGGAACCAACATACTGATGTAAACCTCACCTCATTGGACCCCGATGCATCAACAAGTATCTTTGACCGCAGGGACCCTTCGCCTACATTTTGTAGGATGTAAGGAAGCTCCAACTCACAAAGTGCCTCACGCACTATTCGTGCATACTGCCAAAATTTAATGTAAGGAATGGAAAGGATGAGAAATATACAATATGTAACATAATGTCATAATACTACCGTGGAATTTCAATGTGATGTAAGGGAATCATAAGGTACAGAATAGTTTGCATTGGATGATCCTAGGGGTTTGTGACTTTGCCTGATCTGTAAATGCATGTCATGGAAATTGGGATGACTACATATGCACATAGGAATTGCTCTTTGGTTAATCACATATCCTTGCTGAAGGCCATGCCACAAGCTCAGGCATTTTATGGAGGATCTAGTTTCTCTCCTCCCCCTATTATCCTTTCTGTCCGCTTCACATGTTATAAACCTTTTTTTTTTTTTTTCCAAATTCTTAGAATCAAAAAGTAATTTTTTTTTTTCACAATTGCTTTGGCCCACAATAACTTTAACAGCTTAATTTTCGATACCATGCACTAAGAGGTTTTCCCAACACATGGTTATTGAAGCTGGGAACTCATTTCATCTCTTATCTATGAATCCATCAGTGGATCATATCCTTGAACTGTTATTAATTTAAGCACTTTTGACAAAACATTATATTGACTCAGGTCTGTGGATACATTCTTCAATCAAGGATAAAGCATAAAACTTTCTTTCAACCTCCATCCAACTAAGACGTACCAATTCCAATCTCAGTCTTCTTCAACTCTAGATTATTGTTCATCCATATTCCTTAAGACAAATATACATAGACATTCCCCTATCTCAAAATAACATGAAGCAATGTTATTCAACAAATGCATTCAGCGTGTGAGTTCATCCCTAGGTGAAGGTTTTAACCTCATTGACCAATCTTTCTTCAACCCAAGAACAATTTTTTTATTTTCTTTTTTCTTTTCCCCTTCCTACAGACGAATATTTAGTGACCACACCAAAATGTATTGGTTATATGCTCTTAGATGCTAGTGTAATAGTTGTATCAAGCAATGTTGTGCAAACAAATACACCAAGATTGTGTGGCTGTCCCTCAGTACAGTTTTGCTTTTTTGATTCATTAAGAAGTCCTGGCCAACCTATAATTTTCACAAAACAATCTTAGGTTTCTGCGCTCCAACTTCTCCCTTGATGTTTAACAGCAGGATTAAGTTCCACGAAGCATTGCGTGGAGACTAAAGTAGTTACACAAATCTGCACTTTGTTTTCATCTTTCCAAGAATTGCAATGCTCTAGAGCCATCCCCATGATGAGAAAAGTGGAAAATCTTAAGTTTCATCTAGTCATGTGCGGAAAACCTAAAACATATAATATTTTTTTTCATCAGCTTCTCGCTCAACCCATTTGTGAAATCCTGCAATATATCATGCCAGCCTCATCCATGGACTGAAAAATTCAGGATGCATCATCCAGACTACTTTTGAATACATGTCTAAGAATGCACCATCCTCAAACAAGACCAAATGAATTTCCTATTTCTATAAGATCCCATCAATATAAAGCCCTACAGCTGATTTTAATAAACAAGAACATGATTGGAGAAAGGAGAGGAAATAAGAACCCATTTATGATTCAAATTTAAGAGACTAAATCATTTTTTTTCTTTCGAGTAGAAAGAATCATTGACTACTTTCAGACAAACTATGATTATCATTCACTTATATTTCTAACAAATAAGTGAAGATGAATAAATCATGAATTCATGATATACTTCCAAATAAAATGCAGAGACCATTCAACTAACCGGATTATTTTCGTACGAGTAAAGTTCCAGCTTGTCAGGTGGTGGCTCCACCGTCGCCCTTTCCCACAATGTCATTCCTCTACCTGCTCGAAGTATTGTAGGCATCCACCCTGTCAGCAATGTACTGCAAAGAGCAACATTTAATGAGAGAGAGAGAGAGAGAGACTGAAATCCCAAAGAAATGAAAATAAAAGGATTCACTTAAATTGAGTCTCCATGTATGTCATCTGTAGTTCTGTAGTAGTTCTGTAGTTCTTTTGGGTAGATGGTCACTAGCTACTGCTTGGTTGGAAATGAATTGCTCTCTTGGAAGCCGAAGACTAAATCACTGGCTAATTTATTAACATATGCCTTCTGGGTTTAAAGAGAAGTGTGTGGTACTTTAAAAGTCTGACAGTTTAAAATACAGAATTGTAGTCATTCTTAAAGCTGATTGTAAGTTCTATTCAGAGTATGAAAATCTTAAGATAGAACAAAGTCTTTAACTTATGCAATGGTCTCTTGTTGCCGATTAGTCTGTGCAAGGGCGATGCATAAGTGGAAGCGAATAAATAAGCTTCTCTCTTCTAACCCAAATCATATTGGAATGAATGGAAGTCAAGTAGTATTGTATTTGGTGCCTTGATATCTCCTTACTCTCATCGAGTTTTTCACCTCTTTTTTTTTAATTTCATTTCCCTTGGATTACAGCAACTAAACATCCCCTAAATCCTCCAGTTACCAAGTTCTATCACCTAAAGCTCACCACAACGTTTCCCCATCCTCGTCTTATCCCAAATGTCTTATCCTAAATCATGTGAAGGGATTTCAAATTCACCGAGGAGCGCAAGACCCATGCAAAATCATTGTACTTAGTTGAAATATCTTAGTCAAAGCAATACATAAGGAAACCGATTTCATCAGAGGCTCGTAATTTATGTAATACCTGACTATAATTAGTTGTGAGTATACTAGTGTAGAATATAGAATATCAGATTCTTGTCCTATGAGAAAATGTTGAGGTTCAATACCTTTCCAAAAGCCCCGGCGAAGGTTTTCTGCCTTTCCCATATTGCTGAAATAGGTATCTCACAATTTCACCTGTCATCAGAAGTAGAGACAGTGTATCTAATATAGCTTTAGTAAAATAATTTCAATTGACAAAGATAAGACCAAGGTCTTTGGCACAGTGTTTAAAGTCTATATAGACTTGATTCAAATAAAGATGGCAATCGAACCGTTAAAAAACCTTGTAGTTACTTTAATAATATAGGGTTTAGGGTTTTGAAACACAATTCATTGAAAAAAGAAGAGTACAAGGTGTAACTAAATAGTTGATAAATTATCATACTATGTGATATACCACGTAATATACAGAGGGATACTACTACTTTTTTATACACAATAATTCGTCAAAAAACTATATAAAATACATTGTGACTAGGGAAAGAAGTGAAAACACCTTGTCTGCTTCAACTTATTCATTATATATGAGTTTCCAATTGATGGCATTGCATTATAAAAAGCCTCAGTACCAGATTAAAGAAACGAAAATGTAATCATTTTTAACAAATCTAGTAACAAAGAAGACATGGACAAACTTAGGTTCATAACTATATAGGCAGAACTGTAAATGATAACTTACCGCTTTCATACATTGATATACCGGTATTTGGATCAATGAGAAAAGGAAATCTGCATAGATGAAATCTTGAAACTATAAATGAAAGAAACAACACAACAAAAGCTGGTCTTAGACATGGTAATTGCCTTCTCTGGCAAGCAAAGGCATGATAAGTTGTTAAGATAAGGATCCATCAATGCAGCTAAATGACATGTGACAATCTCTCTTCATCAGTTATCAGTTTCTAGTTCCAATTTGATGGGTATGACGGCCTGACCTTACCCAATTGAGTTCCCACTTAATAATTCAAAAATAAACGCAGCGTTTCTTATCAGAGATCAAAGAAAGAAAGTTTAATCATTAGATGACATAAAGAAAATGGAATTACATACTGCTCTTTTCCACCAGATCTGTTCACCAATTCTCTGTGTCTTATCGAACCTTTTGGACAAGGATACACCTGCAAATCAATACCACTAACACTAAGCTAATATTTGAAAAGCTAAAGGAAAGTTAAGTATCAAATTGAACAAACACTCTGAGACATGTAAAGCTATCAATGTTGTATTCCAGAAAAAAAAATTGCAAACTTTTGTCTACCTAATTGTTTCTTCACCAACACTAGATTGGGGCTCCAAATTGATCAGATCAGTTAAAAATAAGGTACAAAATGAAAGTTAGGAAATTCAACAACAAGAGTCATTTACTTTTGAATTGGGTTATATAGGTTATATAATGCATTGACTTCAGTTCTTATAAGACGCTCAATACAATCAAATATATAAGCACTGCAGTTATTCTGTCAACACACCTAAGACATGGTAGTCAACTGCATGCATTATATGTTTGGGGGTTCTATAAGTTGCACACTCTACTGTCAGTGTGACTTAGTTAACTAAGTTTACAATTGTCAGCCTGGATGAAAAGGTCCATATACCCAGCCAAGTCTAAATTGCTAGTCAAATTGCTCTTCTGTTTGATTATTGTAATGTTCAATGAAAGTGGAAGTTTGTATTGCAGGCTGTTGCAAGGAGGTCAACCATTGGCAAAGATTGAGGATTTACAGATTTTGGTACAGTTTTTGAATTTAATATGAGCTTGCTGATAGTTAAAAGGAGTATTGCTTTCTACTATATGGAGAATATAGGTACATTTTCCAGAATTATCTAGAATCCCTTCCTTAAACTTTGCCTTCAGGCAGGAAGGTGGACCTTAGATCAACTTCACTACTGCCAGCTGTGCAAATAGGATCAATGTCAGACGTTAAAAGTTACATAAGAATTCTTTTTTCCAGAGGCTTCTGATTCTTACTTTAATGAAATATATAAAGGAAATTGTTAGACTAAATGGTTAAAATTTGAAGCTTGGAATAAAAGAATGTGCAGAAAAGTTTACGACTTATTCCCAGAAAAGGGACAGGTAATACATAACTTGGTTGCATTAATATGTTACTCACCTCTGCTGAAAGATCTAGCTCAGTCATAGCTTCGCGAACCCTTCTGCAAAAAGGGCAGGCCTCTGTTGACAAAACCAACTTCAGATTCAAAGAGAAAAGACGAACTATGAAATTAGATCAACAAAGAAACTAGACTCAGTAGAAGTAAGGAACATTCACTCAGGGAAATAAAAAAAAATCATCTATGGAAATTATACTAAAACACAAGTTTATACTGACAGTAGATATATTGGTATCGTCAATGGTCAAACATATTTTAAAACAATGTTATAAGGACCCATTTGGCTGAGATAATTTCAAAGGATTTTGACTTAAAAACAACAACACAGAACAAAATTTGATGACACTAGAAACACTATATGGATTTGCATTTGAGTTGCGAATAACTATCTCTAATGAGTCACTTGAGATCTTACAGTTTTTTTTTTATTTGGTGTTTATAAGTGATATCCATGCACACTGCATTGAGCCATTTGATACTGTACAATAATAACTTACAAGTTACAACAATATTTGAAACCGCTTCATGCAAATGACCCCTTAATTTTCTTTCACTAAAAGAGGCTTACCAAATTCAAAAAGTTGCAGACGCATAGGAGGATCCAAGGTAGTGACGTCCTGGCTGTCTGAAATCTTTGATCTTGATCCCCAAGGGAATCTAGCCAATGTGGACAAGGAAGATGTGGCTACCTATTTCGAGAGTGAAAAGTCAGCTGAGAGGTAAAAACCTTCAGAGATAGACAGCTTCCTAGTTGCGACCCAAATCCACACATCAATTGATAATGCATATGGGCATATGAATAGACATGAATTGATACAAAGAAGCTAAATCCCACATACAATAATACTTTGAATAGCATAAATATGGGAAATTGTGATAGATCTAGATAAACAGCACGAGCCAGAATATTGTTTTTATAGTAACACCAGATAGTTCAAAACCCTATTACCTCCAAGGTAAAGTTCCGCTCTTGAGAGGGATCTCCTCCCTGCAAGAAACATAACAAAAATATATATTATGAAGATAAACTGCCATATGATGAAAATACAGTTCCGTTTTATAACATAAATAAGAAAGTCCATTACAGTAGCTTGAAATATGAAGAAGCAACAATGATATTTGGAACCTCACTACAAAGCACTTTGCCCACATCACTTGACTTTAAGGATTATTATAACATAAACCAAGTGAGTATTGTTATGTGAAACATTCATCCAATGCTTCTTCCAGTGCAATGTACAATCTTACAAACGCACATTCATAAATTGGAATAATGGATTCATAAAAGTGAAGAAGTAAACAGGCGTTTCTTGCAAACGCAGATTATCAGAAGAACATGATACAGAAATAATAATCACAGTTCTGTACACAAAGCAAGTAATTTGATCAGACAAGGAAGCTACCTATGCTCTTACGCCTAGATGTGAGCACTAATACACTGCCATTTACCAAAATATTAATCTACAAACTGAGGATTACAGTAAATCAGTTCCAAAGTTTCGGCCAGGATGCCAAAACAACATTTGCAACACAACAGATATGTGCAGTTTTTACTTCTTAGCCCTTCTTTTTTATTAATGACGGTATGAATTCGTTGTTAGTCTATCATCAATCAAGCGGCTGAGCCGGTATTAGGGGTTCACAATCACAACTTAAATAGCATATGAATTTCCTCACCAAATATCAAACCATAATTTATTAAAACCAATTAGCCATAGGGTCATTGGAGTCCGGAATGCCGTAAAATTTGTCCTTTCCGGATATTTGATTGTTACTAATACAGTAAGAACTAGTCTTTATCTCAAGTTTTTCTAGCACTAGATGAGTCATAAGCTTATAAGATTGTTCTTGTTGTCAATATAGAGAAATGTGGCGATAATACAAGTAGAACAAAAGTAAATTTAAACATATTGTTTAACATAATCTTGAACATATTCTATACCAATGAGTAAAGTTGTACTAGAATTTGAACATAAAAGAACAACAGGAGAAGAGAAACTCACGGAGAAGAGCTTGAGCAAAGGGCAAAGAAAAGATAGGAGGCTGGTGGATGATGATGGGTTGGAAGCAGCAGCAACTTGTGGCCTGGTTCCCAATTCATCGGAGTCACTGGAGTTTGCATGGAACTGAAATCTGCTGTTTCTGCGAGAAACAGAGTTGCTGCCATTTCTGAAGAAGGTTGGGGGAAGCTTGAGAAGTGAAGTGGTTGGGAATGGGGAAGGTTTTGGAACACAAGTGTGAGGTGGGTTTGAGGAACAAGGGAGTAGTGTTTGATGAGAGCACGTGAGAGACATTGTTGGACCTTCGTTCTAGTGAGAGCTGCTACTCTGCCTTTTAAGCTTCACAATCTACAAATTGAGTTGGTTGTTGACGGTTAAACTACCGGATGTCGGGTATATATTTTTTCTACCAAAACTAGAAATGATCGAAATGAAGCAAAGAAAATAAAGACCATGTTAGTATAGGTTGATTTAGGGGTTCTTGGTTGTAATTTACTTTTTCTCATAAAAATAAAAAAAAAATTAAAAAAAAAATAGAGCCAACGATCTTCGTTTGTTCTTCTTTGGAGCTCTGCTTTTCATTGTTGTGGATAAAAGGTTTGTGCTAGATACTTTTGGCTTTGGAAGGTAATCTAAGAGCATCTGCACCGGCGAGCAAGATGCCGAGCAAGAGCACGAGCAGCTGGTGGGACCGGCCAAGGTGCTCAAACAGCACGCACCGGGGTCGAAAACGGCGAGCAAGATGCCGAGCGGTCAACGAGTCAAACTGCTCGAGCGAAGGCTCGAGCAAAGTTTGCTCCGATGCTTGCTCGAGCAGCTGGTGGGGCCGGGCTCCGTTTTCTTTGGCTTTTCGGACGTTGGAGAGGCACAAAAGCTCGTGGCCGGCACGTTCGAGCACTAGCACGAACCGGAGGTGAAGCCGAGCGCCGCACTCGACGGTGGCCGTGGCTCCCGAGATTTGCCGCACCTCCCACATCAAGAAAATGCCCCTGAGACTGGTCCCAAATGAAAGAGCACCTTGAGCCCATCATTTTGGTGGGTGGCACGTCGGCTGGAGTGGCCGGACGGCGGCGAACGGAAGCCGGGAAGATACGGCAGAAAACGGCGGGAAAAAATGGGGAAGAAGATGAACAGTAACCTTTTTAAAATGAGCCAATGTCAGGCTGCCACGTGGCAGTCTGACCGGTCAAAAAAAAACGGGCAACTCAATCTGGGCCTTCCATTTCAATCTGAAATTTTGATCCGACGGTCAGAATTCAAAGACAACGGCTACAATTTGATCAGAACGGAAATAAACCAAAAAAAATAGTAAAAAAATCCCAAAAATTTCAAAACTCTCCCAAAAATTTTCTTATAAATACTACTTCAATTTTTAATCAACTCACACCAATTTGTTCGAGAAATAAAAAAATTATTTATTAAGATGAAATAGAAATACATATTAAAATTTACACACATACTTAAATTGAACACAAGCTTAATAATTAAACTCAAACGGATTCAAAAGCACATAATAACCCAAAAGGAAAACCTACCCCAACATAACAGATACTAACGTGACACCAAATGAGATCCCCGCCTCTGTCAGCGCCACCAAATGACTAGTTCAAGGCATATACTAACGTGTCAATTATCTATTAATCGGAAAGCTTATCGAAAATCTTGGATAATATCGAGTCGATAATGATACGTGACACATTATTATTGGTGGTTAATCTATCCGGTAAAAAAAAATTTAATCATTTCACAACAAGACAAAACTGAGTTGCTCAAGCAAATTGTTAATGGGTGTGTGAAAAAATCGATTTGGGTGGAGCAAAATTTGATTTCCATTTGCTTGAGCAAAATTTGCTCCTGGGCCCACCAGGTGCTTGAGCAAGACCATTTCATGGGTGCGGATGCTCTAACTCTTAACTGAGGATTCTTTGTCTTGAACCTTAGCTAGGGTTGTATCGTTATTATCCTATCTGTTGAACTTGCAAAATGAAAGAGATGCTCAACTCGAAGAAAGAATTAATACCAATTTTTGTCACGCTTAGAAAGTATTTCATTTTTAAGAGAAAACAAAATTTTAATTAAAAAAAATGATTTTTACAAAAAGAAGAAAATGATGAAAAGAGCTTACAAGAGCACAATCTTCATAATTTTTTAATACCATCATTGATGATTTTTGGCTTCTTTGTAAGCGGAAGATTCATGGACTAGTATATGTACTACATGTTCACCTAAAATTTATACATTGTTCTTATAATCGAAACAACAAATATAACTGCCTGTCCCAAACTTCTTTGATTAGAATCGAGTGTGCTAAACTTATTTATCAGCTCACCTAAATACTTAATTGATGGAATATGTTCTAAAACTAGTGTCGCGAACTCAAAGATCCAGCAACCTACCTATGTTAATCTGTGTGCAAATTTGAAAGATCTCCAAGAGGCGTGCATTCCCAAACAAAACAACTACACCGTTTTTTGTGGAAATGCAACTACACTGTTTTCGTGTACTGTTGAGACGAGCACACACACTTAAGAGAGAGAACAGTTATTTTTTTGTCAGACTGTTTCAACTATATTGGGGTTAGTAACATGTCTGACTCCATTCTAATATAGATCCTGCGAAATTGTGTCACATCTCCACAACAATTCTGCTATGAATGCTATCAAATAAAGGTTCCCTCAAACCATTTGGCCTAATAGGAAAATAGAGAATCTTGTAGATCATCAAACAGTCATTTGTCAATTAGAGGCTTATCGCAGGCATGTCGATCAATCAGATAGAACTTTCAAATACACTACAGATAGTGAAGATACAAAATACTGACTTTTACTGAGTTTCTGTTTCTAGAACCAACCCCGCTCCTACATTGTTAACATCTCAGTCCTGTTCAGCATCTTCAATTTCTTCATCCTCAGGCACCCCACGAAGATAGAGAACATTGTTGCACCTGTGGAACGAAAACATGAAAATTTGCATCAACTCATCGATTCAAGGAAACAGGTTTACCGGAAATAGAGGAAAAGAATGTTTAACTGCACCAAAGTATTAACACACCACCCATTAAAATTGAAGAATTATATGAGAGGCTCCTTGGCCAATGGGAATCAGAATAATCACTTCTGAGCTCTCTAGTTAGTTCATCTTTTTGTTCGTTTGCCTGTTTTCCCTAAGGTTTCTTACATGTGAATTTCTGTCCATTTTCAGTGTATTCTCCTTTTCTTCTTGATTTTATTCAAAAACAAAAGTGCAAACACAAGGCAAGCATATTTAGAGTAAAAAGTACAGGAGATTCTAAATTGCATAACTAGGCTTCTAACCTAAAACTTATGAGTTGCTCCTGCCATAAATTACCACTATAGCAGGAAAAAAAACAAGGATATAATCCAAACTTTTGCAACTTTTGAAGATTGAGTGTTGTTGAAGGCACACTCTCTCATCTAGCTTCTCTCTCACTTCTAACTAAATTCTTCTCCCGTTTCTTTGTTTTCATACAATTACACCTAACTAAACCTTCTCAGTTCATTAAACCTGTTCTTTCTTAATAACCCACCATCTATACTCACATTTTCTCTTGCCCTTGATTTGAAAACATTAATTTGAAGTGTGGAAAAGTTTGGAATCTCTAAGTCCAAGTCAGATTCTAGTCTCTGAGTGGGTGGTTATCGCCAATTTCTCAATATGCCCTTTCAACATACAGTAGACTCGATGACATTTCCAATCTTGGCTAAGTTTTCATACCGCAAATGAAATTTGATCATGAGAGTATACTGGAAACCTAACAAGGCTAGTTGATATTGAAGCTGAGTAAAAGCAGCACTGGGCGGTAGTGCTACGAAAGGAAGATCGGGGACAGAAAAGTTCACATGCCTACTATTTTGGCCTTTTCAGTAGACATAGCCCTGAATCATAATAACCCCCCTGCTTCAATAGTTCCTGTATTATTTTCTTCTCTCCCTTAGTCTAAAACAGGTGGATTTTAATAATGGTCCTAATATGCCTTTCTCTTACTCTGAGACTTAATTTTAGATACAGTAGACACACGGCAGATCTAATCTTCATTTGCAGTTCACAGCCCAGAGTAAGATTTGACCACCGACAACTGACTTAGGAAATAAACCACAGTTCGACACAAAATAACAAAGTCAGCATCTAGGCAGAAAGGGGAGATGGATAAAAGCAGCAGCGCTACACTTGAGGAATTGGGAAGAGAATTCATCTGCCTACTATAAAGCTTTTCCAGTTTAAAGATAAACCCTCACACATGTTCACACCCTCCTCCTTTGTCCAACATCATTGCTCTTGTCTTTCACTCTGTGGTGGGTAATGATACATCTGGTTTTCCTCTTAGCTTTAGATCTGAGTATAATATCTATTTAACTATGAAATATTAATTTCACATTATAATCCAAACGACAAATTTTGGAACATGTAAATTTCAAAACTTTAGACTTTATGGCATTAGCTGTAATATATACTTTATACTATATCCTAAAAGAAAAACTAAGCAATAATCAGTCACATGTAGTCAATAACATTTTAACTGAAGAGTATGATTAAGTTCAAAGCATTCCATTTAGCTTACCTGATCAAAATCTCCCCGAGATTTCCAGTAAACTGTCCATCAATATATTCTTCAGTGTTTGCCAACTGTGATGGAAACAAATCATACATAAAGGATTAGTATGAGTAGCTTTCTAGTCTTGCCAAGAAGGAAAAAGTAAAGAAAAAAGGCTCGAAAGCATGACTTCAAATTTCAAAATAGTACCTGCAAATTCATATAGGAGTCCACTGAGACAAGGAAACCTGAAAGCATCGACAGTCAAAACATAATCAGGAACACACTGAGACCATACTAATTAAGTTCAGTTGCGCAACAATTATCATAGCATAAGAGTGAAAACACATCTCAAGCAAAATAACAGTGTACCTTTGTATTCCATTCCCCATTTGAGCTTCACGAACACGGTCTTCCCAGTGAGATTGTTCAAGAAAGGTTTCGGGTTGACTGGAATTGTCTGCATTAGATAAAATTCACAGAATATCATTAAGCGCAACAAGTGGGTCTAATCATACAATGCACAGCTATTACTCAACTAAACACTGGCTCTTTTTATGGTGAAAGTGCGGCCATACTAATGTTCTACTTGTAACCCCAAATTAAAACGAAACCTAACTAAACTCGAAACACCTAATACATACTCTCATATCACCAAAAGACTAATTAGCAGCGTAGTAACCCTAGCATTGTTCAACATAGCAGCAATCCCCAATTTTACCCCAAAAAAAAAAACAACCCTTGAATCGTCAAAGATTGCAGCTTTGAAGACCCAATACGAAATTATAAGCATACACAATTCTGAATTAGATAGAAGATTTTAGATATACCGAAACCAATTTGAAACCTTTGCCCTAATAAGAGACCAGTATAGAAAAGACTCGGGAGAAGCTAAAGAGATGAAGAAGAATTCACTTACAGCCATTGCCGAGAGCGAAAGGAGAGAGCTTCGGTGGAGCTGGACAACAAAGATGTGGTGGTTCGTAGAAAACCTAAATGGAAGAGACTGGGACTTGTTTTATAGGGTTTTAAGAAGAGGGGTTTTAGGGTCTTTTTGTATGGTTTGGAGTCGTGTTGGGCCAATTTTAGAGTATTAAGAAAAGTTTAGGACGGAAGTGTAATTATTTTGCAGCCCTTAGTGATATTTTCTTTCACGTAGGATGCCGGTATGATTAGTTTTTTCACTTTTTGGGACCAATCTCATTCTTCTGCTTGCTTTTATAATCGTGGGTTTCTTTTTAGAGATTTTTGGTCAGAAATCACTCAAAAAAACCGAGGACAAAAAATGCTCATTATATTTTAGTGATGTCATGACATAAGACAGTAAGAATGCTCATTATTTTTCACCGACATGTAGTATAAATAAAAATCCATCCACAGCTATGCACAACTGAGTCATGCATATCTGAGTCTGCAATTGTACTCTTGTAAAAGTATGTGATTAGACATAAACACACTCAATTTTAACATTGTATAACGCAAAAGTGAATGGCGAAAATAAAGTCGAGTAGTAACTTGGGACATGAGTTCATTGACACTAGGATTTTGTTATGGGAAGGGCCTCCTCTGCCTATAACCTTGATCAGTTACAGATCGGTTGTAGCAGAGGCTCCTCTATGTAATTTCATTTAATTTTAGCAACAACAAAAAATTGAGTGACTTAAAACAATTTAAAAAATTTAGTGACCAAGTGTTGACCTTGGTAAAAAGAGTGTTGACGTTGAACAAGTGATAATTAAGTGACCATTTGTAAATTTCTGCCCTTTCTTGGAAAGTCATCCAATAGTTGCACTCCAAATTACCCCAAATGCAAATTTGGTTATCAACCCTTGAAAGTAAGACGACCATTACAAACTACTACTATTACAACTTAATACTATACTTCTATCCATGAAGGGATCACCAGAAGGATCAACCTGATATCTCTAACTATCACTGTATAATCTTTCCTGGCTATATGCTATTATGCTTCTGCATCTTGAGATCATCTGTGCTAGTCTGAGCTATAATATATCCCACCACTTCTTCCAAAACTTGGGCAGCCAATTTAAAGAGGATCTGGGGATTGTTTTTCCAGGAGATACATGCATGTGCTTTTTTGCAGCAGAAACTCCTGAATTCTTCGATCCTTCATGAAATTCCAGACCATCTATATGAGAAGACTCCATTACAACAGCTTCTGGTATAAATTTGATTTTAACCGGTTTTCCAAGAAGAGATTTGTCTTCCATCCTTGCATTTTCAAGAGCTTTAGTACACACAGGAAAACCTTGATCATCCCAAGACTCCAAAATAACCCCCGAACCTAAGCAGGTTCTTCCCTGGTAGAAAGCTGCAAACTGCCCCGCTGCCAGGCCTTGATCATCTTCAGATAAGGTTACGACTGCCACATCTTCATTGCCATCTTCACCCTGTTCAATTACTAAGGTACAATCGCAAAACCGAGGCCCATGTCTGACCTGAAAAGTTTAAAACAATTCAGCTTCTATTGACTTGGATTCTGCACATGATCAGCTATAACTATGAAAACAAATAATAAAGCCTGCCGCATACTCCTCGACAAGAACCTTGTGACGCTGTGCCACTTTCAAATCCCAAAATAGCATACAAATCACATTTAGTCCATATCTGATCAATACAACTTTTTTTATTTAAAACCTATTCTGATGAATGGCAGTGATTAAGTTCTACCTGTTTGAATTTTTATTTGATATGGAGAAAATACAACATAACCTAGTGGTAAATGTGTCAATGTACATGTAACAGCCAGACTCAAAGAGTCACTACCCATGCAACAGCCAATCTCAAAAAAAAGTATATACATGTTTCTTATAACTCAAAAGAAAAGATAAAATTCAACCAAGAGAAAAACACACCCAAGCTCTAGGCCAAAGGCCTCCTTATCTGCAGACTTAATATTCAGCAAAGCTATTTGTATCACAACACTGATGACATAGTGAACTACATCTATATTTAAAGGTGATGGTCAACTCTATTAGAGATGTACACGACCATGTCATCAATTACTTATTGCGTGTAGTCTTCTCAAATTTGTTTGTGAGTCATCTAGACCGATTTTATTTAGACTCGTACGTACACTAATAGCTTCAGTAACATTTCGATAATAATCACTTTACCTTGCACTGTAGCTGACTGTTCTGGTATGGGGGCAACCCCTGTAGCCATTTCAAGGATCCCACACGAAACAAGCGCCTTCTTTTGTCAACTGAATAGTAATTTCTTGACACAAAAACCACATTGTTTTTTATATCCTTGTCAACAACATACCTGCATAAAATAAGATGATTCATATTATAGCTTTTATTTTGTGTAAGGTTCAAGAATATTTAAATGGTACCTATAAACTAATACATTGATTATCACAGAGGTAGAATACAGCAGAGACACGTGCACATGAAAATATAAACTTCTTTCTACGTCAAAATGTAAACTAATGGACAAACATTATGTAATTTTAGAAGTGATAAAAAACATGTTTCAGCCCCACACTTGCAGTTCCTTTAACTTTACAAAACAAGGTTCTATTCTGTGTTTCAAGAAGGTTACACTCTAGTAAACAAGACTATGATCCTCGACCAAGAGTAATAGGACTTGCTGAAATGAAAACACCATATTAGAAAACAAACTAGTTTTATATACTAAACAGCATGATAAACATTATCTATATGCTACACAGGAAATATTCTATCAGTATTTATATCATTAAAATTATAAAATAGGTTTCTCTTCGGAAGATCCTCGTCAATTCAACCCTTTAGGCTTTAGCTTGGCCAAGAGCCCTGCAACCATACCCAGATCCACTGATCTGACCTGGCCCAACCACGTAATAGGAATGCTGCCAAGATCCAATTTCATCCCAAGTCCAATATGCAGACGGTTTGAAGCTAGCCATGGACAAGCCCATCAGAATGGACTTGGACTGTAATCATAACACTCAAACCACCCCGGTAATGTTTTACTAAAAAACAGCACAATCCATGAAAATGAGATGATGTGTTCGATCCACATAGGCACAGCCTGCAGGCTGTTGACTGACCAACAGGTCAGAACAGGCCAACCAGATCCTCCTAAATGTTTGACTCGGTGTCCTTCTGGCAAACCGCCATAGCGATTTAGCCCATGAGTTAGGGACCAGGCCTTCTAATAGGAATGCTGGCTCAGAAACATTTTCAGCGAAAGCCCAATCTGCAGACTATCCCATTTTTGACAAGCCATAGATAAGCCCATCAGCACGGTCTTGGATGACACCCTCGACCCTCAGACCATCCCCAAAGGTCAGGTCAACATGACCCATAAAAACAGGTCACTGGAGCCACCACAGGCTGTTGACTGGTCAATATGTGAGAACAGCCTGACCCCAGCACCTAAACGTATGACTTATTTTTCAACCCAAGGCCAGATTTCTGCAATGTAGTGCCTGGTCCACGGGTTCTGAGTAACAGGATGGCCGTTTAACTTGCCATTGTTACTAGAAGCAAAGAAATCCATAAGCCTTGAGGCCATCCCAACATGTCCCTGCTGTGAGGTACAAGAATTTTCCTTAGCCTCCCAGCAACTAGATTGTGATGGATGATTACGAGAACCTATAATTGCTAAAGCTTTCCAGCTATATATGATAAAAGTTACCTCAATAACTTTTGACGAATCTCCTTTAGCTGTTTTCTTAAGTTGCATAATTGGAGGATTGGCCTAACCACGTATGCACAATCTAGATCAATTTTCATGACATAACTTCTCCACCTGTTTTTCTCTGTGATTCTAGTTTGTTGTTTTCTAGATTCTTCATCTACCTTTAAAAAAAAAAATCAGTTTCTGCAGTCTTGAGACCTGCAGCCGTGTGCCTCTAACCCCCTGTCACATTTTATCTGCTGTCTCTCCTTTCTCACCACTCTAAATAACTTCTAACAGAATGCCGATGTTCGACTTAGCACACAGATATATAATACAACTGGACAAAGTGCAAGAGGTGATGAACACAGTTCTGCATGACCATATTAAACATTTTAAGGATATAAGATAATAGATATCGGAAAACCTCGGAAGTGGTCCAACAATGAAGAACTAAGAAAACATACCAGGGTCCTCCTGGGAGGCGCAAACCTTGACGTTGACCGATTGTATAGAACCAAAAGCCTCGATGTTTTCCAAGGAGATCTCCTGTCTCTGCTTCCAATATGACACCTTCCTTCTCCCCTATGTGTTGTCCAATAAAGTCACTGAACCTTATCTATAGCCAGAATGAAAAACATAGAAATAAAGAAGTCAAGATATGATGTTATGGATTTTAAAATGGGTATTCAAGAGCATCAGAAGCTAGTTTGAGGTCAAGAGAAGTGTAAAGAGAACTTGTTGAACAGAGTCGCAAATTCTTACTCTAGTAGCAAATAATTTTTGCATTTGAAACAGAAAGTTGTGCAATTCTTAGGATGCTATTCATAATACATTAATGTTTTCATCCATATGTTCGACTACTGCCTGTAAATTTGTTGAAGGTATTTTTTTGGGGTGGTCTGTTCATGTTGATATTAATGATTCATCCTCAAAAATATAATCATAGAAGGGATGACATACCTTACCAAGAAAGCAAATTCCTTGCGAATCCTTTCTCTCTTTGTTTGGCAGATCAAACTTTGTGGCAAGTTTACGAACTTTATCCTATATAAGTATTCATAAAGTTTAAGAGAAATGAAAGAGAATAGAAGAATCATGCAAGAGTGTTCTATAGTGGCCATATCCAAAAGGAAAAATTGCAGTTACAAAAAAAAGATTTACTGCTGTTAGAAAGAAGGGAAGGTTTTGGCAAAACTGTAGATGCGTTAAATGCCTTGGTAACAAAAAATTCTTCTTTTTTTTTTCTTTTTTTTTTTTGTAGTTTTCCACCTTTGGCAAGCAAGTGGTCCACTTTCCCTAACCAATGATAAATTCCACCATGCAGATTGAACATTCAAGACGAATAGAGGATACAAATATATTATCAATGGAATTACATGTTTATAGTTGGACATAAGGTACAGTGAGCCTTGTCAGTTGCAAGAAATTATCATGCTAATAAAGAAATTTGAATATGCAGTAGATCATTCCTTTTTCAATACTTTACTCTCTTTTTTTCAGTTTAGAATAAGCTCAAATAAGTATGGAGCAGCAGTGGCCACTAACCTTCGACAGACAACCAAGTGGAAATATTAATCTCTTAAGCTGGTCCTGAGAAAGATGTGAAAGGAAGTATGTCTGATCCTTCACCTAAATTTTCAGAAGAGATATTATCAGCAGGCAGTATAAACATAAGCAATAAATAGATGGGACTCATGGAAATGAGCGCCATTATATAGAACAATAAGCTCGAGAAGTTTCATGGATCATCATCTAAAAGGAAATTAAACTCCGGCATATGATGGCAGTAGATATACAATAAAAGTAACAAAGAAGGCATTGTATTTTGGTACCATGTCTTGTGATAGTTCCAAAGCAGAATCCTTATCCATTTGATCTACAGATGGGTGAACAACTTTTGCATAATGTCCACTTGCGACATAGTCAAACTCCATACTGCCAATGGCATCCATGAATACACCTGAAAATTTATATATGCTTATTGAGACAGACTAAAATTTGGATTCAGGAATCTTAGATTCAGCTGATAACGTACCAAATTTTATTCGTGTATTGCAAAGAACGTCAGGGTTAGGAGTTCGGCCACATCGATACTCTTCAATGATATAGGAGACCTGAAACATGGACCTAAATAATGTTCATGATCTAATCGGAAAAGAAGACTACAATAATATGTTCCAGTTATGCGACCTGAAGTCAGCTAATGATACAGACCAACAAATAGTAAAATTGCTTCTCTGAACTCACACGAACAATGGAAGACGAAACAAAAGAAAAACGATTATCCAGCATAGACCTACTGATTCATTACTTAGAAACGAAGCTATAACTAGACACGAGAAGAGCAATGCATACCACATTTTTCCAGTATTCATCTGTCAAATGCACGACTTCCAGTGGGACGTCAACCTGAAAAACAATGTCAATTAATCCGGTTGTAAAACATACCCCTTTTATGAAATTATATTGTATACAAGAAAAATCGAGATACATCTTTTACACAACAAAACAACAGTAACATGTATAATATCACATTCAACATGTATTATATCAAATTCATTTCCCCTGTAAATGTCACCCACACTTATCCCAGTTGGAAGATTTGAACAAACATTTAGAGTAGAGAAAAGAAAGTAACCTGATGACAGACAGCTTTTGCATAATTCAAATCTTCTTCCCATGGGCATTCTGACCAAAAGTTCTCAAAGCCTTCCTACAAAAAACACACTCATCAGAGCAAGCTCATTCTTCTTACCCACAACAAAAACATATCAAATGTGCTTAGCAGAATCTGAATATGTTGAAGTTGAAGACTTTCCTATACTTGTTCAATACCCAAGAGAATATATCATCTCTAGCCAAATGGGTAAGGTGTAAACTTACTTGAAACCAGATTTTGAGGTAGAAGGCGGTGCAGGAGTGGCCGGCGGCGTGGAGGAGGCGGAGGGCGACACTGCTATCGACACCACCGCTGAGCAAGACTGCAACTTTAAGGCGCTTTTGGGGCATGGAACAAGCCAAGTAGGGCCCAATATCTCCATTGATGGTGTATGGAGGAGGGTCTGGGTTTTGGGAAATTGCAGAGGAAGAACAGGAGATGGAGAAGGGTTTGAGGAAGAGGGTTTTAGTGGGTTTTGGGGAATGAGAGAAGAGAGAGAGAGGGGGTTTGAGAGGGAGAGGGAGAGAGGTGATGTGGGAGAGGAGAGAGGTCACTGCCATTGGAGTCAGTCTAAGCATTGCTTTCACTCTATGGTTTGAAATAGTGTAGACGAGTTTATGTATGTAAGGGTGTATGTAAAAGGAGAGAGTAGGTTGTAATTTAGAGAGAGATACAACTTTGTGAATGAGATTTGTCCAAGTTTACAAAGAAATTTGCCACCATATTGGGGTCACGAATATGTTGGATAAAGTATGAAACTTCACCGTGTAATTGGATGAACTATTTGGATGAGAAGAAGTGAATCTACGAATTTAAACTTGCTTACTTCATATACGAATTCAGCAAATCGGTTACCATAAGATCAATAATTTGAATAACAGATGTAGCTGCGGATGAGCTCTATGACTCGAGCGAATTTGAATTTTCAACTTCTTTGTTTCAATAAGAATTTAGCAAATCGGCTACCATAAAATATAGAACAACAAACTAACACGCAAATGAAACAATAGAGTAGCGTGGTGACAATATGTCTTAAAGATAAATGTTCATATAGCTCTGGCTTTGTGTTGCATTAGCCACCCACATGAAAATGAGTTGTAAGTGGGTACTCAAGACAAGGGTTTAAAATCTCTGCGATATATCAGATATATCCCCGATATCTTTTTTTTTCGGCCGACCGATATATTTTTTAGGGTAAATATTTTATCTTTCACCGTATCTACAATATTTCTCCGATAACATAAAATATCTCCTATATTTAAGATATTTGCGATAAATCTCCGATATTTTAACGAAATATCTGTAAAATTTTCTAATTTTTTTTTCTCGAGATTCGAGAATATTTAAGAGAAAAGTAATTGAATAAGTAATTAGTGATCACCTCGAGGGATATAAAAAAAATGAGTACCCCGGATTCCCCTTAAAAAATATTCGGATGAGAGAAGTGACAGACAGTCTTGAGAAATACCGGTGAGGAGTGTTCTCCTCCACGAATATGTAAAAAAGTAAGAAAAAAGTAATCGCCTCGAGTTCTCGAATAAGTAATCGCCTCGATTGCTCGAATAAGTAATCGCATTGAGTTCTCAAATAAGTAATCGCATCGAGTTCTCGAATAAATAATCGCCTCGAGTTTTCGAATAAGTAATCGCCTCGAGTTCTCGAATAAGTAATCGCCTCGAGTTCTCGAATAAGTATTCGTCTCAATTTCTCGAATAAGTAATCGTCTCGAGTTCTCGAATAAGTAATCGCATCGAGTTCTCGAATAAGTAATCGCCTCGATTTCTCGAATAAATAATTGCCTCGAGTTTTTGAATAAGTAATCGCCTCGAGTTCTCAAGTCAAAAATAATGCTTGTTTTAGCCCGACAATATTACTTGGTTCTACAAAACAATAAGGACATATGCAAAAGTAGTGATGAATGATCAATCAACAACTTGTTCTCATATAGTTAATTCTTGATGGAAGTCATAGAACAGAAGAACCGTGCTCAATAATCGATAGTGGACGCAACTCACGCAATGAATATTGAATGAATGTAGTAAGAAGAGTCTAAGAATGTAAAAAGTAGGCTTGTTTTTAGCCCTACAAAAATATATTGACGTAATGTCATTGAGTTCATTCAACAAAATAATAAAGACACATAGAAAGGTAGTCAACTAGTGTTCTCATCTTTTCTTTAATTATAAGAAGAGGCCAAGAATGAAAAAAGTAGGTTCGTTTTTAGCTCGCCAAAAACATATTGACGTATTGTCATTGAGTTCATTCAACTACATGTTTGAAGACACATAAAAAAGTAGTCAACTAGTGTTCTCATCTTTTGTTCAATTATAAGAAAAGCCCAAAAATGCAAAAAGTATGCTTGTTTTTAGCCCGACAAAAACATATTGCACCCTTATCCAGATTAATACGAATTAACCCGAAGTTAAGGTGTTCTGTAAAAGTGCGAACCATCATCAATTTCCTATAATCCCAACTGAATCAACATAACAACCATGAATCAATACCTTAGTACCATAAAAGAGAAGACAGAGAGAACCGAAAGTATTTGATTCCTTCGTCGCAGGTACCAGGGTCGGCAGAGAGTCGGTCTCTCTCTCCTCCTCTGGAATTCTCCCAAGCCTTCCCTCTTCCCCAAAAAGAATAGATACGCGAAAGTTCTGGGTTCTTCCCCCCTCCTTCCCTTTCTTCCTCTATATATATATATATATATATATATATATATATATATATATATATATATATACTACTACCAATTAACGGCCAGATTACAACACCACTTCCAATATAAAGGTCCAGATTAAATCGATTTTTAAGTTATATTTTCTATTATAAAATTTAGTTAAGATCAAGTTCTAGATTATCGAACTTAGACGATCAGGAAATATTCTTGAAAGTTTGTTTTGCGTACATTTTCTATTGACCTCGAAAATCTGGACTTTCACATTACTGACAAAAATTCAATTAATATTTCAAGCATTCTCGGTATCCATATGGGTCAAATATACTTCCCAACAAACACTGCTTAGCTCGTCTCGATACAAATTCTAACAACTAGTCATTTGCAATTGCACATATATATATATATATATATATATATATATTAATTTACTTTTTAAAATGTACGGGGTATTACATTCTCTCCCCCTTTAAAAATTTCGTCCTCGAAATTTAAAATAAGAAGTTAGTGTTACCTGTAAAGCCGCAATTCCCACAGAAAACAGTAAATACCGAACGATTAGAAAATCCCCACACATGGCGATAAAATAAGCATAAAGCCATAATCTCCCGCATATAGCAGTAATACCCGGCACTCGGCCGTAATCCCAGCACAAAGCTGTAATCCCCCGCGCATAGCGGTAATACCCGGCACTCAGCCGTAATCCAGTGTGGTAAGCCTACACCCCTTAGGCAAGACGTGGTCGCACCCACACCAACCCCTGCACCAAGCAGTAAACTCAGTACGGTAATCCTACGCCCCCGGGGCAAGACGTGGTAGCACCCGTACTGTAAACCCAGCACATAGCTGTATCTAAAAATCACCATGGTAAATCACCACCGCACTGAGCAGTAAATTGGGTAATAACCGGGTAATAACCTCCGCACGAAGCGGTAAAGGACAATAACCGATAACGGTCATCCTGCACGAAGCGGTAAAGGGACAATAACCAATAACCGTCATCCCGCACGAAGCGGTAAAGGGAATAACAATGTTAAGTCTTTCCATTCCCATGCAAAACGGTACTAGAAATAATCGTCAATCCTCACTAAGAGGTAAAGGAAATCCCCACTGCATATTTACTGGTATCGCTGCAAACAAAGCAAACTCCCCACATTTTAAGGAGATGCTTTCTGTCACAGGAGATTGTGGTAAATATTCTATACTTTAATGCACTTTTTATGTAGAATATACATATTGACCAATTTTATTAAATATATCATTTCTTGTTTATAGGTCCTGGCATAAAGTCTTCAACCCCATATGAAATTCAAGGTCCTTGTCTGGATGCAGAGTACACAAAAATGCAAAGGTATGTGGATAATCATAAAGAATCTTGGAAAGTATTTGGATGCACTATTATGTGTGATTGATGGACTGGGTCAACCAAACTATCTATTATAAATTTTATGGTGTATTCGAAAGGTGCAATTGTGTTTATGAAATCTGTAGATGCTTCCCATGAAAAAAAATATGCTCAGTACATATATGGTATGTTAGATGAGATTATCCAAGATATTGGACCAGAAAATGTTGTTCAAATTGTCACTGACAATGCATCAGCATTTAAAAAGACCATAAGAGACTTGGAGAAAAAATACCCCCTATTTTGGATCTCATGTGCTGCTCACTGCATTGATTTGATATTTGAAGATATTGGAAAGAGATAACCAGTGTGCAGTGCCATTAAAATGACTCAAACTGTAACTAACTACATCTACAATCATAGTTGGATACTTGCATAAATGAAGAGCATCACTCATGGAGATTTAGTTCGACCTGAAAAAACTCTATGTGCAACAAATCACATCGCCATCAATAGCATATTGAAAAATAAAGCAAATTTGAGAAGATTGTTTACAAGCAGCGCATGGACTCATAATGCAGCAAGCCAAACTAGAGAAGGCAACGGGGTAGAAAGAATAATCTTAGACTCCAATTTTTGGGAAGGCATGGAAACAGTCCATCAAATTTACAAGCCACTGTATGAGATTCTTCGAATTATTGATACAAAAATTCAACCGACCATGGCCATATTATATGATATGTTTCAAAGGATGAAACAACAAGTATCACAAATGAGAGGAAAGAAATGGGTACTTGATATCATTAATAATCGATGGGATACAACACTAAGTCAACCATTGCATGCAACAGGTTTGTACTATTGATATATCTCTAGAAATATTTATATTGTCCAATACTCCAATTATTGAGTTGGTATATTACTATATAACTTTTTAGTTTCTTGTTTGTAGCATATTTCTTAAACCTGAATTTTCAATATCGACCTGGGGTTGGTCATAACAAAAAAATTCACAAGCAATTGGACTAGTGTTCGAACAATTCAACACAACTGACGAAAGCATTGCTGATGTGGATACTTTTGTAGATGAGGTAAATCCTTATTGATAACATTTTTTTAAAGAATGTTTGGCATTATATACGATTAATATTAAAACGGTTCATTCAGATTGTATGTTTTAGAGAAGTAAAATGATCATTCGGCTCGACCATTGCAATTAAAACAAGAGAGACTAGAAGTTTAGGTTTGTAGTTTATATGAACCTTCATTATTAGAAAATGTTCATGAGCTACAAAACTAACTCTTTTAGTTTATTTTCAGCTGATTGTGGGCACAATGGGGGTATTTTGCACCAAACATATAAAAAATTGCAATACATATTTTAGCACAGACGGCCTCTTCTTCAGCTTGTGAAAGAAACTGGAGTACATTTGCTCTTATTCATACGAAGCAAAGAAACCGTCTTGCATATAAGAAGTTGGAAAAGCTTGTATATTGCTACTACAACATGAAGTTACGACTACGTGATAAACAAGCAGAGAGTGTGATAAATGAAAACAACTACATCGATCTTCTTCATATTGCTAGTAAACCACTAGTAAACAACATGAATTAATGTGAACAAGGTATTATCTCAAGATGTTGGAAACTTAGGAGATAATTCTGACAGTGATGGTGCATGGGGGGGGGGGGGGGGGGGGGGGGGGGCACTGCAACTCCGGATAGTTCAGATGATGATGGTGGTGGAAGAGGAAAAAGTGGTGGAGATACAAGGTTTGAATATGGAATCATCTGTGGGTGGAGACATAAACCAGTTTACATGTGAAAGTAATTTTGATCATGTCACCCAAGATGAAGACCACGGATCTAGAGAAGCTCGTCATGGTGCGCAAAAACAGAATCGACATGACAACATGACTAGATGTGCAATTGATGATCAAAGTACCCAATCACATGTTGCTTCAGTTGCCTTAAGTTTTGATTCTATCAGTTTAGGCACAAAGCGTCGTGGGACATCAAATGAATCACATGAAGGCAACAATCAATTTGGTTATAATATTTATGAATATGGTCAATATGGAGAAGTACATGACCAATCATATAGTTGGATTCATTCTTACTATCCCATTCTAGGAGATACCATCGGCAGCTCTAAAGAGATATATGACTATCATATTAATCACTTCATACTGTATGGGTCATATGTCTTGGTCAAATTATTGTACTTTCGTGGATCAGCGTGGGGAATTTGAAGCACCTAGAGTCTCTTTCTGATACTAAATGAAGCTATTATTTGTATGTATTTAAGATTTTATGTGTAAAATGAATAAATTTGATATTTAAATAATAAAAAAAAATTCTTACGGAGTATTCCGATATATCCGATATCTCTTTTTTTTCGGCCGACCGATATATCTACCGATACTGATATTTTAATCCTTGCTCAAGACACAACTTTATAGTCAATTACTCATCATAGCGGGTGTGGTAGTTTTTGATCACCCTCCCTATGCTTGTGCTGTTGTGCAACTTATTTGAAAGATGACGTCGATGAGAGATGTTTGTACTGTGAGTGATACCATTTTTGCTAAGGCTATTTAGGTAATTTGGCGGCATGAAATCGTGTCCATATTTTGACGAAAAATACTTGTGTACATACCAATATGGACAGTGTGCGTCCGAACTCTTTCTAATTTGTATATTTTGGGTTATGTAATCAACGATTTTAACCGTTCAAAAGTGAATTAATCAATAAAAATTATCTCTGTAAAAAATAAATATAAACAAATATCATTTGTTTAACCGATTGTATTAAACAAAATAGAAGACTGATCATGAGACTCCCAATTTTCACTAATCACTAGAACTAATTATTTATTTGAGTAAATGATTTTGGTTTATATTTATTTTTTATAGAATGATTTTTATTAATTAATTCAACTTTTTAACGGTTAAAATCGTTACATTAGTAAGATATGCAAATTCTAGAGAGTTCGGACGCACACCGATGGACACCAAATATTTTTCTATTTTGAACGCTCCTTTCCTGTTTCACTCGTTCACCACTGGCTTCTCTGCTCCCTTGAAATCCAACTCCCAACTCTTTTCCCTCTCTCACTTTTTCCACTTGTAAATGAAACCCTGGTGTTCTCTCTACCGGAGAACCTCCTTATGGCGGAGCACGCCGCACTCTCTCTCCTTCTTCGTCGCTTTCTGTAACGACACACACGCCGACGCCGCTCAAACCTCCAGGTTCAAGGTCTTCGATCGCGATTTCCGACGCAAACAGGTCCAATCTTCTTCTTCTTCTTCTCCTCCACAAATCCCTACAATGTCTTTAAATTGAAGAATTGGACTGTCTTAAATTGACTTTGATCACTGAGCAAATTTGATTTTGGCTACAGCTTGATCGAGCCTCGTGGTTAATGCGTTCCAAAGATTCGTTTGTTGATTCCGTTGCTGACAACTTGTTGGATCGATTGGAGGTAATGTAGTTAGTTTCGGTTGCTTATATAGCATTTCTTAGGCTTAGTGAGACTTGATTGCTTTAATGCGTAACTGGAAAGATTTTGTCGCTTTGGAGTGAATATTAACAAGCTGAGATTCGTCATGTCGGTTGATATGGTTTGAGTGATGGAGTTTTATGTTTGTTTTCGTCGAAAACTTAAGGTCGGTTCTGACAGTATGTTTCTTTGCACTATGCAGAAGCACAATTCATAGTCTTGTACTCTTGTGTTAGATATACTTGGAGAAATGATACAAATGCATGTTCTCCTATCAAACGCTTACCTCAAAACAATACAAATGCTTAGGGTTTCGCCAACGTCTGATGTATTTAGGTACTAATTCTAGCTGTAACCTTCTCAAT
Organism: Potentilla sterilis; assembly: GCA_963682095.1. Lineage (NCBI taxonomy): Eukaryota > Viridiplantae > Streptophyta > Magnoliopsida > Rosales > Rosaceae > Potentilla > Potentilla sterilis. Next base: position 8,009,039 of record OY821760.1, on the reverse strand, counting down.
GGAATCCTGCAATTGCATTGACTTCATATTGTTGATCGTTGTTTCTGTTTAATAAGGTACATTTTCTTTTTTCAAACACGAGGATAAATTAAACAGAGAGTGTACAGAATATTGAGGAAAAAATTAGAAGCATCAGTAGACATACCATCTGGGAAAAATGGTAGACTTAATACTCTCTGTAGAAATGTAGATATTAATGGACAAGAGCTGTTTCCCCAACTCATCTTTCCTCCCAAAACTTCAAACTTTCTCCTTATTTAACTACGAATTGGCAGCCGCGGGAAACAAATCAAATCTTTGCAAAATAGCTTTGGGTGGACTTATCTGTGATGGCCTTAATTCTTCCCAGAACATTATCCTTTCGTCATATCCCACGACTTCTTAAATGCTGTATCCCAAGTACTGCAATATTGTAATCCGTCTTTACTTCTAAATGACAGCATATTATAAGGACTCTCTTTCATCCTATAATCTCCTTAGCAATGCCCGCCAAGAGCTGCATCCCTCCCCAGAAAGATTCATCATCGCTAAAGAAGCTATGCCATGTCTTGGATGACATATATGCAACTATTATTAAATATTATAATTTTGGATAACAGCTACATTTGATGTTGGTGCAAGTGCTCAATATTCTGAATGAAAAGTTTCGCTTTGGTCTTAAGAAGTTATATTTGTGACAATAGCAATTATATGGTTACTTGGCAGATTCGACTGTACTAGATGGATGTATTCATATGCAAATATTTAGAACTCTTTTATGTCCTGAGTCACTTTATTATTATTTTGGCCCTATTAGTTTTTAATTGCTCTCTTTTTTTTTTTTATTTTTTTTTTTTAACATTCCCATGTGTGATGTTGCAGGATTGTAAGAAAACATTTCCGACAGCTTTATGTTTAGGAGGTTCTTTGGAAGCCGTGAGGCGCTTACTCCATGGTCGAGGTATGCAGATTCTCTTTAACAGTACTCAATTAAACCAGTAGTTTCAGTTATAACCAAGGAAAAGTTGAATGTACATTGTAATAATTACATCATATGGTATCTTAAGATTTCCTTAGTTGGGATAAATCACGTGCTTATCTTTTTTCATTATTAGGTGCAATTGAAAAGCTCATTATGATGTCTGCATCATATGACATGGTAAAACGATGTAGAAAAGCTGAGGATGAGGTACAGAATGAAAACATTGAAACATCCTTCATGGTTGGTGACGAAGAATTTTTACCCATTAAAGAAAGGTATATCCTTCTATCTCGATCACTAGTCTTTGTTTATGTTGAATTTATCTTCTTGTGGGAGTTTTAAGTTTGAGTAATATCCTCTAATTTTATTGTGAAGTTCTCTAGATCTGGTAATAAGCTGCTTGGGCCTTCATTGGACAAATGATCTTCCAGGAGCCATGATTCAGGTATTTGCAGTACTGTTGTTGTAACTTATAAGCATCAAGACAGAATATTGGATCTGTAATAACTCTTGTGGGGATGAGGGAAAACATTCGTGAAAGATACTAAAGAAAAATCACCTTAATAAGTCATGCTTGTTTAATTTATATACTTTAAGCTAAAAAATGCCTGTCTATGCTACTGCAGTGGTGAGATATAATATTACATAAATGTGTACCAATCTATCTTCATATCTTTTATTTCACTAGATAATCTGAACTCTCCCAAATCCTACTCTACATCAGTGTTCAAAGTAGAACATTATAAGCCTGCATTAGTCAAGATTTACACATTTGCATGACAAGTACTTGCTTACATACTCGTAGACTGACAAAGCGTGTGATTCAAAAGAAAATAAAATAGTTTCTTCATTTAAGTGAGAATAATAGCTAGCACATGGGTTTATTTCTAAATCTAATGCTTTCTCTAGAATATCAAATACTCTGCTGAAAACTTGATATGCGCCAAATACTATTTGGACTTTTAGACTTATCGCACAACCGAAAATACATTTAAGGAGCTATGCTACTTGTAGTTTCATTGGCTGATGTTGTAACTTCATTACTGCTGCTTCATGAATCTCTGTATATATTTTTTCTGTTCCTCTATTTGTACCGGCATTTGATCATGAGTGTCATTAGTTTCGTCTTCATAATATTCAAATCACAATGTCGGGAAATATCTGAGATAAAACTTATGTTCGACAGTGCAGATTGGCATTAAAACCAGATGGCTTATTCTTAGCAGCAATTCTTGGTGGAGAAACCTTAAAGTTGTTATTCTTCGTATTTTCTATTACATATGTTGAACTAGTTTATTACTTAAAGAATATGGAGTTGATTAATTCTGCTTTAATTTTACTAGGGAGCTGAGAATTGCATGCACTGTGGCACAAATGGAGCGTGAAGGAGGCATCAGTCCAAGAATATCGCCCTTGGCACAAGTATGTAATTTATTGCTTCTTAGGAGTCCAAGCAGCCTTTCTGTGTTGGCTTATTATTTTATTTTATGGGGAGAATGTGCTATTTCAATATCTTCTGGAAGTTCACATGTTAATAAATGTGGATCTTTTTGGCATCTATAAAGTACAGTGCTAGAGTCCTGAAGTTGAGAGGAACCCTTTCCTTTACATCTCTTAAATTTTCTTTAAGTTTTCTGAATGGATTAGCTCATAGGAATGTTGGTATTCTTATATAATTATTCAATGTTTTTTAATGTCAAACGTTTGAGGAAGCATTTTATTTCTGGGTATACGAGTACATAACCCATGAGGCATTTAGGTGTAAGCCTTTAGAGACATGAATTGTTATAGTTAAATAATGGTGATACTTGGGTTTATAGTAACTTCATGTTCTACATAGGTGATAATGACCGATAAAACTTAAGACTTAAGACTTAAATATAAAGACACACTCAAGACCCTTGAGTACTCAAACTATAAGACTCTTAAAAGCCCTAGAATCATACTTATTCTTCATAAACTGAAAATTAACCTGGCAAGACTCTTAAACTACCTTGGAGACTTTCCTTTGAATCCAAAAAGGTTGGGCTTAGTCTTAGGCTTGAAAACAGGATATTTCTTTTCCATCCAACTTATGGCTGTTGCATTACCAATGTTGCATAATTTTTTCTATATTATCTTTGCGATCTATATTTTTGATTAATTATTCTCTGTTTGAATTGATGTTGATCATTTCCTGATGTTGCCATATATACAAGTAAAATTTATTCCTTTTTTTTCTTTTGTTTTCCTTCTATTAATTTGAAATTTTACATGTGGTTGTTGCAATTGGGTTTGTTAACCCTTCTTTTTTACTCTGCGTGGTTAGGTGCGGGATGCAGGTAATCTTTTGACCAGGGCAGGCTTTACTCTACCGGGTGTTGATGTCGATGAATATGTAGTGAGATATCCAAGTGGTGAGCATTTCATATCGATGTTACTGTTTAGCCTCTAATAGAAATGTTGATGCTTCTGAATTTGCTAGCCAAGGCTTCTTTGATATCGCAACTCTCTTCTGACAGTTCCTCTGTTCATGCTTATATATCTCTATAAGTTTTTCTGCATTCTGTCACATGAACAATACATAAATCAAACCAAGAATAGTGTGGTCACTTCCCCTTTCTCATATAGGAGTTCAAGACCAGTGTAGTTTAATATGGTAACTTGATCTGTCTCATCACTTAAATAATGATATGGTTTATAGTTTGTTTTCTGAAGTTGATTTTGGGTCCCAGCTCCCACCACTACCACAACCTTTTAGTTTCTTCCTCATAAAATTTTATGCAGGAGTTCTCTAAATTTGATATTTGATGAGCATGTCTAATAAGTCCAACTCTCCTGGTCTCTTTAGAACAATATGAACTGCCAAGTCATTTGAGATGACGCGACCCTGTTCCTTCCTTTTTGCAGTAATTACTTAAATGTGTGAAGACATGGGCATACAGGCCAGTAACATTTTTTTCATAAATATATGCCAGTAGTAATAATTCATAATAAAGACCTATTTTAGACTACCTCTCCCACGACACTAGTTGCACACCCTAGGGGCCTGATTCTTTTTTTTATATACAACCGTTTCATAAATCTTGATATGATTGAAGTTCAGCTTGTTGGAGAATACACATTGATCTCATTCTCCATCCAGCCCCTAACTTTTTAATTTCATCTTTTCATTTTTTTTGATTTTGGTGTAGCTCTGGATCTCATAGAACATCTGCGTGCAATGGGTGAAACCAATGCCCTTCTACAAAGGAACCCTGTATGTTTTTACTTTTAGTCTTTTGGGACACAAACTTTGTTTTTCTTTCATTATCAATTACTAATCATCTTCTATTTATATCAAACTCAAATTGATTATATGTTGTCCCCATAATAAAAAACCAGATGCTCAAGAGAGATACAGCCCTTGCCACTGCAGCAATTTATGATTCAATGTTTGCAGCAGAAGATGGCACCATCCCTGCAACCTTTCAGGTGAGTAGAATACAATGTATAAATTCCTATACAATTGATAGCTTAAAAATTAATAAAGTAGCATCAACCACTGTTTTCATATGAGGCAAAAACATTGTATTGAGATGGTTATATATGCATGAGTCAGTGGGTTTGGAAGAACAGCACACTTCTACTGAACAAGTCTGCATGCTGTGTTTCTGACATGGCCTGATTATTATCAAAGTGTGGTGGTCTATTTTTGGTTGAGGATTTAGTGGCTAAAGATGAGCACCCTATTGGTGGGGTCTCTAGACCATCTAGTTTAGTTATTCAAACCATATCCAGTTTTTAGTTTCTCATTTCGCCTTTGCAAAAGAGCCAAATAGAAAACCGTAGAACCATATAATTGTGATCAACCTCAGTTTGATCCTTAAGCGGGCTCGTAGGAAAAAGGTTGATCAACTCTTCCAGAGTAGCGGGCAGCCTGTTCAAAGTTGTTAACTGTCTTTATGTGCACCCTAGTTTGGCTCAATTGTTGTGATTATGTCTTTACTTTTAGTTTTGAATGGAGAACCTTCAAGTTGTCAGTGGTTTAAGATGTCTTGTTTTCCCTTTGTGCATTATGAAGTCCCTGAATCCCAACTGAAATTCTTTTACTTGACATTGTTTAGAGTTCATCTCATCTCTTGTGTTCTTTATGACATCAACTTGTTTTTAAGCTTTCTTACTGAAGATGGAATGGGGTTATAGCCCACCTGTATTGTTGTTGTTAACCACTTGAAAAGTAAACGGATCAATAACTTATATGCGAAACGACCGATAATATTTTGTGTCAAGCTTCTGAAGTTGCTAAATGAATGCGGCAAACACGGTTAGATACTTACATGCAATGTCCTGGGGCTTTGTAGGTTATTTATATGACTGGTTGGAGGGAGCATTCTTCTCAGCCGAGGGCCAAAAGGAGGGGATCTGCAACTGTATCCTTCCAGGATATCCAGAAACAGTTTGGAGGTGAGACTAGTTGATGTCTATGTCTATGAGTCATGGGCGTATAGAATGCAAAATGAAATGAAGCTTGCAAGGTAAAGGTTTAATTATGTTGAAGTTTCGAAACACATTCTAAGATTTTCTTGAAAAATTTTACTCGCTCTCTTTGTATCCCACAAGATGGGCAGATATATATAATACAAGTAATGGTCATAGTATAATCAGCTTTTGAGACCTAAAGCTCAAGATGCTTTTGAGATCGCGAATGTGAGTTTCCTTTACTTTTCCTTCTCTTGTAATGCATATTCTTGAACATGGGATGCACGTATGAACTAGTTCATGTTATAAATCTATCCAAGGTTGCGGGCTTTCGGCCAAATGCAACTTGATGAACATCGGAAGTTGGAAGTCGAAATCAGGTCTTAAGATGCCGTTGTCATCATTGCAATGCAGCAATTAAGAGTAGGCAAACCCTAGACTATGATGACGCTAACGTGCACATGCTTCCCCATTGTGGATCCACCTCTGAAAGAAAATGTTGTAATTGAGATTCACAGAGATGAATCAGATCCTGCCATCCTTTACTAATGAGCGCCATTTCAAATCAAAATCCAGCCAAGGGCCGCCGGATTGCACCTTGCACCCCGAGCACTGGCGTACGGATCCGATCGGCCAAACATTGTATTCGACCCTTTTTGTACTCCTCACTCCTCAATCCTCAATCCCTCCTATCATCAAGTAGCTTGCTAGTTCAGATGACATATTGGTCATATTTGGTTTCTGCTATGAAGAAGAGGGGTTCTCACTTTCTTCTGCTCCTGTAACTGATACTTCACACCAAATGGTTTCTCATATTGACGCTTGTATCTACGCTGGAGATAATCAGGCCTCATTGGCGGCTGTTACTATGACACAACTTTTTTATGTTCATACAATTGGAGCTCTTAAAGCTCTCAGGACTAAATGGTCTGCTAGCTCTGTTTTATCATTACTTACTAGGGATCCTATATTTGAAATTGTTACTGCGTTCTTTAATCACAGGCTAGTAACCAGTGTTTGGAATTATATATTTAGAAGAGCTTCCTATTTAGAATTGTAATGAAGAAAAGTTGCAAATCCATATAGATTAACTCAGTTAAATGTACAACGAATCATTGTAATTCAACAGAGAGCTCAAAACCAAAAACAAGAAATAACGGTATGTGAGTTTCCTAAGAAAAGAACTTGTAATTTCTGGCTGCCACAATAATTGTATGTGCCCCTCCTATTGGTGATAGAACTGCCAACAGAACGCCAAGAACAATGCTTATCTGCAATCAATATACGCAGAATAATAAGTAAGTTTTTAGAATATGAGAACTTGGAGACAAAAGACACATAGAAAACATATTGGGGAAGAGTTAAAATTGTTCTACATACCCATGAACAAATCCAGTGGAAGCTCATTACTTTTGGTTTTTGGGTGACTATCCACATAATACAAGGCATCTGCATCAATTAACTAGTTTAAGCACTCGCCCATAACTGTGAGAGATTTCGTGTACTACAGTTTATATAGGTTTAGAAAGTTTAAGTTATCATCAAAACTTACAAAATATGATGTGGAGGCGAATACCAATCCTCCAAATAATCCTAACAAGCCTCCGAAAAATGGAACGCACATCGAAACAAACCCTATTGCAGCTGGAAAAATGAGAAGAGTATCAAATTAATATATATCAGGATTATTGCAAATGATAACGTATTAAGAAACTCAACGCTAGATGGTTACAAATGATAACATTCAAGAAACTTATAATGTGTATTCGTGCAATGCAAATTGTAGTATAATATTATTCCAACTATATATCACAAAGCAACCTATTTGTGCGAATGATTCTCACCTTTCTGAGATTGTTGTTAGAAATATATACGAAACGTGAGTATGATGTGAGTAGTTTTATCCAATGAAAATTTTTACATACCGACATATATACTACGACAAATGATCCGCAAAGGTCGTCCAGGGGGAAGACCTCGTTCTTCTACTAGATATTGCTCAATCTGGTCAAATACAGGCATAGTAAAGACCTACAATGAGAACAATATACTGTTAGCAATGTTACCCCTAAAGTAACAAGCGTGTGTTATGTATCATAAGTAAAGTTGTAAATTATTGTTGAATTTACCTGATAACTTCCTATAACATGAATAAACACCATGAAGTTAGCCAATGCAATTAGCCATGTAGGTCTCATAAGTGAGATGAGAACATCATCTTCTACATGATTGCCATAAGCCCAGTAGCCGGCCACTGAAACTAAGCCATAGCAAAACGCTACAACAACATAAGCTACAATAACACCTTTCCACATTGCATATTTTGATGGTTTCTCTGGGGTTGAAGGAATGGTAGCTTGAATTTCAAGAGATACACTATGTCCTGCGAAAGCAAAAGCTATTGTTCCACACCCGTTCAAGAAATCAAAAATTTGGCCGGAAACTGTCGGAGACCGAAACCCGTAGCTCACACCCTCACGATAATGTACCCCCTGCACTGTTGATGCAAAGAATGCTATTGCGGCATAACTGCAATGATAAAAATGCAATAACTTATGTAACAAGTAATCATCTTTACTACGTACCAAAAGAGTAATGTAGTTGTGTGTAATTACGTACCCAATGGACATGACTGCAGCCAGGAGAGAAACTCCTTTCAAAGAATTGAAATTTGGAGCTTGGGAGATGACAAATTGCAAGCAAACAAAGAAGAGGATGAAGTATGTTGTTCTGTGATCACCCCAGGCCGGCCAAAGGAGTTCAAAGCATTTCTTGAGTGATTTGCCTCCAGTGACGCCATACACAATGCCTGTAGCCACTTGCACTGTCAACTGCTGTGGCATCACTACCCAATACCCTAACTTGGGTCCAAAACAATGCTGCCCTAGTTCTGGGTAACGATCAAATCGCTTTCCTGGTACTATTTCATGCAATTCTACAAGTTGCCAGAACGAGTAGAATGTGATGAGCCAAGAAAGAATAAGAACTAACGATCCCCAAAACCTGAAAGTGCAAACATGACATAATTAGCCAATATCAGATTATACATTTCACATTTCAAGCCCTCCCTCATTTGATATTATTTTACGTTTTCGAAGTAATAATATACACCTACAGACCCTAACTCGAAACAATATTTGGATCTCTGATATCTAATGATCAATGCAATGTACAGGATCGCTTGGTAGGTAAAAGTTGGACAAACATTTGTTGGCCATCAAAACTCAATAACACCAATATTGCATAAATTGAGAAGCTATATATCCAGATATGCGCGCAATATTAAATGGAAAAGAACAAATTACCAGCCAATTTGTGACATTGCATATGGTAACCCTAGAATTCCTGCACCAACAACAGCCGTAACATTGTGAAAAGCTGAGTAGTACCATTTTGCATTCCTGCTAGCAGTAATGGGAAGCCAATTAGATGCATCAATTCTTCCTCTGTCACCCCCATGTTCATTTCCCTACACAATATATTCAGTTGTATAGCAGCATTGTTAACTCACTCATCTTGCTAAAAGAACAATTAATATACAAAAATAAAAGATGATATTCATATCATAGAGGTAATGATACCCTGTTATCTTGATGGCTCATATTATCACTTGCTCAATGAACTGAGAGGTATAGAATACTGAGTGTTCTTCTTGTGAGAGATGCAACTAACTGAATAGTAAGTTTATATAGAAGAAGAATATATATGGATATGACTGAGTATCTATCCACAATTTGTGGATGTTTGAATGAATCAGTCGTGGAAGATTTACACAAATTGTTCAAATGAGAAAATGAGGGAAATAACCGGATAAACCTTATCAGTAGATCTTAGTTTATAACAGCTTATCTATAAGGATTTTGCAAATTGTACTATAAGGATTTTTTTTTATGGGGAATTGTATAAGGATAATGAAATTGAATTTCTGTATATCCTTCAATCAAATAAGAATCTGCCCATAATTTTAGCACTAACTAGTGGATCGGAGGTGTTGAAGGAATTCCAATACAAAGCTACTGTGGTTATTAATTAGCTGTTGATTAGCTAGCAGATCATTATAAAAATAGGAAAACGTAATAAGTGTATATGACAACTAATTATGGAATTAATGAAGGGAAAAAACACTGATCAGTATGGCATGGTAATATTTTTATTCAAGTGATATGGGCGAAATTCTCATTCCATCGAGAGATAAACTTCCAAATGATCGCATTAGAAAGCTTAACCACTATGACGCTACTTATCACTTAGGAGTTTTGTCTGAGTGAGAAAAAGGGGGAAAACCAGATAAGCTACGTACTTATCAGTAAAAAAGGAAATTTATGGGGCGTAAGTTGTTATAAACTATGATGAAAAATAGTTTGATTTTTACTGGTAAGGCTTATCTGGTTTTTCCCCTTTTTTCTCACCTTGAAAAAACTCTAAGTTATGTATATGTGTTGATCAGAACTCTTTTTCCAACGTCACATTTTCCGGTCATCAGAAAAATAGCTAATAATTAGATCATGCTACTTATCATTCTAAGCCTAATTAAGGTTTCAAGTCTTTGAAAGGAAACTCGATAAGTTTTCGCTTAAACTACCAGATTGATCATGTAGTGTCAACAGAGCTAGTTGAAGCTCACGCAGGTTAGGGCAGGTAGAGGCGTAGAGCAGCTTGTGCTCTTGTTTCTGAGTTTGGTTTGGCTAGCTCCGGTAATCTTTGAGTCTGACTGTCTTAAATTAGTCAAGACTATATACAGGAGGAGGAGACTGATCAATCTGGCTTCGGCACCATTGTGGAGGACATCAAGTATTGTCTTTCTTCAATTAATTCTTCTTCGTTTTTACTCATGTTTAAGAGAATCAAATTTTGTTGCTCATAAAAGAGCTAAATTAGTTTTACATTCAGGTTTGTTCTAACCGTTTTAGCTAAATTTGGAATTTTTTTTAAAAAAAAAAAAACTGTTCATTAATATACTCATGCCAAGATGGCCGCCATTACATACTCACCCGCTATCACCTCAAAGATAGAACACGGCGTTCAGTACACAATTATATTCTACCGTGGTACATAAGCTAGAACATCTATTATCGAAACTACAACCCATTAACAAACATGGCATATGAACACCACTAGGTGCTAAATTCCTATTACAAGGAAATTAAACAAAATGAAAAGATAGGGTTGGGACAAGCCCAACATCATGTTAGGACAAGACCAACTCACCGTCGGGACAAGCCTAACATGTTGAAAAACTTAAAATGACTACCAGTAAGGCCCATATGCAAAGACCTAGCCCATCACCGTACTGCATTGAAGCGATGCAGCCCTGAGTTTGCTGTCAATGCAAAACTATCGTCACTGCGTCGTCTCCTTGCACCACCACCATCGCGCCGCATCCTTACGTCGCAGCCTCGTCACAATGCATCATAGACCACCCAAGATTCGGCTGACTCTAGAAATTCAAGTAGAGAGATCGAATCCCGAAGCTCCTATCGCAATCCAGTCCCAAGATGCTGCAGCAACGCTAAAACTCGCCGCCAAAACAAAACTCCTCCCCGTCATTGCACCACCACCTGCTCTCATCCTTGATTTTAGAAGAAAAACATATCAAGAATGATATGTTCAGTCCAATACCAAGGATTTTCCCAAAACCTGTACCAAAGCACATGCACCATAAGAAACCTTGCTACTAGCCAATATTACCAACCCTGGCCTCTCGGACCAAGAACGCAGCAGCATGAGTGACGATGGCTGCTGCGTTTGGCCGGGAGAGATCTCACGAACCTTTGTTTTCTTGCGGCTAGGGTTATCAATACATCCGGATTTGGATAATTGTTTATAACAACTCTCGCCCCATGAATTTCATCCCCCTATTTTCCACTCGGCTAGTCAGCTTTCATCAGTTTTCAATTATTCTATTATTATACTGGAGTTACTGTCCATGATCCTATTAAGGAATTTTGCAAATTGTTTAAGGATTAAACACGCATTAATAATTTTTCCAAAAAAAAAAGCGCACACACATTAATAATAAATTGAATTTCTGTACATATTTCCTTCAAATCAAATAAGAATCTGTCCAGAAAAATCATTTTAGCATATTAATTGAGGTGGAGAAGGAATTTCAATAAAGCTACTGTAGTTATTAGCTATTAATTAGCAGATCATCATAAAAGTAGGAAAACGAAATCAGGTGAGAAATTTTTAAATACTACGGGAGGACTACGTGAAAATGCATAATTAGTGGTCCTCTCTCCTAATTAAATTTCAACACGTGGAATTTTATGACAAAAATTATAAAATTATGTATTTTATTTTTTGTAAAATGACTTTAATAGATATGTGATGAGTTTAAACTAAGGTTTAGGGTTTATAGATTAGGATTTAGGGTTTTAGGGTTTAGGGTTTTAGGATTTAGGGTGTAGGGTTTAGAAAAACAATAAGAAATCCAAAATGGTCTTTGACAAAATAACTAAAATAATTTTTTGTCATAAAATCTCATGTATCAAAATTTAATTGGAAGAGAGGACCACTAGGTACTGCTACATGAAAAAAATTTCAGTATGACGAGAGAACCACATGGCAGTGTCTAGTGGTCCCCCCTACCAATGAAATTGTGACACATGAGATTTTGTGATATAAAATTATTTCAGTTATTTTGTCAAATACCATTTTAGATTTATTATTGTTTTTCTAAACCTACACGTACCCTAGACCCTAAACCCTAAACCCACTACCAGAAAAAAGACTATTACCGACTAAAAAAAAAAAACGGCCGACGACATAATTTTTTCGTCGGCTATTCCCAAGAATGGCCGACGATTTTTTATTTCGTTGCTAAAAATAAAAAATCGTCTGCTATTCCCCAAGAATGGCCGACGATTTTTTCTTTCGTCACTAAAAAATATTTTTCGTCGGCTATACCCCTAGAATGACCGACGATTTGAATTTTCGTCGGCCTTTCTCTTAAAGTATAGCCGACGAAAACTTTAGAAAGTTTGGCCGACGAAATTGGAATTTTCGTCGGCTATAAGTCTTTATATTTTCAGATCTGGACAGAAGCTGCTCATTTCAAATAAACCGAAAAAAAAACGGGAGAAATAGTGAAAAATCTGTGGGTATTGTTGAAATCCGTCCTCTCTTACATTGTGGAGCTATATATAGGTACGTATATGTGTATATATGTTGATTTTGAGTTTTAGTTGAGTTGATTTTGAGTTTTAGTGATTTTGATATAGTAAGTGATTTTTTGTTTTGTTGTTGTTTTAGTGTTAGAATGTATGTATATATGTTGATTTTGAGTTGTAGTTGAGTTGATTTTCAGTTAGAGTTTAATTATGTGTTTTAATTTGATGTTATTTTAATTAGTGTTAAAATATATATAAATATGTTAATTAATGGTTGTTGATAGTGTAATGAACTTAAATAATGGTTGTTAATTAATGGTATATATATATATATATATGAGTTGATGTTGATAATAATATATATTGTAATATATATGTGTTAATTAATTTCTTATTAATTAAAGTTATACATATATATTATTATCAGGCTATATATGGATCGAGATAAGAGTTGGATTTCACTTCCAAGGCATGACCGACGATACACTACAGGAGTTGTGGATTTTTTGCAGTTCGTCGAGGAAAATGCAAACGGGAAGGAATACCATTATTGCCCGTGCAAGAAATGTAAGTGTCGCAGTGATATGTGTCGATTTCCGATTAGAACAGTATGGGAGCACCTAAAGAGTAATGGGTTTTGGCCGAAGTACAAACGTTGGATATATCACGCTGAGCCATCATTAGATGGATCGCATGATCATGGGCAGTTTTTTTAGGCGGGCAGTAGTAGTACATCCAACGATCCAACAATGACATTCGTCAACGACGTGTTTCCTTTTGAAAGCGGTGTACGTGGGGAACAATATATGCATGACCCGGTGCAGCCGTTCCCACAAGTTGTCAACACTGCTGCCTTTGACAAGTACAACAAACTGATTGCATTGCAACAGACCCCTGTGTCTTCAAGTTCTGAGAAGACAGTTCTTCAAAGTGTGATGGAGGTAATGAGGATTAAAGTCGAGATAAAATCGAGCATCAGGCAAGTGGATGAATATCTACAGTACACTTCTTCGTTGTTGGAGGAGGGTCATCGTAATCCTACCAATCACCGTAAGGTCCGAAGTATCCTTAAAGATCTAGGGCTTTCCTACATTAAGATCCATGCATGTGCATTTGACTGCGTTCTCTTCTGGGGTAAGGATGCAGAAGGGAATGACCTTACTAGCCTTGACGCATGTCCGATATGTCAGTCTGACCGATATAAGTTGACGAGAGCAGGCAATAGGAAACCTGTGAAAGTGCTTCGGTATTTTCCGTTCAGAGATAGGCTTGAGCGGTTGTACATGTCAGAAACCACCGCAAAAGCTATGAGATGGCACGGTGAGCGGGACGCGGGAGACGAAGATATCATGACACACATCTCTGACGGAGCGGCTTGGAAGCATATAAACAATGAGTTTCCTCATTTTGCGTCAGATGTCAGAAACGTCAGGCTCAGGCTCTCAACCGACGGGTTCAACCCTTTCGGCACCATGAGTCTTTCATACAGTATATGACCGGTGGTTTTGGTACCTTACAACCTTCCTCCGTGGATGTGCATGAAGAAGGAATATAATATGTTGACGTTGTTGATTCCGGGGCCTGGTTACCCAGGGAAATGTCTCGATGTGTATATGAGACCATTGATTGAAGAGCTTAAGGTATTGTGGGACGTTGGTCATCCCACTTTTGACAAGTACAAGAAGGAGACGTTCCAGATGCATGCCATGGTTATTGGTACCATCAGTGATTTTCCTGCTTATGGGATGTTGTCGGGCAGCGTTGTTAGGGGATACAAGGCTTGTCCAGAGTGCCTCAGCGATTATGGGAGCACCCCTCATTGCAACAAGATATGCAGAATGGGTCATCGTGTGTTCCTTCTAGCGGATCACCACTGGCGTTACGAGTCCGCCGCATTTGATGGAACCGAAGAACACGGTGGTCCTCCCAGAAGATGGACGAGAAGAGAAATTTTAGCAGTGCTTAATGAGTACGGCTATTGTTTACGATATCGTCAGCCATACTTGAAAATACCCGACGAATTTCGTCGGATATTTTGCCAAGGTTTGGTCGACGAAATGATGTTTCGTCGGTACAGTCGTCGGCCATACTCGCATATAGCCGACGATTTCCTTTTTTTCGTCGGCCATTGGTATAGCCGACGGCATTTTTCCGATGAATTATAGCCGACGAAAATTTCGTCGGCAGAAGGTATAGCCGACGAAATTTTGGCATAGTCGACGAAATTTTTTTCGTCGGCTATGCCCTCGGATCTGGTAGTGACCCTAAACCCTAAACCATAAACTCTAAACGATTGATTAAAGTCATTTTACAAAAAATAAAATACATAAATTTATAATTTATGTGATAAAATTCCACGTGTTGAAATTTCATTGGTAGGGAGGACCACTAGGCACTGCCACGTGGTTCTCCCGTCACACTGAAAAATTTCTCTTGCTACGTGGTCCACCCCTAGGCTGTAGTACTGAAAAATGAGAAATTTTAAATATGACGGGAGGACCACGTGGCAATGCCTAGTGGTCATCCGTCCCAATTAAATTTCAACACGTGAAATTTTATGACATAAATTATATAGTTATGTTTTATTTTTCGTAAAATGACTTTAATAGATTTGTGATGAGTTTAGACTAAGATTTAAGGTTAGGGTTTAGGGTTTAGAGTTTAGGGTTTAGAGTTTAGAGTTGAGGGTTTTAGGGTGTAAGATTTAGGGTTTTAGGGTGTAGGGTTTAGAAAAACAATAAAAAAGCACAAAATGATATTTGACAAAATAACTGAGATATTTTGATGTCATAAAATTACATGTGTCAAAATTTAATTGGAATGGACGACCACTGGGTACTGCCACGTAGTCCGCCCGTAGCAGTGAAAAATTCCTCCTGAAAAATATTTATATAAAATTTGAAGTGAATAATAGATTAAGAAAGGTTTTAAAAAATTAATAAAATATAAAAAAATTCTTATTTTGGAAAGATAATTGAACACTGCAAATGAATTTGTAAATAACACATATTTTGTGAGGAATTATAGTGATGAATTTCTTCATTTTTTTTAAAGAATAATAAAATTACATTCAACTAGCGAAAGAAAATACAAAGTATAGGAATTATCGGTGGTGGACAAACTTCCCCACTCACGTTAGAACCACAGTTACGGGTCCGTCGCATATAACAACATCCATGAGCAAGGTGAGCCCAACCCCTAACCAATTTACGCTCACGAAGTGCTACCCAATCCTGAGAACACCGATATCACCTCGCCACCAACAGTACCATGAGCCAATTTTTCTTTTTTAACACCGTGTCTAAATACCATCAGACCACATGTAAAGACAATCCACTCACATGTTGATAACCTGATAACACCAAAATTAAAGCCGATAATCCCCAGGAGGAACGCCACTGAAGTAGCACACCAACCAAAACAAGACACTCAAACCCTCGCTCGACAAAGGAGAGACTTATTAACCCTAAAGAAAACCCTAACCAGAACCCTAAACAAAACCTAATTAAAAACAAAAAATTAAAAATAAAGCCACAAAAGGCCCATGGACAACCATCAAGCCCAGAAAAGGCCAACCTCCTTTAACTAAACCCAGATAGGTAAGGGCAACTCCAACAATGGAGTTTGTTAGTGGTAGCAACAGCAAGGCTACCGAGGGCCACGGACCCGCACCCGGGCTCGAGGTCTGGCCATCCGACGACTGGTAGGAAGCGGGACGGCCGACGGGGGAAACCCACGAAAGTCGACCCGAGAAGGTGCTTAATTATGCAGAAGGGGCTTTGTCCCACATCGAAAGATAGGTCCAACTCTGGGGCCTGGAAACTTATATAACAGCCCAGCTACTTCCCTTATAAGGTAATCGACCAATTCTGAATCTTAGTACTTTCCATTATTCAATTATTATCCTTCACCTTACTGACTTAGGCATCAGAGTGGAATTGTCCAATTAC
The DNA here is from genome assembly GCA_963682095.1 of Potentilla sterilis. Lineage (NCBI taxonomy): Eukaryota > Viridiplantae > Streptophyta > Magnoliopsida > Rosales > Rosaceae > Potentilla > Potentilla sterilis. The sequence continues at coordinate 7,992,576 of OY821760.1, read as the reverse complement.
CATCGGACTTCCCTAGTGAGCAAGGTTGTATCAGGAAAAAGTCAGCATCGAGAGTCAATGGTAACTTTGGGCTTGTGGAGTCTTTGGGCCTGCGGTTTTGTTTGAGTTATAATTAGGTCTTGGTCTTATTATAGAACTCTTCATCTCCAACAACCCAAATGAGGGGGTGTTGGTCTTATAATTATAAGACCTGGAGCTATTCTCAGTGCTATTCTCGAGCACAATTCAAGACCAAGTCTGGAACAGTGAGCTGGGTCCACATAAGTTGAGTTGTGCCAGGACATGGAATATAATGATGCGCTGATCTGGGAGAAGAAGAAAACGCGCACAACTTTTATTTTTGCCTGCAAGGACGCACATGAGAGAGGGTGGAAGACCAACTTATGTTGGTGGCCGACCAATTAAATATGGTGGGACCACAAAACCACATCTTTGCCTCCTTTGATGACCGTTGGAAACCATTATTCCAATGGTTGTATAACACCCATACCCAGATTAATAAAAATTAATTTTGAATTAAGGTGTTATGAAAATATCCTAACCATCATCTTGTAACACCAAAAACCACACTGCCCAAAAATCCAACTCCTCCAAACTCAGCCAATCACAAATATCAATTATAACAACATGTAGAGCATGACATGATGATTAATTCTGATACCTGAATCGAAATTACAGGTCGCAGACAAGAGCAGGGAACCACCCAAAAACCCAGATCTTGAATTCTTCGAATCTCCCTCCTCAAAGCTTGTCTTGGCAAACTGAAACCGCAGTAATGTAGAGGAATTCGAGACGACGCCCCCCATATCGATGAGCCACCTCGAATTGGCCGGAATTGGAAAACCCGATCGGAACTGTCACCACCTTTTCTCCTACAATTCTCTTTCTCCAGTGTTCCTCATCGAAACCTAACACCACAGAGGTGTCCACGACGCCGAGAGGAAACTATTGATGCCGGTGTGACGTCGGTAGGAGCAAAGTAGCTCCGTCACTGCAAAGAGCTCGAGACCGAGAGGCCTGTTGGTGAAAAGGGGTCGTTAGAGAGGGAGAGTAAACCCGAATGTTCTAGATCCCCCCCTGCAAGAGATCGGTGAGAGAGATAAGAATGAGGAGGGCGGTGGTGGTGGAGGCTTCCAGCCTCTTCCTCTTTTTATTATTTTTATTTTTCTCCTCTCTCGAACTCCTCCCTTCCCTCATCTTTATCCTTCCCCTAAAATAATTTTTTTTTAATTAAATATTTTTTTTTAAACTAAACTAGATACCCGTTTATTATTAGACATTTTAGATACCGGGTATTACAGGTTGATATTTGCTCAAATTTAAAATTGATGGTGGTGATCATAGTTGTTAGTAATCACCCCAACAGACAGATGTAAGATCAGAGATTTAAAAAAATATACCCGTTGGAATAGTAATTTTGATGAATCTCTATAAATACTATCTCATTGTTTCTCAATTCCTCACACTAAAATCACCCATCTACTTCAATACTTTTCATATATTCACTATCTTCTTGTTCTTCAATTTTTTCAAGAAAAAAAAGGGAAAAAGAAAGGATTCATGGAGGCACAATGAAGAACTTATTCTTTGCCAAGCTTGGATCAACGTTGTAGGTGATGGTGCCACAGGAACAAATCAAACATTGACTACATTATGGGAGCGTGTTGCGGAGGAGTACAATGCGCACAAACTGGCGAATTGTGTTGTAAGATCACCTTCTAGTGTTCAATCTCGTTGGAAGGTGATAAGTCTGGCATGTATGAAGTGGCGCCAAGCTCTAAACACCGCCGAAGCTTGTCACCGAAGTTGTGAAAATAAGGAAGACAATGTAAGTATATCGAACATGTTACTTACTTAAGTTTAGTTTATTTTTTATCATTTGATTGTGAAAATTAAATTACTATAATTAGGAAATAATATGATTTATGCCATTTTTTTTTATCTAAATACATAATTTACTATTTTATGTAGCTATTGAATGCTAAGTCGACATACTACGACTTGGTAGGTTCAGATTTTTGCTTTGATCATTGTTGGCGGTACTTGAAAAATACTATCAAGTTTGGGGTAACACCATCAATGAAAAATATCAATTCGCCTATTCCTCCTCCTATCAACTTGGATGATGATGGAACACAAAAGAATGAGGCGGTGTCAAGTACAACAAGACAAGCACGTCCCAAAGGACAAAAAGCTCAAAAGCTTGCCAAGAAAAAAGGGAAGCAAAGTGATGTGGATGCCTTGCAGGATCAAATGCAAAAAGCCAACGAACAAAATGAGCGTGAGTACCGACAAAGGCAACAACTTTGGGAGGAAGATCAACTAATTGAGCAACGCGCCGAGGATGCTGGTACGATGATGGTTGATCCATCAAACTTCACCCCAAGAAAGAGGAGTTTTTGGGAGAGGAAGCAGCAAAAGATAATTGAGAAGGAGGAAGGAACCTCAAGCATCCCAATACATCGTCAAGATCTAGCACCCACCGAAGAAGACAATGCAAGCTTGGTGAATTATGTTCCTCTTGGTGAAACACAACGGATTTAATTATTCATAGAATCATGTATTAGGTTGTCTAAATTTCATTTCAATTTGGTTGTTGTTGGTAAGTTTTAGTAGTTTGATATTATTTATGTTTTTATTTATGAAATAAAAATTAATGCTTTTAGTATGACAAGCACTATTTTACCACTCAATAACTTCACAAAAAAAAAAAATTGATTCTATTTTCATATCAAAGCACACACCACAAATTAAAATCACACCACACAACAATACAATGAAACAAGGCTTTGACCACTTATCATGATAACATAGCCACTTATTAAAAACAATAAAGTTACTCTAAGGTACTAGTTGTTATGATCCTCTTGTAGCTTCATGTTCCATAGGTGATCAACTAGATCTTCTTGGAGGTTTTTATTCATTAATGGACATCTAACCTCCCTGTATCGGCGCATGAATTGATTTAGAGAATTTGGATTGCAATGGACATCAGTGTCAACACCTTTTGGTCTTTCATATATTTGCGCCTTTCTCGGTTTTGTTGGGATATCATTTATATCAAATGACACTGCTTCATCTTCATCGTGCTCATCTTTAACAATCATATTGTGCAAGATAATGCACGTCATCATGATATATAGAAGATTTTCCTGACTCCACCCACGAGCTGGTCCTCTTATGATTGACCAACGAGCTTGAAGAATGCCAAATGCTCTTTCCACTTCTTTTCTGTATGCTTCCTGCATCATTGTGAAATGTTGTGTTTGTGGAGTCCTCGGATTTCTAATTGCGGCTTGAAATGCACCCCATTTAGAATATATGTCATCAACTAGGTAATAACATTGACTATAATGCCTATTACCTACCTCATAACTCACCTGAGGAGTTTCACCACGACACACATCATTGAAGGAAGGTGAATATCCAAGAACATTAATGTCATTGAGGGAACCTGGAAGTCCGAAGAAAGCATGCCAAATCAAAGTATCGTAGGATGCCACTGCCTCCAAGATGATTGTCGGTTTCCCCTTATAGCCAGTATACTGCTCTGCCCATCTAGTGGGACAATTTTCTACTGTCAGTGCATGCAATCAAGGCTTCCGATCATACCTAGAAATCCTCTTTCTGCCGCCTTGTCGAGCAGGCGTCGTAAATCTGCCGGTGTTGGTCGACGGAGGTAAGTCTCGTGGTATAGATTCCATATTGCTCTGGTAAAGTACTCCAAAATCTCGATGGCAGTGGATTTTGCAATATCTAGGTAATCATCAAACATGTCAGCTGTGATGCCGTAAGTGAGCTATCGCATGGCGCATGTCAGCTTTTGTTCAGTTGATAAGCCGACTCTCCCCGTAGCATCCCTACTCTGAAAAAAAAAATATGGGTCGTAGTTGGCCACATCATGCATCATCATGTCAAAGACCCAAGGTTGCATTCTATATCGCCTACGAAATACGTTTGGTTCATACCTGCATGAATCTGTGAAGTATAAGGCTTTCAGTCGTCGATCCATTATCTCTCGATCTCTAGCAATATACTTGCGACCTTCTGAAGAACCCCCCCCCCCCCCCCCCCCCCCCCCGGCTTGGATTTGCAAAGCAGCGACATTCATCAACATGGTTCTTCGTCGGTTTCTCACGGTGGCATCTTCTTGATCTTTCATCAACCATTTCGTCAATCGATTCATTGCATAAACAGTTGAAGAAAACCGAAAGAAAAAGAGTATTTGAGGGGTGGGGATGAACAAGGGGAAGATATGAGAGGTGTTTGTGAATTCGTAAGATATGAAGGTGAAAAAACATCTATATTTAAGAAAGGATTGCTAGAACATGATAAGATAAGATATGACACGTGGCAGACGAACATAAACGGTAATTTGGACTACCAATTAAATTATAACTCGTGGCGATCAGATCACACCCAAACTCGGTTGTTTGTCGTATGTTGCCGACAAAACACATCAAACTATCTTCTAAATCATATAATTTTTAGTCAAAAAGATGACACAATAGGAAAAATATATGTAATTTTTTTAAAAAAAATTATTAAAATTATAAGAACAATTCGAAATATTATGATCGATAAATAAAAAATGAAATTTTTACCTTATATAAATGAAATTAACATATTTATAATATAATCTTGTTAAATACTATACTTATATTAAATTTTAAGCAAAGTATAGTGGATATAGCACCCAAAATAACACCAATTGTTAGAGATGAGAATTATAGCACTTATGAATAGTGCAACAAATGGGTGCTAAAATGAGAATAGCACCCCCAAATAGAACTTATTGTTGGAGTTGCCCTAAAAGAGGTCCAATTTCTCCTCCCTTTGCCCTAGCCCTCAGTTGCATCATCACTACTGCACCCTCTCCATTGCCGCTACCTCCTCTACGTCAGACCTCGATTAGATTGTCACTAGATCGCCTTAGCACACCATCGTTGGGTCATCCACTTCTCCATAGCATGTAGGTAAAAGCCAGAGATTCCTAGATTCCTACATCCTCCATCACTCCAAGCCAATCCAATCTGTGCACCCTCCTAACGTTGCCAAACGTCAATTCAATCTGCTGAGGATCCATCTTCAATCCTAACCCAAGCATTAGCCACACACCAATCCATGATGCAGCCTTCTTGTTGCGCCAAGTTGGGGGAAAGCCAACCTCTTTCAGCTTCTTCTCCACACTTCCAGACTGAATAACCATACTACCCCGTCCGACTGCACCCAAATCACACCGACGAGGCTGAAGGCCGGCATCGGCGTCGGTGTCGCCGGACAAGCCGAAACACCAATTAGTCTTCTCCTAAACCCTAGCTCCTGTTTTTCCGTTTGCAAGTGTGTTAACTTGAACTGATACATACATATGATGATTTTTTTTGTTTTCTTTTCCACAGAAATTTAGAATTTTCTATTTCATAATGCCAAATGACGGAATTGGCTTTTAAGATTTATGGAATACCCATCACTTTCAATTAAACTTCTCCGAATTTCTCCTCATCCAAACACACTTTTTGTATATCATCCATAAATCCTCTATACATTGACCCCCAATTCCAACCATTGACCAAATTTAATCAATGGAAACCCAATGATAGGTATGACGAAGATGGCATGGCATGGGGATTGATTTAAGCTTGAGAAGCCGTTCTTTTTGTCAAGTTTATGGGTTTGGAAGGACAGAAGATAAAGAAAGGTGAGCACAAAACCATATTAGGATTAGACCATAAGAATGAAATTTTTTGGAAAATATCAGAGGGAATGAGTTCTTATAAATTTGCTAGATCTATCATTCTAGCAATCAATTTTCCCATAAAATTTAGTTGCAAAAGCTAACTTTCAAGTTTGAGATGAATTTCCTTCCCGATTCATATTGTCATTCAAAATTCCTTCAATCTCAATGCCAAAAAGTCCCATCACTGTAGATATTGAGATCGATATTGGTGACGATATGGAGGTCGATGGCGACGAAGTGACCGACTTTACAGGTCACGACGAGGTCCGACTTCATCTTTTAAGTCATTTCATTTCAGAACGGTGCGCTTCAGAAGCCAATAGGAGATGGTGAACTGGGGTTCACGGTGGTGGAGGAACTGGATCGGAAAAAAGAGGGATTCTATTGCCACATTTTGCGTAAAAATGGAAACTAGGATTTCTAGAAATCTCTGCTATTGTTGAACGTGGTCTGTGTATTTGTCCTCAAATTGTTTGGTTTGCTGGAAAATTTTAGTGTTTGTGGAGCGTATATTTGAGAAATCAAATATAGGAATTCTGAGAAATATTATAAAAACAGAAAGGGAGTGTGGTTTGTAATTTTGGGAGTGTGAATTTTACTCGCCTAAAGATAAGGAGATTTAGAAGTCTAATTCTAATCAAAGAGCATCTTTAGCAGACTCTCTATTTTGACTCTTTAGCTATTTTAAAGAGTCTGTTTAGTTTTTTATCAAAATTAGGAGCTCCACCAGACTCCTAAGTGGCTAGCCATTTTAACTCTTAGCTATCTCGCTCCTAAATATAGAGAGCGAGATGAGGCTCTCTATAATTTAATACATTCCTTTTAGATGATTCTATCTAATAAATAACTGCATTTAAGGTAATTTGTTTTTAAAATTTAATTAGTAATATAAGTTCAAAATAGTTAAAATAGAGAGAACTGATACGGACATATTTCTAAACTAGCTAGCCAAAATGACATTTGAGTTATTTTGGATAAAATTTGACAAAAAAATGGCTAGCATTACTAAAGTTGCTCTAATTAACTAACTAAGGAATTATAATGGCTCACCATAACTCATAATCAAAAGATAAGATGGTTAGAAAGTATATAGATTTAATTAACTACTCACAAGCACGTTAGCAGCTAAGACAACTATCAAATTACAAATCAAAAACATATTATGGAAGCAATCAACTAAGAAGACGATAACATTCTCGACCTAAGAACTTATTACTTCCCTATTCAAAGAACTCAACCGGTAATATTCCTTGACTCAGGATCTTCTATTCAAACATGCGAGACTCTAGTGGTAGCTAATCATTTGGACTATGACATACTTGAAGCATTAAGAATCTAAGGAAGTTCGACCAATTGAATCTAGGAGCATTCTAGAATGCACCTTTACCATGCCCCACGGAAACCTGACGTCGCCGTCTATATGCTGTTTTGGGTGTGGAATTTTTTCACTATGAAAAAGATGTGATAACGTGTTTTTCTCTCTTCGATTCTCTCATCCCCAAGCTCTCTTCGACCTCTTAAAAGGAAAAAAATAATTAAAAAAATTGGTACACCGATCTCTCCTGTCTCTTCCGTCACCGAATCGCCAGTTTTCCACGACACCTATAAACCGCAACGCCGGCGTCCTTTTCGACGACCCAGAACATTGCTTTGTTTTAGGACTTGATTATAACAATTACATAATTAGATTGCTTTGTGTACAACCACTCTAAAGTTTTTCAAAGTGATTTGGACTTGAATTGCTTTGAGTTAATTTGGAATTGGAAAATTAGAGAAGCCAAATATGGTGTATAGTGAAATCAGAGTAATTTGGTTTTGGATCCTCATAAACACTAAAAGAAGTTTAAGAAGTTTGGAATTTGGATTGTTTGAGTTTATTCTTGGTTTTTGGCACCAAGATGATCAAGTGCTTAATTATGGCTTAACCAGGCTCTAAGAGAGACTTTTGCTCTTTAAGTGGGGCCCACTTTTCTAACCCACTCTGACGCTGACTCCTCGGCAAAATTGTTGGGCGTGTCGTGGTAAGGACGCGTTTTAGAAATTACTTTGAAACTAAAGGGGGTGTATTGTATTTGGATTTTCATAGTATTTTTAATATTATTATGGATTATAGAAGTTTTGAGGTATTCAATTTGGATTTATAAAAAAAGATTTTAAATCCACTAAAGTCTGAGGGTATTCAATAATGACTTCAATTAACTTTTAAAAAATCTATAGAAGTTTAAGGGTATTCAAAAACTTTGTGAATTTTAAAAGATTCATTAAATGATGCATTTATATGGATTTTTTTAGTGTAAATTGTAAAGAAAAACAAGATTTCATCAATTCAACCTCTACACTCAAGATTTCCGTGGATTTATAATTTTTTTTCTTTTCATTACTCTCTCTCTCTCTCTCTCTCTCTCTCTCTCGCCATTATTTCTATGGATTTATAATTTTTTTCTTTTCATCATTTTTATCCTTACACTTCTTCCTTCTCCATAATATACATGTCTAGTTTGATACACATATAGAACTAGTTAACTCGGAAAGATTCCATGTTAATTTTTTTTTTTATTTATGTACACATGTTTATGTTGATGAAGTGATTAATGATAAAAGTTTGTCAAAATCTATGAGAATCCATAAAAGTTGAATTTTTTGTTTTCACGAATCCTTAAAAGTTTATCTTATAAATCTACATAAATCTATAAGATTTTTAAGTCTGTATAAATCTAAGAACTCTTTATGAATCCATCACTTAAAAAAAATCTGCATAAATCTGAATACAATGCACCCCGTAAGTAGATATTTTTAAACCTAAGAAACTCTTCACCAAACTCAAATAATAAGTAATTATAGATCCTTCTCAGAGGATCGCGACTAGATCTTTGAAAACCCGAACGCCCAAGATCTATACTCTAATATTCGGACTTTGAGGCCTTGAACAAAGGATTGTACCTCCTAGACAAATACCATAACAACAAGTTCTATCTAGGTTTTGTTAGGACAAACTTATGTAGAAAACTTTCGAGAAGACCAAATGAATTACAGTTATTTTTCTCTTGGTTGAAAAAATTAGATAGAATTTTAGGAACCATACATCAACTTTTGATCACTGATAATTTAGATTACTATACTTATAAATAACACTGTTGACAGTAGCCATAAAGAGTCTACCCAGACCCCCAAACCCGCAGCCAGCACTCCTGGACCCGGCCCAGGGCCCGGGACCAGAGCATGAGCACCTGCACCCGCGCTCGGCCAGGTCTTACCTGCGACCTGGGCCCGGGAACCGGGGACGGCAGCTCCCCAAACAGGGGCCGAAACAGTACAGTACTATGGGCAGAAGGGGGCCAGTCCCACATCGAAGGGTGAGGCCAGTCCTCACACCCGACAACCTATATATGAGTCCCAACTACCCTCATTACTAGGTAATCAATACTCCAACTACTCATTCCCGCTTAAATTATCAGTTTGTTCCAACTATACTGACTTAGGCATCAGAGCGGAATAGACCGGCTTCGCCTGGTATTCCCTTAGTTAGCAGGATTTGCAGGTTGGAATCACACCAAGATCCACCAGTATCTGTGAGTCTACGGATTCAGACAGAAACAATTGGCCCTACTAAATTACAGCGGCCGTAGGACCAGTGACCTTCCACATCATAGACACCGATGGAGTGTACTCCACCCGCCCCTGGAACCTCCGGTATTATCCTAAGTAAGCCATACCTTAGCAAATTAACCAGACAATTTTGTTTTCCTTCCAGTGCTATTAATTCAATAAAGGACACTATTCCAATGGAGTTAGTACACCAATCCAATTACTACCACACATAACACCATGGGTGATTACCGGTTTCCTCCAATACAATCAGCACGAAAAAAAAAAACACCCTCACAAAACTCCTTGTCTGCCCCACGGGCACCAGCGGTTCCTGAGCCACCGGCCTTGAGAGACCGCTCTTGTTCCAACCGCTCTGCCTCCATCACATTTGCCTTCATTCTCTCGGCGTCGAGCTACCCCTTCTCTCTCCACTCCATATAGGCCTCGTTTATGCCTTTCTCTTGGGCGGCATCCAGCATATCATCAAATTCAACCGACTCCACGAAATCTCTGACAGCCTTGTCAGCGATGGTCTCCCGTTCAGCTTCAGTTAACTTCTCTACCCCCTGCCAGACCGACACCATTTGACCTTGCAGCTCCAAATTCCTCGCCTCCAGGTTCGTCACCCGACCCGAGGAATCAGCAAGCTTGGCTTCCAAACCAGAGGACCGCTGGACAGATTCGATCAGCTTCGACTTCAGTTCCCTGATTTTCTCATCTTGGGCGACCACTCGGGCCTTTTCCCGCTCGCTGAGCTCTTCGGCCAAGGCCCTCTCCTTCACCAGCTCGGCCTCCAGCATGGCTCGCTGCCTCGTAAGATCCGTCACTTGATCCTTTAAGGCCTCATAGAGACTGTGCACCGCCTAAAGAAGGCCGCAAAAGAAGCGTTCAGTTCAAAAAAAAAAAAAAACAAAGCAGTGGGCCCGCAGCAAAAGTAGTACTTACTCGTACAGCCATCTCCATGGCCTTCTTTTGACGCTCACCGGGCGTCACACCGCTGGGTAGCTCGCCATCAAGCCCAAAAGCTTTGACATTGGCTAACAATGACCGCACGAACCCCCCATCCCCAACACCTCCGTCTTCATACTCTCTCGCGGCGGCTGTTTGCGGGATTTACGGGGAACGTGAGGTTCCAGCCGTGGAATCAGCGGCACCGGGCCCAGATACCCGTACCCTCTTGGCGGTGTCTCCACTAACGATACCGCCGTAGAAGAGAACAAGATCAGTCACCACCGAGCTGTCAAAGTCCCGCTTCCCCACCCGCCGCACACTAGCGCCCTTAGCAGAAGATGCCTCCGGTAAGGCCTCTCGAATACGCAGAGGGGCGAGCAGCTCCACGTCCGTAACCGATGTACTCGCCCCACTAGCCCCACCTTCTGGGCCAGGACACCCACCGTACATTTCGTCCGGAATGTCCATCCCTATCGGCTCATCATGCACGGTTTTCTCGCCAGTATCGGATCCACAACCATCTTAGACGCCATTTCCCCAATATCAGCTTCTGGGCTACAAGCTTTTCGTCCGCATCGAGGGTCTGATCCAACGGTAGCGCCACCAGCGGAAGAACAGCTGAAGGCCAATTATCCAAATGGTTAGCACGCAGAAATGGCCCACCGGTATCCCTAGAACAATATATATATATATATATATATATATATATATATATATATATATGTAAACCAAAGCAAGAGAAAAGTTCGACGGGACTCCCACCGGGTTTCTTCCCCAACCCACATATCTCCAGGACGTTCCACCGGATAAAGTTGTACGAGCTCCGGCTCATGGCGTCCCAGCAGCCAAAGATACGAGCTATCTGCCGCCTCTCTACATTGGTCAGTCTGTACGACTGATCCCCGATAACTTGGTAAGCCCCCGGGACGCGGTAAAACCTTGAGTTACGCTGCCACCTCCCCCCAACCATCACCACCTGGTTCCTCCACCCGTGTGCGGTCCAGGACGGCAGAGGAGTGATGGCCGGATTACAATCCCGCGCACTAAAGATCAAGCAACCGTTGGAGTTTGGCTTTCTGCAGTAAAAAATCTTGTACAACGCCCTGAATTCGTTAACCGTGCGCCACTCCATATTGCAAATACTGTACAAGCACCCGAGGCTGAGCAGTTGCCTCCATTGATTGCGAGGAAACTGGGAGGGAGAAAGGTTTATCATGCTCAACACGTACTGAACAAACTGAGGCAGTGGCAGAGAGAGGCCGTGACGCATCTGGTCTTCAAACACGGCAACCCAACCTTCCTCCGGGTTGCAGGCCAGTTCACCAGGATAGAGCGCCCGGAGCCTTATCAACCAACCGATCGATACTCCACCTCGCCCGGAAGTCCTCTATCTCGCCAGAGGTCATGTTGCGGCCAGGTTCATCGCAAAAAACTGTCATCCCACTGTCTGATATCGTGTGCTGACTTGCTCGCCCTATCACCCTATCGGCGACACCCAAAGCGGCGGGATTTACGGGGTTACCTGACTCTCTAGATTCCATATCTAACCCAGGAACAAAATTTGCTGCAGGGGTTGAGATCGCCTTTTGCAGATATGTTCTCTGAACAGGTCCTCGGCGCATGGACACAATGGGCAGAGCAGAGGGAAGATTGAAGGATCTTATAGGCGGCACAACCAACCCCTGAATCCCCCCCACAAAAGCAATTAGAGTATTCCAAAGGCCAAGGCAATCACAGCCGCAGATCTCCGCCAAAGAGGTCAGTCCACGTAACTCACCATGGACACCTCAACAATCTCCCAGCCGTCAGATGACAAGATTGAGGGACTACATCATTTAAAACATCACAGTGCTACAACAACCACCTGTCTTACATGCAGAGCCTATCGGCTCCTAGCCTACGTTTTATCTCGCCACCAGCCGAATGACTAAAGCCAATTGACAACGCCTCGGTATTCCCCGGATGGAACTCTTCCTCTAACCTAGGAGACTTCTTCCCATAGGCTAGAAACCATGCACAGTTATTATTGTTACCCCGGAAATATTCCAACAAGTACGGGGCAATTTAACATATATCCCAACAGTACGGGGCATTCCACCGGTTGAACTTATTCCACATTTACAGCCAAAACAAAAAACTGCTTGGTATCCCACCGGGAGAAGTCTTCCTCTAGCACAGGAAACATCTTCCCTCAGGCTAAAAACCCTGCAGCAATACTATGTACAGGCTACGATATTCCAACCGTAGTGCCTGCTCCAGTTCAACGGTTTCCTAGTCAGCCCATCCATATTCGCCTATTGGATGCGGTATTGGATCGGCCATGATGGCACTCGCTTATCGCTCTCCTATGGAATAACCGGTTCAGCGAACTGAGACATTCCTACGGCCAGCTGCATACGACCTCAACGGATCCAATATACCACCGGGCTTTATAAACTCGGGAGACTTGATCCTCTAGCACAGAACAACTTTTCCCGCAGGTTAAAAACCCTGCATACATCCCACCTGCAGGAACAAATGCAGGACGTGGGGACGGCTACCAAGGATCCTTCTAGACCACGCCACCCACCGGGAGACTTGATTCTCTCATACAGGATAACTCTTCCCGCAAGCTAAAAACCCTGCACATACCCACGCTTGTACGGCCAAAGGGTATGAAACGATATGGGATGTCTCCGGTACCAACACGGGACCGCTTCACCCTGGGAGACTTGATCCTCTCATACAAGACAACTCTTCCCGCAGGCTAAAACCCATGCATATTCTATATGCCTGCAAGAACAAGAGGCTGTGTGACACGTGGGGACGGCTGCTCAGGATCCCTCCGGACCACGCCACCCACCAGGAGCTCCTATAAAGGGCATGTTCCCCGGTTATACACTTTCACCTCGCCATCCACCGCTTTAGTCAACCGGTACCCTTTGCGGCTACGGTACTAAAATGTGGGGGACTCGATCATCCCATTCGCTATCTTCATCGGGTTTTCCCGGAATATAGCACGGTGGATTTCAACGTCACATCATCCCATTCACTATCTTCACCGGGTTTTTCCGGAACATAACATGCCGGATGTCAACGCCACATTATCATTTCACGTACTACCTCTTGCACCCATATGCAAGTGTCGACATCAATATCATAACCATGCACTCATCACATTATGCATCATCATAACATGTTTATCTGAACACCCGGCCAAGCCCAATCTTAAACGCGGACTTGGGGGGCTAGGGTACCGTTGCGTAAGTACCCCAACGGGTCTGCGGGCCTGTAAAGGAAGACATATTTAAGTCTCCATTCAAGATGACACTTGACCAGGAACTTGGGAGACTTGTTGACAATAGCCATAGAGAGGCTACCCAGGCCCCCAAACCCGCAGCCAGCACTCCTGGACCCGGCCCAGGGCCAGAGCATGAGCACCTGCACCGGGGCCCGGGCAGGTCTTACCTGTGACCTGGGCCTGGGAATCGGGGACGGCAGCTCCCCAAACATGGGCCGAAACAGTACAATACTATGGGCAGAAGGGGGCCAGTCCCACATCGAAGGGTGAGGCCAGTCCTCACACTCGACAACCTATATATGAGTCCCAACTACCCTCATTAATAGTTAATCAATACTCCAACTACTCTTTCCCACTTAAGTTATTAGTTTATTCCAACTATACTGACTTAGGCATCAGAGCGGAATAGACCGGCCCCGCCCGGTATTCCCCTAGTTAGCAGGATTTGCAGGTTGAAGTCATACCACATTCCACCAGTATCTGTGAGCCTACGGATTCAGACAGAAACAAACACAGTAGTACACGAACTAACGAACATAACTCACTTTCGATACATACCGTTATAACACCATGTTTCTGCACAAACCCGTAGGCCTGGTAGAGACTGGTGAATCTAGATGTGATATCCTCCTGCGAACCTGTTAACTAAGGGGAATACCGAGCGGGCCGGTTTTCTCCTCTCCGATGCCTAAGTTAGTATAGTTGGGATGAATAGATAACTTAAGCATGTATGATAAGCAGTTAGAGAGATCAGTTACCTATTAAAGAGGGTAGTTGAGGCCCTTATATAGGTGGTCAGGCGTGAGGTCTGGTCTTACTCTTCGATGTGGGACTGGTTTCCTTCTGTTCGCACATAAAATGACAGTTCTGGTGGCCTGTTCGGCAGGCTGGCGTCCCCGGTCCCCAGGCCCCTAGTCACAAGGTAGACTGCTGGACCTCGGGTCCGGGCGCTGGTGATCCTGCTCCGGGCCTCAGTCCGGCCCCGGATGCACTGGCTGCGGGTCTGTGGGCCTGTGTAGCCCCTCTGTGGCTACTGTCAACAAGTCCCCCAAGTTCCCGGTCAAGTGCAATCTTGAATGGGGACTTAATATGTCTTGCTCCTGTCCCGCAGACCCGCAGGGTTACCAACCCATCGGTGCCCAATCCCCCAAGTCCGCATTGAAGATTGAGCGTGACCGGGCATTCGGGCAGAGGAGGCGTGGTGATGTGAGTACCTATTACTGTCGACGCCTGACAGTTGAGTATGTTTGCAATACAAATGGTGTTGTGCTCAAGTGTTGTCATGCCATGAGTATGGAACGGGGTGAAACCCGGACGAGTGCATGGGATGACAATGTAGCGTTGAGATCCACCATGTAATAGATATGGAGCGGGGTGAAACTCGGACGAGTGCATGGAATGATGATGTGGCATTGAGATCCGCCATGCAATAGATATGGAGCGGGGTGAAACCCGGACGAGTGCATTGGCATGTCGGAACGAATCCCCCAAGTTTCAAAGGTAAGATTGCTGCCAACGGTGGGGCAGGCCAGGGAGTAGCCCGGTGGCTATGCCCAGCTTGTGTTGGAATAAGCGTGGGGCAACGTGCCTGCGTGGAGATTTGTTCTGTGTTAGAGAAACAATCTGTCCGGTGGGGTGGCGTAGAGATAACAAGTCTAGCCTTGGATCCCCATATTTATCACAGTTCAGTGTGATGCAGGGGTTTTAGCCTGTTGGAAAAGTTTGCATGTGTTAGATGTAAACTCTCCCGGGTTTATAAAGCCCATGCCGGTTGAATGTCACATAACCGGTGATATGCCATGGAGCCGGTTGAATGGTACCTAACCGGTGAGATGCCATGGAGCCGGTTGAATGGTACCTAACCGGTGAGATGCCATGGAGCCGGTTGAATGTTACCTAACCGGTGAGATACCATGGAGTCGGTTGAATGTTACCTAACCGGTGAGATGCCATGGAGCCGGTTGAATGGTACCTAACCGATGAGATGCCGTGGAGCTGGTTGGATACTACATAACCGGTGAGATGCCGTGGAGCCGGTTGGATACTACATAACCGATGAGATGCCTTGGCCTTTGGGGAAGTGGGGGGGGGGGGGGGGCGGGGGGCTTGATGCCTCGGTTCCCGCTCCTATCTCCCTTACCTGCCGCTTGTAGGTGGGACAAGTGGCTGACATGTATTTAAGGAGGAAGCCCATCAGTCCAATCAGTTATGATGGCGTGGGAAGGTTATCGATGCTGGGACACGTGTCGGTAAGGAGCGATCTGAGATGGTGGGCCTGGATTCGCAGGCGTATGAGTTGTCCTGATTGAGTATTTTGGGGGGATTACAGGGGTGCCTAAGGCATCAGATCCGTCTATAAAAAGGCCTCCTTTGTCTTCATTATTTTTGTTTTGCTCTTGGCCTAGAGAGAAGAAGAGAAGGTTGGAGAGGAATCCGGCGAAAGTTCTGTGGAGGTACCTGGCGCTATCCGTTGCTTCAAGCGTTCTGGTTCTTTGCCTACCATTGCTCGGTGTTTTCGTAGGATTGACTTTCCTCGGTTGTGCATAGTAATCGGTAAGTCTTGCTTTCTTTGCTTCATGTTTTTTTCTTTTTGGTTGGTGTTTTGCGGCGGGGGGGGGGGGGGGGGGGGGGGGGTGCTCTGTCGCCAACTGTGAGTCGTTTTGAGCGGGGAGTCTGCGGCAAACTTGGGGAGCAGCCGCAGAGGGCGCTGTTCTAGCTTATTGCTGACCAGCGGTGGGGTTTTGTTTTCTTCCCCTTAGGTTAAATGGCTTCTGCAAGCTCCGATGGGGTTTCCGAATCGGCCGACAGGCATCCCATGGTGGACGATGAGGAGAGATTGGAGGATTGGCTCAGTTCGGATTCCCCGGAGTCCTAAGCCGCTGACCGCTCCCGAGGCGGGGTCTCGTCTTCCGGGTCTTTGGGATCTTAGGGCATCCCGCACGGGGTGCGCTTTCCTGGCACTCCGCCCGTGAGCTACACTATCGGGAGTGGGAAAGAGGTCGTGGTATGCGATGAACCGGAGGGTACTATGAGCCATGCAGAGATTACCGCCTTCCGGGAGACGTGGAATATCCCCGATGAGGTGGCGTTATGGCCGCTGAATCCCGGAGAGTCGGCCTGTAACCTGGAGGCGGGTTGGGTTGCGGTTCACGGAGACCAATTTCGCCACCCTCCCGCTGCCAGACTTCGTGCAGTATACGCTTAGCGCTCTGCAAGTGTCTCCCGCGCAGCTTCCCGGGAACCAGTGGAGGCAGCTGCTGTGCCTCGGTTGTCTGTACGAGATGTCCGGGATGAGCATGCCAACGGTGAACGAGTTCCGGGCACTGTATAGACTGTCCTTCTAGAAGAAGAAAAGGTGTCGGGGTTATCTGACCTTTAGCGCCCGACACTTCCAGCCTATCACCACCCATTTGCCTTCCTGGTGGACAATAGCTGGAGGAAAAAGGTGGTGACGGCGGGTGGGAAGTGGCAGAAAAGGAGGAGGATGTACCGGGTTCCTGGTGCCTTCCAGCCCCTTGCCGATCAATTGTTCGTACTGTCCGAGTTGGAGCGGGAAAGGATTATGACGATACTCGGGTGCTGGGACGATCTTGAGCGAAGCTTCTACAACTTCATACGGCGGGAGGTGTTGGAGTACTGCTGTCTCGGACGGGATCCCGGTGCGTAGCAGGGTTTTAGTAGTGGCGTTTCTGCTGATCAAGTTGATACTAACCCTTTGTTTGTTCTGTAGGTGCATCTTCCCGGACGGTCGTCAAGCTCGGTAATACATTATCCATGGACGGTGAAGACCTTGTCTCGAGGTTGAAGGAGAAAAGGGAGGCCGTTTCACGGACCTCGGTGGATGAGGAGTCCGGTCGGCTTACCGTTCATGCCGAACCGAGGGCCTTGGATGTTGAGGACGACGCCTATATCCTAAGGCACGTGAAGACTCACCCCGCTGTGCCCAAGGCGGGACCCGGAAAGGGCAAGACCACCGGGGGGCCACCAAAGGTTCCTGGTGGGACGAACAAGATTCCGCACCGACCGAGATCGGTCCCGCTTGTCACCAAGGTTTCTCGGACAGACGCACAATCTTCTTTGCCGGACGGCTTGTGTGAGAAGAGGCGGAGGATCATGAACGTCCCTCCCTCCGCGCTGGTGACGCTGACCGGCCGGTCGTCTGGTGAAAATTTGGCGAAACGGCTCAAGGTGTCCAGCGGAGAGATGAGTTCCGCTGGGGACAAGGCCGCTGCTGCCTCAAATTCTGCCGGTCAGCAGAGTAGCCCCGCTCCTGCGGAGGAACAGAGGGGAGGTCCGGAGAGTCCCTTCGTCCGGAGTCTGGCGGCAGATGTGGTTGGCCTTGGTCTGGATAGGCCTGGGGTCGCTGGAGCCTTGTCAGGGGGGAACCGCCAGAAGAGTAAGGAGTCGGTCCTCCGGGTAAGAATTGCTTGGTGTCATGGCATCGTTCATAACTTCTGCCAGGTCTCGTTACTTTTGCTGTTTGCTTAATTGGCTCCTTGTTATTCTGTAGCTATTGTACAATCTGTATCAGCCGGACCCGAGTGAGGAGCTGTCGGAGCTGAAGAGGCAGGTGGCCGCTCTGACAGGAGCCCGTGAGCACCTGGAAGTTGAGAAGTCCAGGCTGGAGCGGGAGAAGGTCAGGCTGGAGGAGAGGGCCAAGAAACAGGTGGCCAGGCTAGAAGAGCAGGTCCGGAACCTCGAGGAGGAGAAGGAGCGGGTTGAGGAGGAGAGGGCCGAGCTGGAGGCCAGAGTGGATGAGCTCCAGGTGGGAGCTACCCCTGTGCGTGCCGCCGCTGACGCTGCGGCTGGAGAAGAGGACCCGAAGCTTTTCCAGCGGGTTGTCCTCAAATATCACGATAGTGATCAGTTTCTTGAGCTCTTGGAAAAGGCTAGGGAGTCGGGTATCGCCGACGCCTACGTGGAGTGGGAAGAGAAGGGGTACCTGGATACCTCTCGAATGCCGAAGGCGGGGGCCGATGACGATACCCATGGGCAGCCGGTAGAAGAGGAGCAGCCGGAAGGGGAAGGCGGGCCTCGACCATCTGCACCCGCTAGAGAGGATGCGGTGGCTCCACCTGGGGAAGCTGGTGAGATGCCCGCTGAGGAGGCAGGCGCGGCCCCTTGAAGATTTTCGTTTTGCTCTCTTTTTTGTAAATCCGCTGGAACGGTTTTTTTTTTGTATTTATACCCTTTGGATATACATTTTTGCACCGGTGGAATTCCTTGGATTTCTCTCAAAATAGTTGGCATACATATCTTATGATGTTACGTTGGGTGAACCGTTGATATGCCAAACTAACTGCTTGGAATTTCTGGCACCTAACCTTTCACCGGGTCCGGGCTTGCTTACCAGCCCTGGCCCTGCTCCCGGTCGGGATCTGCTCTCCTTTCCCCTATATACCGCTGAAGCTGACCGCTGCTAATCAAACCCTCCACCGCTGTCTTGAGGGCGAAGCAACTGTTCGTCCGATGGGTAGCTTCATCGTGGTAGGAGCAGTACTTGCCCGTTCGCGCCTGGGTAAGTTTCCCCTTTGGGTACTTGCTCCTCGGCGGCGGGGGGATGATGTTCCCGTTTTCGTGCAAGATGTCTTCGTATGAAGAGGTTAGAGTGGTGAAGACCTCTTGACGTTCTGCTGGCATGATCGCTAGGGGGCGTTCCGGCTTGTGCTCGCCCTGGGGTTTGTCATGATAGGGCTTCTGCTGCTGTTGGTTTCCCCAATTTCGGCCGGGTCTACTTGGTTGGGCGCCTCAGTTCTCGCTCCGCTGGCTGGCAACCTTGTTTTCTCGGCCGGCCGGGGGATGCTCCTCCCACTTTCTCTTCAACAGGTGCTGTCCATACGTTTCATGATCGGCCTGAGCATGCCTGATGGCCATC
The DNA here is from genome assembly GCA_963682095.1 of Potentilla sterilis. Classification (NCBI taxonomy): domain Eukaryota; kingdom Viridiplantae; phylum Streptophyta; class Magnoliopsida; order Rosales; family Rosaceae; genus Potentilla; species Potentilla sterilis. Next base: position 7,973,145 of record OY821760.1, on the reverse strand, counting down.
GCCATTAGCTCGTCATACCCCTGCGGAAGTTCCACCCGTACGGCGTAGGAAAATTTTCCTGGCTGAAGCCCCTGTTTGAACGCCATCTCGGCGATACCCTTGTCGAGGTTTCGAACCCCGGCCGTCGCTGTTTGCCAGCGGTTGACAAACGTCCTTAGCTCCTCGCCAGGTGCCTGTCTGCAGTTGAAGAGGATGGTTGATGTCCGGGCTCCTTCGACCCGGAGGATGAAGCGGCCAACGAACCGGTCGGCCAGTTGCTCAAACGTCTCGATGGAGTTTGTCGGGAGCTCATAGAACCAGCTGAGCGCCTCTCCAAACAGGGTTTCCTGGAATATGTTGCAGCACACTGCATCGGAATAGCCCTTGGCGTACGTTTGAGACCGGAAACTATCCAAATATTGGTATGGGCAGCCGGATCCTGAGTACGTGAGCTTTAGGGATTTCTGGTAACCAGACCTCCCTGATTCCAGAACCCGGTGCGAGAAAGGGCCCATGCGTTCGTTGAATCGCGCGCCTTCCATCGGCCGCGCTGCTCTTCTCTCGTTGGCCTCCATTTGGGCCTTTAGATCCGACACAGAGTCGGTGAGTATCTGTAATGCCCGTGCGGTCGGGGTCACGGCCTCATCCTCGAATGAAGCGCGAGACTGCGGGGGTGCCGGCGTGCTCAGTGGAAAAACCGCGCCGCCCGGGGACTCCGCCCTTCTGCGGTTGCTAGACCTTCCTCCCGATGACTGTCCCGCCTCAAGGCGCTGAGGTTGGCCTGGCGCGGGTGTAATTGCCCTTGCCATAACGACGTTGAGCTGCTGTCCTCTTTCCAGGGCAGCCACCAGGGCAGCGTTTACCGTCTCCATTTCCTCATACCGAGCATTGGATTTTGCTCTATCCTGGTCGCCCTCCGGGCGCAAGCGACCGACTTCTGCCCTCATCGCCCGTATCTCCCCCGCCATATCGTGCCGGTCGGGGCTGTACGTGGTGTCTCGGTCGCTGTCACCGAGCAGACTCTCCTCTTTGTCGCTCGGATCGTCCGAGAATGTCAGCGAAAAGCCTCGGTGCGTTGGTTGGTCTCCTTCCACCGGGCCTTTCCCGCGCGTGCTATCGTTGCATGCCCCCGACGTGCTGTTCGGCCTGCCATAGCTGCCGTCGTCCTGGGTGCCCTGGTCGCTGCGCTGCTCCCGTACAACGACTGGGGTGGGGATGAGCACTTGCTCTGGTGCAACCCGCTGACCCTCCGTTGCATTTCTTTCCTGGCCCGCTTCTGAGCTTTCTGCCATTTGGTGATGCTTACGTGACTTTTATATTAGCCTTCTCTTCCCACACAGAGCCAATTGTTTCTGCACAAACCCGTAGGCCTGGTAGAGACTGGTGAATCTAGATGTCATCTCCTCCTGCGAACCTGCTAACTACGGGGAATACCGGGCGGGCCGGTCTTCTCCTCTCCGATGCCTAAGTTAGTACAGTTGGGATGAATAGATAACTTAAGCACGTATGATAAGCAGTTAGAGAGATTAGTTACCTATTAAAGAGGGTAGTTGAGGCCCTTATATAGGTGGTCGGGCGTGAGGTCTGGTCTTACTCTTCGATGTGGGACTGGTTTCCTTCTGTTCGCACATAAAATGACAGTTCTGGTGGCCTGTTCGGCAAACTGGCGTCTCCGGGCCCCGGGCCCCTGGTCACAAGGTAGACTGCTGGACCTCAGGTCCGGGCGCTGGTGATCCTGCTCCGGGTCTCAGTCCGGCCCCGGATGCACTGGCTGCGGGTCTGTGGGCCTGTGTAGCCCCTCTGTGGCTACTGTCAACACACCATTAGTTTGCATTTTCTCTCTCACATTTTAAATGGCAAATCTGTCTTGTTAATGATTATAAACCTTCTCTTCTTCTTCCCAAAATTCTCAGCCCTTTTGCTTCTCACTCTAGCGTAGGTATCAGACTCTTCCATCCTTGTCAGTTGTCATATATTTAGGCTCTTGTTCTTATCATTTGAAAAGAGATCCACGTAAGAATCTGAACAAATCCAAACTTGATTAAATTTTTAGGACATCTATCTCCTATTTCTATCTCTCCTTCCATATATATACCAACAAATTATCAACGAAAGCTCCCATGGGAAATGAATAAATCTGGGCTAAATGATTGCACACTGGGGTATAGCCTATATATATGTCATTTCTTCTGAATGTTTTTCTTCTTCCTGAGAGCAGTTGTCAATTAACAAGAGTTGACAACTGCATTATTGCACAATGACAAGAAGATTTGAAATTTATTCTCGTTTGATCTGAAATTGTCTTCGCTATTAGTTTAATAGCTAAAAAATCCAAGTTCAATAGCTACTGAGTTAGTAGAGAGATTTTGTAAACAAACCGGAAACATGCTCGTAAGTCGTATGAACGAGATGAGAGATGAAAACCAAAGTATAATTTTGCCGTCAATAAATTGATAATATAATACTACAAAATGGGGAAGTTAACGGCGTGCATCAAAAGTAAATGAAAATTGTTAGTTCATGTATTAATGTGTCATTTAATATAGTATAGTGATCTAAATTATCAGTTGTCAAAAGTTCACGTACTGTTTCTAAAATTTTCTAAAAAAATTACGATTACTTTTTAAAAATGAAAAAAGGAACCTAAGGTGGAATATTGCAAATACTAAAATGTTCAAGGATGTAAAATAAAATTATGTGTTTTTTATTTTGGGTCAGAATCCAGTTAACTATAAATATCGCTAAACCCTAGCGTCTCTACCATCTCTCACTCACACAGCCGCAGAGCCCAAGCCTCGTGCAGAAAGAGACTGAAGAAATAATGGTGTCCGGTTCAGGGATCTGCGCCAAGCGCGTGGTGGTGGACGCGCGCCACCACATGCTCGGCCGGTTGTCGTCGATAATCGCTAAGGAGCTTCTCAACGGCCAGAAGGTGGTGGTGGTTCGCTGCGAGGAGATCTGTATCTCCGGTGGTTTGGTGAGGCAGAAGATGAAGTACATGCGCTTCTTGCGTAAGCGTATGAACACCAAGCCTTCTCATGGCCCCATTCACTTTCGCGCTCCTGCTAAGATTCTCTGGCGCACTATTCGTGGGTACGTTGCTGTGAATTTGATTGATGATTTTGTTTAGGGTTTATGGAGTTTTAAGCACAATGTGTAGTACCCAGTTGGTTTTTCTTTTCTGGGTTGAGATTTGTTCTGTTTTTGCATATTAAAGTTGTTATTTTTTGTTGTTGGAATAGAGTTAGAGCTGTAAAGATGGTATTTTTTTTGTTAAATATTGTGAAGGCATTGTGTATTATGAGTTCTGAGCAATCTTTTGGGGTATAGGTCTCATTGTAATGAGAGTAGATTGTCTTATAGAGACTCAGTTATGTTGATATATCAGGAGTTGGGAAATTGTTTCTGATTGTTTGTAACTCTTGCGTTGTTGTTGTGCCGTTAGGATGATTCCCCACAAGACAAAGCGTGGAGCTGCTGCTCTAGCTCGTTTGAAGGCCTACGAAGGGGTTCCTCCTCCGTATGATAAGATTAAGAGGATGGTTATTCCTGATGCTCTCAAGTGAGTTTTATTTCTTGCACTGGGACTTTATATTTTTGTGATACTTGTTTCAGTGTGTTTTCTTGAAGTGAATGCTTATTGTTTCTTGGTTTTGAAAATCATCAGGGTGTTGAGGCTTCAAGCTGGACACAAGTACTGTTTGTTGGGCAAGCTCTCATCAGAGGTTGGATGGAACCACTATGACACCATCAAGGTTAGACTTGGCTACCTTCTTTTTTCTGCTCCTGTTACACTCTAGTTTTGCATATTCTTATTTTGACTCTATGTGTAGTTTTATTTGTTTTTAAAACTATTTATATTGAAAAGTAACTTTTGAATTCAATGCTCGTGAGAAATTGTACACATTGCATCTAATGTAGGTTTCATAACAGTGCACCTTCCATGTTATTATTGTATTGTCTCCCTCTTGAATGCAATATGATGAAGATGCCTTGCCCTCCGTTTATTTATGTTTCAATTTGAATGTTACTGTGATGAAGTTGGTAATAGTATCTGTTGTTCATTGAAATTAACCAAAACCAGGTGGAGACTTTAGTTTTGCCTGAGTTGGTGCTTTGCCTATCTAGCTTTGAGTGCTATTGCTTTAGTTTCATCATTTATACTTGGCTTAACCTCCATCTGTAAAGCAGTTGTAGGTGAAAATTGGTATCTCAGACATAGTGTGATGAGTTGATTTCATCTCTTTGGAGACCATTTTTGCAATATACTCTAGCTGTTCTCTTGTTTACAGTGATTACTAAACTTTTGTCCTTTGGGCAAAAAGTTAAATTGTATTCTTCTGTATCGGTCAGTTTACAACCTTGCTTTTAAATGTTTTATCTTGGTGTCAAATATCTATTCAAACAGATGTACTAACAATTGTAATGTGGATGCTAATATCGATCTAATTTTTATTTTTCTGCGCTAGCAACAAAGTGAAGTAGTGTATTTTTGGTGTAATTATTTCGATTCTTGCTACATTTTCCTGATTAATACCTATATGTGCAGGAGCTTGAAAAGAAGAGGAAGGAGAGGGCTCAACTGGCATATGAGAGGAAGAAGCAGTTGAACAAATTGAGGGTCAAAGCAGAAAAGGTTGCTGAGGAGAAACTAGGTCCCCATCTAGAGATCATTGCTCCTATCAAATATTGATCACTAGGCTTTTTTTATCTTATAAGATGAAAATGTTATGGAGGATTGATGAATTCAGTGGCGGTTGTTTCAGTTTTGTTTCTGATTATGAAACTAGATTCTTACTTGTGATGGTTATGAGTTTGCTTAGTTCTTTTATCTTTCTGATACATGCCGAGTACAACTATCTGAGATTTTTATTTACCATTATAGATGGTAAAACAAAATTCACTTAAAATTGGTGTTTGTTTTGTTTTGAAGTCATTAATGTAGGTCTGATGTTAAAAGAATTAAATTATATCAGTTGTCACATGCCCTGAACTTGTGTTGAAAGACTTCGACGTATTCATAACATACCCCTAGCTTGTGGCACTTGGAAGCTGAGTACCCATAGCATTCCTTTGCCTCTTTCCCTGTATGGTAATGTGAATATCCCTCCAGTTTTGGTAAAAAAAAGAAGAAGAAGAAAACTGCAAAGGACATTAGAAAACGTGATGACCACTCCCCGCCAGCCTATGGTTGCGGGTTTCTATAACAATTAGGGTATTGTAGTTCAAATGAAAAATGTTACACTGATAATGCGCATTGAAGAAGGTTAGGCAGCGAAGAGGGTAAAATCAGTTAGAAAATGTGCGCCAGTTTACCCGCCACCAAATCCACTCACACATACAATTCAGTTAAAACACTCAAACTTGTCTCTCATTGGTTTGTCCATTTTTGTTGTCTTCCGTATTACTATATATCCTTCACTGATTCCCTTCTCTCTCTTTCTCTCTCTCATCGTTTCCCACGTCACTCAGAGACTCTTACCAGTGATCCCCCCATGGATCTGTGGTCCGTTCACGTCACCAACAACGTCACGCGAGCCCCCTTCCTCCTCAGACCCATCTCCTCCTGGAACTCCGGAAAGCCCAGGCCTTCCTGGCTCGCCGGAGGAGGACTTGAAGATGGTTTTGTGGGGAAAGTGTTTGACATTAGAGACTTGAATTTCAATTTGAAGACCCGAAGGGATAGTGGACTGGTCGTCAGAGCCACTGGGAAGAAGAACAACAATAATCAGGGCAATTCCTCCTCTTCTTCTTCTTCTTCCGGTACGGTTTTCTCAGCTGGAATTGGATTTTATATGTCGTTGGTTGTCGGTTTTGGATTGTTAAGGTTTCATGTCTTAGTGGGTTTGGTTATGATTTGGGTTCAATTTGAAGTGTGTTTGTGATCACATACATTTGTGTGTGTTTTGCTTGCCAAGTTGACTTTCTTGTTTTGCTTGGTATGGTTGTATATGATGTGTGAAATTTAGAGTGAAAGTAAATTGGGGTTGGAAGAATGAAAAAAAGTGAATCCTTTAGTGTTTTTAGAGTTAAGGGGGACTAGGCTGGCTCTTACATATAAGGGTGACACTGGTCCAGTGTGGCTCTCCTGTTATAGCTGTTGTAGCCTTATAGGCTGCTTTTAACTTGGCTGGACACTGTCGTTGAAGATTTGTTTGGGAGATCTTTTTCCGATCATTGGATAGGCCTGCGCTTGGGGTTTTGGGGCTAATCATCTATATGTTCGCCTGATTGACAATGATTTATGTGTTCTTGGGATAGAGTAGCTCTTGTTTAGTGCATTATGTGGTTTCAAAATCAAATCTTGGTTGGAAAGATTTTCAATTGGGCCTTCAAATGTCAGTAAGTAGTACATATAGTTATCACTATTTTAAATAAGTAAATAACAAAGATGAATCTATAATAATCTTTTCGATCATGTACTAATTTATATTTTGTTTCTGAGGTTTATGTACATATCACATTCAAAAAATGACTAGTATGAGATGACAGGGCTTTTCTTAAACTAGGCGATTATTAACTCATTTGATAATTTGTTTTGGATACTGTACGCTATTTTCTCTACATAAATAGCCTACTTATATGCTCTATAATCAATTAATATGCTTTGTAGTCGTAAAGAAAGGTTCCTTCATTGACTTATATGTTATTGCAAAAAATCTCCCACAACGTGATTCAGCTTTTGTCAATTATTGCAGATGGCTAGTTCATCATGCACTTCTGCCTAGCTTAGAATATACCGAAGCTCTACATTCTAGTATTTTAAAGGGATCACAGAGTTTTCTTTGACGTTATTTTTTGGTAATCACCAACTGGTTTTTGCCTATACAAATGGGTGAATGAATTCTGTCTAGGGGTGCTAACAGACTGGAGCATTATCTGAGAGGCCAATGGGGTGGAAGAGGGTAAAAGAGGTTTCTTAATTAAGTGGAAGACCGTTTCTCTAGTAAAAGAGAAGGGCAGTTTGGGGATCGAAAGTTTAATGCTAACGAAAGATTTGCTTGGAAAATGGCTCTGTTACCTTTAGCCTCCTTAGTTAGGGACTGGTGTTGGCATGAGGCTCTATCGGATGCAAAAAAATTGGTGTGAATGCCAAACCATTGGTGTTGATCTGTAGATACCCTTAGAGACATTAATTTTGGATTTATTGATATTCTTTTGAAGAAAATTGCAGTTTGGTGGTAAGGAATGGGGAGAATATAAGATTTTGGGATGTTTTCTGGTATGATTAGAGGTCCTCCTATGAACTTTAGAAGCAAAGGAGATCTGTAGATAATAATGAAGTTATGGTTGTAAAAATTGAAATAAATAATAGTATGGGATTTGTTGGGGTACAAAGATGATTGACTTTGGGGATGTGAATGGATTTATGGTTCATTATGCTGGGTTGATAGGGCTACAATAGTAAGGTAAGGGTTTTGATATATTTGATTGTAGTTGCTATACACATACAATTGGATATTTTAGTTAAACTAGGAAAGGTAATAAGACACCTGGGGGTCTTAGGCCTCTGAACATCCATGGCATCACATCCAATTTATCCATTACTTGTCCTCCTTTAATATGGAAGAAATACTCGGAACTTGAATAGAAAAAGATATGATTGATAGGCAACCATATATATGTATTACAATATATAGAATATACTGTATAATATATGTGTTATGTATTTGCCTGTATATATATCTGTGATGCCAAAGGGGATTAGCTGTAATAAAGTTTTAAATACCGTTGCAACCAATGATCAAACCTAATTTTAGTTTCAAGTACTGATTATCCTTTGTGCATGGTTTAGGGACATTTCAATTTTTAATGTAATAATTAACTACTTCAATAGCATGTAATGTATGGAAGTGTGTATGGTGTGATATTTCAAACAGGAAATGATGACCACCCTATTCCAGAAGGAGATGGTGCAAAAGGAAACAACTCTGAAAAAATTAAAGACACTTCTTCTGAGAAAACTTATCATATAAATTCAGATTGGAGAGAGGTCAGAGCACAGTTTATTCGCGGGGAGCAGGTAATGTTTTACTTTTCTAAATGGCCGATATGCTCGGAAAACTTCTTATGAGGGGAAATTAAATTGAAATGAAACTGAGAACCAAAATTTGTAATGACAAAGAATTGCTTTCTCCTATTTCCGTATATATATCTGCTATATTTAGTCAAGGTGATGATGAAAAAAAGTTTTATGGCAAATATGAAGTTTGTATTGATCTTTGGTGATCAGTTATTGTTGTTGTTCTTGTTTTTTTCTTTTAAATTTTTAAATATTTTTTTAAATTATAGATAAAACTAAAGAAGGCCTAACCCAGTGGTTCTAGGTAGGATACCAAACCGACATAACCAAATTATCAGGCACACTTAATTGAAAAGTTATCATATCAGGCATCTAGAACACTAATAATTGATTCAAACCATTGGTTCTTTATAATCACAGACTTATCTCATGATTTCTTGAACCAACCTGTAATGTTCATTTCTGCTTGGTCTTTTGTTATTCAGCCCTAGAAATCTCTTGCAGTCCATTTATAATTGACTATAGGAATCCCTTGAAGGAATTCACGTCCTAAATCACCCCTGACTAGCAATTTTGATATTTGTTTAGGTCGATACCTCCAGTTTACGTAGTCATATACTCATATGTCTCATATTTGGCTACGTTGGTGTGGTCTCACCCATAAGTGCCTTTTCTTTCCTGCTCTTAGTTGATTTTGATTAAGAGCTTCCTATTAATGTTCATGCTCTTTGATAGATTTATTAACTTCTCCTATTGATCTGTGGTATTATGGTTGAATATGTGTATAATGGGAGTTTGATTCCCGAAAATGTACAGTTTAGATTTTACGTACTTACAACTAGCATTACTCCAATTCGTTAGGTACAGTCTGTAATTTTATCATAGTCACTTCATCTCTAGTATTGTTCCAGGTCCAATAGTCCTATCCAAATTCAGACTGTACTTATTAATTATAGTGGTCGGGTTTGGATCATAGTACTTTTAGCGTTGACAACAGATGAAATCTGACATGTAATTATGATGGTATTTAATACTTGGTTATTGTGAATTTACACTGGAAACTTTCAACAGGCTGAAACTGATCCTCAGTACCAGTCGAAACCTCTTGGCAAGAAGTGGGCTCATCCCCTTGCGGTACCCGAGACAGGCTGTATCCTTGTTGCAACAGAAAAGCTTGATGGAGTTCGCACCTTTGAAAGAACTGTAGTTCTCCTCCTCCGATCAGGAAACAGACACCCAGAAGAGGGACCATTTGGAGTTGTTATCAACAGGCCACTAAACAAAAAAATTAAACACATGAGACCCACAAATATTGATCTTGCAACCACATTCTCTGATTGCTCTCTGCATTTTGGTGGGCCTCTTGAAGCAAGCATGTTCTTGTTGAAAACAGGGGGAAAGTCTAAGCTTTCCGGGTTTGAAGAGGTGATGCCTGGTCTTTGTTTTGGTGCTCGTAACAGTCTGGACGAAGCTGCTGGTCTGGTGAAGAAGGGGGTTCTTAAGCCTCAAGATTTCAAATTTTTTGTTGGCTATGCTGGGTGGCAGCTGGACCAGTTGGCAGAGGAGATTGAATCCGATTACTGGTATGTTGCTGCTTGCAGCCCTAATTTGCTACATGGAGGTTCATCAGATTCTTCATCAGAAAGTTTGTGGGAGGAAATATTGCAGCTAATGGGTGGCCAGTATTCTGAATTAAGTCGAAAGCCTAAGCAAGATATGTAGTTAAATTATGAGCCTATTGGTGCTCAGAAAATAAAAACTAGCTCTGTAGTTCAAGTGAGTCATGTAATCAATGTAAATGTGAAGCCAATTTGTACAGTGAGTTTGCTGGCTTTTCAAATAGTTAATCTTGTTTCACTTCTTTTTTTTTCCCCCAGTTTTTCTTCCATTTTTTTTTTCTCAATAAAGTTGATGAATGCAACCCCTTCTTTACCTCGTTGAAGGTATGCAAATGAAGAACCTCTTAACTGTACCCATTTTAGTCCATACATTATTAGTGTTATGAATCTTGGATCACCATATACGAATTGCAGCGCATGAAATACTATCCGTGGTGTATGGAAATGTTGGCAAAGGTATATACCAGAACTGAGTACTTGACAAGAACCTTACAACATATATGAACAGCAATAGCTTTCTCCCTAGAGGAGTTTTGCTATGTCTATTGAGCCTATCCGGCAAAAACCATTGGTATAGTATGGGAAAAAAGGATACAAAGTCATTGAGAAAACTGATGAAAATGTTTTGCATGAAATTATATGTTCACCAAGGGAATATAATGCGGACATCCTCACTCATAGCAATGAAGAAAACTACTCCATTCTCAGTGAGCAAAGGGATGAAAGTGTTCTGACATGAACTTCAATCACATGTTAGTCTCTATTCTCTAAAACTTTTGATATGTTAGTTCTGTACTACAGTAGTTCACGCATGTGAGTTTCCCGACTAAGTTTTAAATCCCATAGAGCTTGAAAAACAAAAAGAAAAAAACCACATAGTATTTAAGACTCCCGTCATTTAAAGTTGAGTTGGGGTTTAAGGTTCATCAGTCATCACCCCGTCGTCGATTGCAACTCTTCTGATAGGTGACAACCCCTTTGGGGCTTCCAAGCTCAAATCAGAAGGTCAGATAAGTATACCTTCTCCAACTTGAATTACTTTTTCTTACTTGTTCATCCATACTTTGATGGGTTTCTTGCTGCGTCGAATTACACATTGTTTAATTTCCTTGAAACCCAACAATCAGACAACTCAACTCATCCATACAAACTCAGCACCCAACAATGTTGTCAGAGCCATCTGTGATTCTTTCAAATCCGGTTGGAGTTGGGATACTCTCACCTCAAAATTTGATTCTGTAAAATTAGATGCAAAGCTTGTTGAGAATGTATTGCTAGAATTGAAGGAACCAAATGATGCAAAACGTGCTCTGGGTTTCTTCCATTGGGTGTCAAAAAGGAAGGAATTTGATCATGGGGTGTGGTCCTACTCCATAACCATTCATATTTTGGTGAAAGCCAAAATGTTCATGGATGCTAGAGCTTTAATTGAGTCTGTTTTGAAGAATAATGTTGGAGATTCGTTCAAGTTTTCGGTTGTTGATTCGTTACTGAGTAGTTATGAGGTTACAGATTCAAACCCTTTTGTGTTTGATTTGCTGGTGCAGAGTTATGCTAAGATGAGAATGTTTGAGACTGGTTTTGATGTTTGTTGCTATTTGAGAGAGCGTGGGTTGCCTTTGAGTCTTATAAGTTACAACACTTTGCTTCGTGTTGTGGAAAAATCGGAGCGAATTGCTCTGGTTTGGAAGATTTATGAGCATATGGTTGAAATGAGGAGTTACCCGAATGAAGAGACGGTCAGAATCTTGATTGATGCTTTGTGTAAGGAAGGAGAGTTGAGGAAATATGCCGACATGTTGGATAGGATTCATGGGAAGAAGTGTTCTCCTTCTGTGATTGTGAATAGTTGTTTGGTGTTTAGGATTTTGGAGGAGGGTAGAGTTGAAGAAGGTATGGTGTTATTGAAGAGAATGTTGCAAAAGAATATGGTTCTCGATACAATTGCTTACTCATTGATCGTTTATGCGAAAGTTAAACTTGGAGATTTAGGCTCTGCAGAGCAGGTGTATGAAAAAATGCTTAAGAGAGGTTTTCGAGCAAACCCTTTTGTCTATACCTTATTCATCGAGGCTCATTGTAAAGAGGGAAGGATTGATGAAGCACAATCAATGATGAATGAGATGGAAAAAATGGATTTGAAGCCATATGATGAGAGCTATAATTTTCTTATTGAGGGATGTGCTAAAGCTGGTAGAGTGGAAGCAAGTGTGAGTTACTTGAAACAGATGATGGAGCGCAGGTTCATCCCTAGTCTTGGGGCTTTCAATGAGATGGTTGGAAAGCTATGTGAAATTGGGGATGCGGACCAAGCCAATGCGATGTTAACTGCTCTGTTAGATAAAGGATTCTCACCGAATGAAATCACATACTCTCTTCTGATTAGCGGGTATGCGAGAAAAGGGGAGAATGATGAAGTTCTCAAGCTCTATTATGAGATGGAGTACAGGTCACTTTCTCCTGGATTATTGGTTTTTACATCCTTGATGAAGAGCTTTTGCCAATGCGGGAAATTGGAGGAAGCAAAAAAGTATTTCAGAATCATGAAAGACCGATCATTAGTCCCGAGTTTATCTACATATGAGACATTCATTGCAAACCTCTTTGAACAGGGAAATACAGAAAAGGGCTGATTGTTTGCCGGCAATATGAAGTGGTTTTAACGACTGAAACATGTTTGCTATTTCGCTCACCAGCAGTGCTGGTTATGGGATGCGGAAGGGTAGGCTATTCAAAGAACAAAAATTGAAGAAGGTTTTTGATTTGGACTTGGGATTTCGGTGGGAGTTATTTTCACATAATTAAATCCTAAGCCACTCTCCCTTTAAGTAGCGATTAAGATGTCCTGAAATTGCTGTTGCTGAATCATACACACATATCAAAGTTTTAAAGAAGTGGATATCGGGGAAAGGTAGCCGAAGATCTGGAGCAACTGTACTTCCAGCCTCTCAGGTACGATTTGCTGAATCTGTAACATTTAATGTAGAATTGTGTGATCCAATAGTTGACAACTCGTGGCAAACTATGTAAGGACTGCCTGCTAGAGCGAAGCTGTGTGGTCATTGAATGCTTTAAAAAAAAAAAAATGAATTGAATGTTGTGATCCAGTAGATAATTTTGCTGGAGTCACGTATCTAACTATTCAGATTTGCACCATGTTACTAGTTGAAATGACTACTGTTGGAAATGCTTAAGAAAATGGATATTGATTCATACATAATGAAAGAGTACATAATTCTAAACAAACCCGTTATGACTGTGCTTATAGAAAAGGAATACCCATTTGCTTCTACCACCTCAAGTTAACTGTCACCCTTACTACTATTGGCTCGAGATTTGAATCTACTTTTTATTCATTATTTTTTTTCACCCCAGAAAAAGGTTAAGATGGTCTTCTGCATTCCGTATTTTTAAGGGTTAGTCAGGTTTCAAAATCTTGATGAAATAGAGTTACTTTTCGATTTATGCTTGTCATCCTTGCACAGGGATCATGCTGATTGTCTCTGCATCATTCCAATTTATTGGAAGTCCCCAAAGAACAATAAAATCAGAGTTGCTTGTTTGAAGGCAAAGCAGATTACATACAGGTAGCCGATTTGTGTATTAGCTACAGTACATAATCATGGAAACCTTATATTTATGTTTGAATACATAAATGCACTTGAAAAACCTCTTGAAAACTGACTCTATATTGAAAACCAGTGTTTTAGATTATCAAAAGGATGAAAACCTGTTCCTGACAACCAATTTAGATCATAGAGAGCATAAAATGAGTAGCATGACAGTAAGAAATAAGATGAATGACACTTGCATCTAACATAATTAACAACAGAGAACTTTTATAAAGGATTGGCAGTTGGCAGATGGAAAACAAGAGAATATAATTATTGTGTTAGAAACACACAGTAGAGCTCAAATACCTTCCGGTTTTAAATCATTTGTGTTATATTAATGGTGGGCTTTTAGGCCCCCACCTCTCTGATTTCAATCTTAAGGAAGGTTGGCCTTCCGGGACCACCACTGTAGCTTGTTTTCTTGCAGGAGCTGGAGTATTTTCATATATTGGCATGACTAGGCTCTTAACTAGACGTGGTAGTAATTTGAAATCTAATTTACTATGCATTTGATTTTCTTGCCTTAGGAGCTGAAGCTTTTTGTTGCATGAAAAAGATGAAAGTCCCAATGTGACTTATAGTCTTATTCTCTACCGTTACGTTTCCAAATATCCCCTGAGGTCTGTTGTTTTGTTCCAATATGTTTCTGTTTGAATCCGTAGACTCACAGAGACCGGTGGACCTTGATGTGATTCCTTCCTGCAAATCCTGCTAACTAAGGGAATACCGGGCGGGCCGGTCTATTCCGCTCCGATGTTTAAGTCAGTATAGTTGGGATAAACTGATAACTTAAGCGATTACATATTAATGAAGGTAGTTGAGACTCATATATAGGCTACCGGACATGAAGACCGGCCTCACCCTTCGATGTGAGACTGGTCCCCTTCTGCACATATTGCTGGACTGTTCCAGCCCTTACTTGGGGAGCTACCATCCTAAGTTCCCGGTCCCTGATCACAAGTAAGATATGTCCGGGCGCGGGACTAGGTGTCCATGCCTTGTTCCCGGTCCCTGGGCCAAGCCTGGGAGTCCTGGCTGCGGGTCTGGGGGTCGAGGTAGTCTCTCTATGACTACTGTCAACACAATATATCTTTCATTAATTGTTCTTTTGAATTTTCACATTATATATAAAAATAAAATAAAATAAAATAAAAAAAAAGATGCCTAAAGAAATGCTTATATGGTTGTTATTTCGCAGAAATTTAACCCTGCCTTGACAAAGATTCAAGTGTAGCGTAACTGGAGAAGCAACATATACAGTGGTAGCAAATATGGTTTGATTACAGTTTTATCCTTCTTTAGTAAGGTATCGTTCCTCATATTTTACACTACTAGACCTTCCACATGTCTAGATTAATACTGCTACTACAAAAAACCTCTCAGGGTGAGTAATTAGAAATACTAAGACATTTAAGGATATAAAATGAATGTCTAGATTAGAGATGCAGGTTGCTTAAGTAGAAAAATTGAATTCCATGAGGAATTGTCTGAAGCTATTGTCATCCATTTTGAAAGCTGTCTGAAGTTCAGAACTTAAGATATTCAAGCGAGTCATGTAATCAATGTGTACAGCGAGTTTATTGGCTTTTCAAATAGTGGAACTTGTTTCAGTTCTTCGTTTTTCTTTTTCCTCTCAGTCTTCTTCCATTTCTTTTTCAGTAAAGTAAATGAATGCAACACCTTCTTACCTCGTCAAAGGGATGCAAATGAATAATCTCATTATTTTTGTTTACTTTTCACATTATAGAATCTGACTAGTAATATGAATCTTGAATCATAATATACAAATCGCAGCGCCTGAAATACTATCCGGTGTATAAAAATGGTGGCACAAGTATACCAGAAATGAAAATGTTGTCTGCTTATCACATATATATATATATATGATTTTTTTTTTTTTTGCTCTGTCTATTTGAGACTAGCAATTTCTAGAATGAGTCGAAATGTCATTTGATTCGTAATTGTACTTTTACAAAAGATGGTCTATCCTCAAGTGCCGACTCGGCTAGGATCTGTTATCATAGAGATTCGGATTAGTGTAAGGCTACTAACTGGTTTGTGTTCTGAAATTTTTTGTCGAAGACCATCATTAAGGAATGATAGCGTTTGGGATAGCAAAATCACCGCTCTCATCACTTCTGCAGATTTGGTAACTTTATTTTCCACCACATAAAAGGTGAAGAAGTTTCACATATTGGGGTTTGGTTGAAATTAAGAATTGGTGGTGCTTTTGTTAACCATTCTAAGAAGGTTGGACTTGGCTTTCTAGTAGAAGATTCTGCAGGCAGTTTTTTGTATGCATTTGGGAGGCCTTTAGCTCTTAGCAGAACATGCAGAACTGTTGGCCTGCAAGGCTGCTTTGGTATGTTTTTGAAAAGGAGAGTAGAACCAATGTTAAAGCTATGGATTTGATCCAAATGTGTCGGATTTATAAGCAAACAAATGCTGTAACCCACAAAGTAACACGACACTGTTAGATTTTCTTGTATTGATGATGACTTATGGCTACACAAGACTCGTATTCTTTGAGACTTGGAAAAGGCCTCTAGGTGTAAAACCTCCAAACCATACCGGAGTTCGAATTTCATCAACGGTTTTATCAGGGGGATGAAGCATTATAACATAGCTCTCGACACGGATTAATCTCCTATTCTTAAGTAGCCATCAAGATGTAGCCTGAATACGCCAACTGCTGGCAAACTTCACTTAGAAATTGCAGATGCTGAATCTAGGACACATATTGAAGCTTTAAAGAAGTGGTTATCAGGGAAAGCTAGCCGAATATCTGCAACTGATGGAGCTTCAGGAAACCAGAAAGCTGGCCAGCAAGGCCATGTGTGAAGAGTGCAAAAATTTTAGTGCATCAGAGAGCAATTTCTGGGAATTTGTATTTTCTATTCGCTGCTGGTCAAGTTATTTCCACAGTACATCTAGGAAATGTACGATCAAAGCAATTCAAAATCTGAGTGAAACTCGACCAACTTCTTATGGTGAGTTACTGACTGTCCACTTCGGCTAGAGAGTAATAGGGAAAGGGTTCTAAGTTTAGTTTGAACATTACTGTTTCGCATTAAGACGATTATTTAGACTGTCTAGCCTTACTGTTTTTCTACTAAATTATTTGGTTCTGAATATAATGCTCTAGTCAGAAATCCAAGCACTGATATACATATAGCAGCAACAAACTCGTGAATGATAACTGTTGATAACTTTGTAATGAACCTTTTCTTCGTAACCAGAAATTAAAAGCGCATAATAGGTCCTGCATTACTTGGTCTTAGGAATTTAGGATATAAGTTTTTTAATGAACATCAGTCGCATCATGGGGAATCAGAGTGAAGAGAGCCACCCGATTCTGTGCATTAGAGTACATATGAATTAACCCCCAAAATTAATGACATAAGTTACATGAGATAAGATCCATTCAAATCTCTCAATTTCATATTCATCATACCTCAAAGATAGACCAATATAAACTATGATCATGCATCCCAAAATTCAGCATCTGAAAGACGAGTGTACCTGTACCACAAAAGAAACATTGCAATATTGTCAAAGTTCATCAAACACAATCTCATGCCAAATAGAAAAGCACCAAAGAGTGCTCATAATGAACTCACAACTGAACTTAGAAGTGTAAAACAGATGACAACTAAATGAAATTTAAGGAATCACATCCATCAGATTCATCACCCTATATTGACAATAAAAAAGATTCCAAATGAGCTGCATGCGAAAGTATGCTCGACACCGAGAGCAAAAGAGCCTCAAAAATTATTTTTCTGCATATATTCATGGATAAATTTCTTGGTTCTAGAATTGTTTTACCGTAAAATCAAAACTTACCACCTTTACAGACACTATACTAAATCACTAAGTTCAGGACCTACAAAACTTCTACACATATGCTCAATGCCCTTTCAATGTCAAAAATCTACTGTAGGACTATCAGAATAGCTCACTTGGTTAAATCTACTGTGAAAATTATTATTATCACACAATAGGTAAAATTATTTGAAACCTAACCTGTTTTATTGTAACTTAAGAGAATCACCACATAAAAGATTCTACATTTCTACGGACCAAAATCCTTTTGACAATACACTGACCACTGATGTAATATATCTATTGATACATATAGCACCCTTGAGGCCAACAGTTTGAGGGATTCTGTAAGAAACATCATGTGTTATAGAAGATTGCTTTTCATAACTCAAAGTAATCATCATTCTGGTTTTCTTTCTGTTGACAGTAGCCGCAGAGGGGCTACAGCAGGCCCACAGACCCGCAGCAAGTGCACCAGGGCCCGGCCCGAGGCCCAGGACCGAACCACCAGCACCCGGCCTCGGGGTCCAGCAGTCTATCCGGCTGCCAGGGACCCTGGGACCGGGGGCGCCTGCCTGCCAAAGAGGTCACCAGAACTGCCCTTCGAAGGGAACCAGTTCCACATCGAAGGGTGAGGCCAGCCCTCACCCCCAGCCACCTATATAAGGGCCCCAACTACCCTCATTAATAGAGGTAACTTATCTCTCTCACCGCTTACATACGTGCTTAAGTTATATATATTCCAACTATACTGAGTTAGGCATCGGAGAGGAGAAGGCCGGCCCGCCCGGTATTCCCCTTAGTAAGCAGGTTTGCAGGAGATCAAGTTGGATTCATCTGTATCTACCAGGCCTCCGGGTTTAGGCAGAAACAATTGGCGCCGTCTGTGGGAAACTTGAACAAGAAACCGTGTAAGCATCAACCATGGCCGAGAGTTCGGAAGCAAGGCAAGAAAGAGGTACCACCGAGGAGGGGCGTGTTGCATTAGTGCAAGCGCTCACCTCTACCCCGGTCGTCACGCTGGAGCCGCATGGCGCCCGGGGCAACAGTCAGGGAGGAGGAGACTGTGGTAGGCCGTCCGGCATGCCGGGACCAGGACACCACGACAGCTCGAGCGGGAAAGGCCCGGTAGAGGATGAAGACAGTCCAGTGCTCCGGGGCTTCTCCTTGACATTCTCGGATGAGCCGAGCGACCGATCTGAGAGCCCGCTCTGTGACAGTGACCGGGACACTACGTACAGTCCCGGCCAGAGCGGTATGGCGGGAAAGATACGGGCAATGGCCGCGGAGGTCAATCGTCTAAGAGAGGAGGGCGACAGGGATAGAGCCAAGTCCAACGCCCGGTACGAAGAGATGGAATCAGTGAACGCTGCCCTAGTAGCCGCCTTAGAGAGAGGACAACAGTGCAGCGACGCTATGGACAGGGCGCAAGCGGAACCCCCGCCAGTCCAACCTCAGCAGTACGAGGCAGGGCAGTCATCGGGCGGTTGGCCCCGTGATGCCGAGCGAGCAAGATCACAGGGCGGTGCAGGTCCGCCGAAGAGCGCGCCAACCTCCCGGCAGCTCCACACTTCGTCTGTGGATGAAGTTGAGACCCCGACCGCACGGGCATTGCAGATGTTAGCCGACACTGTGTCGGACTTGAAGGCCCAAATGGAGGCCAACGAGAGAAGAGCCGCGCGGCCGATGGAGGGCGCCCGGTTTAATGAGCGTCTGGGCCCTTTCTCGCACCGGGTCATAGAGTCGGGAAGGTCTGGCAACCAGAAGTCCCTCAAGCTCACCTATTCAGGGTCCGGCTGCCCGTACCAGCATCTGGACAGTTTCCGGTCCCAGACTTGCGCCAAGGGCTACTCTGATGCAGTATGCTGCAACATCTTCCAGGAGACTGTCTGGAGAGGCGCTCAGTTGGTTCTACGAGCTTCCGGCGAACTCGATCGAGGCATTCGAGCAGTTAGCCGACCGGTTCGTAGGCCGCTTCATCCTCCGGGTCGAGGGAGCCCGGACGTCGACCATCTTCTTCAACTGTATGCAAGCACCCGGGGAGGAACTGAGGACCTTTGTGAACCGTTGGCAGACGGCAACGGCCGGGGTTCGGAACCTAGACAAGGGCATCGCCGAGATGGCGTTTAAGCAGGGGCTCCTGCCAGGGAAGTTTTCATACGCCGTCCTGGTAGAACTCCCGCAGGGGTATGATGAGTTGATAGCAATGGTCATCCGGCATGCTCAGGCCGATCACGAGACGTATGGGCACCACCTGTTGAAGAGGAAGCGGGATGAGCAGCGGGAAGACCATTCCCGGGAAGAGAACCCCCTGCTCAGTCGAGAGGACAAGCCCAGTCAGCGGACCGAGAACCGCGCCGCCCGGCCGAGCCGGCCCAATAGAAACTGGCCACAAAGGCAGCAGAGGCCTTATCCTGACAAGCCCCAGAGCGAGCACAAGCCGGTGCCGTACCGCCAAGAACGTCCCCTGGCGATCATGCCAGCACCACCGGCCGGTCAAGAAGTCTTCACCGCTCTCACCACTTCCTACGAGGATATTTTACTTGAGAACGGGAGCGTCATCCCCCCACCACCCAAGAGAAGGCACCCGAAGGGGAAACTTACAACGGCGCAGACGGGCAAGTACTGCTCCTATCATGATGAGGCTACTCATCGGACAAGCCAGTGCTATGCTCTCAAGACAGCGGTGCAGGGCTTGATTAATGACGGCCAGCTCCAGCGGTACGTGGGGCAAAGAAATCAACAAACTTACCAATTAATATGCTCAACCGAGGACAGTCCGCCCTGCGAAAGCAGCGAGCAATGGTAGGAAGAGAGTAGGGAGCGCTCGAGAAAACGAATCTCGTGGGGTAAGGGGCTCAGAGCTTCTGCCGGATTTCTCTCTTTCTCTTAGTTTCTCTAAAGCAAGAAGCAAAAGTAGAAAAGAGAGCAGAAGAGGCCTATTTATAGAGGGGACCGGTGCCCTAGGCGCTTATAAATCCCGCCAAACACGCAATCAGGGCAACTCAAACGCCTGTGAATCCAGGCCCTCCATCTCAAGACCGCTCCCTACTGGCACGTGTCCCAGCATTGGTAAACTGCCCATGCCATCATAACTGACGGGACTGATGGACTTCCTCCTTAAATGCATGTCAGTCACTTGTCTCGCACGCTGGCGACAAGGTAGTTAGGAGCGGGAACCAAGGCGTCAGGCCCCCCTCCACTTCCCTAGGCCTGAAGACCTCTCACCGGTTATGATCTTTCAACCGGCTTGAAGACCTCTCATCGGTTATGATTTTTCAACCGCTTCGAGAGCATCGTTCCGGGTATGAGCCATCCGCCCGGCACCATGGCAGTTCGCGGTTATGATCTTTCAACCGGCTGCATGGCTTCTTCGCTGCATGTCACTGGGGGACTCGTCTCGATATGGCAGAACGCCCGGTCGAGGTCCACCCAGCTGCATCTCTCTTGGGGGACTTGTCTCGTTATGGCAGGACGCCCGGTCGAGATCCACCCACCGGTTACGTAACATCCAACCGGCTCGAGAGCATTTTCCGGGAACGCGATCCACCCGGCCCCATGGCATTTCACTGGGGGACTCGTCTCGATATGGCAGGACGCCCGGTCGAGTCTCGCTCGGCTCCATGGCATGACCCCGGTCATGAGAACATTCGACCGGCATGGGCTTTATACACCCGGGTGAGTTTACATCTAACCCATGTACTCTTGTCCAGCAGGATAAAAACCCTGCATCGCATTGAACCGCGATCAACGTGGGGCTGCACGGCGAGCCTTGTCACCTCAACGCCACCCCCCCTTTACCTCAACGCTTAATCAACACAAGCTGAGAAGAACTAGCAAGTGTTCACCGACGCTTCAAACAGCCCGCAACACCGGTCGAGGTCCGGTCGAGGTCCCCGCAGCCTAGCAATATGGACTCGTCTCGATATGGCAGAACGTCCGGTCGAGGTCCTTTACTCCACCTCGTCTCGTTATGGCAGGACGCCCGGTCGAAGTCTCATGAACTCCGCTCCGTACCGATATGGCAGAACGCCCGGTAGTGGCCCAGTGAACTTCGCTCCGTACCGATATGGCAGAACGCCCGGTAGTGGCCCAGTAAACTTCGCTCCGTACCGATATGGCAGAGCGCCCGGTCGAAGTCCCATGAACTCCGCTCCGTACCGATATGGCAGAACGCCCGGTAGTGGCCCAGTGAACTTCGCTCCGTACCGATATGGCAGAACGCCCGGTAGTGACCCAGTGAACTTCGCTCCGTACCGATATGGCAGAACGCCCGGTAGTGGCCCAGTGAACTTCGCTCCGTACCGATATGACAGAGCGCCCGGTAGTGGCACAGTGAACTCCGCTCCGTACCGATATGGCAGAGTGTCCGGTTGAGATTTCATACACACATCTATTGCATGGTGGATTTCAACGCTCCATTATCATTCCATGCACACATCTATTGCATGGCGGATTTCAACGCTCCATTATCATTCCATGCACACATCTATTGCATGGCGGATTTCAACGCTCCATTATCATCCCATGCACACATCTTTTGCATGGCGGATTTCAACGCTCCATTATCATTCCATGCACACATCTATTGCATGGCGGATTTCAACGCTCCATTATCATCCCATGCACACATCTTTTGCATGGCATCATCATCTCATACACTCTGGGTTTCACAGTACTACTTATATTACAAACGTACTTATAAACTGTTGCTTGCCATCGGTAAACAGGTATTCACCCCGGTCACGCCCAATCTTCAACGAGGACTTGGGGGACTGTGCACCATTGGGTTGGTAACCCTGCGGGTCTGCGGGACAAGAACAAGACAGACTTAAGTCCCCATTCAAGATTGCACTTGACCGGGAACTTGGGGGACTTGTTGACAGTAGCCGCAGAGGGGCTACAACAGACCCACAGACCCGCAGCAAGTGCACCAGGGCCCGGCCCGAAGCCCAGGACCGAACCACCAGCACCCGGCCTCGGGGTCCAGCAGTCTATCCGGCTGCCAGAGACCCTGGGACCGGGGGCGCCTGCCTGCCAAAGAGGTCACCAGAACTGCCCTTCGAAGGGAACCAGTCCCACATTGAAGGGTGAGGCCAGCCCTCACCCCCAACCACCTATATAAGGGCCCCAACTACCCTCATTAATAGGTAACTTATCTCTCACACCGCTTACATACGTACTCAAGTTATATATATTCCAACTATACTGACTTAGGCATCGGAGAGGAAAAGGCCGGCCCGCCTGGTATTCCCCTTAGTAAGCAGGTTTGCAGGAGATCAAGTTGGATTCATCTGTATCTACCAGGCCTCCGGGTTTAGGCAGAAACACTTTCCGACATCTCAAATCGCATACGCTCTAACAGATTGTCCACATGCTACTGCTCATGGAGTGATGGGAAAACCTGAAGTCCGGCAAATGCTACTGCTTATGCTTCAATGATAGACAACCACTTAGCTTTAGCTGTCAAAAGATATTGTGCTACTGTTTATGTTCCAATCAAAGACAACCAATTAGCTTTAGAATATGAAAGGATGTTATGATTAATGAGTAACATGCTGAAAAAATCAGATTTATTACTTTTGCATCTATGAAAGAAGTTCTGAAAGGAGCAACTAGCAAGATTGTAACAGTAGAAAAACAAAGGCTAACAGAAAAAAGAATTAGGAAGGCATAAGGTAATTGAAAGAAATTTTCTAAACAACAAAAAACTAATTGAAAGCAAGAGAGAGAGAGAGAGAGAGAGAGCGTAAGTTCATCATCATTACCTCCTCCAGTATTCAGCTAACATTCCTCTCAAGCTGGATTTACTCATCAAAATCGTGATTATCATCCAGTGATACAAGGCTTTCAACATAGAAACCAGCCTCAGTAACTGTAGGATATCCAGGAATCAATAGACTTTGACAGCTTAAATAATTAGAATTGTACATTACCAACAACTGCCTTGGCCTGGACCGGAAGAGAGCATGATTTTCCCTCCAGTAACCAGAAGGCAATAAACAACATTTCAAGCCAGAGGAGAATATCATTTTAGTCCAAGACTCTGCCACCCCATACTGCTTCATGACCCAAAACTCATCATAACTTGTTACTTGAGTTTCATCTACGAATTCAGTAATAAATGTATGAGCTATACAGAGGGTGTCATTGAAAAACAGTCCCAATTGCAGTGCATGCCAGCCTCCAACATCTCCTAATTCAAGTGGCATCGGAATTTCCATAACCTCCTCTTCTGCTAAACAGAGAGATACAATCACCCATGAGTAATCTTCCAGCTGCTCATCAACCAATGAAGTCTTCCATTAATCAGTATACCAGTACCAGACCCACGAAAATATTTGTAGGGAAATCTCCTTTGAATTTTTTTGCCATGAAACGGTTTTCAACGCATAGACAATAAAATCCATTCCTTCTTCAGAGGACCTCGAACTAATCACTTTGAAGTCATCAGATGAGTGATCAAAACCGAACCCATCATAACACATGAGGGTTCTGGCACCGAACTCTGCAGATGGAGCTGGCAGTTTCGTATACTTCCTTGTTGCTGGGTTAGCTACATAAAACTCCGAACCACCAAATGAATATAACACAAGGCCACGGCAGAAAGACACCAAGCCCCAATGTTCAGTTCTATATTCAGAGACCCGAACATAACTGGGCAGTTTGAGTTTGGTCACAACTAGATCACCATCATAATCATTACCAATAACATCAACATTACTACAGTTACCAATACCATTCAGAAACGGATGATCATTATAATGATTCAGAAACTCATCAAGGTTGAAAGAATAAAGTGAATCGAGTTTGTCATCAGTGAATAAGAGTTTTCTTCTCTGGTAAAACACATGCTCATTTTCAATGGCTTTGTTGAAATGCATCCTCACAAAATGGGGGTCTAAGATTAGTGAAAGCCAATACTTTGATACACACCTGAACCGACATAAAGACTTAACTGGCAACCGGGAGAGAATGTCGGGTATGATCTCCGACGGCAAGCTACAGCAGACCCTTGTTGGTTCGTCCGCCATGCTCTTCGAGACAGCAACAAACAGGCGGGGGAGAGTACGTGGTGGCTAGGGTTGTGTCCACTGAAAAATATAAAATTGTTGTAGGAGAAATAGATTGATAAATCTCTCTGTGTTTATTCATTGATAAGGAGGCCTTTATATAGGCATTACATCAAGTATCCCTGGCGAACAGGGATTCCCTATCTAATAGAGTATCTAGACTACAAGTCTTATTAGGACAAGACACACCACGGAAGTTACGGAGTTAACCTTCCTTGAACACTCCCCCTTGTGTCGCGTCCTCAATGGTGCATGAACCGTTGCCTCGTTAAAACCTTTGCCAGCAAACAAAAACCTCTTGGGCAAAAATAAAAGCATGGTCTAAGGAAAAAGAGTACAACGCACCAACTACAAGTATGTGAGACATGCATAACTAGGCTCCCCCTGAAGTCTAGATGAGAACTCCCCCTGATAGTCAATCAGTCTTCGAGTTCGGATAAGCGACACATTCCAATGCGCTTTACATGCTTCATAAATGTAGATTTAGGTAGAGACTTGGTGAACAGATCCGCTGCATTTTCTTCTGAGCTGACTTGCTTCACTTGAATATTCAAAGTCTCTTGCTGCTGCTGATTGTAGAAGAACTTAGGCGAAATGTGTTTAGTATTGTCACCCTTAATGTATCTCAACTTCATCTGCTCAATGCATGCTGCATTATCTTCAAATATGCAAGTTGGTCCCATCGTAGTAGACTCAAGTCCACTAGACTCTCGAATGTGAGATATAACCGAGCGAAGCCAAATACATTCTTTGACTGCTTCATGTAGTGCAATAATCTCAGCATGGTTCGAGGAGGTAGCAACAAGGGTTTGCTTGGTTGATCTCCAAGATATCGCCGTATTCCCAATGGTAAAAACATAACCGGTTTGGGAACGTCCTTTGTGTGGATCTGACAAATATCCAGCATCAGCAAATCCTACCATCACATCATTTGGTGTATCTGAGTAGGAGGGGGTATCGCCAAAGCCGTATCGGGACCACGACTTAGCATCCGCGGGTCCGGATAAGTTGGCGGATATGTCTGCAAGATGGCGGATGGATGAACCAAAGCCAGTCTTGGCGGATATGGCTGGCGGATGGCGATCCGAGCCATGGTTTGTGCTGTTAGATGCAAGAGATCGACTATGTGTCGAATCCTGATGAGTGTATCGATAGTACAAGCCCATGTCAAGGGTTCCTTTAAGGTATCGGAAGATGTTCTTGATTCCAACCCAATGACGTTGTGTTGGCGCAGAGCTAAATCTAGCTAACAAGTTCACAGAGAAAGCGATGTCTGGTCTAGTACATTGAGCTAAGTATAACAAAGCTCCAATCGCACTAAGATATGGATATTCAGCTCCCAAGACCTCTTCGTCATCTTCTTTCGGACGAAAGGGATCTTTGTTGATATCCAGACTTCTAACGACCATGGGAGTGCCTGTAGGATGCATAACTTTGTCCATGTTAAATCGCCTGAGCATCTTTCGGACATATGCAGACTGGTGTATAAAAATTCCACCACTTCGGTGCTCTAGTTCTAAGCCTAGGCAAAACCGAGTCCTTCCCAGATCTTTCATCTCGAATTCGGATTTCAAATAGCTAGCGGTCTCATTGATCTCATTCAGAGTTCCAATGATGTTCATATCATCGACATAGACGGCTATAATGGCAAATCCTGAACTTGTTCTCTTTATGAACACACAAGGGCACAACTCATCATTCTTGTATCCTTTCCCAATCAAGTAATCACTTAACCGTGTGTACCACATCCTACCAGATTGTCGGAGTCCATATAGAGATCGTCTCAACCTGATAGCAAATGAACTTCGTGGTTTTTGCTCACTTGACTTGGGTAACGAAAGTCCTTCTGGCACTTTCATGTACATCTCCGTATCTAGGTCCCCATAAAGATACGCAGTTACAACATCCATAAGCTGCATATTGAGTCTCTCTGAGACTACCAAACTTATTAAGTATCGGAAGGTAATAGTATCCATGACAGGAGAATACGTCTCCTCATAATCAATTCCAGGGCGTTGAGAAAAACCTTGCGCCACGAGTCGAGCTTTATATCGCTGGACTTCGCCATTCTCATTGCGCTTTCTGACAAAGACCCATTTATGTCCAACAGGCTTCACGTTCGGCGGTATAGGCACAACCGGTCCGAAAACTTGCCTTTTCTTTAGAGAGTCTAGTTCAGCCTGGATTGCTTCTTCCCACTTCGGCCAATCCGCCCTACGTTGACATTCATCAACAGTGCGGGGTTCCATATCGTCGTCGTCAATAACTTCTTGAGCAACGGCGTAGGCGAATGCATCATCGATATACATGGAATTTCTTTCCATCAGATTGTGCATGCATAAGTAGTTTAGTGAGATTTCCTTGTTCTCCAACATCAACAGTGAGTCTGAGGCGTCCCCCAGATGATTCAGAGTTGATTCTTGGACATAGGTATAGTCGGAGACAATCTCGTGTGACGGCGTCACAGTATCGATGATGAACGGATCGCTTTGTGCCTGGACACATGCCCTCTTTCTAGGTACATTGTCTTTGGAACCGATTGGTCTCCCCCTCTTTCTAGGAGGATCCGAAGTCGACGCCGGCTCTCCACTTGGAGGTGCCGAGCCTAGGCTGCCGATGGCACCTAGGGCTGCGGGTCCGAGACCGGCGGCGCGTGCTCGCGCATGGCGAGGAATGTTAAGCCTTGCAGGTACATTCGCAGCAGGTATGGTTGATCTTGTCACTTTCGCAATATCAGTAAAGGAGTCGGGCATCGTATCCGCCACCTTTTGTAGTTCTAATATGCGTTGTATTTCAGTCTCACACTGAGACGTACGGGGATCATAATGAGACATAGTGGGAGAGAACCACGTCAATTCCTGACGTTCATTTGGGACGGATGCGGCCCCATCTCCCCCTAACGGCGGGAAGGATGTCTCATCAAAGTGACAATCTGCAAATCTTGCAGTAAATAGATCACCTGTCATAGGCTCTATATAGCGGACAATAGTTGGTGCTTCATATCCAACATAAATAGCTGATCGTCGTTGTGGACCCATCTTGGTACGCAGTGGAGGCGTGATAGGCACATATACGGCACAACCAAAAGTACGCAGATGCGAAATATCAGGCTCGTAACCAGTTACCAACTGGTACGCACTAAATGGTTGGCTATCTGTGGGTCGTAGACGAATAAGCATAGCTGCATGTAATATTGCATATCCCCATGCCGAAACTGGCAAGTTTGTGGCCATGACAAGAGACCTAGCTACAAGCTGTAGTCTCTTGATAGCGGCTTCTGCAAGACCGTTCTGAGAATGAACGTGGGGTACGGGATGTTCAACTTCAATCCCAACTGACATGCAATAGTCATCAAAACACTTTGAGGTAAACTCTCCAGCATTATCCAGTCTGATGGACTTAATCGGATTGTCCGGGTGGTGAGCCCGAAGCTTAATAATCTGAGCTAGGAGTTTAGCGAATGCAGCATTCCTCGTGGACAACAACGCTACGTGTGACCAACGCGTTGATGTATCAACCAGAACCATGAAATATCGAAATGGTCCGCATTCTGGTGTTATAGGTCCACAAATATCACCTTGTATTCGTTGTAGAAACGGAATATTCTGTTTATTATCAATAGCAAAAGATGGTCTTGCTTGAAGTTTTGCTAGTGAACAAGCTTTACAAAACGAACGATGAGCATTAGACATCGCTACAGAAGCATGAGAAGCAGGAGGGGACCGAACCTCTCCTTGGAACCGAGAGGCGGCTATCGACGGCACGGCCGAACCGAGGCCGAGGCGCCCTCTGTGCTTTTGTGATCGGAAAAATGGATGACCGTGGGAGCATTTCAAAATACGGATCATCAGATCACGACCCGGATGACCGAGTCTATCATGCCAAAGCTTATAAGCATCAGAATCACATAATATAACAACATGAGATTCGTTGGCTCGAATGGTTGTGAAATACATGCCATTGCGAACTCGCTTACACTTCTCCACAATGCGAGTGCGCATAGATTGGGTGGAGGTGATCAACAGATATTCAGTTCCATCTTCAACATAAGTGCTGAGGTGATAGTCATTGTCACGCACATCCTTGAAAGCTAGCAAGGTTCTTGGCGCCTTAGGCGCATATAGGGCGTCCTCTACCCGAATCTCAGTGCCATTTGGCAGTAAGAATTGAGCAGTGCCACGACCCTTAATTACGGGTCCAGTTCCTGTCATCGTAGATAACGACGATTCTCTTGGCGTAAAATCCGAAAACAATTGCCGATTTCTCAGAATCGTGTGAGTTGTTGCACAATCCAACAAACACTCAATCTCGCCTTGATACATCTACAAAAACAATGTAACTTGAATCAATAGTCTACTTTAGACTTTGGCGAACACTTTAAAGTAAGTGTACTGAAACAATATATCATCACAAAATGAAGTGCATTAAGGCCAATTACATAGCCATGGCAACGACAAAACTTGAGAGAAAGATATAAGCCGCATTTTAATCACCGAGTATCACCATTGATAATCATAGCCTAGTTCAGAGATTGAGACCGGACACCGTCGTAGGTGGCGTGGCCGAGCCAAGACCGAGGCCAAGGCAAAGGCCGAAGCTACCCAGAGGCCGAGCCGAAGCAAGGCGAGTGGTGAGAGTCGGTCAGGCATTGAGGCAATGCGATGCGACGGTTGAGCTAAATCCGAAGCATGGCGAGTCCGAAGACACTTCGTTGCCGAGCCATTGATGCAAAAGTTGCATTTGTTCGATAGGCTATCGATTGTTGGTTTCAAAAAACCGGATTCGGTGCTGAGCCAAGCTGGCGAATGGCCATGGCGAGTGAGGCCTAGCGAGTCGCGGCCAAGCGCTTATGGGCTTTGGCGAGCGAGGCATGGCGGATCGCAGCCAAGTTGGCGGATCGCTGATCGCGGATCGCGGATTAGTTGGCGAATAGACATGGCGAGCGAGGCCTGGCGGATCGCGGCCAAGTTGGCGGATAGCGGATCGCGGATCACGGATCGCGGATCTCGGATCGCGGATCGTGCATCGCGGCTCGCGGATGGCGTATCGCGGATCGCGGATGGCGTATCGCGGATCGCGGATGGCGTATCGCGGATCGCGGATGGCGTATCGCGGATCGCGGATGGCGTATCGCGGATCGCGGATGGCGTGTCGCGGATCTCTCCTTTTGTCTTTGTGATTTTTCGGATATGAGTTAACATCACCAGAATTTTGGTGAACTCAAAATGATTATGCCATTGAGAATTGGACGCATTGAACCAATTTTGCTTTCAGGGATGTAAAAATCTCAAATCATTCGTAGAATAAGATAGATTTTATTGATGACAACTCAAAAATACATCATGGTTGTTCTAAATAGAACGACTTATCGAACAAAGTCGTGATTTATTGACTATTCTGTCAAAATAACAATCAAAATCAAACTTGAACACGTATCTCATGACCTAAGTCAAATACTTATTCATAGTCGGGAGTATCATACTCCTGAGTCCTACGTTTCTTGGTAGGTTGGAAGTCATCGATGGCGAAGTTCGTATTTTCCTCATCGTATACTTCTTCCTCAAAGTCTCCTACATAGTGTGCTTCTTGTTCTATGTATTGTTTGTGTTTCTTGTAAGCGGCTTGAATATCTCTGCTTGCTATGCAATCGCGTTGGAGATGATTCGTAGAACCACATTTGAAGCAAGGAGCCGAAGCATTGTTCGGCGTATGGCCACCACGCCTGGGACCGGAACCAAAACTGTTCCTCCCTCTGGGAGCGGCGGCTCTGCCATCATCCCTTGTCCAAGAAAGCGGTCGGCCACGGCCGACGCCTCTTCTCCCTCCTCGTCCGCCACGTATTGCTCTTGGCGTACGTGGTGGCGGTGCTTGACGTTCATGAGGTTGATGCTTCTGCTTAAAAGCTTTACCACGGGCTTGATGAGATTCCGCAATGAATTTCGGTCCTCGAGGCCTCTTATTGGTGGTAAGAATCAACTCATGGTACCTCTCCTTTCTCTGAAGGACATTCATCAAATCGCTGAAGGTTTTGATAGTGCCTTTCTCGCGGAGATCGCGGTACTGATGCGACAACATGGACGCAGATTCTGGGAACGTCGTGAAAGTCTTCTCCATCATATCATCATCGGTCTTTTCGACCCCACAAAAGCTCAAATCAGATTGCAAGTTTAGCATAGTCTGATGATATTCCTGGACGGAATCAAAATCCAGTAAGCGGATTTGCTCCCAATCAGACATGAGGTCTGGGAGTTGTGCGTCATGCACATTGTCGAAGCGGTCCTTGAGGATATCCCATAGCTCTTTGGGATCAGTTTTCCTCAGGTATTGCTTCTTGAGCGTCGGATGGATATGGCGCCTGAGAAACATCAGGGCTTGTGCTTTCTGTTCAGGAGAAGCGTGTAAGCTTTCATCCTCAGGAGGGTTGATGGTGGCAGTAAATCTTTTACCAATGAAAGTGTTCTCAACATCTGAGACCCACCTCTTGTATTCCTTGCCTTGGACATCCAAGATGTCAAATTCTGGACGCTGAGTGTCAGCCATCTACAGAACACAAACAGGGAGACGTTAGTATATTTGAATACTAATCAAGTTTGATTGTTCTTTTAGAACAGTGCCAAGATATATCATGGTCACATAAATCGATGCTTAACGTGACTTCAAGTCACAATCGATATCTTCCCTTTGTTTTCTTTCCAAAAAAGAATAATACGTTATGGTTCACAGTGACATCACAGTCACAAGCATAACGGTGGCCGGTAACATCACAGTTACCCCAATAAACGTTGGCACCGGGGTGACTAAATCCCCGTATGCCGTCCCGAGAAGCGATAGAATCGGGATGAAGAAGCAGGGACACGGAAAGGTCCCGGAAGAAAACAAAACCCAACTATTGAAATTTTCATAAGCGGGAACGTTTATAAAAATATTTACCTCTTCAAGAGAAGCTTGATCAAACGAAACTTGACTCTTGGGGAAGCTTGTTTTCTTCGATTTTTCTTGATTTCTTCTCAACCACGAATAAGGGTTCGCGGATCGCTTGCTTGGCTTGCGAGCAATTTTGATCTTCTGGTGGATGCGTGCAAAAAGTAGCACGCAAGGGAGAGCTGCTGGCGAGCGGGTTGTCTGCCTAGAGGCAGAGGAGAAGTAGTACGCGAAGGTACAAAGCGGCAGGCGAGCAGCGCAGATGCTGCTGAGAAGAGGCCGACGGTGCCGAAGGGAAGAATCGGCGGCCGACGGTAGATTAGGGTTTCGAAAAAAAAATCGGAATTAGGGTTTCTAGGGCTTATTAGACGGGAGGCTAGAGCAATGTGCTGATAACGTGTTGTAGGAGAAATAGATTGATAAATCTCTCTGTGTTTATTCATTGATAAGGAGGCCTTTATATAGGCATTACATCAAGTATCCCTGGCGAACAGGGATTCCCTATCTAATAGAGTATCTAGACTACAAGTCTTATTAGGACAAGACACACCACGGAAGTTACGGAGTTAACCTTCCTTGAACAAAAATAATAATAATAAATAAATGAATTAAGTAATGGGACGGGACGGGACTGAAGAGAGATATGACTGTTACAAAATAAGAAGAAACAAAACGGTCCAGCAGATCACTGCAACAAGTGGTTTAATTAGTACGAGCGTAACCTGTACACGCGAGTTTATATTATCCAACGTCTTAATCTGATTCTCCAACGCGAATTAATCTTTTAATTTGGAAAAACTTTTAAAGAAAACCATAAAAGGGATAACATTAGTTGTATCGCTTGTATGGTTAGTAGTCATGGTGGAGTGATGAGAGGGTTGTCACTCTGATGTAGTACGGGTATACCTCAACCTCGGCACTACGAAAGGATATCAATGCATCACCATTTATCACATCCATCGATTCATGTGTGAGGTGTACTAAGTAATAGCTCACAAGAGGTCTTGCATTCTTGGTCTTAGAGTATTAAGTTTTTCGATGAAATAGAGTTACATACTTTAAAGGAATAATATTGAACACAGTTAACCCATTGTCTGGATGTGTGATAAAATTCATTTAAATTTCTCAATGTTTTATTCATCATTGTTTTGTCGGGATCCGACTCCTCTAAAGTGAGTTAAACATAAAGTTAAGATGTTCCATATAATCTAGATGTTCCATATAATCTAATAGTACTAAAGACGTTGTTTATCTAAACACCGCTAACTTGCAGTGAACCCAAAAAAAAAAAAGGAGAAAAGGGACTTGACGTGACCTTCCTCCTTGTTTCTCTAGGACGCACAAAGCAAATGCAGCATTTCCTTCTAGTTTCGAGGAAAGTAGTCTTAATGATCATTGAATCATCCATCAATGGGACATTGTAAAGCTTGCTTGCTTCACCAATAGGGTAAACTATTTGACCCAAAATTTTAGTAAGAGCGAAATACCCCTGATGCAACGTTGTATAATGAGAGATGGCGTATGCCTTGTGCACTGAACAAAGTCCATAGCATGCTTCACATTTTACTACGTCTTCCAAAACCCTCCCTTAAACCCTTCACCACCAAAATCACCAAAGCCTTGTTCACCACCACACCAACATTTCTTCTCAAACAATGCAACTCCATACTCCAAGTCAAGCTCCTACACCAGCACATCCTCATCGGAGGCCTCTCCCACTCTCTCACCCACCTCATCGCTGCCTACTTAGCCCACAACGCTCCTCACCACGCCTTGTCCGTCCTCGAACGCCTCGCCCCGCCGCGCCCCTCCGCCGTTTACTGGTGGAACCTCTTCATCCGCACCGCCGTGCGCTCCGGGTTTCTCGAACACGTGCTCTGTCTCTACTGTAAAATGCACAGTCTTGGGTGGAAGCCTGACCATTATACATACCCTTTTGTTTTCAAAGCATGCGGCGAGCTGGGCTCGTTCCGGCGAGGCGCGGCGGTTCATGGGGCGGTGTTTGTTGGTGGTTTTGAGTCGAATGTGTTTGTTTGCAATGCAATGGTGGCAATGTATGGGAGATGTGGGGGTTTGGGTGATGCACGTAAGGTGTTTGATGAAATGCTTGACAGAAATGTGGAGGATATCGTGTCGTGGAACTCGATAATGGCGGTTTATGCGCAGAGTGGGGAGGTGGGGAAGGCGGTTGAGGTGTTTGAGTTGATGGTGGGGGTTTTTGGTGTGAGCCCGGATGCTGTGAGCTTGGTTAATGTTCTTCCTTCATGCGCGTCGCTTGGGGAAGTGAAGTGGGGGATGCAGGTTCATGGTTATGGTGTTAAGAGTGGGTTGTTGGAGGATGTGTTTGTGGGGAATGTGGTTATTGATATGTATGCTAAGTGTGGGATGATGGATGAGGCGAACAATGTGTTTGATGGGATGAAGATTAAGGATGTGGTGTCGTGGAACGCTATGGTTACGGGGTATTCTCAGATTGGTAGGTTTGAGGATGCTGTTGGTTTGTTTGAAAAGATGAGGGAGGAGAAGATTGAGTTAGATGTTGTCACTTGGAGTGCTGTGATTGCAGGGTATGCGCAGAGGGGACATGGTTATCAAGCAGTGGGTGTGTTTCGGGATATGACGGCTTCTGGGTCTGAGCCAAATGTTGTGACCCTTGTGTCTCTTCTTTCGGGTTGTGCCTCTGCAGGAGCACTAAATAATGGGAGAGAAACTCACGGTTATGCAGTTAAATGGATGCTGGGATTGGAAGGAAATGACCCTGGGAATGATATGATGGTAATTAATGGTTTGATTGACATGTATACTAAATGCAAGAGTGCCAAAGTTGCTCGAACGATTTTTGATTGTCTAGCACCAGACACAAAAAGTGTGGTGACTTGGACGGTGATGATTGGTGGGTATGCCCAGCACGGTGAAGCAAATGAGGCACTTGAACTTTTCTACCAGATGCTTAGACAGGATATACCCTTAAAGCCAAATGGTTTTACTATATGTTGTGCCCTGATGGCCTGTGCTCGTCTGGGCGCATTGAGGTCTGGTAAACAAATCCATGCTTATGTAATACGCAATCAGTATGATTCTATGAAGCTGTATGTGGCCAATTGCCTTATTGATATGTACTCCAAATCTGGAGACGTAGATGCTGCTAAAGTTGTGTTTGATAACTTGGAGCGTCGGAATGAAGTTTCTTGGACTTCACTAATGACAGGTTATGGAATGCATGGTCGTGGTGAAGAAGCTCTACAAATTTTTGTTGAGATGCAGAGACTGGGCCTGGTGCCTGATGCTGTAACATTTCTTGTTGTTCTCTATGCTTGCAGCCATTCTGGAATGGTTGATGAGGGAATGAGATACTTCAATGACATGAGTAAGAACTCTGGGGTTGTTCCTGGGCCAGAGCACTATGCTTGCATGGCTGACCTCTTGGGCCGTGCTGGTCGCTTGGATGACGCTATGAACCTGATCAAAAGCATGCCTATGGAACCGACCCCGGTTGTATGGGTGGCCTTGCTCAGTGCTTGCAGGCTCCATGGCAATGTAGAGCTTGGGGAATATGCTGCAGATCAGTTAACAGAGTTAGACTCAGAAAATGATGGTTCGTATACATTGCTCTCAAACATATATGCCAATGCCAAGCGTTGGAAAGATGTTTCCAGGATTAGAGTGTTAATGAAAAATGCGGGCATCCAGAAGAGGCCAGGTTGCAGTTGGGTGCAAGGAAAGAAAGGCACAACAACATTCTTGGTGGGTGATAGGACTCATCCAGAGTCTGAGAAAATATATGAGATCCTTGCAGATTTGATAAAACGCATCAAAGGTATGGGTTACGTTCCTGAGACAAGCTTTGCACTTCATGACGTTGATGATGAGGAGAAAGTAGATCTTCTTTCTGAACACAGTGAGAAGTTAGCTCTGGCCTATGCAATCCTAACAACCCCACCAGGCGCGCCTATCCGAATTACCAAGAACTTGCGTGTTTGTGGTGACTGCCACACTGCAATGAAGTACATATCCATGATTATTGAGCATGAAATCATATTGAGAGATTCAAGTCGCTTCCATCATTTCAAGAAAGGATCCTGCACATGCCGAGGCTATTGGTGATAGAAATTATGCTAGTTGTGTTCTCATCTTCCCTTTGAATCATATCCGACTGCATTAGATTGTAAGATTATTGGATGATGCCAAAGACGACCATTATTTATAAAAGCAATGAAAAGGATCATTGTTTCACAATCACTGCTCCACGATTTGCCAGTTCCACATATACCTATCCTCAGATCAATGTATCATGCCTTCTAGTAAAACAAAAGGATTGGCCTGACCGCCTGAGGAGTTGTTCTGTTCATTCAGATTATGGACGCCAGTTCTGCTACATTTCATTGCACCATTGCTCTAATCAG
The DNA here is from genome assembly GCA_963682095.1 of Potentilla sterilis. NCBI lineage: Eukaryota > Viridiplantae > Streptophyta > Magnoliopsida > Rosales > Rosaceae > Potentilla > Potentilla sterilis. Next base: position 7,937,688 of record OY821760.1, on the reverse strand, counting down.
CGTGGCATCATTCAACACTCATACATGCATATTGACAGTATGAATGACAATGCGATAGAAAGTAGAATTAAGATATATAATTGTATACGATTCCAAGTTTTTCTCAACATGGATGCATATACGGTATGTAGTGCGGTCTATCTTACAGTATTCCTTCCTTCTCGATGAAAGTTGCTGGGAAGGAAACAAAAACGTAGCTTAAAGGGCGTATACGTGAATTTTATTCGTTCTGCATAAATGACACATGTCAGTTAATGTTTCATTGTTTGATTCAAACTTTCTGTTTGCATACCTAGCACTTATGTGGATGGGAATGCTCCTACACACCCGCCTTGTAAGTGTGATATGAAAAAAGGCTCCTAAAACAAACGGAGGAAAATAGGACCCTATCATTGACGCTGATTTTAGGCTTTCTATGCAGCATTGGAGTCGATCATGTTGCCTTATTACAGGTAATCATAGCCTAATACACAGACCTTTACTGCACGATTCATCCAGTGTATTCGGTACAAAGAGTCAAAAATGAATCATGTAGCATGATTAAATGGATATTTTACAATGTACATAAACAACATCCTTCCTGCATCTTCTATACAAATGGAAAGTCCCAAATCTATACTTGTTGAGTAACCAATAAATAGCTCCACACATTTCTCCTTCTCAGTTTTCACACTTTACAGTACAAAAGGATATATCATCTACCCCATCCATTGCTATTTAGTTCGACTATATAACACCTTTGTTTTGTTTTCCTTTGGTCCAAACCACCTTGCATCTTGTTTCTTCGTTTGGTCTGAACCACCTTCATTAAGCCACTATGCTAGCAATCCCCCTTCATTTTTGTACTGAACTAGCGAAGAAGGTTCTTGGTTGGCCGCAAGCCGCTGTTGCTGCAGCAGGATTGGTGTGGAACAGAATCACCAATATTATCCATGCTCTTTATTGGTCCTAGTATTGTCAGCGTGCACGAGCTTTACGTACTGCCTGTTGGATGTGCCTTTCATGCTCTTTGAGCATGTCATCAATGTTGCCCCCTGGAGGTACCAACGGTCCAGAGCAATGGATTCTGCTCTTAGTTACATAGCCCTGAGATATAGAAATAGTTCAGTTTCTCATATATAAAAAGTTAGTGTTTTTCTTGAATCAAAGTGATTGTGAAAATGAGTTCCTCACCATTCCAGATTCTTTGACAAACAGTCTGTCATTCTTAAACAAGTTCGTTATTGTTTGAGGCTTGTGAGATATCTGTGCCCTTAATTCTGGCTTATTTCTAGTAGAAGCTGTCGTTTTATTCAATGATGATCCTACTGCACTACTAGGATGTATCACTGAACTACAATGAGAATAACCTTTCTGCCTAGCTCCTCTGTGTGCTTCCATTGCAAAGCCAGAAACACTATCCTGCTGATGGGGCATGTACATGTGGCCCATCGATTTCGGGTTCTTTGCCTGCTGTTTTTATGTTAGCCACATGTAATAACTAATAAGTAGTACAAGAATGAATTAATGTTTAGATCTGTCAGGCCACTGATATACCTGGATAATTCCTTGGGCATTATAATCTGGTGTTGGCACTACCTTGGCAGCTCTTGAAACCCTTCTAACAGATTCAGGACCACGCCCTTTAACAGGCTCCTCTCTTTGCCTGATATACAAACAAGAGAATAAATGTATAAATATTGTTAATAAGATGCATATCGTTTTAAAACTGTTAAGAAGTTTCTTCATCTTCAAGAATCAATGGCATCAACAAGATATACCTTTTTTCCTCATCCCGAAGCTTGGCATCAAACTCCTTGCTTGGAGGATACTGTGGTAAAGCTGATGGATGACAAGCTACGGGTGGTGTTGTGAAGAACTGAAATAGAAATAACCAAATTAGAGATACCCAAGAACCATATTCATAAGCCAAATTATTCAAGTATTGTCAGCTATAACTCCATACAGCAGTTATGACATGATATAAAAAGTAGCAAGTCTAGCTCTGTGAATATTAAATGACATGATTTAATAAGTAGCAAGTCTGCAAAACAATACTGGAAGATTCTTTGGCTTAAAATAGAACACAAACTTACTTGACTTCGAAGGGCTGAACCAGCAGATCCTCTATTTTCTGCTTCTATGGCGAGGAGTTTATCGACAAGAGCAAAAGCTGTAGCAGGAAAGTCTTTGAAGGTTTCAGCAAGGCGACGCTTGTAAGGTTGTTGAGGCTTGAAACTAGTTGCATGTGGTAATTTTGTTTTCTTCCAGAAGTCCTCAGATGGTGAACCACATAGCTTGAAAATCTTATGCATTTGTTCCACCTGAAAATAATGGTGGAATCATTGTCACATAAATAATTGCGATTAAAGGTACAATTTAGTACTTATAGTTACAATGTCAATGAAGCTCAATAAACCTAAACAAGTGATCAGTTAGTGCAACAATGTTGCACATATTTTGTCTATGTATGCATATAGAAATTAAACGCTGAGAGTTATTGATAGCTTAATCTGTTTTGCAAACATACAACATGAATGTTGTATGTTCAATGGCTAAACGAATTTATTGCTCATATAAGTAAATTACTTCTCAGTTGCAGGAGGCACTTGATTACAGAAAAGCATTAACTGATGAAACTAGGGGATGGAAAGAGAACTTATACACAGTATATATAGATATTGGAATTACTCGTTACCTCTGTTCTACCAGGCATGATAGGCTTTCCAGCAAACAATTCCGCAAGGATACAGCCGGTGCTCCAGAGATCTATAGCCGGACCATACTGTGTGGCACCAAGAAGAAGCTCAGGTGCCCTGTACCACAGAGTTACAACGCGACTAGTTAATGGCTGCTTCTGATCAGGCTCATAAAATGTTGCCAAACCAAAGTCACCGATCTTGAGAACTCCATCATTATTAATCAAAAGATTAGAACCCTTGATATCTCGGTGCAGGACACCTCGACTATGGCAATGTTCAAGGCCACTAAGCAATTGTTGCACTAAACATTTTATCTGCAGCACCACACAAGAATTATTTTCTTATCTTCCAAACATTCACGGTTCAATAGAAATGACAGAGAAGAAGAGATAAATATGATGTCGATGGAATAAAAAAGAGTAGAGACCAGGTAATAAGTTCTCAGACAGTTCAAAATTAGTGTAGCTAGAATACTCATTCGTTGCAGTAGCGCGAACTCAAGTTTTCTAAACGGAATACAGAAAGAGGCAAACAAAAGGAGATAAGAAAGAACCCTATACTGATTTTCTAAAACAATCATTGTATTCAGTACTCCTGTACTAATAGATGATTCATGTAAAACCATACGACCTGATTCAGAACAGATTATAATCACAGTAAAAATGATCGATACGCCTGACAGCAAAAGAAGAATGTTTACCTGTGGTTCAGTAAACTTGATGCCACGTGTTGCTGCAAGACCTGCAAGGTCATGATCCATATACTCGAACACAAGATATAAGCTGCATGACGTTTTTGAAGCAACTAGACCCTCAAGCTTCATGACATTGGGATGGTCAAGTTTACGTAAAATATAGATTTCTCTAGCCATGAAGCACACACTTTCTGGGTCCATATTTACAAACCGTACTTTCTTCAATGCAACTATTTTACCAGTTTCAAGATCACGAGCCTTGTATACACTGCTATAAGTTCCTTGTCCAATCTGCAAATACAACATCAATTGGAGATATTATATAAGATGTGGCTGAATCAACAGGGGATGTGACTTTTCTAAAACTCTAGAATGAATCTAACACAGATATATTCATATACCAATCAAAAGAATGCATAAATTCTAATATCTTTTTCATCTGATAACGTTGTCTTCATGGACTAGTCTCTTAATGTACAACTGAACCAAGGACAATTAAAGTCCACTGAACCCAAAATTTAAATATATATATATATAAGAAAAAAACCGTGTTCATTACTTTTAGGTGTAAGTACGGGAAGCCAATCTTATGTTTCATATTAGTTTGAGACACTGTTTTAACTAAATCATAAGCAATGTTGATTGTGTATACTCAACTTGACTGTGTACATCCTTATTTTTCATAACGCTAATATTTCCATTAACAATAAACATATACAAAGTTACAAACACACACATGAACATGCACATGATAGTTAAATCCATTTATTAGTCATCAATATAACACAACATATACCAAAAGATTTTCAAACACCTAACAATTCCATAAGAAGTCCATGAAAGCACAAAGCAAAACAATGTTATATCATGCATATATATCTAGCACTATATAAAATGCGATGAAGAAAGCCATTAACAGTTGGAACTAACTTTGTCTAACTTCTCAAAGGTGTCTGCCCGGCGAGGAACCCACCCTTGGATGGCATCTCCGGCAACTGAAGTTAGCCACGAAGGCCATCCTGCAGCTGCGTATTCAGCTTCTGCACCGAGTGGCAAGCTCACTAACCTAGACATTGCCTCTCTTTTTTCATTCGCTGCCATTTCAACTGTTGCCCATCTTTGATGATTAGCAATCCCAGGTTTCTGAACCTTTGATTTATCTTCAAGATCTTTAGACACATTGCTAATTCTGCCATGTGCCTTGGAAGCATTTCTTGATAACAAACGCATTGATGCATCAACACCAGGTTCGACTACAAAGTCATCTCTTAATGAAGGAGTTGGAGCAACCAATTGAACCGAATCCTTCAAATTATCTTCTACTTTCTTAGAATCCTGTATATGATCTGGTTCTGAGGTTCCTTTTGAGCAAATGCAGCCCATATTGTCACCCCAGAAATCCCCTATGGATTCCAAAATCACCCCTTGTATATGCAAATATATGAGAGCACTAATCAAATAATTTAATCCGCATTCCTGGGAAACCCAAGAGTTTCCCCTCTCAATCCATCACCCTCCTCAAATTCTCAATCTGGGTCTGTTACTACTCCACCAAGAAACAACCTGAGTCACATGTATAAAGCCTCATGATGATCATTGTGGCTCTGCCCACATGCACCAAAAGTCCCTAACAATACAAAATTCTCCACAATGCGCAAGGAAAAACAAGACAAGAAACAACTTTATATGGATTTGGGTAACCTCAACACTTGTTGTGCAAGCAAGACTTGAATAGGATAGGATAGAGATAAGAGAGATAAAGAGAGACTCAAAACCCAGACCAGAGATTCCTGCACCAGGAAAAACAGGGGAGAAATGAAGTTCTTCTCTTGGAATGCAGGAGTTCTGGCTGGTGGTTCTGGGTTGCAGAAATTCCCCCTTTTTTTCCTAATTATTGACAATATCGTAAATAATTACACGCCAAAATACAATATTTTCTTGGATTTTACAGAGAGACTATCTCATTGGAGAAAGGAGGGTGGACATGAATGGAAAATTCAAAAAAAAAAAAAAAGGAAAAAAGAAAAAAAGAATAGAGGGTAATGAAAGAGTGGGTTGTGATTTGGAGGTGCGCAGTGAGAGATAGAGATTTTTGGGGCGTACTTGTCCCCGGAAAATGCTAGAGGCCGATGGTTTTTGGGAGATGACAGGAAGGAAAGGAGGCTTTGGCAGCTGACCGCCCCAACAACACAAAGATCCTCTCTTTGACTGTCTCTCTCTCTCTTTCTCTCCAGCTATGCAAGATTTTTGTTGACAAACAGTAACAAACATTACAGGAAGGAGGGAGTGGCATCATGAGAGAGATAGAGTCGAGAAGGGGAGAGCTTGCTTGCAGAGCTCTCTCTATATAAAGACGTGCCATGCAGTTAGTGTTCCCAAGTCCCAACTACCACCACTCTCCTACAATTGGCTCGGCTTGATTTTAATTATCATATTGTTTTTTTTTTTTAGAAATAGGTGTCATGGGAGCTACTATTCATATCTCCCAAATTGATACTTAAATCTCTCTTTTTTTTCGACTTTCAGTTGACTTTGTCAACTCATGTGCAATTATCAATAAAATCACATAAATTAAATAAATTATTTAGAATACATAAATACTTAAATATACTCTAACATAATTTATTTTCTAAAAATTGAGTTACATGGTATAATCTTTGTCTTATTTCATGCCACTCTATTTGTTCAAAAATTTATCTTCTAGGTTCATTAGCCGATTATTATCAAAGAATAAGTGTATCAATTATATGTTCTGCAACAATTTACATAAAACTTATCACGAGGTTGTTCATAGTAAACTGAGAGTTTGGTAATTTATTTATTTTTTAATTAAATCAAATTGAGTGTTTCGTTTATTTATTTTTCAGAAATTAGAAGTGAAATAATCTAAATTTAATGGAGGCCTAACTATTTATTTTGGAGGTATTAGTATAATCTTCTAAAAAAGGCATTTATTTAATTGCCCAATGGGTATTTTGGAAAGAGTAAGGAGGTGTAAATAGTATTTTAACTTTTTGTAAAAGTAGATTGGAGGTATATTGAGTAAGGAGGTATAAGTGCCAATTTGAGAGGTATGAATAGAAACTCTCTAGTGTTATTCACACACTTTAAATTTTCACTTTTTTAATATGGTTTTGTTTATAAATTACCGAAATTACCTCGTTGGTTTTATCTTTGTGAATAGAAATTTACAAAGGGTTATTTGTGAATAGAAATTATAAAGGCTAGTTCATGAACAAAATCAAATCAATGTAATAAAAAATAGATAGAGTTTAGATAGGGTGTGTTAACGGATTTTGGGTGTGAATAACACCACCCATATATTATTACGATGAGAGACGCATTTAAGTATCAAACTATTCAACTCTAGAGATAGAGAAACTATGGCTATAGGGTTTGAGAGAGCTTGTCGCAGTATACTCGAGTTCTCGTATGACCACTTTGCGACGTTGATACCGGCTTTTGGCCTCGCGGGGGTTCGTCAATTGCAGTCGGACGAGATTTGGTTTGGTGATTGAAATTTTCAGGTGGAATGTGATCAAGGTACTTGAATTTCAGAGTTTGATGGTGACTACACAAGATGTCCCAATTGAGTGTCGCTAGTTGACTTTTGAATTCTACAGCGGGGTTTGAGGACGACGTAGACAGTTTCAGAAGGACGACAGTGAAAGCCAATCTCTAGTGATATTGTTATAAAGGATTTGTACATTCAAGCTTTTGGGGGTGTTGCAGGGGAGGAAGGTTGTTGCGTCTCTTTCGACAATGTTTGTTTCGATGGAGGTCAAGGTCCGAGAGCAGCGACAAAGCACCGAGGGGGGAGATTGGGAGAGAGAGGCGGTGCTGCAGCAACCCTCTTGCGCCGGATCTACTACTTGACCTTCTTTGCCCTAACTCAGTTCTAGGCCTATCCTAGTGGTTTTATGGGACTAGGTTTTGGCTCAGAGTTCATGTAGGGTGTTTTTAGTTTAGCAAACTACTCATAGATACCTAAAACCAATTTGGTTTACAAATAAGTCACCTACCCTTTTTCTTTTACAAATTAAGACAAATTTTTACAAATAAGGACATTTGCCCTTATTTTTGATTTAAAAATTTTCTTTACTTACTGACGGAGCGTGGTGGGCCCATGAAATTGTTTATTTAACATACTACATGTATATAATTTATCCTCTATACTGAAAAGTAAACAATTAATTTTTCATTTAATATTTCTTCTCAAAGTTTGTTTTACTTAGAAAATATTATAATAACTGAAAAAAAATTAAAAGAAAAAAGAAGGAAGCTGAACATATTAAAGAATTATAGAGAAAGGCTTCATAGAAGTAGGCCCGGTTATTGGGATATAATTTTTAGATTTACACAAGGTATTCATATTCTAGAAAATCATATTGCAGAACTTATAGAAGTACTTAATAAAGAACAAGAACCGCTTAATATTTTGAGCAGAGGTTAGATCCGCCCTGAGTTGGTATCAGAGCCTGTTTTTCTCAAAAACAGGTACAAGAAAATTCTTGGGAGGATCTGAAACTGGCGCCGGTTATCCACTAAGGGAGGTCGAGCCTAGGGTGCCGACGACACCACTAGTCTTTTTCCTGAGTTCGGCCCGCACGCATCCATCACTTTGGACATTCAGCCTTGCAGGTACATCCGCGGCAGGTACAATTGATCTTCTCACTTGCGCAAATCAGTGAAGGAGTCAAGCATCGAATCCGCAACCTTCTGTAATTCTAATATGCGTTGTATTTCGGTCTTACACTGAGACGTACGAGGATCATAATGAGACATAGTGGGAGAGAACCCTGTCAATTCATGATGTTCATTCGGAACAGATGTGTTCCTATCTCCCCCTAACAACGAGAAGAATGTCTCATCGAAGTGACAGTATGCAAATCTTGCAGTAAACAGATCACCTATAAAAGGCTCTAGATAGCGGACAATTGTTGGTGCAAAGTTGGCTTCTCTTAGCAAACAAAACAGAACCAAAGCATAAGAACTATCAAACCTATTGCATTGAAAAATAAAGTGATAAGTGGAATTCATGTTTCCACTCAAGACACATCCAAAAAAACAAATACTCCATTGAATACGTTTGTAGAGTCCTAAATACTCTATACGACGAGCATATTCATCTCCAGAAAGAGATAGGAGTAGAAGAACTTGATCCTTCCAAACTAAGCATAGTTGAATTTCTAGATCATCTGTCTAGAAATAAAAATTCTGAGAAAGCAACAGAACAACTCGAGAGAGTTAATCTTAAGATTAATCAACTCGGAGAAATATCAGTAAGGTTATCAAAGCTTGAAGTCAAGCTAGATTACCTTAAAGAAAAACAATATCTTTCAGATATTGAAAGGAAATTAGTAAGAACTGAGATTCTTGCTAACAATATATATCAGCATGCAGCTGAATTAAGAGAAACTCAAGAAAATTTGAAAAGACTTTTAGAAACTCTTATCTCCATGATAGGATGAAGCTAAGAGTAGAACAAAAAGTAAAACAGGAAGACGTAAAAGCTATAAGTCTGTATCTTCCTACAGAAAAACTTGCTGAAAACGTAGAAGCAATAATACATCAGCAAAATTACAGTAATACTTTTCTTCAAGAAATCGGAAGAGATATAGAAAAACAATTTCAAGAAGTAAATACAAAAATCTCAAATCTACAAAAAAGTGTAGAAAAAATGAAAGAAAATTCCAACATTGAAAGTATCAACGAAGAAACGCTAGCAAAAACCTTGGCTAGCAAGATCATAATACCTTCACGAAAGGTAGAAAGCGAGTTCAAATTTAGCGAACCAAAATTACTCGAATGTAAAATATCCAAAACTCCCAAAAGAGACCTAAAAATGCTGAGTAGAATACTCAGTAGAAGACATGCTGCACCACCAGTACAACTCATAAATGCTCAAGAATTTGAGTATAATGAAATTGAATCTAGCGTAAGAGAAGCATCCGCACCTAGATTCAGATTCAATGAGATCTACAAGAAATGATCTTTTATCTAAGACTCTCATAGATTCAAGATATTATAACTAACAGTCCCAGCAACTGGTGGAGAAACAGATATTAGTTTAATCACCTAAAAAGAAGTGAGTGAAGCTTTCCAGAAAAAATATTCATACATGCATATTGGTGTTGTTTAAGTATCAATAAAACTCTTAGCAAGAGACATGATAGATTGTTCAGTCCTGTGCATTTTACAAGATGACAGAATAACAGAATTCAAGAAGAGTCTGTTAGGAACAGTTGAAGCCTCACTATGCAACCAAGTTGCATACTTTAATGTTTTCCCAAATTTCACCACTCATCTGAGTGATGCAGCTCACTATTTGAGATTAAGAATCAAATCAGATGGGATTACCATGAAGCAAGGCATGATGGAACTAGCTATGAATTATAGAATTTATTACAAGCTAATGAATTCTAACGTAACACCAAACATTAGATTCCTTAACAGCCCTGGCATCACTACATCTGTCCTCACAAACCCGAGAAACAATTCTCAGTAAAAACATGTCACCAAATGACATGAAGTAACATTCCCAAGGGAATGGAACTTAGCACCCCCTGAGAGACAAATACAAAGCTCGAATGCATCTGTCTATGAAGATATGAGAGGAAAAATAAGTCTTCAATTTCATAGGCATTCGTTTGCTAATTATGAACAAGCAAGCACCTCAGGAGTAGTTCCTGAAGAATCTTTTGAAGAAAAATATTCAAAAAGACCTATAAGAATGCTTAAGACAGATGGATTAAAAGAGCTATATGCCCAAGTAGAGACTTGTGACTCTATAAAAGAATTAAAGGAAATTGTTAAGAAAATTTCTTTAATCCAAACATGAAGAAATAAAAGAAAAATACGTATCAGGCTACCACCGAAGAATCAGGTACAACGTCCATGGAGGCAAAAACTAGTAATAACCAATCAGTACCCCAAGAAGGGCATACTATCATCCAAAATATCACTAATAATCCCACTAAGATTATTAGAGAAGACAAAATATCACTAATAATCCCACTAAGATTATTAGAGAAGAAAATATCAAACTACCTAAAAGGCAAGCGCCTACAGAGAAGTATGGAGAGCGGAGCTCTCAGAAGTACATTCCTACATAACCAAAATGGGGACAAGCGGTATCCAAAAGAGGTGTCTATCGAAATCTAGATAGTGTGTGAGATAAAAGAAAAACCATTGACGACTAGGTTTCAAGCTTGAGACTAACTCAAGCTTTAATTTTGTCCAAATATGCCTATGAGGATGCTCATGCTTACTATGAGTCAACTTTAACAGGAATAACCCAGAAATGGTACAATTCCTTTAAGAGAAACTCTAAATGGGCTGATTGGACAACTAAACTAGCTCAGACTGACAACCCGATGGATTTTGCTATTCCCATATATGCACAATTATGTGGAGATATAACGGGGCATAGTTAACAGTCTAAAGAAAGAGCTAGAGAAAATATTCAAAAACTAAGCATTTGCAAGATGAGATACTTTGAGGAATATACCAATGAATTCCAGAATTTTTTCTGTACAATCGGAGATTTAGAAAACGACGATCTTGCCAAAACGTACTACAGAAAACTAACAGAACCCTGGAATAATGTTGTAGCACAGTCCCTTGGAGAAAACCCCTCCAGTACTTTACTGTTGGAGGAATAGCAGAAAGAGTAAGAGATCTCTTAAGAAAGCAATGTACTGAAAACCAAAAATCGAGAACTGCCAAAAAACAACTCAAAAGAGTTGAGAATATGTGTCCAAAAATATTAGATACTCCAACACAGTGGGGATGCCATATCCACACTGATCGGAAAAATAAAAGTAAGTTCTGAAAAAAAAAAATACAACTGTAACTTTACTTCTAAAAAGAAGTATAGGTTTATGAAAAGTTTAGAACGAAACAAAGAAAAAACATCTCCTGAAAAGAGATTCTTTAAGAAAAAATCACCAAGGCAAAACTCTTCAAGAGAAACGAAGCCCTGCAGGTGTTGGCTCTGTAAGGCAGAAGGACATTATGCCAATGAATGTCCTAAAAGAGAAAAAAGATCTTCTAAAGCTCTCATAGCAGAATATGATGAAGCTATAGAATATGCAAACCTAAAAGGTTTCGAAGTAGCTTATTCTGATGAAGAGAATGAGTCAATATATTCTCTTGAGTATTCATCAGAAAGCGATGCAGAAAGCACTTCATACGATTCTGAAGAAGAAAATAGTTATCGCCCTATATTCATGTTAATCTAAAATTGGAAATAAGAAAACATTGATAGCATCAATGAGTTAGAATTTCTACTAAATCCAGGAGCTTTCACTCGTGACTATTGTAAATGCTACGATAGTGACAAAATACCATGTATTGTGAAAAAACAGGAGAAACATATCATAAAGAATGTTTCATAGCAGAACTAGGAAGAAAAACAAAAGAAAACGATGCACATACATTGGTTGATCAAGAATATAATATATTCCATGATCAAAACCAAAAGCAAGAGCTTGAGAGTAATCTCAAGAAAAAGCAAGATCTCGAGGAAGACCTCAAGAAAATGAAGTTAGTAACTTCATTAAGCCAAAAAGTAGTAGAAACATCAGAAAAAGATTCTCCTCAGGAGAATGAAAGAAAAATCAATCCTTTCATAGAAAGCTCTGAAAATACAATCCAACCAGTAAAACAGATTCAAACGAGTATATACAGTAACTACATCCCTGTTGACCTGAAATTTCCTAAATATAAAAAGTATCATCTATATGCATTTGTAGATAATAGTTCAGGATACAGTCTAGCAAAAAAATATGTATTCCCGAAGAATATTGGGAAAAAGCTGACAAAGCAGTTACTAGAGTTGGAATGGGAGACAATGAATTCCTAATGGATCATGTTGCTAGGAATGTCAGAATTTCTATAGGAGGAGGAACTTTTACTTTCCACAGAATCTGGCAAAGTGAAGCTCAAGAAGCCGATATGCTAATAGAAAATAACTTCCTACTTCAGCAAAAGATAGTGCAAACCCTCGAAATGATAGGGTTTGAAAAGAATAATAAGTTCTACTGGGAGACTACTTGATGCCGTCAGCATTGCAAGTAAATGATTCATAGAACAATATCAGAAGTCGCCAGCAAAGCGTGGTGATCATAAACCACCTTTTAAACCGGTTTTGCAACCAGTGTTGACATTTCAGGAATACCAAGAAATCATACCAAATAAAGCAACGAGTTCAGAAGACTCAGAATCAGAGGAAGAACCTCCAGATTTAGAAAGCTCTGATGGTGAAGAATAATTCATCAAAGAGCACAATCTAAAAGTATATGTTAACAAGATAGAACAAAAGAAAGTTCCAAATCTTGTTGAAATAGAAAACCTACTGAAACCCATAATCAGTGAAGATCCCCAGCTACACTGGGAAAGAGACCCGGTATATTGTCAACTAAAAATGCATAATGCTATTGCATTATGCCATGTCAAAGTCATTCCTCATTACAGAGATGAGGATAGAAAAGAAATGGAAAGTCAAATTCAAGAATTGCTTGAAAAGAAACTAATTAGACCCTCAGATGGCCCTCATCATGCTCCACCATTCTTGGTCTGAAATCATGCAGAACAATTGAAAGGAAAAACAAGAATGGTAATAGATTACAGAGACGTCAATAAGAAAACAGTCATAGATGGCTATCAAATTGCACAAGTAAGAGTCCTCATCAACAGGTTAAAAGGAGCCAAAATCTTCTCAAAGTTTGATGCAAAGTTAGGTTTTTGGCAAGTTAGGATGCATCCCGACTCCATTGCCTTGACAGTTTTTGGGACTCCTCAAGGACATTACGAATGGTTAGTAATGCCATTCGGACTTAAACAAGCACCATCTATCTTTCAACGAAAGATAAATAACATTTTTAAGCCATATTCAGATTTTTGCATAGTTTGCATTGATGACATTCTTGTCTTCTCTAAAACTATGAACGAGCATCAGAAACATCTTGAGCAAATTTGCAAACTTATGGTCCAGAAATAAATCATCCTTTGCCAAAATAAAATTCATCTCATAAAAGGAGAAATAGATTTTCTTGGCATACATGTCAAAGATGGAGAAATTCGTCTTCAGGAATATATTGTGAAGAAAATTAGCCAGTTCCTTGACAATATCCCATATGCAAAATCCTTTCAGAGATTTTTGGGAGGTGTTAACTTTGCGAGAGATTTTATTCCTCAAGTAAGTGGCCTCACTGCTCTCCTCTCTCTAAAGACAAGCTCAAAAAGGAAATGGTCCTTTACAACGGATGATAGCAACACCGTTAAGAAAATCAAAGAACTCACAAAGCACCTCCCTCCTTTGCAGTTACCTGAAGAAGGTGACTTAATTGTTTTGCAGACTGATGCAAATGATTATTACTGGGCAGAAGTAGTTTTGGCGATCACGCTAGACACAAATCAAGAAAAGATTTGTAAATTCTTGTCAGGAAAGTTCAATCCTGCAGAATTGAATTACTCCAAGGGAGATAAAGAAGTGCTTGCCCTGATAAAATCTATTACGGGTGCATAAGTTTTTTTTGGAAATAAGTTTCTAGTTAGAACTGATAACAAAAGAGTAAAAAACTTCAAAAATTATAAGTTAACAGATGTAGCTGATAGAGGAAGAGTTCTTAGATGGCAAATGTTTTTATCTCAATATGAATATGATGCTGAAATGATTGCAGGAGACAAGAATTATTTGCCTGACGCTCTCACAAGAGAAATGACAATGTTTGAAAGAAGCGAATGTCCCAACTCAAGAAGCAGAAGACCAAAACCAGAGCCTGAAGAAAGGAGAAGGCCAGAGTTTGAAAGAAGAAAGCCAGACTTTGAAGAAAGAGAAAGATCGGTGCTCGAAGAAAGGGGATCGAAAGTAAAGACTATGTGCTAAAGATACAAGAGAGGAGACAAAACTGTAGGACATCTACACGATGGACCAGGTTACCAATACATAGTATCATACTCCCCCGCAGAATCAAGCAAAGCCTCTGAAAGGATTCAACCAGAACCTGCAGGATGGGAAGATAATGAATCCAAAGCCTCCGCACAAGAAGAAATACAGTCAGTTAATTCAGAAGAAGAAAGAAAACTCTTAAATGAGTTTTTACAACATCTAGAACTACGATCACAAATGATCGATTTTAAAGAAAATCAGCAAGATATCTTCAGACGACAAAGGCCAGATCTACACATGACAGGATAGCATCCTTCAAAGGCAAATAACCGGTTGTAACCGGAATGAAGAAGATTTTCAATCACCCAATGCGAATTTACGAGTGACCAGTATTCAGAACCAGCAGAGTCCTTCAATTCAACCAAAAGGTCATTATGAATAACATCCTAACGGCTTCTCGTGAAAAGAACGAAGCACTTGTACTTCAAGCCCTTGAAGTATTAGCTGAAGAATTCCATAATAACAATCAGCAGGAAGACAAACAAGTTACTGAGAAAAATCTAAAAAAAAAAAAATTTCCTGAAAGTGCAAAAGTTCCCATAGTAGCTTTATCAGAAGCTGAATGGTTTCGTTTTCATAATTTCTTATGAGATTTTGAAAATAGGAAAGCACTCCAACCAACTTTATCAGTAACAGCAGGTCCAAACTATGGAAGATATTTAGTTGATGTTCAAGCAGAGGATTCGCAGAAGCACAAGCTTTGGTTGGTAGAAACTGGTTTTGTTCATAATCTTTGAATAAAAACCAATGAAGATTTAGAAGGTCTTCCACAAATAATTTGTGAAGCAGTTAAAAATATTAGACCAGAAGGATGTATTTTAAGATTGAAGTTTATCTCAACACCTCCAGAATGGACGACCGAAGAAGGAAGAGTAAGTTACATCTCTCCATATCATTATGTCAGATTAGTTCAAGGTCGTACATACAAAAAAATTTCAGCACTAAGCAACGGCAAGCCAAACCAAAGTACCCCTTGGATGAAGGCGATGACAATAACCAACATAAAAAAGTTGGTTCAGAAAGATCAGTTTACCACTCTTCTTGCTAGTGGTGAAAAAGTAATGGTTGCTAGCTGTAACCATCCCACTCCAGATAATTCAGATTTTTTCAGAACCCTAGAAAAAAAAAAGATAGATGGGACATTGGCCACCACCACGTGGATTGAAAAACTGGAAAATGAGCAAAAGCACAAAATACATTATGACTCAGATATGGAATCTGAGGAAGAAGATGATTCGGGTGCCTCTTTTTGTGATGAAGAATTACACAACATCAACAACATGATGGAATGTTGAGTGGAGGCCGACGCTTAAAGACAAGCAATTTTAGGTAAGTGGAAGCCAACGCATAGTTAGCTTTTAAGAAGATAAGAATTAAGCGGTCCCGATAGAAGCGGACAAAATTCAAAAGGAGAAAAAGATAAAATCTTATCAGCAATAAGATTCCTCTGGTCTCTTTTTACTTAAGGCGTTTCAATTCTAATTTAAAATCCGGCTTCTATAAAAGGGGAAGGAAGCTCTCATTTGAGGGCATTCGAGAAAGAAGAGGAGAGAGCAGAGAGAGAGAGAGAAAGAGTATCAGAAAGTCTGTAAAATAGAGTGAGTTAGTTGTGAGTGTTTTAAGATAATAAAAGAGTGTACTACTGAGTGTGCTACTGTATTTTACTAAGCATATGGTGTGGAGTGTTTATAATTTCAAGTAAGTTTGTATTTTAATTTTAGTTATGAATAACTAAACAGCTTTTAGCTGTTTACCCAAGAGTGAGGCTCTGGGTTATGTATATGTATGTATGTCTGGATAAATAAATTTCAGTTGGTGTTCCCTATATCTGTCGATTTTTCATTTTTTTAAAAAACTTTCTCAAACCCCAGGTGGCGGACTACCGCCTAAGAGTGGTATTTGAGATTGCTTAATTGCTTGTTTTGTTAACATCTCAAACCCCAGGTGGAGGACTACCTCTTAGGAGTGGTATTTGAGATATTTTTCTGTTTCTTAGAACCATCTAAAACTGTTACTGTACTAGAACAACTGTTACTAGAACTTAAGAATTTCCCTATACTAAGACAGCAGTGATATCGCCATGATAGTAACCGCCAAGACAGGAGGTCGTTAGGTGAAGTTTGGCATGTTGAAGGCTAGTCTTTAAATTTATAGAGTGTTACTAAGGTCTAGTGCTACTGAGGTTGATAAAAAAAAAAAAAAAAGGTCTACTGTTAGTGTCCTTAGTTGTAATAAGTGAAATATAGGTAAGTTTTCTGTATATTCAAATTTGGTCGGGTACTATTTAATAAATGACCCTTTTTAGTTTTATCTATTAATGCCTTCTTTTTGGAGAGTGGAGTGGGTCTTGTCACTGTGTCCCTTGTTCTTTAATGAGTACACAGTTTAATGTAATTGTAACAGTATTTATTTACATCAATGGGTCACTAGACAATATATTGTTGGGTTTGTTCAAGGAAGGTTAACTCCGTAACTTCCGTGGTGTGTCTTGTCCTAATAAGACTTGTAGTCTAGATACTCTATTAGATAGGGAATCCCTGTTCGCCAGGGATACTTGATGTAATGCCTATATAAAGGCCTCCTTATCAATGAATAAACAGAGAGAGATTTATCAATCTATTTCTCCTACAACACGTTATCAGCACGTTGCTCTAGCCTCCCGTCTGATAGCCCTAGAAACCCTAATTCCGAATTTTTTTTTCGAAACCCTAACCTACCGTCGGCCGCCGATTCTTCTCTTCGGCACCGTCGGCCTCTTCTTAGCAGCATCTGCGCTGTTCGCTTGCCGCACTGTACCCTCGAGTACTGCTCCTCCTCTGCCTCTAGGCAGACAACCCGCTCGCCAGCAGCTCTCCCTTGCGTGCTACTTTTTGCACGCATCCGCCAGACGATCAAAATTGCTCGCAAGCCAAGCAAGCGATCCGCGAACCCTTATTCGTGGTTAAGAAGAAATCAAGAAAAGTCGAAGAAAACAAGCTTCCCCAAGAGTCAAGTTTCGTTTGATCAAGCTTCTCTTGAAGAGGTAAATATTTTTATAAACGTTCCCGCTTATGAAAATTTCAATAGTTGGGTTTTGTTTTCTCTTCCGGGACCTTTCCGTGTCCCTGCTTCTTCATCCCGATTCTATCGCTTCTCGGGACGGCATACGGGGATTTAGTCACCCCGGTGCCAACGTTTATTGGGGTAACTGTGATGTTACCGGCCACCGTTATGCTTGTGACTGTGATGTCACTGTGAACCATAACGTATTATTCTTTTTTGGAAAGAAAACAAAGGGAAGATATCGATTGTGACTTGAAGTCACGTTAAGCATCGATTTATGTGACCATGATATATCTTGGCACTGTTCTAAAAGAACAATCAAACTTGATTAGTATTCAAACATACTAACGTCTCCCTGTTTGTGTTCTGTAGATGGCTGACACTCAGCGTCCAGAATTTGACATCTTGGATGTCCAAGGCAAGGAATACAAGAGGTGGGTCTCAGATGTTGAGAACACTTTCATTGGTAAAAGATTTACTGCCACCATCAACCCTCCTGAGGATGAAAGCTTACACGCTTCTCCTGAACAGAAAGCACAAGCCCTGATGTTTCTCAGGCGCCATATCCATCCAACGCTCAAGAAGCAATACCTGAGGAAAACTGATCCCAAAGAGCTATGGGATATCCTCAAGGACCGCTTCGACAATGTGCATGACGCACAACTCCCAGACCTCATGTCTGATTGGGAGCAAATCCGCTTACTGGATTTTGATTCCGTCCAGGAATATCATCAGACTATGCTAAACTTGCAATCTGATTTGAGCTTTTGTGGGGTCGAAAAGACCGATGATGATATGATGGAGAAGACTTTCACAACGTTCCCCGAATCTGCGTCCATGTTGTCGCATCAGTACCGCGATCTCCGCGAGAAAGGCACTATCAAAACCTTCAGCGATTTGATGAATGTCCTTCAAAGAAAGGAGAGGTACCATGAGTTGATTCTTACCACCAATAAGAGGCCTCGAGGACCGAAATTCATTGCGGAATCTCATCAAGCCCGTGGTAAAGCTTTTAAGCAGAAGCATCAACCTCATGAACGTCAAGCACCGCCACCACGTACGCCAAGAGCAATACGTGGCGGACGAGGAGGGAGAAGAGGCGTCGGCCGTGGCCGACCGCTTTCTTGGACAAGGGATGATGGCAGAGCCGCCGCTCCCAGAGGGAGGAACAGTTTTGGTTCCGGTCCCAGGCGTGGTGGCCATCCGCCGAACAATGCTTCGGCTCCTTGCTTCAAATGTGGTTCTACGAATCATCTCCAACGCGATTGCATAGCAAGCAGAGATATTCAAGCCGCTTACAAGAAACACAAACAATACATAGAACAAGAAGCACACTATGTAGGAGACTTTGAGGAAGAAGTATACGATGAGGAAAATACGAACTTCGCCATCGATGACTTCCAACCTACCAAGAAACGTAGGACTCAGGAGTATGATACTCCAGACTATGAATAAGTATTTGACTTAGGTCATGAGATACGTGTTCAAGTTTGATTTTGATTGTTATTTTGACAGAATAGTCAATAAATCACGACTTTGTTCGATAAGTCGTTCTATTTAGAACAACCATGATGTATTTTTGAGTTGTCATCAATAAAATCTATCTTATTCTACGAATGATTTGAGATTTTTACATCCCTGAAAGCAAAATTGGTTCAATGCGTCCAATTCTCAATGGCATAATCATTTTGAGTTCACCAAAATTCTGGTGATGTTAACTCATATCCGAAAAATCACAAAGACAAAAGGAGACATCCGCGAGCCACGATACGCGAGCCGCGATACGCGATACGCCATCCGCGAGCCACGATACGCGAGCCGCGATACGCGATACGCCATCCGCGAGCCGCGATGCACGATCCGCGATCCGAGATCCGCGATCCGTGATCCGCGATCCGCTATCCGCCAACTTGGTCGCGATCCGCCAGGACTCGCTCGCCATGGCTATTCGCCAACTAATCCGCGATCCGCGATCAGCGATCCGCCAACTTGGCTGCGATCCGCCATGCCTCGCTCGCCAAAGCCCATAAGCGCTTGGCCGCGACTCGCTAGGCCTCACTCGCCATGGCCATTCGCCAGCTTGGCTCAGCACCGAATCCGGTTTTTTTTTTAAACCAACAATCGATAGCCTATCGAACAAATGCAACTTTTGCATCAATGGCTCGGCAACGAAGTGTCTTCGGACTCGCCATGCTTCGGATTTTGCTCAACCGTCGCATCGCATTGCCTCAATGCCTGACCGACTCTCACCACTCGCCTTGCTTCGGCTCGGCCTCTGGGTCGCTTTGGCCTTACCACAGCTTCGGCTTTGGCTTGGCTCCGGCCTTTGCCTTGGCCTCGGTCTTGGCTCGGCCACGCCACCTACAACGGTGTCCGGTCTCAATCTCTGACCTAGGCTATGATTATCAATGGTGATACTCGGTGATTAAAATGCGGCTTATATCTTTCTCTCAAGTGTTGTCGTTGCCATGGCTATGTTATTGGCCTTAATGCACTTCATTTTTGTGATGATATATTGTTTCAGTACACTCACTTTAAAGTGTTCGCCAAAGTCTAAAGTAGACTATTGATTCAAGTTACATTGTTTTTGTAGATGTATCAAGGCGAGATTGAGTGTTTGTTGGATTGTGCAACAACTCACACGATTCTGAGAAATCGGCAATTGTTTTCGGATTTTACGCCAAGAGAATCGTCGTTATCTACGATGACAGGAACTGGACCCGTAATTAAGGGTCATGGCACTGCTCAATTCTTACTGCCAAATGGCACTGAGATTCGGGTAGAGGACGCCCTATATGCGCCTAAGGCGCCAAGAACCTTGCTAGCTTTCAAGGATGTGCGTGACAATGACTATCACCTCAGCACTTATGTTGAAGATGGAACTGAATATCTGTTGATCACCTCCACTCAATCTATGCGCACTCGCATTGTGGAGAAGTGTAAGCGAGTTCGCAATGGCATGTATTTCACAACCATTCGAGCCAACGAATCTCATGTTGTTATATTATGTGATTCTGATGCTTATAAGCTTTGGCATGATAGACTCGGTCATCCGGGTCGTGATCTGATGATCCGTATTTTGAAATGCTCCCACGGTCATCCATTTTTCCGATCACAAAAGCACAGAGGGCGCCTCGGCCTCGGTTCGGCCGTGCCGTCGATAGCCGCCTCTCGGTTCCAAGGAGAGGTTCGGCCCCCTCCTGCTTCTCATGCTTCTGTAGCGATGTCTAATGCTCATCGTTCGTTTTGTAAAGCTTGTTCACTAGCAAAACTTCAAGCAAGACCATCTTTTGCTATTGATAATAAACAGAATATTCCGTTTCTACAACGAATACAAGGTGATATTTGTGGACCTATAACACCAGAATGCGGACCATTTCGATATTTCATGGTTCTGGTTGATGCATCAACGCGTTGGTCACACGTAGCGTTGTTGTCCACGAGGAATGCTGCATTCGCTAAACTCCTAGCTCAGATTATTAAGCTTCGGGCTCACCACCCGGACAATCCGATTAAGTCCATCAGACTGGATAATGCTGGAGAGTTTACCTCAAAGTGTTTTGATGACTATTGCATGTCAGTTGGGATTGAAGTTGAACATCCCGTACCCCACGTTCATTCTCAGAACGGTCTTGCAGAAGCCGCTATCAAGAGACTACAGCTTGTAGCTAGGTCTCTTGTCATGGCCACAAACTTGCCAGTTTCGGCATGGGGATATGCAATATTACATGCAGCTATGCTTATTCGTCTACGACCCACAGATAGCCAACCATTTAGTGCGTACCAGTTGGTAACTGGTTACGAGCCTGATATTTCGCATCTGCGTACTTTTGGTTGTGCCGTATATGTGCCTATCACGCCTCCACTGCGTACCAAGATGGGTCCACAACGACGATCAGCTATTTATGTTGGATATGAAGCACCAACTATTGTCCGCTATATAGAGCCTATGACAGGTGATCTGTTTACTGCAAGATTTGCAGATTGTCACTTTGATGAGACATCCTTCCCGCCGTTAGGGGGAGATGGGGCCGCATCCGTCCCAAATGAACGTCAGGAATTGACGTGGTTCTCTCCCACTATGTCTCATTATGATCCCCGTACGTCTCAGTGTGAGACTGAAATACAACGCATATTAGAACTACAAAAGGTGGCGGATACGATGCCCGACTCCTTTACTGATATTGCGAAAGTGACAAGATCAACCATACCTGCTGCGAATGTACCTGCAAGGCTTAACATTCCTCGCCATGCGCGAGCACGCGCCGCCGGTCTCGGACCCGCAGCCCTAGGTGCCATCGGCAGCCTAGGCTCGGCACCTCCAAGTGGAGAGCCGGCGTCGACTTCGGATCCTCCTAGAAAGAGGGGGAGACCAATCGGTTCCAAAGACAATGTACCTAGAAAGAGGGCATGTGTCCAGGCACAAAGCGATCCGTTCATCATTGATACTGTGACGCCGTCACACGAGATTGTCTCCGACTATACCTATGTCCAAGAATCAACTCTGAATCATCTGGGGGACGCCTCAGACTCACTGTTGATGTTGGAGAACAAGGAAATCTCACTAAACTACTTATGCATGCACAATCTGATGGAAAGAAATTCCATGTATATCGATGATGCATTCGCCTACGCCGTTGCTCAAGAAGTTATTGACGACGACGATATGGAACCCCGCACTGTTGATGAATGTCAACGTAGGGCGGATTGGCCGAAGTGGGAAGAAGCAATCCAGGCTGAACTAGACTCTCTAAAGAAAAGGCAAGTTTTCGGACCGGTTGTGCCTATACCGCCGAACGTGAAGCCTGTTGGACATAAATGGGTCTTTGTCAGAAAGCGCAATGAGAATGGCGAAGTCCAGCGATATAAAGCTCGACTCGTGGCGCAAGGTTTTTCTCAACGCCCTGGAATTGATTATGAGGAGACGTATTCTCCTGTCATGGATACTATTACCTTCCGATACTTAATAAGTTTGGTAGTCTCAGAGAGACTCAATATGCAGCTTATGGATGTTGTAACTGCGTATCTTTATGGGGACCTAGATACGGAGATGTACATGAAAGTGCCAGAAGGACTTTCGTTACCCAAGTCAAGTGAGCAAAAACCACGAAGTTCATTTGCTATCAGGTTGAGACGATCTCTATATGGACTCCGACAATCTGGTAGGATGTGGTACACACGGTTAAGTGATTACTTGATTGGGAAAGGATACAAGAATGATGAGTTGTGCCCTTGTGTGTTCATAAAGAGAACAAGTTCAGGATTTGCCATTATAGCCGTCTATGTCGATGATATGAACATCATTGGAACTCTGAATGAGATCAATGAGACCGCTAGCTATTTGAAATCCGAATTCGAGATGAAAGATCTGGGAAGGACTCGGTTTTGCCTAGGCTTAGAACTAGAGCACCGAAGTGGTGGAATTTTTATACACCAGTCTGCATATGTCCGAAAGATGCTCAGGCGATTTAACATGGACAAAGTTATGCATCCTACAGGCACTCCCATGGTCGTTAGAAGTCTGGATATCAACAAAGATCCCTTTCGTCCGAAAGAAGATGACGAAGAGGTCTTGGGAGCTGAATATCCATATCTTAGTGCGATTGGAGCTTTGTTATACTTAGCTCAGTGTACTAGACCAGACATCGCTTTCTCTGTGAACTTGTTAGCTAGATTTAGCTCTGCGCCAACACAACGTCATTGGGTTGGAATCAAGAACATCTTCCGATACCTTAAAGGAACCCTTGACATGGGCTTGTACTATCGATACACTCATCAGGATTCGACACCTAGTCGATCTCTTGCATCTAACAGCACAAACCATGGCTCGGATTGCCATCCGCCAGCCATATCCGCCAGGACTGGCTTTGGTTCATCCATCCGCCATCCTGCAGCCATATCCGCCAACTTATCCGGACCCGCGGATGCTAAGTCGTGGTCCCGATACGGCTTTGGCGATACCCCCTCCTACTCAGATACACCAAATGATGTGATGGTAGGATTTGCTGATGCTGGATATTTGTCAGATCCACACAAAGGACGTTCCCAAACAGGTTATGTTTTTACCATTGGGAATACGGCGATATCTTGGAGATCAACCAAGCAAACCCTTGTTGCTACCTCCTCGAACCATGCTGAGATTATTGCACTACATGAAGCAGTCAAAGAATGTATTTGGCTTCGCTCAGTTATATCTCACATTCGAGAGTCTAGTGGACTTGAGTCTACTACGATGGGACCAACTTGCATATTTGAAGATAATGCAGCATGCATTGAGCAGATGAAGTTGGGATACATTAAGGGTGACAATACTAAACACATTTCGCCTAAGTTCTTCTACAATCAGCAGCAGCAAGAGACTTTGAATATTCAAGTGAAGCAAGTCAGCTCAGAAGAAAATGCAGCGGATCTGTTCACCAAGTCTCTACCCAAATCTACATTTATGAAGCATGTAAAGCGCATTGGAATGTGTCGCTTATCCGAACTCAAAGACTGAATGACTATCAGGGGGAGTTCTCATCTAGACTTCAGGGGGAGCCTAGTTATGCATGTCTCACATACTTGTAGTTGGTGCGTTGTACTCTTTTTCCTTAGACCATGCTTTTATTTTTGCCCAAGAGGTTTTTGTTTGCTGGCAAAGGTTTTAACGAGGCAACGGTTCATACACCATTGAGGACGCGACACAAGGGGGAGTGTTCAAGGAAGGTTAACTCCGTAACTTCCGTGGTGTGTCTTGTCCTAATAAGACTTGTAGTCTAGATACTCTATTAGATAGGGAATCCCTGTTCGCCAGGGATACTTGATGTAATGCCTATATAAAGGCCTCCTTATCAATGAATAAACAGAGAGAGATTTATCAATCTATTTCTCCTACAACAGGGTTAAATTTTTTACTTTCTTTGTTCAAGGTGTGGGAGTCTTTAGTAGTCATTGTCGAATGCGCAATTGGTGCACTACTTGAACAAATGTAATAAGTGATCATTACGGGCACGTTTATTACTTTGGATTGTGTTAACTCGTCTTAATTCCTTCAACGCCCTGTTTGGTTGACAGGAAGTCATAATATGGAATAGGAATTCCTTTCATTCTCCATGTAGAAGTGTCGTTTGGTTATAATTAGATATTGGAAAGGAAATAAAAAATTTGGTTTGACTGGAAATGAACTCACTCTTAATCCCTGAATTCAATTACCTACTCAAGGGTGGTATTTCATTTCCATTTCCACCATCAACGACAAATATAACAAATTTCTTTTTAAAATAATATTTTCTTTCCTTATAAGTTCACGTTCTTAATTAGCAAATGAGTTTTAATGAAAATTATAATATATTATTCTCTTTTTATAACTTACCAAATACAACAAACCTTAGATTTCAATAGTCTTCCAAACACTCACATGGAAATACAAAAACCTATTCCATTCCAAATTAGTTTGAAAATGAAAATAATTCATTTCAGTATCTTGACATTCCTGTCAACCAAAGCATGGCTTATATGTCACACAAGGCTTGGCCCAATTTCGTGCAAATATGATTAATTGATTATTACTGACTTTTTTATTAAAATAAAAAAAAAAGATTAATTTCAGTTTACTACCCTGAATTTCGGTTAGTTATCAGTTTCGTCTCTTTTTTTATATTTTAATCACGTGTGCCATCGTATTTTCAAAATTTATCAAATTTGGACAAAACTCAAATTTTCTCAGATGATAACGTCATGATCTATTGTGGAGGAGACAAGGAGGGTCCACTATTCCATTTCTAACCTTTAAGGACCCAATAACGTCATTTTAAGATATATATATATATATATATATATATATATATATATATATATTTTTCCACGTTAGATCATGACGTCATCATCGGAGAAAATTTGAATATTTGTCCAAATTTAACAGATTCTAAAAATATAAGGGCACACGTTATTAAAATAAAAAAATAGGGACGAAACTGATACATGATCTAAAGTTCAGGATAGTAAACTGAAATTAATCCTAAAAAGAATACATACGTTTTTTCAGTCTGTTTGATTTAGTGACATTTTTTTTCTCTTCCGTGAGGAGATATGAGTATGACTCTAGAAATTCTTATATGCACGGCCGTATAGGTACATGGCGCAATCTTAGCCATTTAAAATACTTTATACACATGACCTACCATATATCTTTATGAAATCATCTAATCTTGACCATTCAAATTGTCTATGTAGGTACACGCTTTATACTGAAAATACTCTAGTATGACTCACAATTATATATCTGAAAAAGAATCTTAAAACTAGTCATGGCCGTAATCCGGCCGGTTGGTGGAAACCGCAACTTTCAGAAACCGGGTGTCACCCGAGATCAAAACCAACAGGTGTCGTGTATCATGAGCATGGTGCTATATTTCACAAAATAGAAGTGCTTGTAGCAGAGAAACTACTCCATGCAAGAAACTCCAAGACTTGTTCCATTCGTCAAAACATGAGCTTCCAAATCAACACGTGTTTCTCACAAACACTCATGCATGTAGTGATACTGCTGTTGATCTCACCATTTGCCACTACATGTCAAACTCGAATCGATCTTATCTCCAGCTTCCATCTCAATCTCTCATTTGGATCATCATTATCAGTTATCAATTATCAAGTTGAAACCCCAGAAACCATATACTGGAATTCTCCGTCCATCTCTTTCAGTTTCATATACAACTTCATCTTCTTGGTCCGTTCATTGGGTTTTGGGGACTCAATAACCTGATGGATTTGTTTAACTCGGTTCTGAATCTCGTGGTGCCACCGGCAAGTATGGTGATGCTGGCTTTTTCTTGGCCTGCATTGTGCTTCATCAGTGGTTGCGAGTGGCTTTACAACCAGTTCAATGGTGAAGTTATGGAGGACAAAGTTGTTATAATTACTGGAGCTTCTTCTGGCATAGGGGAGGTAACTATTTTCAGTTTCATCCTGCATAATTTTTGACATTATGTGAAGCTATGCCATCAATTTGATTAGTTTGAAGTAAGCCAAAGACTTGTACATTGTATTTGAAGAGCAAAAGCAGTCTATAGAGGCCCCTGAAAGTATATATTATAGAACTGATCGATATAGGCCCCCCAATAGAAATTTAACTCAAATTACATGAGTTGACTAGAGAATCAAGTAGTGATTAGAGGAATTTTAACTAGATTACAATAATTGAGGCTGGCTAAAATCAGTATTATTCTAAGCTGACTGCTGACCTATTCTAATATATACCAGTTGATATAAATTCTCTTGGTCCCAATAGATCTTGACTGGACTAGAGGATTCAAGAAAAAGGTGGCATGATTAAGCACACAGAATCATTATACATTTGACTAATTCAGATAGGAATAATTATTGTCTCTATTTATTATTTTTATTAAAATTTGGAGACCCTGATTCAGTCTTGTGACCTCTCCCAACAAAGGTCTTTGTCATGCATGCTAAGTTGTAATAGATATCTTACATGATTGTTAGCTATCAAATCTTTCTGCTCAAAGATCATCACATTGCTTGGTAGTTTGATTGTGGTGTATGTAAATGATGTGGTATAAATTTGTGTTTCCAGCAAATTGCATATGAATATGCAAAGAGGAGGGCGCAGCTTGTATTGGTGGCAAGAAGAGACACCAGGCTGCGAGGGATTGCTGAGAATGCAAGGTTCTTAGGTGCCAAGCATGTTTTGATAGTTGCTGCAGATGTTGTCAAGGAGGAGGACTGTAGGAGATTTGTTAATGAAACCATAAACATTTACGGCCGAGGTATGCATCCCTCAAATTGTTTTTGTAGTGTCTTCATCTAGCAAATTCCATATGGTCTTTATGCTTGGTTTTACAATAACCATGACAAATAATTTAATTAATGATTTTCTTGTGGCGTTTATAGGAACAGTTTATCATTCATGGTATGTCAATCATGATATTGAATACACAAATGTACCATAAGCTTGACAACCAAAATTTGACTGCACTCTTCTTCAGTCTCTAGTTTAGTTACAAGACTAGTGCACTGCTTTCTTCACACACAGAAAAATGTAAGAATACCTTCACTTGGTATGTAATAAAGATAGAATTTCACAGAGAGCAAATTAGTTATGAAGAGCCGTATATATAATAGCAGATGTCGCCCACTTTGATGGTGCAGTAGTATAGTAGTATTATCTTGGATAAATTTGTAGGTCCAAGGACATAATTCTGATTTTTTATGCTTTTTGGATAACGATTAAATTATATAAAGAGAGACACTTGAATCAAGGATTTCTTAAAGTCGTAGATGTTGCTACTTGCTACAACTCCTGCACTCTAAGAGCTAGTTTCAGCCGTAGCATGACAATGAGTCGGCTTAAATCAAGAATTAATCAGCTTCAATTAAGATAGTTGAATAGAATTAGGTTGGTAATTAGCTTATATCTCTTCCCTTCAATTGTCGATGCAATAAGTCCTATATTAGAAAGGGAAGCAAGAAGTTTATGTTTATATGTGATATTGTTGGCTCTCCAGTCTCCACTATAGTGATGATGAATGCAATAGTTTCAGTTTGTAATCACCTTTCTATTCTAATCTTTACTTATTCTGCTAGTCAATCGCTTTCAAAAATATATTCAGTAGTATGTTTGATTTGGTGGTTTCCATTAAGCTACAGCAGTCTACTCTGCTTGCTTTAGCTAGGTTGATTTTCATTATTTCTATTTACTGTGCTGAAAACGGAAGTACTACCTAGTACTGCATCTTCTAATCATCACAGCTCTTGAGAAACTGAAGTGTCAGATGGGTAGCTGATGGCCTAAATGTTTTTTCTGATAATAAATGTAGTCAACTAGTATTAGTTATCTTCAATAATATATCACCATACTCCTTTTTCTCCTATTGAAATGCTCCCATTATGCAGTGGATCATCTGGTAAACACAGTAAGCTTAGGACACACGTTCACCTTTGAGGAAGTTACAGACACCTCTGTATTTCCCCAGCTGTTGGTAAGGATTTGAAATTGCATACACAGAACTCCAAAATCTTGCTCTATAACTTTAATAAAATTTGAAATTATTTATAGCCAATTTTTCTAGCAATTAGATAATGTGGTTTTGAATATCTTTGTTCTCAGGACATAAATTTTTGGGGAAATGTTTATCCTACATATGTTGCTCTTCCTTACCTGCGTCAAACCCATGGAAAAATCATTGTAAATGCTTCAGTTGAGAGCTGGTTGCCTTTGCCGCGGATGAGTTTATATGCTGTGAGTATATGTTATGAAGTACTAGCTGGAAATATATAGTCAGAATGTTACATATTTAATATATGGATGCCCAAATATAATGTCTGAGTTATTGAGCTTATTATGGAACTAAAATTACAGAGAATACATGGGATGGCTATCACGCAAGTAATTAAATCAAAGATCATAAACTAACTATTAATTACCTTTTGTTGTGTCCAATTTGAATTATCGTTCACTAGGCGGCAAAGGCAGCTCTAGTCAACTTCTATGAGACACTGAGATTAGAAGTAAGAGACGAAGTGGGGATAACAATTGCAACTCATGGATGGATTGTTAGTGAAATGTCAGGAGGCAAGTTCATGGTAGATGAGGGTGCTGAAATGCAATGGAAGGAGGAAAGAGAGGTATGTACCTTCCTGTTTGACTTATTTGATATCTCATTGTACTGGACCTGCAATGCATCCATGATTCATTGCTAACTGGACCGACTTTCATACTAGATAAATGTGAGTGGTGGACCGGTGGAGGATTTTGCAAAGTTAATTGTAGCAGGGGCTTGCCGAGGAGATGCATATGTGAAGTATCCAAGTTGGTACGACATATTCCTTCTTTACAGGGTGTATGCTCCGAACATTCTGAACTGGACATTCCGCATGATTCTTCCTACTCACAGTACGAGGAGAACTTCACTCGTGGGCACAGGGAGGCCTATTTCATCTGATGGTAGTTATGGAAGGCCTATGTCATCTGATGGTAGTTACGGGAGGTCTATTTCAATTGAAGGTAGAAATGGAAGGCCTTTGCTGGAAGGAACTTCACCGACAAGACATCTTGGTGGTCCAACTTTCACTTCACTCAGTCCGCAGCACAAACTGGAATAATGAAGTAGTAATGTTGTAAGCACCAATCTCTCTGGAAACTGAGCTTTGTTATTTTGTGGTGTTAGACAGTGAGGATGTGCATTTTGAACAGTCGAACGAAGGAGTTATTGGATTGTGTTGTGTAATAATGTCTTTTCTGCTTTAATAACTGATGTGAGGTTTTAAGAGTCGTCGAAATAGGATTACTCCACTGCAGCTTTAGGTCTTCACAAGAGACTCATTGTTCTGTGCTGCGATTTACTATTTAGTTGAATGTGCATACGTCAAATAGTTAGTTAATTCTGCTTAATTTACCAATCTAAGTTCATGTAAAGTTGGACAGATAAGGGGATTATTCCCATGAAGTTTTCTCGGAGGTACGGTGTGATATTTAGTGTCTTATTCCTAAAGGATTCGCTAGGGTCCGGTAGTTGATTCCACAAAATGCAACACTATTGGGGGAACACTGCATCCCGAGGTTGTTGTTATAGTTATTTCCGGGTGTGATCGATCAAGAGTCGAGACTAGCTAGGAGGAGCCTCCTAGTTTCACCGGTGCCTAACACCGGCCTCTTTTTTAAAAAAGTATTTGACTTACCAAACATCTCCAAAAATGATCAAGTTGACTGAAAATTATAGAAGTGATATACTTATATAAATCTAAAATTTATATGGTTAAAATGTTAAAATGTGATTAAAAAGTGGGTCTCACAAACAAGTTAGAAAATTCTCAACTAGTCTTCAACATATTGATCCTCATTAAAGAAGCTCCCCGAGTTGGAGATCTAGAACTAGAAAACGATAAACTATAGGCATATATAAAGCTCCAATCATGATTTGGAGATCTAGTGATTTAGTATTTGCAAACCGGTACACATAGATCAACCAATCGATTATGAATGGTCGACATTGTAATCTCTATTGTAAGATTAGAACAATTCCATTGAAGAACAAGTAAAACGTTTCGAAGAACTCTTATGGATTAGTAATGAAAATGTATCGACGATTTTCATGTCGTCGTCACTTATCTCGAATCCCCTTTCTCTTTTTCTCTTTCTTTTGGTTACCTATTGGCCTGACAATTTCTTGCTTGATCCTTTGTTGATAGGTTTTGTGAATGGTTTGTATCTATTTGGTTTTGGGGTTTGGATTCGGGAGTAAAGTTACTGGGGTCAGGTAAGGTATTCACGTGCAGAGATGATTTGATGATTTTCTCAAATCTTGGGAGCAGCTCCGGTGACGGTCTTGTATCACGCAGTACTGGTAGTGACATGTCACAAGGTGGCTCGATTGTTGGCGGCGATAATTCTTTGCTTGTTGTTTGGTCAGGCTGTTTGTCTTTTCACTTCGGATATGTGCAGCACCATATTTGGGTCTATATGCTGAAGCTTCTATTTTATGATCCTATTTTATGAATGAAAGTTTGTTCACTATTAAAAAAAAGCAGTAATGAAACGTGGTCTTCAAATTTACTCTAGTCATATATGTATTGCTTACATTTCAACCTATCAAGGTTTGGAGCTGTTCCCATTTCTAGTGAAATATCACACGTGTGACGTACCCAAAGGATCGAGTTGAAATAAAAAACCAACAACTATATATATCACTGGTCATAGATAGCTGACCCGATCGACCTAGATTTTACCTCTTCAATCTCATTTTCGTTTTTGCTTTTGGGGTCAACTTAAAAAACTAACTTTCTATTTCAATCGATCATTATCAGTTATGTTTCCATTTCTGGGGTACAACTCACCCACAGTTTGAGTGACCCCTACTATACACATACATAACACGTAATGGTAAATTGCTATTACATATGACGCCACCCCGTGCGTCATCTCCCACCGGCGGAAAAGATGGCCAACGTTGACAGTCGTCGAAAACCCGTCAACCCAAAAAATAAAGTAGTCCAAGGAAGTTTCTAGTAGCTAGCTAAAGATAGTCCTCAATGGAAATGCTCAGCGCCTCGCCGCCGTTAGTGGCCGAACTCTCACCGCCATCCTCCCAACGTGGCCCGCTTCCACTGGTCTGTCTCCAGTTCTGCGGCGACGAGCTGTTACTGTTACCGTTAGCATTGATCAGCTGAGCATCGACGGCCATGCCGGCATCCGACGCCGCCTTCTGTATCGACCTCGGCGACATGTCCGCCGCTTGGTTAAGAGAACACGGCAAGATTGTAGGAAAGTTGAGCCCCTCGAGAGTGGAAGGCTTACGTAAGCAATAGTAAGCAACGTCGCGAGCCACGCCAGCGGCCTCTGCGGTGGAGAAAGAGCCGAGCCAGAGACGGTCCTGCGTGCCGGGGACGCGGATTTCCGACACCCACTTGCCCCATTTTCTCTGTCGCACTCCCTTCAACTTCCTGCCATTCGCGGCCGTCGGACTGCTGCTGTCTTCTGAACTGTAACTCATTTCTGTTATGTATCTTGTCGGAAGTTTAAACTGTGAGATGGTGTGGGTTCTTGTTTTGGTGGAGAGCATTGGAGGAGGAGGAGAGGGTTATATAGGTTGAAGAAGAAGAAAGTCAAAACTCAGAAGGATGGTGGAGATGGTGACGTGGACAGTTGGCAGAAGAAGGTCAGAATTTTCAATGGTCAAAGTAAGAGGAGGGGCTCTCACTGCCGAATTGCATGGACGGTGAAGTTAGGGTGTTTGGAAATCCGGTGGGATTTTATTTTGTCTACAGAAGAAAACGTGGGGTTATTAAAAGTGAGAATTTGGGGGTAATTTGAAATTCACGTCAGGATTTTGAGAGGTGAGAGAGGTGGAGGGATTTGATTGCTGAGGTCAGGCATGATGTCATGAGTATATGTGACCCAGATAGCACGGAATGTACTACACCGAGGAATGGGTCGTTATGGATCAACTAGGCCGGGACTGGAATACCAGAATATAATTAATATATCAGATAAAATAAAATTCTTCAATTGAAGTCGGTGGTATATGATTTACAGAATTTTGTTACTAGAGGTGAAACCTTACGGATGTTCACCTTTCGGGGGGGGGGGGGGGGGGGGGGGGGGGAGTAGAATATCCCATATGTAGAACTGGTGTCATGGATAAATTTTGTAGGCTAAAAATGAATAAATAAAAAAAAATCAGTTTCAACTCTTCTCAAGTAAAAGATGGCATTGCTCGAAAAATATTTTATAAATTCCCTAATATTTAAATTCTTACGAAAGAAGCCTCTTTCCAATAAGAGATCCCTCATTTTGGTCATTTTGAGAGATCGATCATTTAACCTACTTTTGAATCACATATTATCATCTTCACTGTTCAACTTTCATGTTTATATGAGTATATCATATCTAAAAAATTTCATCCCATTTGATAATCGTTAGAGCATTCAAAATTGTAATTTACAAATAAAAACATAAACGGTTCATGTTTGACATATTTCATACGTCTATTGATTTCATCAAGTTAGATGCCTTAACGATCACAATTTGGACTAAAAATTTACAGGAATGATCTACACATATAAACCAAGTAATTAAACGGTGAAGATATATAAATTTAATAAAAAAAAATTGCATAATAATCGATTCCTTAAAATGAACAAAATTATTGATCCCACTATTGGAAGGGTCATTCTTATGAAAATGTCAGCTGTTTGCATATTAAAAATATGAGAAACCGTTTATCTTTCGGTACAGTACTATTGTAACATGTTGGTTTTCTTTTTTAGGTGACATTAATGCGGTGGGCAAAAACAATTAAATCCTCTAAATTTTTCTTCCTGCCACACTAAAGTGGGAATGGCATTGAATATGAACCTTGTTTGAACGAGTCTCTTGATTACATCATCAAATAATCTTGGGTCGTATATTTATTGAAATAGTTGACATAATTAGGTCTGGAGACTGTAGAGCTTTCTTGTCCAAAGAAAAAGTTTAGCTTTGACTTGGAGAAAATAAATGAGTTGAGTTGAAATATTTGTTTTGTACGAGTTGAGTTGAGTCGAAATTGGTCTGGTTATTTATAGGCCAACTAACCAAAAAGTTGTGTTTTGTTTGTTTCTGGATTTACTTGTGAAACACAACTGTTCAAACTAACACACCGTTGTTCGATCTTTGTTTCAATTTGTGGTGTACATGTTTGTTTATGGATTCGGCTTCTAGGCTTGAATTTGTGACAATTTCTATAAATATTTAATTGATAAGTAAGGTTATACATACCGTTATTACAACTTTAACGACTAGAAAAAAAAATTTACAACTTCAAGAGCTCAGTTATAAATTTGAGGACTGATATACATCATTTAGTATTAATTTTACAACTTTCTGATAAAGTTGATGCATGCCATCAACATATTGTAGAATTTTCCTTAATTGAGTAAGGATGACAATAATTATTATAATTTTGATCACATCATCTTTATTCTACCCAATAATTATAAGCATTCTAAGTAAATCCAAACAGAAAAACTAAATTCATTTTTATATTATATATACATTGTAATTGGAAAACTGAATTGGTCTACTAATTTCATTGATAATTCCCTTTATATAGGGTGAATATTACAACGGAAATAGTAAGTATATTTATGACAATAATGACTGACCGTTTCAGTAATAAGTATTGAATGCTAATTACATAATTCTCTCTCGTCAGTTACATTGACGAAGGCACAAAATGTGTTTTTCTTTCAACACTCCCCCTTGTGCCGAGTCAAAGATAAAATGGTGCATGAGGTGTTGTCTCATTAAAAACATTGCCAAGTAACAAAAACTCAATGGGAGAAAATAAAACTTTAGTCGAAGGAGAAAAATAGCACAACGCACCTATTACATTTGAAAACAACATGTATGTGCTACACTCCCCCTGATGTCTGCACCTCCCCCTGATTTTTACATTAATCATGAGAGTCTCCCCGATTCTTTCATTTAATCAAGGCAGTTTCAATAACCGTAGCATAGTTATGCATTTTCACATGTTTTTCAAATATGACTTTGAGCAATGATTTAGTAATTAAATCTTACCACATCGTCCTCAGATCTAACTTGATTTACTTTGATCTTGAGGAGAGAGTTGTTGATGAACTCAAGACATAATTTCATATTGTATGTCCTTCGTGTAATAAAACTGTCAAAACTCCATATAGATGTGGTCGAACAGTTATGAGATCTTGAAACTAGACATCTGTAGTTCCATAACCATATAAGATTCACAACTTTTGTTCGTCCCAAACTTTACTTAAAGCTTTGTTGAAGTTGACTGATCTGCAGAAGCAGATTTTCAGATTTTGTCTTTGATGCGTTTTTCTTCACGCATAATTAGTGATAATGTGGATAGTATTCATTCTATCATGTCATTTTCTAATTTCTATATAGGGATCGAATAAGCCCGAATCTTTCATACCTTTATGTATTTGAAAGAACCATTGGCGTTGCTTGGGCGCATAGCTACACTTAACTTTACAAGTTCACATTGAATGGGAGGTCGAGTCTTACATATTGTGTTTAAGTACAATCATGCGTCATTGCACTTGTATAGGGAATTTCATTTCCCAATACTTCTTCTTCATCTTCCTTTAGATGAAAAATGGATCTATCGTTAGAGTGAAGACTTCGGCTGATCATGAGAGTATATGTAGGCCTCACTTTATTCTTTAGAGTGCCTAAGCCGATTGATGGATTGTCACCATCATTACAATCTTTGAGTTCCATTTCAAGACTGTGTATTCCCAAGATCTTTTTCATTCTTAACTTAGGATTTACAATAGATACAATATCCCTTAATTCATTGAGAGTCTGTGTATATTCCTAATGAAAACGCAAGGGCATAATTCACCAATCAAGTAGTCACTTTAGTGAACGTTTCAATTTCTTTTTCAAACGCACTTATGTGATCTAGAGCCACTTGATTTGGGTGAATGAAGTCCGTTTAGGGTCCTCGTGTATATCTCTTAATTTAGATCCCCATAGAGATATGTTGTATCTACATTCGTATGCTGCATGTTCAGTTTTTCGGAAACTACCAAACTCACAAGGTAGTGGAGTGCAATGACATCCATTACGAGAGATTGTCTCCCCGTAGTCCATTATGAGAGAATATCTCCTCATAGTCGATTACAGTGCGTTTTTGGGAGACCTTGCGCCATAAGGTGAGTCTACATACTCTTATTCCCATAACGCATTCTAACAAAGATATATTTGATAGGGTTTATATTTGCGGTGTCGGCGTGACCTGCCCAAAGAACTATCTCTTTGTTTATACTGGATCGCTTCTTTCCATTAGGCCAGTTTACTACGTTGACATTTTTCAACAAAGTATGGTTCGATATTAGACTCAGTATTCCACGTCCTCATGTACACTAGTGTAATATGTTTGTAGAGATCTCTATATTTTCACAGATTGGTTCTAACATTTGAGGTGTCCCCCAATGATAACCACAATCCAGAAATATTCTCATGAAACGGATTTGAGTATCACTGATCAATGGATCAGATTGTGTCAAACTTGCTTTCTTCTTTTAGGCAAGTATTTATCGAACCTAAGGTGGCCTCCCCCTCTTCCTTGCAGAGCCACGGCCTCTGACACCATTTATGCCATTTATGGCGTCACTATGTCACCATCCATAGTGGCAGTGCAATACCCAATTCCTCTTGAGTGGTATCATGTCTTTTTGATAAAACACAATCCTTGCAGGTATATTTGCAGCAGGTTTATGTGATCTCGTCACTTTAATGTATAAGATATCTACACACCTTACTTTGTGTGATTTTTGGGGATCAAGATGAGACACAGTGGGGACAAACCACGACAATTCATGTCGTTCCACTTGAACATGCTTGTTCTGATCTCCCCCTAACGACGGGAAGACTGTCTCATTAAAGTGACACTCCGCTTATCTAGCGGTAAAGAGATCGTCTGTCAAGGTTTCGACTTAGCGGACTATTGTTGGAGGTTCATATCCATCATGATAGGATTGCCACGATATTCGGGTGCTGGGACGGTCTTGAGCGAAGCTCCTACAACTTCATACGACGGGAGGTGTTGGAGTACTGTTGTCTTGGGCGGGATCCCGGTGCGTAGCAGGGCTTTAGAAGTGACGTTCCCGCTGATTGAGTTGATACTAACCCTTTGTTTGTTCTGTAGGTGCATCTTCCCGGACGGTCATCAAGCCCGGTAACACACTATCCATGGATGGTGAGGACCTTGTCTTGAGGTTGAAGGAGAAAGGGGAGGCCGTTTCACGGACCTCAGTGGATCGGGAGTCTGGCCGGCTTACCGTTCATGCCGAACCGGTGGCCTTGGATCTTGCGGATGACGCCTACATCCTTAGGCGCATGAAGACTCATCCCGCAACACCCTCTGCGGTACCTGGAAAGGGCAAAACCACCGGAGGGCCACCAAAGGTTCCTGGCGGGACGGATAGGATTCCGTACCGACCGGGATCGGTCCCACTTGTCACCCGGGTCTCCTTGACAGGCGCACAATCTTGTTCACCGGCCGATCTGGGTGAGAAGAGGCGGAGGATCATGAACGTCCCGCCCTCCGCGCTTGTGACGTTGACTGGCCGGTCGTCTGGTGAGAACTTGGCGAAACGGCTCAAGTTGACTAGCAGTGCGACGAGTCCTGCTAGGGACAGGGCCGCTGGTGCCTCAAGTTCTGCCGGTTGGCAGAGTAGCCCCGCTCCCGTGGAGGAACATAGGAGGGGAGGTCCGGAGAGTCTCTTCGTCCGGAATCTGGTGGAAGATGTGGCTGGCCTTGGCCTGGACAGGCCTGGGGCCGCTAGAGCCCTGTCAGGGGAGAACCGCCAGAAGAGCAAGGAGTCGGTCCTCCGGGTAAGAATTGTTTGGGTTTACGGTACCGCTCATAAACTTCTGCAGGGTTGTTTTTTTTTTTTTAACCGGCTCCCTATCGTTCTGTAGCTGTTGTACAATCTGTATCAGCCGGACCCGAGTGAGGAGCTGCCAGAGTTGAAGAGGCAGGTGGCCGCTCTGACCAGAGCCCGTGAGCGTTTGAAGGCTGAGAAGTCCAGGCTTGAGCGGGAGAAGGTCAGACTGGAGGAGAGGGCCAAGAAGCAGGTGGCCAAGCTGGAGGGCCAGGTCCGGAGCTTCGAGGAGGAGGCCAAGAGGTAGGTGGCCAAGCTAGAGGGCCAGGTCCGGAGCCTCGAGGAGGAGAAGGAGCGAGCTGAGGAGGAGAGGGTCGAGCTGGAGGCCAAAGTGGATGAGCTCTAGGTGAGAGCTGCCGCTGTGCGTGCCGCCACCGCCGCTGCGGTTGGAGAAGAGGACCCGGAGCTTTTCCAGCGGGTTGTCCAGAAATATCACGACAGTGATCAGTTTCTGGAGCTGCTGGAGAAGGCTAGGGAGTCGGGTATCGTTGATGCCTACATGGAGTGGGAAGAGAATGGGTACCTGAATACCTCGCTAATGCCGAAGGCGTAGGCTGATGATGATGCTGATGGGCAGCCGGCAGAGGAGCAGCCGGAAACAGAGGAGGAGCAGCTGGAAAGGGGAAGCGGACTTAAGCCATCTTAGCCCATTAGGGAGGATGCGGCGGTTCCATCTGAGGAGGTCGGTGGACAGGCTAGGCCCGCTGGGGAGGAAGACGTGGCTCCTTAGGCTTTTTGTTTGCCGTCTCTTTCTCTTTTTTTTTTGTTGTAAATTTGCTGGAACTGTTTTTTTTTTGTTGCTTGCCTTTGGACATTTATTTTAGTACCGGTGGTTTGCCTTGGATTTCTCTCAAAATAGTTGGCATACATATCTTATAATGTTACATTGGCTGAACCGTTGGTATGCCAAACTGATTGTGTTTGAAACTTCTAGCACCTAACCCTTTCACTGGGTCCGGGCGTGCTTACCAGCCCTGGTCCTGGTCCCGGTCGGGGTCTGCCCTTCTTTCCCCTATATACCGTTGAAGCTGACCGCTGCTGACCAACCCCTCCACCGTTGTCTTGAGGGCGAAACAATTGTTCGTCCGATGGGTAGCTTCATCGTGGTAGGAGCAGTATTTGCCTATTCGCGCCGGGGTGAGTTTCCCTTTTGGGTACCTCCTCCTTGGCGGTGGGGGAATGATGTTCCCGTTCTCGTGCAAGATGTCCTCGTATGAAGTGGTTAGAGTGGTGAAGACTTCTTGACGTTCTGCTGGCATGATCACCAGGGGGCGTTCTTGTCGGTACTGCGCCGGCCTGTGCTCGCCCTGGGGTTTGTCAGGATAGGGTTTCTGCTGCGGTTGGTGCCCCCAACTTAAATGCGACAACCTGTGAAGCCCTCACCATTTAATGGTATTAACACCCAAAAATAGTCAGTGTCAAACTCATATCCTATCTAGTAAGTAGTAGCGCATTAACTTATGTGCCCTCTGCCTCCTGCAGATCATATTGTTCATCTCCAACTTAACACCCAAAAATGACTATGACAGCTCTCCCTATATACAAGTAACTGCTACAACAATCATTATTACTTCTGTCTAAAGTCTTTTGGAACAATATCAGTCTCTAATTAGGCCAATACATACACTAACACAACAACAGTGATAATAAATCGCCCACAAACAGATGCATAGGTGACTCTTAAAAGACTACCAGTCGGATCTTTGCTTCTTTCTATTACCATGTTCTTTCCTTGGCGACATTCGTAAAAAAGAACGGCCAAACACACTATCAACCTCATCCTCTCTACATTCCTCAAAACCAACGAACACATGATCCTCTCATTAATTCTCAAAACCAACTTGGAGACAGACTGTCAACCTCATATCCTATCTAGTCAGTAGTAAGTGGTTAACATCCGTGCCATCTGCCTCCTCAAGCTCTTATTGTTCCTCTCTATCATAACACCCAAAAATGACTATGATAGCTCTCCCTATATACAAGTTACTGCTACAACAATCATTATTAGTTCAGTCTAAACTCTTTTGGAACAGTATGAGTCCTCTAATCAGGCCAATACATACACTAACACAACAACAATTATAATAAATCAACTCACCAACACATGCCTAAATCACTCTTAACAGACTAAGTAATACTAACAGACAGATATTTGCCTTGGCATGTTCTTTCCCAGCCTCTAAAGAATAACTATATATACATCACATGGTTCTCATGGTTCCAAACTTGCAGACAAACACATGTTATTTCTATAGTTGCCAAACACCATAACATCCGACTATGATTTTCTAGAGGTCCCTACTTCTATCTTTTGTTCCGAAACCTGTAAATTCATTGATCACCTCATTACATTCAACAACTACCATAAGACAAACATCGTATCTAATACATCAATTCACTAACACTACATTACCTTAACTGACACTAAGAGATTAAGTAATACCCTATACCCTATTTCATCACTGAAGTCGTATTTGATATCGAAACTCAGAGAGCAAGAGAGAGAAACTTTCAGAGTGAGAGTGAGATACTTCAAACAGAACTGATTATGCAACTAGAAGGGAGGTATGGGATGGACTGACCAAACCTGGCGATCGAGAGACAGCGCCAGAATCACCCATTTCTTTCCTTGTCTGTATCAACGAAGTGTGTTACCAAATAAAGGAAGACTTCAAACAAAAATCGATTTGAAAAGAGATCCGAAGCTTAGGCAATGAAGGTTGAGAAGTGAACCTACGGTGTACACTTTATTCAAATTGTCGAAAAATGACTCCTCTATCCTCCAAGTCATGTGCCGTAAAACTCAGTCTCAGCTGTAAAAACTATAACTACAACGTGTAAGCATAAAATGACCAAAATGTCCCTCCGTCAAATGGGCCGTTAGACGTGGTTTCATTATTAGTTTATTACACGGGTACGAAATTAGTATAGTGAAATTTAACCCGTAACTAATGATACACGAAATGCCCAAAATGGAGGTTGCAATTTGTCTAAAAGCCACCCCACTCTTGGCTCGCTATTCTCACAACACTCAAATTCATGGCCTCACCATTGAGCTCAACCCAACCACTTCCACCGGCGTTCAACCGAGGACCGGCGTCTCGGACCACCAAACCGGCAACGCTACGGGCACAGACGACGCCCCATCCCGAACCCACTAGTGCAAATAACAAGACTAAACTCGCAGTAGTAACACAGACAAAAGCAGTAGAGCTTCAGAGGCTGGAAGTTAAGGAGGCCAAGGACAGAAAGGAGGAGACCAACAACAAGATAGCTTCTAGGAAAGCAATCTCTGTCGTTTTGCGTAGAGAAACTACCAAATCCCTCATCGAGAAGAAGAAAGGCTCCAAGAGACTGCTTCCCAGGACTGTTCTCGAAGCCCTCCACGAGAGAATCACTGCTCTGCGCTGGGAGTCTGCTCTCAAGGTCACTCCTTTTATGTTCTTATTCGATTTTGGGGAGTTGGGTCTTTGGAATATCTATCTGGGTTGTGTCTTTATTTATGCTTGGTACTTTGGTTAGTTCGAGTTCTATCCACTTGGTCGAATTCTGCATAGTTAATGAGTTGATGTTGGAATGGATGTGATAGTGTGAATGAAACAGAAATAGACATGAAATTTTAGCTTATGAAACTTGTTGAATTCAGCTTGATGATAGTTCCACTAATAGTGTGGTTGACATTTGTTAGATGAATTTAGATGATGAAACTGTATGTTAAGGATATCCCATATTGTAGTTGTAGTTCCTTAATTTTTCGGATGCAAATCTGATTGTCGCATATGTTATTTATTAATCAAGGAGATGTTTGTTGAGAAATGTTGTGTTTGATCTTCAGGTTTTTCAACTACTACAAGAGCAGTTGTGGTACCGGCCCAATGCTGGTGTTTACATTAAGCTCATTGTTATGCTTGGAAAATGTAAGCAGCCAGAAAAAGCTGAGGAGCTTTTTGAAGCTATGATTGAGGAAGGCTGTGGTGTCAGCCATGAATCTTATACTGCTCTTATATCTGCCTACAGTAGGAGCAGTCTCTTCGACAAAGCATTTTCCCTCCTTGAGGAGATGAAGAATACTCCTGACTGCCAGCCTGATGTCCATACTTATTCAATCCTCATAAAGTCTTGCCTGCAGGTTTTTGCATACGACAAAGTGCAGGCTCTGCTTTCAGATATGGAAATCCAGCACATTAGACCCAACACCATCACGTACAACACTCTGATCGATGCTTACGGGAAATCTAAAAAGTATTTCTCACTTGTCCTTCCTTTTTTTTATTTTGAATGTTCGTTGCTCTAAATCTACTGTATGGTTTTAATCTGTGCTCAAACTTCCTATTTTCTCTTCATATTAGATAGTTGTGCATTGTCATTGCAAGTGCCAAAACTTGGATAGAATTTCCATCTTTTCATTACTATTGTTCCTACATGGATTTCTTCCACCCTTATCATAATTATATCTTTTCCGCGCAGTGAATCAAAAGAATATATTTTCAGTTCTTTCCGCTGTAATTTCTCCCTCATTTATACTTGGATTGTACTTAAACAAGTTTCTTTTATTCTCCTCTCATCCTAAAAGAAATTATTTCTCTTGCATTCTTTTCTTTCAGATAAGTGTAATACAGTTTTGAAGGGATTACTCATTCTCAATCTCTGTTTCTTTCCTAAAAGATTTGCAGAGATGGAGTCGACAATTGTGGCAATGCTTAGCCAACAGGATTGTGAGCCTGATGTCTGGACCATGAATTCCGTAGTGAGAGCCTTCGGCAGCAGTGGGCAAATAGAAACAATGGAGAAATGTTTTGAGAGATTCCACAGTGCCGGAATCCAACCAAACATCATGACTTTCAACATTCTCCTTGATTCCTATGGAAAAGTTGGAAATTATAAAAAAATGAGTGCTGTAATGGAATACATGCAGAAGTACCACTACTCATGGACAATCGTTACCTACAATGTGGTGATAGATGCATTTGGGAGAGCTGGGGATTTAACACAAATGGAGTATCTGTTTAGGCTAATGAGGTCAGAGCGAATCAAGCCAAGCTGTGTCACACTTTGCTCACTCATAAGGGCCTATGGGAAAGCAGGTAAACCTGAAAAAATTAGTGGTGTTTTACGTTTTGTGGAGAATTCAGACGTGAAGCTGGATGCCGTGTTTTTCAATTGTCTGGTCGATGCTTATGGGAGGCTGGGATGCTTCGCAGAAATGAAGGGGGTGCTTGAGATAATGGAGCAGAAAGGATGTTCTCCCGATAAGATCACATATAGAACCATGATTAAAGCTTATTCATTCAACAATATGACTGGCCACGTGAAGGAACTCCACGAACTCATGCAATCGGCTGGAAGTCAGATGAATTGGTCACAGAGAAAAAAACCTGACTTCTGATGAGCACAATTTAGGGGTTCATGCACCTCTCATACACATGCAATTGATACGAAGTCAGATGACTTGCTCACAGAGACCAACACCCTTTTTGATCAACACTATTCGCAGTTCATGCATCCCACATATATTGTACAATATCATTGTGTAACTGATTCCTGACCCTCTTACATGCATATGTGAATGAAAATGAAATGCAGTGTGATGTGGTAGTTATACGACTTGTAAAATGACTGAGACGTTAATCATGAATAGTAAATATAACTGTCCTATTTACTCTCCATCAGAAAGAGTCTTTCTAACATCCTGTGCTGTTTTTGACTCCCACATGTTACTGGTGGAAGTCATTTATCTTTTGAAAATGCAAGTTCTCTGGAAAGTTGCTGTTTATACTGGAAAGGTACTTGTTCCAAAAACTTGAAATGATCTGCAACACAGGATAATGCGAGCTTCATACAGTATTTAAAAGATTAACTAAATGTGAAAGAAGCTCTGTTTGGCTTGATGCCCCCTCCATTTTGTCTCCAATGCTCCATGGCAGCGTGGCTATGCATATCTTCTTCAGCTTCTTCATTTTTTCACCGTTGTGTAGGGTGATTTCCATCTCTGTAAAGGACTCCTAACCCAGTTCCACAACCTTTTTGCCTGCCTGGGAGTTTTGCATGTATGCATGCCACTAACAAAAGTGTAAATACAAATGCACACACCGGGGTCTTGTATTTTGCTAGTGTTGGCTTTGGAGCTGGCTAGGGTCTTTCTTTCTGCAATTTGTCGATGGTGTTGCTCAACTCAACCTCAAGAGTGACAGTCTTCCCGTTTAGGGTGACAATCGATTTGTTACGAAGTATTGAATCTTCTCAGCTGAGTCTCCGTGTACGGCTAAAACGGATGAAATCAATGTTGATTCAGAAAGAGAGCATTAGAGTCATTTTACCATACCAAAAGGGCAAAAGCTATTTTCTCAACTAATTTTTTTTTTGGAAGAAAGAAAATTCATTTATAAGCAATTTAGATTCAATTATAGGATATAAAGTGTATGAGAGAGTAAAAGATGACAATCCACAACCTATTATGGAAGGCAAATAATAAAAGCGACTCACTATTAAACTAGTTACGATACCTGTTCTTTTCATGAAAATTATATACTATAAAACCAAAAAGTAAAATGAGCAGGAAAATGTCTTTCACTTCTCCTCTTAAACTTAATTGGATAACGTTTGGTTGAAATTACATAAACGGTGGTCTCGTTAAAACCTTGTTTAGATAGAAACCTATTGGCAAAACCCAATGGCTTCATTAAAACCTTTCTCATCGATCTCTTTTTTGATTGAGTTAGGGTAATCAAAAGGCTTCTTAAGTTCATGACTTAATCTTTCAAACGCATGCTCAATGCTCAATGCATATTTTTCATCGAGTTAGGGTAACCAAAAGGCTTCTTTAACTTAGGAATTAAATTTTCGACAGATGTAAAACACTCAAACTATACATTACAATATAGTGTTTGATCACTTCAACAGCTTCATCAATCAAACTTAAATTAAGGTGCCTGACGCTCAACCATTTCGGCTACTTGTTTTGGTATTTCTCATTATGTCTTGAATGTAGGCTACAAGTCATTTGAAGGCTAAAGTTCATTTTAATGTTCTTGTCACCGAGTTATGTAATTTTTATTTTATTTATTATTATTGAATTTTCGTATAAACTTATTGGGACAGGAACTTAAAGTCAAAACCTCCTCAGTTGCAAAGTTACAGAGGACCAGACCCAACTGGGAGCTGAGCGAAGTGTTTATC
Organism: Potentilla sterilis; assembly: GCA_963682095.1. Classification (NCBI taxonomy): domain Eukaryota; kingdom Viridiplantae; phylum Streptophyta; class Magnoliopsida; order Rosales; family Rosaceae; genus Potentilla; species Potentilla sterilis. The sequence continues at coordinate 7,893,227 of OY821760.1, read as the reverse complement.
GATTGTTTGCCGGGTTTTTTGGGTTTTCGGAAAGACAAAAAAACGAGAAAAGAAAGCAAAGAGAGGAAAGACAAAACTGAGTAAGAGGAGAATCGGGGAAGGCCTTTGATTCGGGTCGTTTAGCCTTTGCCTTACGGTGAGTTACTTCAGATTTGTGTTTTGTTCTGCTTGGTTTAAAATCATGCTCTCTTTTGTTCTATTGATTGATGAAAAGGCTTCATTGAGATTGTGGTTATTAAGCTGAGTAGTGGGTAACTGTAAATGCTACCTATAATTCTGGAACTTGGTTTTGTTTAACTGGTTTGGTGTTCATAGCTGAGATTGGTTGGTCTATTACCTGAGTTTCTTAATGTTCTCAAGTCGTTTAGGGATTTTGTTGTGTGACTTTGATATATACTGACATTTCATGTCTCAAAATGTAGTGGCATGTGGTCACTACAGGTATCCAAAACACGGGTAAGAGCTCCCTCTCTCTCTCTCTCTCTCTCTCTCTCTCTCTCTCTCTCCCTTTTGTTCGATGTTAATTTGCTATAACTGTGATCAAACTTAGAATGGCATTCACCAATGTGACTTTCCCTTTCTATGTTTACTTGCAGTGCTTCTCCTCACTGCCGTCTATCACTTCTCTCTCTAATGTAGAATCCCAATTGAGAGCCGTTTGGAAGGACCCAGATCCTAAAATTTCAGACGCAATTTCGATTTTTCATCATGCCATGCATTCCAACCAGAACCGGCTGCCTTCGGGTTCAGCTGCAGCCGGCAACTTCCTTGTGGACACTCTCTCAAGGTCGAAAAATTATGAACTAGCATTCGCAGTTTATACTAAGATGGCCGAGGTTGGTATTTTCAGAAGCTTTGTGTCATTGAGTTGTTTAGTTTCATATTTTGTCAATTCCCGTAAGCCTGAAGTCGCAGTTGGGGTTTTTGGCTTGGTGTTAAAGCGTGGATTTCAGTTAAATGAGTATGTTATGAATCTTGCGTTAAAGGGTTTTTGTTCTAATGGAAAAGTTGACAAGGCGTTTGAGTTGCTTAGTGAAATGGGAAGACATTTTGTAACACCTGGCGTTCGTAGTTATAACATTCTTATAGATGGACTTTGCCAAGCGAAGAAATTGAAAGAAGCAGTGGAATTTTTTGCTGATATGGAGATGTCAGATTCTGAACCGGATGTGGTAACATACTGCTCATTGATTAATGGATTTTGTAAAGTGGGTAGAATGGACGAGGCCATGGGTTTTTTGGAGGAGATGAGGCAAAAGGGTTTGGAAATGGATGTTTTCGTATATGGTGCCCTAATAAGTGGTTTTTGTGCAACGGGGAGTTTTGGTAGAGCAAAACAACTGTTTGATGAGATGTTAAAGAAGGGTATTTCTCCTAATGTGGTTACATATAGTTGTTTGATTAATTTTCTTTCGAAGAAAGGGAAGTGGAAAGAAGTCACTCTGATGGTAGATGATATGACACAGTGTGGAGTTTCTCCTGATACAGTTACTTACACAGGTATCCTTGATGGGCTTTTCAAAAATGGAATGGCTACAAAAGCCATGGACATATTCAGTTTAATGCTAATGAAAGGTAAAGAGCCTAATAATGTAACATACAATGTTGTGATTAATGGACTATGCAAGGAGGGGTTGGTGGATGATGCTTTGAAGATCTTAGAAATGATGAAAGGGAAAAGTGTAAAGCCTGATGTAATTACTTACAACACATTACTAATGGGACTATTCTGTGATGGGAAGGTTGATGAGGCGATGAAACTTTTCAATAAGATAACAAATGATGAGAAATCTGTTGAGCCAGATGTTATCACATATAACATGGTCATTTTGGGACTCTGCAAGGAGGGTAATCTTGATCAGGCTATGGAGATTTATCATACAATGATTGAAAGTGGCATTTCTGGTAGCTTATGTACTTACAATACTTTGATAGATAGATGCCTACAAGAAGGATTAGTTGACAAGGCCATAGAATTCTGGGGACAAGCAGTGGACTTGGGAGTTATTCCTAATTCAGTCACTTATGGTGTCATGATCAATGGATTTTGCAAAAACCAAATGTTCAGGGTTGCAAAAGGACTTTTTATTAAAATGAGAGCTTCTGGGATTAGTCCTACTGTAAATGACTACAACGTTCTGATGTCATCCTTGTGCAAGGAGAGTAGTTTGGAGCAAGCTAGGATGTTGTTTCAAGAAATGAAAACTGCAAGTTATTTGCCTAGTGCTGTCTCATTTAATACCATTATTGACGGAACTCTAAAAGCTGGAGATGTTAAATCTGCTAAAGAGTTGCTAGAGGAGATGTTCAAATTGGGTTTGACTCCCGATAAGATTACCTTCTCTACATTAATAAACAGGTTTTCAAAACTTGGGCTCTTGGATGAGGCTAGAATGTGCGTCGAGAAGATGATTGCTCGTGGTATTGAACCTGATGTCTTTGTATTTGATTCTTTATTAAAGGGCTATAGCTCTAAAGGTGAAACAGAAGAAATTGTTAACTTGCTTCATCAGATGGCAGACAAGGGTGTTATTCTTGACAAAGAAATAACTTCTACCATCTTGGCATGCCTCTGTCAAATCTCTGACAATGTTGATGTCATGGAGGTTCTCCCAACTTTTTCCAGGGAGACATCAAAAGGAATAAGCATTACCTGCAATGAGCTATTGATGAAAGTCAATAAATATTACCCAGAACTTAAGTCATGTGTTGCTTGAGATATTTTCTCCTGAAGAGGCTTTCCAGTACCACAAAAGAGTATTGCTTTCTATGTGCTACACTACGTAAGTCATATGTCTTTCTTTTGTTCAATTTGAAATGTTCTTTATTTAGTAATTCCTTATGGAACGGCCCATTGCTGTTCTTACTATCATTTTGAAAATAAAAAATTATGATTGGATTTGATGTAGTGATTGTAGTCAGATTCTGTATACATCGTCTTTTAATCCTATTACAAACAGTGATTGTTGTGCACCTTTTTCTCTCTTGCCCAGAATATATTAGCTAAGTGAAGCTCCATGATTACTCTGGAAGAACAGAACTACGTCAGTACCAAGCCTCCGTTTATTAGCATCGGTTCTTTTGAAGAAAAAAAATAATATTAAAAATACAAGAGAGATTATAGTTACAGAGAAGGTGATAGATAAGATTGAATAGTGGGTAGAGCTTGATAAAGAAAATAACAGACATAAACTTACGCTTGGGTTGCTATAGTTAGAATGTTTCTGGTAGATGATAAGGTTGTACAATAAAGAGACAAAAGATGGTAGAGAGAAAAGTTACAGTATACATAGTAATGCACACACAGACACAGGGAGAGAGAAACACACACATGCACCTCTCTTTCTTTAGGAAATTCCATCCTTCAAGCTTTAGTTTAGTATGTGTACGGTATACCCAGCCTGTTACAAAGGGAAAAATTAGTGCAACTAGTAGCTTCAACTCAAAGCAAGTTCACTGCCAAGGCCAGGGGCTGAGTAATCAATTTCATATACTACATTATAAAAATTCTTTATTTCTGTCTGTCCAGCAAAGCATGTATTTGAAGATCGATACTAATCGCAGATACTGTTCGTTTTATCTCAAGTGTTTGCTTTCCTCAGTTTTACCCATTATTTTTGTGGATTAATGCTTTCCTTTTGTTGACTCTTTAGTTGAAATTTGTTTCTGATACCTATATAATTTGATAGGTACCTGATGAAAAAAAATGTCTCAGGCATCTATAAACATTCTCAAAGGTGCAAGACAAAATTTCATGGACTTTTATTGGAAGGATTGGACATAAAGGTATGGCTAGAAACTTGGCTCTCCTGTAAACCTTGCATAAGAAGTGAAAATGCGGTTGAGGTGGTGATGCACACTTGGATATACCGATATATTTTTGCATCCTGTGCTTTTAAGGAGCAACTTTGGTTCATAATATTCACCCTGAGGAGGTTTAAGTGAATATGCAAGTCCCAGATTCATAGAGGAGGCATGGCTGATCAATGTCCATTAATATGCTCCTAAAACCATGAATATCCTTGTGATTTTAATGATTAGTAAATGACTCCACTTGAAGATACTGAAATTGAAGTTTCTGAGTACAGCAGCCTGATTTTTATTTAGGGAAAATGGCTGGATTGATCACTGAAGTATGCCCCATTCTAAACTTTGCTCACTGAAGTTTGTCCAATATCACTTTGCTCACTATCGAATTACACTTGTGTTCACTTTGATCACTCCGTCTAAATCAGCCGTTAAAATTCAAATTCTGCCGTTAAAAACAATGACACGTGCCACACGTGCCACTCATGTCCAAATCTTAAGGACATTTTGGGAATTTCATTAGTTTACTCCCCTTCCTCCAAACACGACACCGAAACTAACAACAGACCAATCAACATCCCATTGTACTGAAAATGCAAATGATCCACAATAACCAACATCGGAGACCAAACAACCAAAACCCACATTACTTTCCGCCTCATCGGATCCAACCTCCGACTCAACCTATACACCCCAAACAACAGAACCAAATCCGAAACACAAACTGAAACTCGTTGGAAGTAAACAACTGTGTCTGCTGTGTAGTTGAGGCCGTTTTGGAGGTGGACGATTTGAGGGTCGATGAGATTGGCGAAAAGGGAGAGGAGACGTTCGAAGTAGGCGAAGAAGGGAGGGTAGTCAAGCGTCCAAGGGCTGGTCTCGTCGAAGTACCATTGGGAAAGAGGGAGGGAGTGAGTTATGGCGAGCCAGTGACAATGGACCTCGAAGTCTGTGCTTCTGTAGGCTGGGATCAGGAGGAGTTTGAGACAAGTGGCTAAGGCGAAGAACCAACATAGCTCTGAGGTTATGGGGGTGTGAGGTTTTGGGGGGTTTTTGAGGTTGTTTTGGGTGGGTTGTGGTTCTTCCATGGAGTTGGAAGCGTCGAGGGGAAACAAAATGATTGTACTAATCCCATCAGTTGTCTCCATCCTAACCCAGCTCCGATCCAAGTCCCGCTGGGGCTACCTCCGCACTCTCTACCCTTCTGGCTTCAACCCAAGTGACTTTTCCCAGATTGCCCTCCAAATCAAAAACAATCCCCATCTCGTCCTTAGCTTCTTCCAATGGACCCAGAACAAGAACCACTCTCTCTGCACCCACAACCTCCTATCTTACTCCACCATCATCCACATCCTCGCCCGATCTCGCCTCAAACCCCAAGCTTATTCCCTTATTGCAGACGTGATTCGAATTTGGGAGCCGTTGGAAGTGTTCGAAACACTGGTCAAGACTTACCGGCAATGTGGGTCGGCTCCATTTGTGTTTGATCATGTCATCAAAGCTTGTTTGGAGTCGAAGAAGATCGAGCCGGCAATACAGATTGTTAGAACGTTACTCAGTCGCGGGAATACTCCTGCTTTGAGCACCTGCAATACTCTGATTCGGTGTGTAATGCAGCGTCAAGGTGCGTATGCAGGTTATGAGATTTATAGAGAGGTTTTTGGATTGGATGGTAGGGTGTTAGGTGAGAATGCCAAAAGGGTTGCGAGAACTTGCCCCAATGTGCAAACTTTCAATGAATTGATGTTGGGGTTTTATCAGGATGGGGCGACAGAGATGGTGAAGGCGATTTGGATGATCACAATACTGCCGCCTCTCACAACCCAACTAGGTAAAATCACAGCCAAAATGAGAGTAAACTAATGAAATTCCCAAAATGTCCTTAAGATTTGGACATGAGTGGCACGTGTGGCACGTGTCATTGTTTTTAACGGCAGAATTTGAATTTTAACGGCTGATTTAGACGGAGTGATCAAAGTGAAAACAAGTGTAATTCGATAGTGAGCAAAGTGATATTGGACAAACTTCAGTGAGCAAAGTTTAGAATGGGGCATACTTCAGTGATCAATCCAGCCATTTTCCCTTTTATTTAAATCAAACAGTATATATGTAGAGCTTTTAGATTCACCTTTTGGGGCAGTAGTTTTGGATAGCTGCGGGGTGCTGTTGCGGTCCCTCTGACTGCAGAGTTTTAGCCTCACGTTACTGAGGCCTTGGCTCTCTGGCATGGATTGAAGCTGTGTATGTATCTTGGAGTTACCAAGGTAGCTATTGCTAAAGATGCTGCCATTGTGATAGATGCTACTGACCAATGTGAGTTGGATTTGAGCAATATTAATGGAGTTTGTGGAAGCAAAACGTAGACTGAAGGTGGAGCTTGAGGTGGGTGTCTTGGAAACATGTGTTGAAGCGCAGTAACCAGATTGCTCACACTTGCTAGAAGGGCGTTGAAGATGGAGCAAAGCAATGCTTTGTGATGATTTTGGGCCTCTATGGCTGCATGGTGTGATTGATGCTAGTTATGGCCTTATGGGAATCTCAATTGAAATTTACCCCAATATTGATGTAATCCTAGTTGATTTAAAAGTCATTTCAATAAAAATAAAAATAAAGTTGGAATGGATATATTGACATTGGCTTGGCAATTTGTATAAATATTGCGGTACATTTGAATGTGACATGCAAGAGACATTGACCTGTGTTGATGATGTGAGATCTTGTGTAAAAGTTGCACTGAGACGCGTAGTTTGAAGCTTGCATTGTATTATTTGTATATGGTATTTCTTTCGGTGCTTGGATGTATTTCATGTATTGTGTTGAAGCATATATGCTTCCAAATTTGAGGTCTATTTGGATTTGGATATGCAGTATACTTCTATGGCTTTTATGAACACACAATTACCTTACCTTCACGGAAGTATGGGCAGTAGACCCTCAAGCAACGACTGTCAGACTTTTCATGCTAGGTTATCAATGACCAAGTTTAGTTCACTTTCTACGAATGAGATTTGGAAGACCATGAGGGCTGTCTGAGGTGCAAGCAAGGATTGAAAAATTGAAAATATCGTCGATATTTTTGTTTTTCCGTGGGATCGATTTATCGATTCAATTTTTCCAATTTTTCGTCGAAATTTTTCGATTTTTTCGATACTTAGCCAAAATTTCTGATATTTCTGTGAAATTTCCGATATTTTCCAATATTTTCTACAAAATTTCTAACCTACCTTCAAGAGCTAATTTTCAACAATTTAAAACACCTAATTTTCAACACCTAATTTTAATTTCTAATGGAGGGCAACAAATGTATTTTACTGAGGAACAATATTATACACATGCAACTCAAGATGACGACCATGGTGACAGAAGAGCAGGTCATGGATACAGTGGAGGTGCCACAAAAGGTAACTTTAATCCAAGACAAAGGGGTGATGGAGACAATCAAAAATTGTAGAAGATTATTTGTCAGCTAATTTTGGCTCAATAGGTATGGATCATGGTAATTATTAACCCTACAATCATGGTCAGAACTTTACAATACCGTATCCATCATATTACTTGCCTTATGGTATGTCATCCAGTGATAGCTCATGGTCAAAGACACAAACTAACTCAGATGCTGATAATCATGGAGCAACGCGTGGTACATACTATGAGTCCCAGAATCCTCAAAGATCGTCACTTAACCCATATGGTTGGCATGTAAGTCAATATATGCATAATTTTAGAGGAGAGCAATCATTGAACGAATATTCTTCGCAGTTCACCGATGACTCTACACAAGACGATGAAGAAGGCAATGCAAATTTCGAACCTCATCGGTCTTCTACATGGCTTTAAAAACTTCATGTCGTTACTTTTGTGAAATATTATGTACAACCTTAGAAATTATATATATTAAATAATATTTCAATAAATATCAGCTCTATGCATGTAGTAATTCATATAACATTTCAATAAATTGATATCTATTTGAGTTTATTAATATTTTCTTCTCACATATGATCGATAATATAGCATAAAACGACCTTAGAAAGTTTCAATACAAATTTCCATGTATTTCTTATAGTTTCCGTCGTTTTTGTCAAAATTTCTAATGGATCGATATTTCCGTCAAAATATCCGTATTTTAAAACGTCGATATTTTCTCGATATCCGATATTTTACTCCTTGGGTGCAAGTGCTGCAAATCTAGGGCATACTAACTATCCCAGTTACTAAATGCAGGACTCTTGGAGCAGGGTCTTCCAATGGATTATGAAAAAGGAGACTGCAAAGTCGTCTGGATGCAGTCACCAAGAAAGCTAGTAGTGTTGTTTTTTTTTTGAAATTAAGAAAGCTAGTAGTTATGTTCAAGATGGAAGGCTTTTCCTTACCAGCAATTTTCTCATTATCGATGAAATTCACATTTCTCAACAAAAAGAAGATATTCTATTTCTGCCCTGATATTCAAGAAACCATGCTACATCACTTTAGAGAATGTGTTAATGCGAAAAATGTTTGGAAGTGTTTCGATATTCCTCTAAATATGCGAGCTTCTTTTAACCTGGGTTGAAAGGGGTGGATCCTTGCTGATCTGTTGCAGAAGGGAATCTATAAGAGGGGTTTGGCTTGGAATATATTTTTCACCTTTTGCTGTTGGTTCTTATGGGAATGGTGCTGCAAAGCTATTCTTGATCCTCAGTTTAATTACCCTCATAACCCTCCTGAGATTATTTTCAATTATGCTGAGAAATGGCTTCGAGCTTTCTCTTTAACACTGGGGTGCTGAAGAATAAGTTTGTGGAAATGCTGGGATGGATAAAACCTGCTTCTGGGATGCTTAATATGGATGGCTCAAGAACTAGTGATATAGGATGAGGCTGATTCTTGGTGTGGCTTTATGGTCAATATTGGCACTGGTGAGGTCCTGCGAGATGAAGCTTGGGAGCTGTTTCATGGATTGGAGTTGGCTCTTAGTCTAAACATCATGAAGCTGGAAGTGGAGTCGGATTCTGCAGTCCTTATTTGAGATCCACACCGTGGGCACTTTGGTTATGAATTGCAAAAGGCTCCTGCAGATGTTTGAAGTTAGAAGTTTTACAGCTGAAGCACATTCACAGGGAAAGAAGTATGGTTGCTGATCTTTTGACCAAAAACAGTCCAGCTCTGCATTTTCACTGATCCTCCAGCTTTAGTCACTGAGACTGTTAGATGATATCATTGGTGTCTAGAGCTAGGCACTTCAATGCGAGCTCTGCTGGCTTAGTTTGTTTTGTTTTGTTTTGTTTTGTTCGTTTAGGCTTTATGCCTCGTCTGGAACAAAATGAAAGATATTACACAGAAAAATGACTGATTACTAAATATGTAATCGACGCCTAAATCTTTCAAGAATGTGAAGTCCTGATATGCACAGACCTTTGAAACTTCTTACAACTGTGACAAAAATACAAGGCCAAATAAATAAAAAGATACAAAATCATTAAGATACATAGGTGTATATAAATAATTATATAATGGAGAAACACTCTTGGTATATTCATCTTCACACAACCGCTACAGCTGCTATTATCTCTGAATTGTAGAGCTTCCTGAAGTTTTAAGTCACTGGAAAGAAGAAGAAAGAATCCTAAAGAGCCCATCTGGATTATCCGCATGCACCTGAAAAGGTAATGAAGATGAGCAGCTGTGCAAATGTACATAACCCTGCTTTTAATACATAGACTGCCAATTAAATGTAATTTTCCAAAAATTGCCAATTCAGGGGAATATAAATCTGATAAGAGACTCCAAAACTGAACTCACGAGGAAAGTGTTAAGAACATCGGGAATCACCGGTTTCATTCAATTGCAGCACAATTTTTTTTTTTTTTTTTTTTTTTCACATTTCATTCTTTGCCAACTTATAAGTCATCATAACCTTTTTATCATTCACCAGCAAATAAAAAGACAGTTCATGCACAGTCACTTAAACAAGATACATGAATATTTGTTTTCCACAATGACTCGTCAAAGACTAATGTGTGACCTGTATGATGTTTCAACCCTGCATACAGTATGCATGAATATCCGGAGTATTCTAACAATGGAACATTGTGTGGTTCAGTCACACACACACACACACACACAGAAAGTAGCAACATACCCAGTGACCTGCATCCTCAAGGACATGCAACACACACACACAGAGAAAGTAGCAACATACCCAGTGACCTGCATCCTCAAGGACATGCATTTCAACTCCACCTCCCTCCTCAACAGCAAGCTCCTCAGCTGCATGAATCCTCTGGAGATCTTCTAGAGCCCATCTGTGCAAGCTCCTTTCTGCTTTCAAGAAGTTCACATGGACACCTCGGGGTACATCTTCCACAATTTTCCTATAATGGGCCGAATTGAATAAACCAGTCTCAAACTTAACATGTAAAATTAATCAAAAAGGATGAAGCATCCTTCAGTTAATTCCTTCTTGTTTCAATATTTTGAAAACTCCTACAAAAATTGACACTGATTGATATGTATGGAATTTGTTTGACATGCAGAATCAAAATTGAATTCATTATCAACTAACCACGAATACGACGCATATTAGAATACCACCTGTCAGACTATTGATAAGTAGGAGTTGTTGCTGTAAACTAAACAGATATTTAGCCAGTAGGTATTAAGGAAACAAGATAAGTACCATAAATTTGTTTCTTCATAAGATTGATACATTTCAGAAATTCCATTGAGATCGAATGTCCAAGAGAAGGTGGATGGTGTTGATCCAAGAGGAACACTAGGTCGAAGATTAGTAACCACCCACTGCATATGAAACAACATATCAATAAGTAATACATAATCCTCAAGGTAGAGATTACAAATTGCAGTAGAAGCAAGAATAACCAAAAAAAAAAAAAGTAATAATAATGTTTGGTTTCTTTTCCTTGTTTTTGGTTACTCAAAATACTAGTGCTAAGTCCATACTCTGCTCTATAACATTGAAAGTTGAAGAGTACAGTTACAGTAAGTTACTTAAATATTGTACTCCCAGAGGAGAAGATTAAATGATTTAAAAAATGATACTTGGCATGAAGTGAACCCAAAAAATTGAACATGAAAAAAAAAATATGTATAGGTAGAACACCGGGAGGATGTGTAACATTTCTTCCACGGTCAGTTAAGATGGTGTCATGCTGAGCTTAACACAACAGAACATTCGAGAAAGAAAAAAAATGCATCACTGACAAGCATAAAAGTCAGATTGGTATGATCTCATACAGAGACTGGAGGTAATGAACAGACTGTCATGACTCGTGCATCTAAGGTGCATGAAAGGAACACAATATTCTAACTATTCACAGCAACATAAGAACAAAACTGATTCAGACATACAAGTCTCAGAGCCCTAATTTCAAATATAAAAAATTTAGGCATGTTTCACAAATTAATATACCTGTGCCACATCTTTGGAGAATCCTTTTTGAACTAGAGCTTGCACAACATCCCGCTTTGAGGAAACCTGTCTTCAAACAAGACTGTTCAAATAAGAACCATACAAAAAAGAAAAGAAAAAAAGAAAAGGGTTGACACGGTCTTAATAGTAAACACATCATGAAAATCTCTTTACAATAACCATCAATAGTGTGAAAACCACTTCTAGTTTGGTTGCATATTGGAGATGCACATGTTGCGGTATCTGGCACTCACTAAAAAAAATTTGTTCACATCCACATGACGTCAGCGAATGCGGATTTAATGTTGTTCACATCAGCATGGATACGAGATACATGACTTCATACTAGATGATGAGGTGCTATGGAAAGTCTTCTACACTAGGATAGGTCAATATTTATATACTTTTACTTTAAAATACGTTCGAAAAATATTCAAATGATTCGCTTCATATACCCCTCCTCTCGTCTTTCTCATCAAAGGCTGCAAATGGAAACCCCAGCTCCTTAAACTTTTTATTGTTGTGTACTCCACAAAGAAGATAAGAAATTTTCTTTTTCCATTAATGTGTTTTTCTTACCATCCATATTTTTATAATTATGAGACTGGTAGGCATCTATAACTAGAAATCTAGATGTTGGTGCTTCTAATTTTACTTTTTCAGGGTGCTGCTGATCTGTGCAAAAGTTGGGTGTAATTGTTTTGAGTGGACGTCTTGTCTGCTACTCATAATTTGAGAAGAGACAACTAAAGAAAGGGCTTTGAGAAAAAATACTAAGAAATAAAAGGGGGTAACAAATGAACATGAAATCACCTCTTTGGGTAGAGTACTTAGGACAGATATTAATTCTGCTGGATGGTCCTCCCCATCCCCACCAGGACGAACCTTTCCAGGAGTAGCATCTAGAACCCAAACCTGAAGAATAACAAACAAATAAAGAAGATAACATCAACTTGTGAGAAGGGATAATGTCAACAAACATAGACACATTCCTAAATAAATCCAACACACATTACTTACTCTAACTGGTCGTGCAAGAGGCTTTGCAGCTTGATCCACCATGCTCAAGGCAACTATAACAATTAGAAAGCATAGTGAGCAGGTCCATTTGAAAAACTAGACTTAGTATGAAATCTGTGACATACTAAAACCTTGCTAAAATACCTTTCCCCCCAAAACTGTGACCAACCAAAACCCGAGGTGTTATTCTAAGCTGCCGAACCTTGCAGGAAGAAGAAACAATATTACTGAAGACATCATCGCATGCCAGGGAAAATTTTAGACAGGAACATGCAAAAGAAGATGGGAGTGTCCGATTGCTGCATATATAATGAAAATCATGCAAGCCATGTTGAAATGATAAGTGTTGAAGGCTATGATATTTGGTTCTAGCTGAATCCTTATAGAAGGGAAATATTTTATTTTCTTCAAATGAAAGAAAATAGAAAACTGCAAGAGGACAAACTTTTCCTTTAAAAATAAGGATAGTTAATGTTCAAAAGACATACTAGTTTTAAGACATCACGAGCAGTAGAAGAAACAGTATGGGGGGATGTTTTCTTAATTGAGGCTGAATCACCATGACACCGCAGGTCCACCAATAGGAACTGTGCCAACATACAAAAACAAAACATGTTTAGATTATCACCAACACCAAGTACTATAATGTCACATTCAATATAGATAAATACACCGAGGACATGCTTTACATATAGAAGCAACAAAACTATGCTTAGGGATGAAAAGAAAAATTAACTGTGGAAAAGGTTCAACATTGGCAGCACTTAGGTTAATTAAGTAGTCAAAGTAATGAACAGAAATAGTAAGAGAAGGAGTATTGTCAAAGGAAATCCTAATAGAAATTTAGTAATGTTTTGAGCTTTACCAGATAACAACATGCTCCAGTGATAATAAGTGATAAAACGCAGAGGATGATACCTGCCACGTTGGAAATTCTTGTGCCAATCTCCTGGTGAATGTTCCTGCAACAGACAGTACATAATGAATCACACTACTTCCATACTCAAATCCCATAGAAAATCCCACATGTACAGACTCCCCGAATACAAATGCATGAGAAAGCACCCGGGCAATGATTAAAAACAAAACAAATTATCCGGGAAGGTAAGATTAGAAGCAAATACAGACATTATCAGAGTTCTTTTATTAAATGGAAGTAGAAAGTTCACTATATAACAATTTGAAGATTTGATTAAAAAAAAAAACAATTAGTTTGTCCACTTGCAATTGCGATAAGGGCCAATGGACAAGATTCACACTCACAGCAAATGCATTGAAACCAGCAATAAGTTCCAATCATTTTCTTCTATGTTTAAAACAAAACAAGAAGAAAAAATCAAGGCAAAAAGAAATTATTGATATTTCCAGTATACTAACACCAACGTACCCCAATTTTTCCTGCTACCTAGAATTCCATGCAGGAAAACAGCCGTTGGCGGCTCGGGCAATGATTTGTCTGTAACAGAACTCCATTTTACCTGAAAACTGGAACAATTCAGCTACAGCATGTGCCAACTTAAGTAGGGATATAAAAAATACAAATAAAATAAAATAAAGCAACATGATAACAACTCAACCATTCCAAGAATCACAATATCAGTAATAAAATCGATGAACATCATCTTATTGGAAATTAGGAAATGCAAAAAACTTACAAGTGCCCCTTGAACAAGATCAAATGCCTGCCAAAATAAAACTAAAAATCGTTAATTTGGTAAAACTTATCTAAGCTTCTAAGAATCTGAAGGTTCAGTTTGACATAAAATCCATTCCCAAAAGAAAAATGTAACAGTTTATCTATTTATGTAAGGTTTTGCAAAGAGAAACTTTAGTTACCAGGACTTCAGAAGCATTGGTCAAACTTCCACTCTGTGCAACCCTGTCATTGACTAATGCCATACGAACACCAAATTTTTTGTCAGCCTTGCCCAAGTTGCCAACAGCTAACTGAGTCTGCAACAAGAAGAGAGAAAAGGAGAAAAGCATCAAACCAAGTTGTAGACCCATACAAACAATGTTTTTTTTTCTTCTTCTAAGAAACAAAATACCCTATTTTCAAACTAAGATAATGTACAATAAAAGTGGGATTGATCATAGTTCACAAACAAGTCTCCACTTGATCATAGTTCAAAACTAAGAGGTATTTACTATATTTAAATAAGATTAAGAAGGGATTGGACAGAGGAGGAGTGATTCCCATTACTATCTGTACTTGTTATCTGGAATCAGAAAACGGTAACACAGTCGATTCCCATTTAAATTTTCACTAAAGTATAAGAATCGGAATCGTAATTATGTTGATTACTGACAAACCCTCACAAGTACCACTGGCAATGAACCACAAACATCTTGACAGCCAATTATCTAGAAGCCAGACTAGTCTTGAGACCAAGTGGAATGTTGAAAAACTAAATTCTCCATAAACAATTCAAAACCACCTTTGTAATCTAACTACCACAATAACCGAATGTTGGAATAATCTAGAGCTGTGAAGCATAAAGTAATTAAGAATTTTCCAGCGGTACAATTAGCAATTTTGACTGCTCCCAATAATTTTATAATCAATAATTAGCAATTTAATGAAATTGAGAATTGAAATGAGGAAGGTAGAGAGTAATGTACATTAGAGGGGAAAGAGATCCGAGAATTGAATCCGGGAAGCGAACGGAGCTTCAAGTACCGCGCCTCTCCGAAACTGACGGCGTGGCCGCATCCGGTCAGATTCGAAATCGCCGCCATTGGTTGAAACGACGGCGTTTCGGGTGGAGAGAGAGAGAGAGAGAGAGAGAGAGAGAAGGGTGGCGGAGACACCGAGAGACCTCTGAGAAGTCGCCTTTTGAAATTTTGGGAAAGATTTTAAGACAAGTGGAGAGGTGGTTTTTTTTGCTTGGCGCGTTAGAGAGACAAGACAGTGTGGAATTACCAGACTGCCCTTGGCCAATGAAGCTGCGCCATGTGGATCTCAGTTCGTTACTCCACAGCACCGCCTTTTTTTTATTTAATCAAATCGGTCAAATTGTAAACTAGGGGTGGACATTCGAAACCGAAAACCGAAAAAAACCGAGTCGAAATCCGAACTGAAACTGAAAAAAACCGAACCGAAAGGAAAAAACCGAACCGAACCGAATTAATTCGGTTTGGTTTTTGGTTTTACCTTGTGAAAAACCGAACCGAACCAAAAAACCGAATTCTCATTGAAAAGATGTCGTTTTGTATTTTATTATTAAATATTTGATTTGATTAATGTGATTTTAGGTTTTATGATTATATATTTTACTTTTTTTTTAATATTTTATATTTTATTTTGTTTTTGTGTGAGGTTGTGTGCATGTCAAAATATTCAAAATGTCCGTGTAAGACTCTAGGTAAAATATTAAGAGTGTTGTGTTGCCTAAAAAATCCAAGGCCATATTTTTTTAATTTAAAAATATTAAATTATGATGTCATAGTTTGAATTTTTAAGAGTTAAGACTTTGGTGGTTATAATTTTTGTAGATTGATGATTTGTTGTCATAAATATTACCAATAGATTGTATGCATATGCTTATAAAAATAAGGAACTATCAGGAACAAAAAAAAACTCAACTACTTGAATTCTCGAATTCGCGAATTTTGAATTTTTCACAAAGTTTTTTTTAATACAAATATTTAATATTACATTTTTTGCAAAAAAAAAAAAATTGAAAAAAACCGAACCGAACCGAACCAAACAGTTCGGTTTGGTTTTTGGTTCACTCCTTCTAAAAATAAAAAACCGAACCGAACCGAACCGAATTTTTAGTTCGGTTTGGTTCTCGGTTTTGGTAAAAAACCGAACCGAATGGAACCGAATCCACTCCTATTGTGAACCATGTGTGCAGTGAAACAAATAGTGTTACTAGTATTATGACATTTTTATTAGTTTTAGAACATCTTCAGCAATGTTAGTTATATTTTAGTTAAATTTTAGTCATAATAACTAAAAAGTTATTTTCGCTAACCACTTTAGAAATATGTCTGCATCAATTTTCTTTACTTTAGTTTGATTTGAATTTAAAATACTTATTAAATGAATAAAAAGTGGTTTAAATGCATATATAAATTATATATAATTACATATAAAGAATGTATTAAATTTAAATATTTTAAATTTAATATTTAAATTTGGCTATCACGCTATCTAAATTTGACTATCGAGATAGCTAAAAGTTATTATAGAGAATCTGATATAGCAGCTATTTTTCACAAAAAAAAAAACTAAATAGGCTCTCTAAATTAATTAAGGAGTTATAATAGAGAGTCTGCTGAAGATGCTCTTAGTATTGTTGATGATCATGGTTAGGCTAGGGACCATAGAAGACATGATTCACATGTTTTCACCCAGATAATAAACCCTTGTTTACGTAGATATAAATATTTATGTAAATGTGTGATCAATATACGTGTAATTCACTGTAATGCATATACAACTTTACTTGTTTGTACAAGTGTATAAGGATGAATATTTACGATGAGTATTATGTATGTGACTAGTTTAAAATCGGTCGACCAGCTGAGGGAATTGTCGAAGAAGCCAGGCCACACCTCTGATAGCTACCTGTAAATCACATACAAATTTAAGAGAATTGAAAAGTAAGTTGAGGAATTTCAATTGAACTACTTCAAATTCATGTCTGATACTCTGATGTTTGTGCCAAACTAGGCTTCAAATGAGACTGGAGTCAATGAACAGAGACAACGGCGAGCCATCGTGAACGCTTCACTTGGAAGCCATTTGCCTATATTACAACTGTAACTTAAAGTTTCTGGGTTTTCAAACACTATAAGATATACCTGACCGGTAAAAGTAGTACGATTAAGAGGGTATATGCATACGAGTAAAAATGAAAGACGGATGTAATCATATAAATGTTATATCTGCTATTTAACTACTTACTGAAAAGGTACTTTCTATAATCTAATGGTGATAAAGTCTCAAATATAACTCGAGAGAGAGATAAGAAAGCATTTAGCAAATCCTTTTTTCTTTGGGTCACCATGATCTGTGTAAGAAACTGATGATAACACCTAGTGTCTTAACTGTTTATGCTGAGTCTAACTTACCAAAACAGAGTCTCCAGGCTTGATTGCAGGTTCAACACTATCTCTGCCATAGCTGTTATCCAAAGACAAACTTAGTTTCACAACAAAATTCTATCCAAAGGCTTAATTCATAACAAAGTGCAGGTAACTGAAGAATGCATCAGAAAGTGACATGAGCATCATGGACTTGCAAAATTTGAAATCCAAGATTAACTGAAATGATAAGTAATTAGTTTGTTACACACATTGATACTTGTACTGTATGCCCAAGTGTCAGACTTCAACCAAGACTGGAAGTGTGTGGACGCAAACGGTATGAATTTTTCATCATGAACCTTACAGGCTTACAATACCTGTCTAACTCAGTATAACCTTTTATACAAACCCGTGACTTGGCTCTTAGAGAAAAATGCAGTTAGAGGAATTCTTGGAGGGGTTGATCTCCTTGCACACATGTGCCTCCATGTAAGGTGGTGGAACACTTGGTGGGCATAGCCCGCCCCCAATTGGGTGCCAGTGAGGAAAGATCTCTCTCCCCACTCTTGTTCTTATATGTGTGTCCATGTTTATAATAAAAATATACTTTGGTAGCTCTAGGTAGCTATTGTGGTTTAGACAACATATGGGTATGACAGAGACTCCCTAACTATAAGATATCAGTGTTTATGTTGATCCCTAGAGAGGAAATTCCACAAGCCAAATGTGAATAAAATCATGCTTTAGATCTGGGACTGTAAGGGTATAGTATGTATACATACAGCCTGTCATATAGAGTGGAGTTCTATTTGATCCCTCAAGAACTTGAAATTACAATAATTATCTATCTTCTTTCACATAGAGAAAATGCTGAAATATTGAACTCTTTAGCAATCAGTAAAATACTGTAGACCAATATATTGACCTGACCTAAACAGTGAAAACTCACACAGACACAATCCCAAGTTATAAAAACCTTACATTATCTGTCTCTTTCCATTTATGACCTCCAACCGATAAAAGCTACACCCTTTGCTAAAGGGGAAAGGCTTCCCATTCCATTCTGAAAATATGAATTATTTCAGTAAGGAAAGTGGATAACAGATCTTAGATGTGCAAAAGTAATATAACTTCCATCCGCATACCTAAATGCCATGTGGCCCCAACCGCTGTAGAATCCTTGGTGGATATATCATCAATAACAAACTGAAGGTCTTTGCCGACCGAATCATTGAACTTCCTGAAGAACTGAAGTATATCCTGCACATCAATTGGAGCCAAAGCTTTGCCATGAGAAGAAGGCACAACAACAAATTTGAAATTTTTATCTAGAGTATTCCAATGTGCTGTTTGAGGTACTAACATAAAGCTACAAAGACAGGTATAAACCCAAAATTAGTAACAAATAGGAAAACACATGGCTGACGATGCAACATGAGGGTTTGTGCCTTTGTGGCCATAACATTGCAGCAGACCAATAACCAAAACCTGAAGGCATTAGTGACTGAGAAACCTATGTACTATGTAGCAAGATATGTAAATAAACAAAAATAGCTGTGTCAAACCATAGATCAATCTTGTTATGCATTGCTTGCATCCAAAGTAAAGAGAGCTAACTGTGGCTCTTACCCCTTGTAGAGGTATAAGGCAAAGAGATCTGCAATCACCCAATCTCTTTATCCATCTAATTAGAAGTCATCCAATGTAATTACTGTGGAAGTAGAGAGAAGGTTGACGAAACTAATTAAACTGTCTCGAGCTGGTCCTAGTAGCTCTCACCTATTTCTGCCAATGATCTAATCCTTTCTCTGTGGCTACCTCTCAATTAGCTAGGATTCGTAAAGTGCGTGTTGAGTAACTCTCCTGCGGCTTCACGAAATAGTAAGGTCCCTCTGTGGCTGGTGGACTGACCAAAATTCAATCAGTCAATCTATTCCAGTATACCCAATGCAATCTATCTGGGGAAATTTACAGAAGTGATAGGAATTTCTTAGCAGTGATACAGTACCCAAAAACATCTTTGCCAAAGAAATCTGTATGTAAACCTAAATTTATGGCATTTGGTCGTCAATGCTGTTGCTAATAGGACTCAAGATTTTTACCCAAATTGAGCTGCAAGCTTCATCATGCTTATTCTGGTCTGTTTTACTAGAAATATTCAGAAATGAATATGTTCTAAGCAATAGTATGATGCTTAGAGGGGTGTGTCTAATAACTTGGAAAGGAGTTATGGTGCTGTGCGTTTGTGCTAAACTGTAAAACAGGCTATAACCAATGGCTTGAAAGCTAGTTTTAAAGATTTCTTTGGTACTTCAGCTGCCTTTGTGGGTCTAGTTTATGGTGTTACCCTAAATTTTTTTTTTTTTTTTTTTAAAGGATGACCCTTGATTGTAAAGAAGCAGATTTTCGAAAGATGAGTGGTGGAAACTCTAGAAGTTGCATGATGAAATTTTGCAGAAGTATCACTTTGCACTCCACAAGGTAATTTTTTTTCATACAGACCTGAGAAGGGTCAAATCATGTAATGGAGAATCCAGGGTAAGTTATGCAAAGTGTTTTTCTTTACAGGCCTTCTTCTCCTTAGAATTGTATTTGGAGACTCAAGGTTCCCCCTAAGATGAAACCATTTCTATGGTTGATAGCCCAAGGTGACTAAGCATGTCGAGAAAGTCTGCTGGGAATATGGCGACTCTTATTAGTAACTTGGACTGTGAAGTCTGGCTTTTGACTAATCTCCAAGCCTATTCTATAGATGCTGATGAAATTCATATTGCTCTCTTTAATGTTGGTAGTTGGTACCTTTGGAAATGGCAGACTAAACCTATATGTGAGAACAGCTTATTGTCTTTCTACAAATCAATAAAGGCCACATCATAACGGATAGAGGCATAAGGGTGAAGGGAACAAGGACTCTCAAAGTCCAGCTGTATATATCTTGGGGTTTCAACTCAATGTGGGAATGTAAAACTCAATGTTGATAAATCCAGCTATGTGCTGGGAAATTCTGAAATGCCAAAACCTGGGGATTTTATTTCAGCTTCAAACAACTGTTACTAAAGACCTAAAGGGTCATCTCAATTGGTCCTTGAGACGGGATTCTGCACGAAAATGTTTATGCCACAGATGACTAATTGTGCTATTTAGCATATCTATAGCCAGAACAACTCTATGGCAGTTAAACTACTAAACTGGACCTACAACTTGGATCTTGGTAGCCAATTTGAGGCCTATAAGTACCTTGGGAAACAAGAAACCTCTCCAACACATCAACCAACAAATAGTTCGATCAACAACACTAGATCATTTCCGAACTTTCTTTCTACAATGTTGTTTAGTAGTTTCTACCAACTTTGAGATTAACCTACTCATTTCCTAAACTGTAACTTACCCACTACTCGAAATTTTAACTTTTTTTTAACTGATTACTGAAGGAACATAGTAACTAGAGTTGGATAAGAGATAAGGTTACCTTGCGACCAACGAAAGGCCGAGGAAACACGAGGTCCTCGTACACGCATTTCTCGGCAATAAGCTCCTCAACTGACGCCAAATCCTGGCGGTTGATTCCATCGTAGAATTTCCGCACAATGTCCGCTCCAGATTCCACTTCTTCACCGTCGATATTCAACGGGGATGGCGGTGCAACCTCGACCGTTTGATTGGGTGACGAGGACACCCGAAACTGAAGGGGCTGAGGGTTCCGTGTGGGTGGTGTAGCGGCGTTGGATGTGCGGAACTGAAAGGGTGGAGATTTGGTGAGGTTTAGTAGAGGTGTTGAAAATACGGCGGGCTTTATCATCAGCATCGTAGACGGTAGCTCACGAACACACCAACAAGTGCTGTTCTTAGTTAGAGAGGTTTTCCCATTTCTTTAACCCCTCTTTTAGTACGTTACACACTCACACGTGCTCATGCCAACGGCTTTGTGATGAGTAACGGAAAGAGGTTAGGGGGTAAGTCATTAATAAGTAGAGACATTAGAAATCAAGAGGGTAGTTCAGTTATCTTGGAAAATTAAGTTTAAATGACAAAATATCAACTCTATAACCCAATAATCTACAAACGTACTGAGAGCAAGTTCACCCGTTGAGTCAATAGGTCAGGGTCGTTGGGTCACGGGGACAGCAAGTCAGTACACTGTTCACTGTCCACTGGACAGTTGTTTCCACCCATTAGGTCAAGGTCACTTGGTCAATTATTTTTCTCCCCTTTTGGCTTGGGTCTTCAAAATCTCTTACCTGCGTCAGAAACTTGACCCAAGAGGAGGCGTACAATTGACCTAGTATTGGTCAAAAATTTAAACTGGTGCCATGGCAAGAGGAGACCGGTGAACTTGCTCTAAAGGAGGCCAGTTGTAAATGCTCTTGTTTCTATTTTGATCAAATAAACAACTGAAATGTAACAACGAGTGTAACACTATGCAACCTCCCACTTACAAAGGGAAGACTATGTCACTAGACCAAGTAGTGTTGGGCAAATGCTCTTATTTTTGGATTAGTCTTTATATAATATAAACCAAATTACAACCACGCATTTAAGATGTCGACAAAAATTCTCCAATCGCCTCCTTACTCAAAATATCACCGATCACAAGGGACAGAAACTTATAGGTTACAGTACCTAACATATTATGAAAAACTTGACCCATCCTTACAAATTTACAATCAACTTCAAAAGGAAATAAACTTTGTTATTCCCTAACCGGCATCAATTGCGCGCCACTAGAAGAAACACCATTGTTCACCTCCAAGATTTTGATGAAGCATCGTACTTTCAATTAAAAAGAGCCAAGTCAACTAGATCAGTAAATGATTCGCTAGCCCAAAACGTCGTCTTCTCACCACCGCCGTTCCAGCCACCTCCTGGCCCACACCACAGCCCTTTTCCGATGATGCAACACCCAAGCCGCCTACTTCTCTCCGTCCACCGCCACCAATATGCAAGGCACAACCATCCGGCCAAAAGCAAGTCCCGTTGCATTTCTTTCTTCTAGATCATAAAAAGCCAGATGAAACTATTGAGACATCTAAGGGCATCTCCAACAGATACCCCAAAGCTATTATTTTTTGAAAATTAACAGAAATATAGCTAAAATAACATCCAACAGGTACCCTATAGCTAAGTCAATTTTAGCTTCCCGAAATAATCTCTAGCTACTTTTAACTATTTAGGAGAGATAATATAGCTTGAAGTTAAAATCTCCCAACGTTCGACTTTTCTGTTAAACGTCCCAAATTTTCAGGATAGGGTTTCTCCACCTCGTTAATGAACAGCTGAACTCGACTTCTCTAATCTTCTCAACGTCGCAAAGTGCAATCGTGCGTGTCTTATATTCAGGTGCGTTTTCTTTGTTCTATTTCTTGATTTTTTATTTCACTTTCTTGCTCAATTTTGTTTATCTGGAATGAATTTGCTAGCAGCTTTATTCACTTTCTTGCCCAATTTTGTTGAAACCAATGATGATTGATGTTCAATTTCTTGTTATTTGAATGAAACCATTCGATGTTGTTAGCCCACTTGATGTTGTTATCTCTTGTTGGGTATTGTACGTTAATTGTTTTCGTTAAGTCTCTATCAGTCTGCCCTTATTTTCGTTAAGTCTCTATGGGTATTGTCAATTGTTATCTCTCATTGTGGTGTTGTGGCTGCTGTAGTTTTGTTATTTTTTCTTAAATATACTCCGTTGCTTTAAGCAACTGAAGCTTGTAATTTGTCACTTCTTCTAGAAACTAAGAAGTTTAGAACATACAGGTTTGTAGTTTAGACTTCTAGTCATGATTCATCTTTCATGTTGTTTCACACTCGTGGTTCCATGTGAAACTGGAACCATTGCCGCGCCAACTACACTAGTCTTAAAATAGAAAAAATTATGTTTAGATCGAGACTTGTATACTGAACATATAATAATATTAATATATGATTGCATATGACGTATATGCAATTTGATAATTGCTTGTTTCTGAGCTTGGTGGAGGTTTTTTATTTCTCTTTTTATGTTATTTGATTACTTCTATTCAAATTTCATACGTGCTGCAATTCTTATGTATTATACTTTGAATTGGTATTTCAGATAGGGGTACTTTAGAAGTATCATGATATGTGTAACAATGCAACAGACTCAATTGAAAATGGCTACTTACAGACTTCAATTGATATTTGCTACTGTCGTTAATGTTCCCAAGTATTTTTCTTATGCAGAATGGAATCTGGAGATGATTTTTCCTACACCGAACTCCTTAACCAAAGGTCGACACCTAATGCCACGTTTCCTATCAACGATGATGATATGGAAAATGGTTATATGTATGAAGAGCCTATTATGATGTCTGATACTCAAGATGGATCTTCCTCGAAGAAGACATCATCAAGATCTGCCAATTACTCAGTTCAAGAAGATCTTCTTCTAGTATCATCTTGGCTAAATGTTGGTCTTGATCCCATATATGGAAACGACCAAAAAAGTGACAAATATTGGGAAGCCATTTGGGAGCATTTTCATAAAAATAAGAACTTTGACAGTGAAAGACAAAGGACTTCTTTGCAGCACCGTTGGTCGTCAATTCAAGCATTTGTTAACAAATTTTGTGGATTCTATGAACAAGTTCAATATCGACAAAAGAGTGGGGAGAATGAGCAAGATAAGGTAATCAAAGTAGCTAGATATATGTTTCAGTATACATGAAGTAGTTTAATTCCATTTTATATTGTTATGAATTTTTTGTTTTGTTATATATTTACAGATCCAACGAGCCAAACAAATGTACAAGGACAAATACAATAAAGCATTTACACAGGAACACAGTTGGAATGTGATGAAGCGCCATCCGAAATGGCTTTCTGTGTATGGTAGCAAGGCTAAAGTAACTACAAAAAGGAGGAGGTCTGTAAACGCGGAGGAAGTGAATGGTGCAATAAATTTAGAAGAAGGCAATGATGCAACTATTCAGTCATCAATCATGGAGCGTCCAATTGGCCAAAAGCAGGCAAAAGATTTGTTGAAGAAAGAAAAAGCTAACGAAAGTTTGACATCAGAATTACAACAATTTAGGGAACTCAAAGCACGAGAAATCGAGAAGAAAGAGCAGCGTTTTCAGTTGTTGTTATCTCAAGAACAGGAGATAATCAATCTGAAGGCAAAGAAGGAGCAAATAAAAGAACAAAGAGAGGATGATAGGATAATGTTGATGGATCTTACTACCTTAAATCCAGTGCAAGCAGAATATATTAAAGACTGCCAGCAAGAAATCATGGCAAAAAGGGCTAGAATACATCAAAGTAAAACTACATCTTATGCACCTTACGATTAGCTTGCCATTTCTGAAATTTTATCTGCTTGGCATTTGTGGTATTTTATTGTTTGTACTTAAGTTTCATTGTTTAGGTACTGATTTTATGAAATAAATGATGATTTTGTTTAATAAATGGAAGGTGAACTGTATGGTGAACCTGATGGATGTTTAGTTCCAATGCCTTCCATCTTATTGGATGCTCTGATATAGTTACGTCTATAAAAACTCTTAGTTGAGGTTATGGATCGATGGAAAAGCAGATGATAGAAAAAAACAAGTGTACCATGGTGCACAGTAGTTCTTGCCTTCTTGGCATCCATAATGCAGGGTTAAGCAGCTCAGATTCTGCTCCGAAGTGGGTCTGGTGCAGGCTCATCTCATAACCACCGTATTGTTTACTTCATGAGTTGATTATGTGTATGCAGGGAGCTAACTATAAGTGTGGCATGGCCTGGATGAGTAGCTTCATTTTATGTTGTCAACTTGTGTTGTTGGAACAGTTCTGCAATCAATATGATGTACTGTACTATAAAATGCACAAGGTAGTTAAACTAGATTCATATATAGTTTCGAACGCATGCAAGCTTTATATATACATACACAAATCAATGATAATCAAGCTTTATAAACAAAAAGAATAAATTGGTCAGGCTAGTTGCTCATCTGTGCCTGAGTGCCTCAGCACAACCCGTAATTGGACCTGATTGGTTCCAGTATTGGGAATAAGCATTTTATCAACTAATATAATAGTACATGCAATCAGATGATAAATGAAGTCCTCAACCAGTATTGATATCAGCTATTTATTTGAGAAAATTTTATCTTTTGGCACCATCGCGATTCTGTAGAATGTATAGTGGGACATTAGCTATACAATCATTATTTACTTTATTGAAATTTCATGATAAATCAAGTAAAGTGTACAATAAAGAATAAACAAATTGAAAGAGAAAACAACTTGGATATCATTTTAATTGCCAAACAAAAGCCACAGATGATCTATAAGATCACGTTGGAGGTCACAATGAGCTTGTCTATTTGTCATGCGACGATGATTTGCTAGGAACTCCAACATTGAAAGTGTATGATCACGTGACACTGTCACTATGGGAGGACTTTTATCAATGTTCTCATAATCTTTCCATAATGTATCCAAGTTTCGATTGTCATTTCGTTCATCCTCAATGATCATGTTATGCATAATAATGCAAGCTGTCATAATATACTTTAAGTCCTCTTGATTCCAAAAGCGTGCTGGCCCTCGTATAATTGCAAAACGTGCTTGTAGCACTCCAAATGCTCGTTCAACATCTTTTCGATATGCCTCTTGAAGTTTAGCAAAATGCTCCTGTTTTTTTCCTTGTGGAGATGGAATAGTTTTCACAAATGTCGGCCATTGTGGGTATATTCGGTCAGCTAAATAATATCCCATGTTGTACGGTTTTTTGTTGACCTCAAACTCCACCTTAGGACTATGTCCTTCAGCAAGGTCGGCAAATACAAGAGACCGGTCTAACACATTGATGTCATTATGAGATCCTGGGAGTCCAAAAAATGCATGCCATATCCAAAGATCATATGAAGCTACAGCTTCCAAAATAATGGTTGGTTCATGATAGTGACTTGAATACATACCATGCCATGCTTTTGGACAATTCTTCCATTCCCAATGCATACAGTCAATACTTCCTAACATTCCTGAGAAGCCACGATCTGCGCCTTTAGTGAGTAGTCTCTTGATATCGTTGTCATCCGGTGATCTCAAGTATTCATCACCGAAAACTTCAACAACTGCCCTTACAAATCTTTTGAGGCTTTCCGTAGTTGTACTTTCGCCAATTTTCAAATATTCATCAACATTATCTGCAGGCACACCATAGGCAAGGAGTCTCATTGCAGCTGTTGTCTTTTAGAGGGATGACAAACCAAGAACTCCAGCAGCATTTCTCTTTTGAACAAAATAGGAATCATGGCGTACCACCCCATCATGGATACGCATAAACAGAGGTCGTTTCATTCGATACCTTCGTCGAAAAAAAGAAAGGGGGTAAACAGGATTATCTGCAAAGTAGTCTACATACAATAAATGATCTGCTAAAATCCTTGGGCGAGGAATGATTTTATGACCTGCAAAAGACTTTAATCTGAATCATTTATTCTCATACATTACTCACAATTCATTCGATTTACCAAAATCGTGAAATTAAGTTGTTGAGTTTTACGATAAAATTACAAATACCTTTAATCGATCCTCGACATTGCGATCTCTCATCTTTCATAGATTGCTCTACAAGTGTAAGTAGAATTTCTTCATACTCATCATCTGATGAATCCTCATCCAAGATCATATTACGTAGACGACGTCTACGCCACATAACTAGGTAAAAGAAAAATTGAAGTAAATTGAAAAATAGATGTGAATTATTCTGATACGTGAAGGAATTTGTGCTTCATCTTCAGGTGCTTGAGCTTCAGGAATCAAGCTAAGCTATATATGTAAGGTATTATGTTTAATTGGATTATATAAAGGCTCGGTGATATGGTTTGTTTGAATACAAACTCTATCAATAGAGTTGAAAACTAACTTACGTACGTTTTTGAAAAATACTTGAAAGGATTTTCATACGTTAGAAATTCTAACATGAAAGCTAGCTGTTGTAAGTTTGAATTTCAAAAAGTATTTGAATTGACTCTAAAATAACTACAACTGCTGAATAGAAAGTTAAAAACATACAAGTTAAATTTAACTTTTTATGTAATTTAACTATAACTTTTAACTAAACACTTGGAGATGCTCTAAGGAATCCTATCCTAATTAGTTATAGCTAGCTATCTTTACGTTACTGTAACAGATCATGTATATCATCATATATTCCTCTTTCCTTCTTGTAGTTAGCTAGAATCAAGGAGCAATTAACTTCTCCTTCTGTATATATTGTAAACATTCTGTTGAGATTAATACAATACAGAATATCTTCGATACCAATTTGTTTTAGAAACAAATAGAAACCCACTACAATGACTTTGATCTTATGTTACTATTCTTTTTGGTCAACTTTCTCATTCTTATGTCTGAAGTATGAACACAATATTTACATAAATGACTTGCCATAGCTCCGTAGATGTTTCCCCAGCAAAGCTTATGTCTCGATCAATTTTAGTCATGGTTTGCAGCAGTAGTCAAAGACTACTAGGATCCCGACACGAGCACCGCCATTTCAATCCATTAGAGCCCCACATAATCCAACAATTTTATACAATCCAAATCTTCAATGGTAAACAAATTAACACTTGCCAAACCATCATTTGCCACTCAAGACAGTAAATTTGAGTCAAAAGCAAACCGATGTCGTTTATTTGTGCTAAGCCTTGTGTGTTGCAGCTGTTTTCCTCTCATCATTATCCATATCCTTGTTAATCATTTTACTTAATCATTCTTAATCCAATATAACCCCACGATCGACATTGGTCTATTCGATCACTTCCCCTTTTCCAATGAAACGGGACTGATATGATGCAGCTTATGAACCCAGAAAATGTAATGCTTAATTTTGATTAGTGGACACTAATAATAAATTTAGTTTATACTCATTTGAGGCTTTTAGGCAAAGTGTCGGTGTGAGAGCCAAGACAAAGGTTCTTGTTCTTCATTCAGTGAACGAAAACTATGACTACGTAATTGATCGAGTTTAAGAGATTGAGATTATAATAACTAAAGCATGTTTGGAACTTTAGATTATCTAGTTAATGGCATTGGTTCAAGGTTTGTTTGATAATCTGTGTCGGTTAACTTACTAATGCAGTTGAATTTGATCGATTTCTGAGATGCTCATCATACTTGAGTGAAATGAGGTGATCGAAAGCTTTGCGTTGTTGCTGGTAAGTAAGTGGCTATGCGTTTACACATTGCTTAGTGAAAATGGGGTAGAATTTACAAGGTTGGTGGTCTCTTTATGGGGCCGTGGAACATTATGTTGGTGTCAAGTAATTAGGAGAGGGAAGTCCCTTTTATAATCGTCCACCGATGAAAAATGTAAGCGCCTCTACTTTTCTAGTTAGGTTATATGAAAATTAAAGATAATATAAAATGGAAAGAACGAGTCGTAATGAAATGCGTGCTACCAAATCGTGAGTATTTTGAAAAAATAAAAGGAACATTCTCTAGTACGCTCATTTTCGGTTTTCATAATTATTGTATGGCGCGAAAATAGTACACTATTACTATTCAACATTAAATGTCTAAGAAATGAGATGTAAAAGAACCATAAGGATCAGAAGATGGATCCTTTGTTGTTGGGGTTCAAACGAACGCGCGCGGAGATTGTATCTTGGCAGGTAGCTAATAAGGTATTACATAATAAGGGAAGGAAGCACTCGATGACATCCTTGATATTAGAAGTTGGATGTGGTTGTGTTAAATTGTAAAGAAAAAATTAAACAATGAATTGGGTTTGAATTGAAGCATACGTAGCACCACCGTACGTAGCTTTCAATCGATAATTGCAGCTTAGCAAGATCCAGCTGTTTTAATTACCCTAAAGAAACCATGGCTGAAAGTGATTTATATATGCCGTCGAGTTGTTACCCAATAAAACTAACACATTTGATTTGTGCATATTTGGAGTGCTTCTGAGTGTCACTAACACCACAATAGCTGAGGGTCACTAGCTAGCTGGACCTGCTCTCTCTACAAAGTTGAAAATTAGCCAATAGGTGAAACAGAAAAAATAAAAGAGGGAAAAGGAATTGGTAATTATCTCAAGTCCAATGAGGGCTTTACTTCTCAACTACAGCCTCATCAGTAGACTTTACGTAGTAACTACGTAGAGTGTTGTGGCGAATGAACTAATATTGTTCCTGCTTAATCCGATTTTATTCTAAAAAAAAAAAAATCTCGGTATTATTAAAATTTATCCGAATACGTACATATTTTTCTTAGGTTATTGTGTTTATAGTTTAATGTGACTAAGATCACTTCCATTATGGTATGTATAATGTATCAGAGGCACACAAATCCAACAAATAGTATATTCTCTAGCTCCTTCCTCAAATGTCTTTTAAGAATTTGAGCGTGTTTATGTAGAAAATTTAACAAATTACGTATATATCGTTTTTTTTTAACTTTGAGAATCATTATTACTCATAAAAAAAACAACCAGCTGATTAAAATTACCAGAACTAGAACACTAGCTAGCTCTCTCTCAATGTAAAACAGTAAATCGATCAGGCAGCTGGTCAATTCATTGTTTGCCTGTAGTTTTTCACTTAAAAATTGATCAGCCCCATTCTTTGAAGTTTAAACTACATGCATGCAAAATGTACGAATATATTTACTTAAACAAAAGCTGGATGATGTAGAATCAAATTAGTTGCTATGGTCTTCGTTATAATATATGAACACGTGTGTACGTATACTATGAAACAGGATTCTACAATTTTCCAATTGTTGGTAGGGAATGGTATCAATTAGTATAATGATTCTTTGATTTATAATTCTCCGAATACGATTGGGCAAGTTAATTAAATCAATATGACTGTGTGTACAGTCAGGTTTTGGCCACCTGATTGGTTTTTTTTTTGCTTCCTCATTCAGGTACTTTCGGCGGCTAGCCATCTTGGGATCATCTCGCAAATCAGGCTAGATTGATCGGAATATCTTTGTCATACATTTGTATTTTAACTGCCTTCTATGAAAGACTTAAAACATGCAACAAATACATAGTTCATCGGATCATCGGCGCTTAAAAAATAAATTATTTTAATAAAAACTTAAATGTAAAGCTAATTAGAAAACACATTAATCTTTTCCGGAATAGTTTCATCAATTAGACACTATTATGACGTCTGATGTCGTCAGAATTAAATACGTAATTTCATCAAAAAAATGTTGGTCAAGCTACTTTTGAACTTGGGTATGTTTGCTTGTTCCCTCTCTTTCTTCTTTCTTAGTCATCTCTTTGGTCTTCATATATATCATTGATATATCAAATTGGTCAGTACCTCTTCTCCAAGTGTCTTAGCATTACATCACAACATCTATGTACAAATTTTCATCTCTTACCGACCCTAGACACAAAATCTTAAGCTCTGTTTGAGAAGGAGATCAGTGGGTCCAAATTCCATGCCACCTCGTTTCAAACCGCGTTTCAACAGGAACCCTAAATCCCTCCCCATCAAAGTCCCTCTCTTCATCATCCATTCATCTTTCTTCGGTTCTCTGCATCATTCTCTCCCCAGATTTTATACCTTAAAATAATCCCATCACTAATTTGTCAATGTTCTGATTCATCATTGCATGAACTTTCATTCACCCAGATTTTTAATTTGATAAAATGAAAAAAATATTAGAGTGCTCTGCCAAAACAATGAGAAGAAATTTATATAATCTGTAAGCATGCACATACAGAAATAAGAAACTACGGGGAAGGTCGCTTCCTCTCTTCTTCTCGCAGGTTCAGTCATATCACCCCCACAGATTCTCACTTCTATATATACCTCATCTGGATCACATTATCTTCCATCGAATCATCCGCTTCGAAATTTCAAACACACACCAACTCCACCACACATTTCAATTAGCACGAGTCTGTGTGCATGGGGGAGCCCAATTCCGGCGGCAGCACTGTCTGCGGTGCTGCAACTTCTGTCTACAGAGGCGTTCGCAAGCGAAAATGGGGCAAATGGGTGTCGGAAATCCGCGAGCCGGGGAAGAAAACCCGAATTTGGTTAGGGAGCTTCGAGACACCCGAGATGGCTGCCGCGGCATATGATGTCGCGGCATTGCATTTCCGAGGACGTGAGGCCAAGCTCAACTTCCCCGAGCTTGTCAGCTACCTGCCACGCCCTGCCAGCTCCAGCCCCGACGACGTACGCATGGCGGCGCATGAAGCGGCTCTAAGGCTGAGGAGTAACGATGGTGACACGGACAACTCTTTGGTGTCAGCAGGTCATTGTGAGGTTGGGAGCTCTAGCTCGAATGGGGTGGCTCCGGTGACGGTGAGGCTGTCGCCGAGTCAGATTCAGGCGATTAACGAGTCGCCCTTGGACTCTCCCAAGATGTGGATGCACATGTCTGAGGCTCTCATGTATGAGGAATCCATGATGTTCTATAATGACTTCGACGATGAGGGGATGAATAGTAATCAATGGGGTAATATGCAACAAGATTCTCTGTGGGATCCTTAGGTAACGTTTTGCATAACACAAATGACATAATCACTATATCTATTAATTATTTAATCATCATATCAAGTCTTTAAAAGAATCATCATAACAGTTACTTTGGGTTTTATAACTAGGTGTGAGCGTGCGACCAGTTTGACCTATATTTAGTATGGAAACTAATTTTTACAAAACTCTGTCATATGCGGTAATATTAAACTGTGAACCGAGAATTTTTTATATAATACATACGTCAGTCTGTTTGGTAGTACAAAGTTTCTTACATAAATAAGTGTTTGTTAACACTTTTTCTATTAAGATTTAAAACAAGATTATTTTGTAAGCTTTGAGCTTCTATAATTCTATCATTCACTGGCAAATATATAGACATAAAGGAAGGCCATCTAGGGATATAGCACTAGAGGGTCACTATGGGATGGGGAGGCCATTTGTGTTCACAATATTAAGAGATACTCTTGGCTGGTCCCTTCTAACGTTTGGTGATTTGGAGGGTTTTTGATAACTCCACAAGCATTTGTTGTTGTAGTGGATGTAATTGATTTGATTCCTGTAAGAGCCACAAACTCAAATATTGGCTACCCTTTTTTAAATCAGCTATTGAACAGTGTGGTGTCTTTCAAGTGTAATGAAATTCAATTTATATTACCTATCTATATATTTATCTTCTGCCGTTTTTTCAGAAGTTATATTGTTGTTATCGTATTATATTTTAGATTTAATTAGAGAAGTACTAGCTATTAATTTTGATGAGAGTGTAAGCTCGCACACAATAATAAACCCTACAGTCGTTAGTAGTCTAGACATAAGTAGGGATCGTTCTAAGCCGGAGATTAAGGGTACCTGAAACATGAGATTGTTAGACAAATATATCCACAAATATACATCAAAATCGTCACAAATTGGGGGAGATCATGGCGTCGGCAGCAAGGGCTGCCCCTAGAACTAGGTACAAAAATTTAGAGAAAAAGAAAAGATGAAAATTAAATCCTAAAGCTACTATTTACAAGGTTGGTCGACATCTTCCACACAAAACACTCATAAAAAACTATCATAACACGTAGAAAATCACAAATAAGACTCAAGGCAAGCATGCAACAAAATATTCTAGACTCAACTTAGTTCCGACCTAATTAGCTCCTACAAGGTTTCACTAATCGATTTTAGACTTCTCAAGTACTTTAAGGTTTTCTATTAAAGCCTAACCCTAAAGATTTATACTAAACATATTTGAAGACACTTACAAAGTCGAAAACAAATATGCCAAGTAATTAAGTTCAAAGTCTTTTTAGTCGGAGACAAGTCAACAAGCAAGGCGTCACTCTTCTTATTACCAAGTAAGTTCTTTTAAACCACTCGAACCTAAAAACAATTCAAGCTAAAACAATGACACATTCGAATTAACCTAAATTATTTTGTTAAGTGAGACCGATACCCTACACACTGTAGTTGCATAGACTACAAATCTTTAAGGCACACAGATTTTAAAGAACAAACCAAGTTAAGAAAAGAATCAAATTGTGAACATGCTTCCCTAAGACTAACCTACGATTTCTACATATTAAGTTTACATATTATCTCTTTAAGAACAACCAATTTTGACACTTAGAAATAACAAATAAAACCAAGATACGAAATTTTACTTTCATATTAAACATGCAAAACCAAACAAACTCATTGTTCTTACATAGACATAAAAACAAATACCAAAAGAACATACAAACTACATAGACATAGTTTAGTAAAATGATAAAATTACAAGCGGAAGGGAGTAGATCACATATTTAGACACCTTAAGGCAGCAGCTCGGTTGATCTTGATGGAGGATGATGGTGGGTTCGGCAGGAATTTTATGGGTGGTGGTGGTGGTGTTTCGGCTAGCAATTTTATCTAGGACTTAAGGTAGAATATTTGGTAAAGCTTTGGACTTGTGTTTTGGCTTGAGATGTGACAAGTTTTTCTGTGTAAAAGATGGCTATCACTACCAGAAAAAAGGCTTTTCCCGACGAAATAAAATTTTCGTCGCTAAAAAAAAAATTCGTCGGCTATATTCATATTTTAGTCGACGATTTGAATTTTCGTTGGCCTTTCTCTGAAACTTTAGCCGACGAAAATTTTTGGAAGTATGGCCGACGAGTACTAGGTTTGATTTCGTCGGCTATGATTAAAAAAAAAAAAAAAAAAACAGCTTCCATTTTCTATCACTATCGACAAACCATTGCTTCGTCCTTCAAATGCAAATGTGTCGTGCAATAAGGTATGACCGAAATAATGAAATACGTCTACGGTTGAAAAATGACAAGATTCTGACAAAATCTGTGTGCCGAATGTTACGGTTAACTGTTTTTTACTTCCGTTTTCCTATGGGTAGCCTGACGGTCGGTAAATATTTTGAGGAAAAATTTTATACGATTAGTTGCGTCTCATCGATTTGAAACTATTATTTGTTGAAGGTCAGGCAAAAAAACGTCATTTAGACAGGCCAATTACCATTTCTATGCGTTTAAAGGGTTGACTCACCCGGTTGACCGTCCCGATTGAGCCTTTAACGTTGTCAGATGTAGTTGGATTTTTTTCATACATGTATTTAATCTTAACGGTGATATCTGACGGTTGAAATAGATTTTCCAAATTTTTAGATTCAAAATCGGAACATATGCACTAATGTTCCTTAACTTGTTTACTAAGTGTTTAAATGAATGTATAGTTTCAAATAGTTACTATACGTACACTCTTCAAATGCAAATATGTCGTCAAATAAGATATGACCGAAATAATGAAATACGTTTACGGTTGAAAAATGACAAGATTCTGATAAAATCCGTGTGCTGAAATAATGAAATAAGTCAAAATCCGGTTTACTGCAGATTTGGCGTCCGGCGTCCGAATGACGATTGTGATACCATTCCGGAAAGGGAACGACACCAGGAATCAAAACGTCATTTACTGCAGATTCTCACTTCTATATATACCTCATGTGGGCTTTTTCGGGCTTTCGAGTTCGTTTAGGGCCTCAAAACGGCAGTTTAGTATGTTTTCATAGAATAGCCGACGAAACATTGTAATTCGTCGGCTATTCTCTAAGTTTAGCCGACGAAAAGTATATGTCGTCGGCTAAACTCCTTCGATCCGCTTATTGTCCACCGTTGGATGACTCAGATCCAACGGCTGCTGATTTTCCAAAGCATAGCCGACGAAATATTTGAATTCGTCGGCTAAACTCATGCGATCCGTGCCTTTTTATTGTCCGCCGTTGGATGGCTCAGATCCAACGGCTGTTGATTTTCCAAAGTATAGCCGACGAAATATATTAATTTCGTCGGCTATTCTCCTTCTAAATCTTTTAAATCGCTTCCTCCCGCCTTTTTTCTCTCCCCCCCCCTCCTCCTCCTCCTCCTCCTCCTCCGGCCTCCGGCCTCCTCCTTCTCCTTCTCCTCCGGCCTCCTCCTTCTCCTCCTCCTTCCCCTCCTCCTCCGGCCTCCTCCTCCTCCTTCTCCTCCTCCGATCCGGTATTTTTTTTTGCCCAAAATGCAGTTATAGCCGACGAAATTGACATTATTTCGTCGGCTATAACTTTAAAATATTAATATATTCCGACGAAATAGCCGACGAAATAGCTCAAATCGTCGGCTATACTTCAGAACAAATAGCTGACGAATTCAAATTTCGTCGGCTATAACTTTAAAATATTAATATATTTGACCAAGGTTTGGTCAACGAAATCATTTTCGTCGGCCATAATTCGTCGGCCAAGGTTGGAATGGCCGACGAATTGGTTTTTTTCGTCGGCCATTGGTATTACCGACAGGGTTTTACCGACGAATTATAACCGACGAAATTTTCGTCGGTAGAAGGAATAGCCGACGAAAATTTGGAATAGCCGACGAAAAAAATTTCGTCGGCTATTCTGTCAAAGCTGGTAGTGTATATATAGAGGAAGGAGCTAGGGTTGCCGGTTACAACAAGGATAGGAGGTTTTCCTTTTCCTAGTTGGCTTATATATGTTTCCTTGTTGAATAATTATTGCATTCTTGGACTTTTTTTTCTGAATTTTTCTTCATAGTATGGGCTTCATTTCTTCATGGATTTCATATGTGGATTTGACAACTCCATTTGGTGAACTTAATCCATGGAAAAATGCCCCAAACGCCAAGAACCAAAAACCAGCAGCTAAAGCTTGCCGATCGACAACCAATCCTAGCTTGGCTAGGAAATCTTCTTTTCTTCATGTTTTCCTCCATTGCCTTGGCTCAATGTCTTCCTCTATCCTTCAATAAGCTTGTACAATCTTCATATATACAATTGCACGCCAAAATGTCTATCGAAAACAGAAACAAAGAAAAAGAGGCAGAAACTTGGTGGAATCGGCTGGAATGACCTTGGTTCAGTAAATCCGGCATAACTCCCTCCTCGAAGCTCCGATTGATGCGATTCTAAGTCTCAGTGAAACTAGACACGTAGAGCTTCCTCTATATAAATGGGCTTGAAAATACCTTGTGACACGTCGGGTGTTGTAACGAATGTAAGAAAAAACATAGATTTACGTGGTTCACCAACAATGTGTTGGCTACGTCCACGGGCAGAGGAGAGTAGTTTTATTATCTTGAGGACTAGTTCAAGGCATATACCAACATCGGGAATGAATTTTTGAAGTTGGGACATAGTCCCAGGAAAAATCATGGAAGTCCCTGGATTGGTTTGCTCGAACTGCTGATTTGCAGCCATATTTTGGGTGACTTCCCGAACGCCAATTGATCTATATTTTTGACACGAGACCCTTTAGCAAGCCAATAATATGCATACCAAATTTCATTAAGGTTGGAAAAGGATAGGTCACAATTCCACTTATCTCAGAATCACGAAAAAGACACATTTTACATTATTTTCCAGAATTCTTATACTTAGTCATTTTTCAGATTCTAAAGCACATATTTTCAAAACTATACCAAAATAAACACTAAACCAAATTATGACTCAATCTTAGATAAATAAGGGTTAAACAAAGCATAAACGAGGGCAAATACATATTAATATCGTCGCACATTATGCTCCTGTCATATTTTTGTTATGAAACATCAAAATTAAGCTCTGCCCATCTAGTCCATGCTCACTATCAAAAAGCATACATGCCCATCTAGTCCATCGATCGATCATACGATTCTAGAAGAGGAAATGAAAAATTCTCATATACACTTCAGAAATTTAATAATCATTTGAACTCAAATGAGAAAAGCCATAGGAAAACAATACCAAAACTCAAATGTGCTTGGGTTCTCTCTTCTTCTCTATGGGAGCGAAGTCGGGGAACCTCCTTGTCCGGCTGCGTACGTCTTTGTCGTCGTCAGACAGGGCTTCTTCTACCCCTTGTGGGGCGAGTGCGAGATCTTCTTGGTAGAGGAAGGATAAGCTTCCGTGTTCGGCGTGGATTTGGAGCATCTCTGCGGTTTGTGTGACGTCGGGTGAGGCTGAGCATGCTGGGGTAGAGCGACGGAGATGGTGGTGGTGGTCGGATGCGGTTGGGTTGAAGCAAACTCTTGTTGGCTTGAAGGGTGCTTCTTTCTTCTGGTTTGGATTGGTTGCGGCGGTCGTTGACGGCTGTAATTTTTGGTTGGTTGTTGAAGGTCGTGCATGTTCTTCCTTGCCGACGTGGTGTTGCAGGTGGTGGTGACGGCGAGCTCTGGTGTGTCCGACAGGGGTGGATGGCGGCGGAGTGTTGGGCCTCATTTGGACTTCCATGATGCGGCAGTTTGGGCTGGGCCTGACTTTGGTTGGGCTTAGCCTATTAGATTTTTGATCTAGTATAGGTTTATTGCGTTAGGATTGATTTGGTTCCGGTCCGGTCGTCCCTAACATAAAAAATAGGTAAAATAGTCAAAATGCACTTCGAATTTAGTTCAATTTGTCAATTTACACTCTGAATTTATAATTGTGAAATTTTACCACCTCAACTTGTTAAAAACTACCGATTTGTCTCCGTCAAATTTAACGGTTTCTATCCAATTAAGAGTGTGCGTATCACATGATGAGTATTTTCGTTATTTTATATTTATTTCGGTTTTTAAATAAATTACATAAGGAATTTTTTTTTGTACAATTATGTCTACTTACTCATAATATTCTTTTTTTTTTCTTTTCAAAATAACACATACTTTGCGTGATATAATTTGTCAATAAGAAAAATTATGTGGATAACTAAATAAATTGAATTGTCGAACCACTATTTTAATTAATAAGAAACATGATATAATTTGGCTAAGACTAAAGAACTAAAATATCTCAACAAAAGTAGTTTTCAGGTCACAAATAAAATGATATAATTGTAGAAAATATTGTACAAAAATAAATTTCTTGTGTATTTTTATTAATAAAATAAAATAACAAAAATACCCCTCATGTGCAAGGCATGTGACTCTTAATTGGATGGAAACCGTTAGATTTGACGGATGGGGTGCAAATTGGCAGTTTTTGACAAGTTGAGGAGGCAAAATTTCGCAATTACAAATTCGGGGTGCAAATTGACAATTTTAGCCAAGTTCAGGATGCATTTTGACTTTTATGTCTAAAAAATAGGCATACAAGGACTACTATCTCTTATTCTTGTTTTGTGCTCATTCCTATGATTAGTTATACTTTAGGACATCTGTGGTTTAGGCTTGATTTTGGTTATTTGGAACCTGTATTTGTGCTCTATGGTACAGTTCTTTCTGTAGTGTCTTCTCGGGTGAACTGTTATGTTGTAACTCTTCAACATATTAATATGTTGTCGTCTTTCTCTAACAAAAAAAAAAAAAAATTTGTCAAAAATTTCTACCCTATAAAGTTAATACAAGAAAATTAATCATGAGTATCAAAGAGCCCACCATTAATTAAGAAAAAAAAACGCTCCCAAAAACCTGGAGCCTATATACCGAAACCAATTTAGGGTTTCGCATGCAACGACAGCGTTAGACTTGTTCCTGGCCGGCGAACAAGTGTCCTCCGATGCGGGTTCTCTACTTTGAAGGAAAGGATACGCGTCTCTGCTATCAGTGGTTAAGCGACAACCCACTACTGGAAGCAAGGCATGAAGCGACGAATAATGAAAAGGGAAACACAAAATTTATCGCCTCAACACATCGAAGAGACCAATATAAGATTCGTCGCTTCAAAATATAAGAGCGACGATTATTGATCAATAGTCGTCGCTCACAAATTATTGAAGCAACGAATAATGGCAAGTTGTCGCCTCTGATCATCAAAGAACTATGTTTTGTAAACTGTGGCGACGAATATTCAATCTTCGTCGCCGACATAAAATTCAAGCGATGAAGTTAATAACTTTCGTCAATATTCGTCGCTGACATAATAAACGAAGCGACGATATTTGTCCAATATTCGTCGCTTAAAGTTTTAAAATCTGTTATAAAGCCCCCGACTTCAACAGATTGCAGAAGTTAAAGTTTTAGAAAAAAACTGTTCCGGAGCTACGAAAAAAGGGGGCAGATCGGCTGATTTCGTCAATTTCGGGGTCTAATTACTTGGGTCTTCTCTTCTAATTGCTTTGTAGGTTAGTATAATCTCTCCTCTTCATTGTAATCACCATATTTGGGTTTGATTGGTTGAATTTAGAGTTTGATATCTTGAGTTGGATTTTGTTTATAATGTGTTTTGTATTGTTTTTAGTGTTGGGTGTTTGAATATATGATGGAGTTTGTGTTGATTTTGGTGAAATTGAGATTAGGTTAGTTAATTTGTGAAATTGTGATATTTAGTGAAATTGAATTTTAGTGTAATTTAGTGAAATTGTGAAATTTAGTTAAATCCAAATTTAGTGAAAATGAAATTTTGTGAAAAAGTAAAATTTAGTGAAATTAGAATTTTATGATGTAATTTATTTGTGTTGTGTTTGGATTGTGGTAGTTAGTGTTTCTGAAACATGTGAGTGGCTTAGTGAGGGAGTGTGGTGCCGTGTGTAAATTTATTGTTTCGTATTATATATAATTGTTGTGCTTATCAGCTTAGAACTCCCGTTTGAGAATCAACAACTGATCTAGTTGATTGAGATGAGTTGTTGATTCTCGAATTGTCCCATTTTTAGACACTTTAGGAGAACACGACTTTATTGATCCTTTTGCTATTCATGTGGTTTCTGCTACAGTTTTGGGATATAGTTTCAATAATGTCTCTCTACAATGTTCCTCGAGTGCAAATTAGGCTGTTTAGATTTTTGTGCACTTGAGGAACTGTAGGGAGATGTTGCCGAAATTTCCCAAAACTGTAGCAGAAACCACATGAATAGCAAAAGGATCAACATTATCCTGTTCTCCTGAAGGGGATAGGACCCAACCTGGAGGCATAAGGAGAAGAAGTGTTGGGACAGGTTTTGATTGTATAATAAATGTTGTGTGCTAACCTTATGCATATTGTCTGTTTATGTTATGACAGGAAACATGGATGATGTCCCCGACAAGTCTTGGATGAATCTTCATTTTACACACTCTGACTACAGAATAGGTTTAGTTAACTTCATCAATTTTGTGATGGGTCGCACTGCTGGAATCGAATTTCTCCCTTGTCCGTGCGTAGTTTGTAAAAATGGTCCTTATTATAAGAAACTCGTAGAGATTTATCATCACTGCATGCACCATGGTTTAGACCTGACTTACACAGTTTGGCACTTACACGGGGAAGTGTCTGGTCAACCCGCAATGATCAGTCGACGGAGATAGTGGCTTCAAGGCAGAGTCGAGGCTTCCAGTGTTGCCGGTCCTTCAGTGATCCCGCCTGTGGAGATTATCCAAGATGTATTTCCATACTATCTTGGATACCATGGAGATGCACCGGATAATGTTGTTGAAGAAAATGCTGAAGTTCACTTCAATGACATGGTAGATGATGATTATGCTAAGTATGAAAGGCTTCTAAGGGAGACACAAACTTCATTGTATGAAGGGAGTGAAGAAACTGTATTAAGTGTCATATTACATGCAATGGAAATTAAAGTTGAAAATGGATGGTCGGATACGAGTATTGATAAATATTTGTGTAGATGATTGCATAAGTTTTTTAAAATGCATAATTTCTCTGTGAGTTATTCGAGAATTACTAAAATCCTGAAGGATCTTTCCCTTCGATATGAAAAAATTCATGTTTGTGAGTTTAACTGTTACCTATTCAGGGGGGCTGCAAATAAAACTCGTAGGACTTGTCCAGTATGTGGTGCTCAAAGATATAAGCCAGATACGGATGACATTCCAAAAAAGGTAATATGGTATTTTCCTCTCACTCCAAGGTTGAAACGCCTATTTATGTCTCCACACACAGCAAAGCATATGCGATGACATAAGGAGAGGTGACTAGATGAAAGTACCATCCGACACCCATCTGATGGAGAATCATGACAACATTTTAACAAGACATTTCCAGGTTTCGACGACATTAAGGGAAGAAATGTGTGGCAACTGATGGTTTCAGTCCATTTGGAACAATGACAACCCAGCATAGTACATGGCCCGTGGTTGTGATGTCTTATAATCTACCCCCTAATATGTGTATGAGGAAGGAATATAATATGCTGGCTGTGTTGATTCCTGGCCCTAAATCTCCAGAAAAGTGCCTTAGTGTCCTCATTTGTCCATTGATCGACGAGCTCAAAGATTTGTGGGAAAATGGAATCTCTACTTTTGACAAAGTCGACAATGATGTATTCACGATGAAGGCAGCGGTGATGTGTACTATAAGTGACTTTCCCGGTTTAGGGATGCTTGCAGGCTCAACGATGAAAGGGTACAAGGCATGTCCAATTTGTCTAGATGAGCTGACGGCGGAACATATTTGTGGGAGAACTGTTTATGAAGGGCATCGGAAATGGCTCGACGAGAATTCACCAATGTGATCCAATTTGGCATTTAACGGGAAGCCAGAGTGGGGAAAAAGACCAGCTCATAAGAACAGAGATGAAATTTTGGAGGAAATTAGGTCACACAGTTACGCCACTCTTAGCCAGCATCCGGATTTTCATGTCCCTTACTCAGCACACAACAGACAATTTTGGACCCACGAGAGCGTATTCTGCATGCTTCCGTATTGATCATCGTTGTTACACAGGTACTATCTAGATGTCATGGACATTGAAAAGAATGTGGGTGACAATATCCTGGGCACCATTCTTGCAATTGAAGGGAAGACCAAGGATGGTCCAAGGGCTCGCGAAGCTTTGGAGAAGAGGAAAATCCGCAAAAGTCAGTGGTGTTCGGAAGATGAAAAGAGGACGGAAAATGTTCCTCATGCACCCTTTTTTGTTCAAGAGGATCGTCGTGAAGAAGCATTCGAATGGTTTCACGGTGTTAGGTATCCACTTGGCTATGCTGGAAATTTGAGAAATAAGGTGAAACTATCCGAGAAAAAGTTCTATGGATTGAAGACGCATGATTGCCATGTCCTGATTCAACGTCTTCTTCCAGTGGTTATCCGAGAATTTTTGCCAAATAACGTCGTGAAGCCATTGATAGCATTGTCAAATTGGTTTAAGAAATTATGTGCTAGGGAGTTGGAAGACAGATGTTCAACAGATGAAAGATGAGATATTGATCATTCTCTGCAATTTGGAGTTGATTTTTCCTCCACATTTCTTCACCTCTATGGTTCATCTCATGGTTCACCTTCCCGAACAAGTTATGCTTACAGGCCTAGTACATTTTACATGGATGTATCTGACGTAAAGGTATATGCACTAACCAAATATGTTTTTTTTTTGTTAAAAATAAATTTACACTAACTTTATATATTTACTAATCATATTCATCATTTTATAGGTAATTAGGTGATTATAAATAGTCAATGAGTAATACACGTTACCCGGAGGGGAGTATTGCAGAAAGGTACATATCGTGGGTGTCGGTGACATACTGTAAGTCGTATCTGCAATTGGAAGAACATGAAGAGCCCAATACCCCAATATGGAATATTGGTTGTGTTTCTCAGTTAGTTCAGCCGTGTATTATGGATACCACCAGAAATATCAGGTTAACAGAGGAGTAAACGGCTGAGGCTCACTGGCAAATTTTGACGGATACAGAAGAAGCTCAATATTACATGGATGCTCATTTGCATATGTACATAGTGAAATATGGTGACGATTACGATGAGGGCCCCATGAGGAGGAGTTTCCATCGATGGTTCTTAAAATTTGTACGAAAATTGAACTTTCTTTTTTCTTGTACAAATATCCTAAATCCTAAATAGTATAAAACTAACACCATCTATTTTTCAAGCCAAGAGAATAAATGATGCTGAAGACCCTAATTTTAACAGGGCAATATGGTCATT
Source organism: Potentilla sterilis (assembly GCA_963682095.1). Lineage (NCBI taxonomy): Eukaryota > Viridiplantae > Streptophyta > Magnoliopsida > Rosales > Rosaceae > Potentilla > Potentilla sterilis. The sequence goes on along the minus strand of OY821760.1, from coordinate 7,850,177 downwards.
AGCTCGAGGTCCGCAATTCACCCGGATTTATAAGGCGTGCTATGTGAACGGTATCAAGTATGTTTCATTCGATAGAGATCAAAGGCTCGTGACTCAAAATAGCGGGGTGATGTTAAGCACGAATGTTGGAAACCTGTCCTAACACTTTTATGGTCATCTTGACTATGTAGTCAAGGTATGTTATCCAGACAATTTGTCGGTCGTGTTGTTCAAAGTTATATGGCACGACACCACTGACGATGAGGATGCCGAATAAATTGACACCGTCAAGGTAGATCATGGTCTGATATCAGTGGATACAAACACTAGTTACTATGAGAATTCACCAGTTTATCTTGCTATCAAGACAAAACAAGTGTTCTACTTAGACGATCCTGCGGCGGGTGGTACTTGGAAGGTGGTGCAAAGAAATGTCGTACCGAAATATATACAGTGCCGAAGTATTAGCAACAAAAGATAACAGGCCTCCTTTAGGGAATCAAATCATAGAGCCTAGTGAACTAGGTAATCTAGTGAGATGAAACTTCGTTGCTTAAATTATATGAAGCGACGAAGTTTAAATTTCGTCGCCAACTTAAAGGATAAGCGACGAGTTTTGGCCATGTGTCGTCGCTTAATATTTCTAAGCGACGAGTTTTGTCGATGTTCGTCGCTTCGTATCTGATTATATGAACCTGGACTTTGCTCCTTCTTCCTCAGTAGCGCGATCCCCAAACTTTGAAACAGCTGAATCTTCTGATTTCTTCCCCCAAACCCTAAAGCCAATCCTTCCAATTTCTTCCCCCACACCCAAACCCTAAATTCAATGGCGCCAGGTTCTAGTGCCCAGCAGAGGAGGAAGCAGCTCGAGGCGAGAAGGGAGAGGCAGGCGGCCGAAGTTGCAGCGAGATTGGCTGCCACGGCGGCGGAGACGACGGCGAGAGCAGAGGCGGCGGAGACGACGGCGAGACCAGAGGAGGGGACGCTGGTGCCAATCCCGTCTCAAGAAGAAACGACCCCTTCGGGCTTCAATTCTGGTGATGGAGGTGGCGAACCGTCAAACGCTGGAGGCGAGGACGCTGCTCCATTAAGCATTAGGACCAAGAGGGGTCCGGCAGAGCCGGGTAAGTTTTTCTTTTTTCCGATTTTAATTTTTCTTGAATTCTGGTGCTCTTTGCTTTGTTTGGCTGCTCATTCTTGTTTGGTTGATAAATAATGCACTGCTTGTTTGGAGTTCAAGGTTAGAATTAGGGATTATGAAGCGACGACACATAATGTATGGTTTGGTTGTGCTGCTGTTGGTGCTATGTGTATGGTTTCATATTGATATGTTGTTGATATGCTGGTTGATATATGGTTGATATGATGTTGGCTTGTTCTTGTTCTTGATATGCTGTTGGCCATTTTGGAATTGTTATCAGCAGGGAGCTGCTGTTGGGTACCCAATTTTTTTTTTTGGACTTTGTTTTGTAATGAAGGTATCTTATCAGATTGTCCCTTAAATATTGTTTATACTTTCTAATGTTGTTTATCCTGCATTTAGATTTGAAATGAAGATCAATAGTCGAGTTGATACTTGCAATCCCGCCATCTGTATCCCTATTTTTATATAAGTAACTTCAAATTTGGGCTATACATTTGTGTTTGGTATTGCTGTCACGTCGCCTAGCTAGGGGGATAGCCGAATTGGTTCTGGGAGGGGTTAAATCTGTCTGTACTTTACAAAAAGAGTCTCTGAATATATCTAATCTACTACAACTTGGTGTTCAACTTGCTTTGCTCTCCTACTTTGAAGCCTTCGTCAACTTTGCCCTTCCTCATAGTTATGGTCACTAAGCCTAGTGTGGAACCAACACTAACCAGGACCAGTATTCCTGAACAAATATAGATTCCTTGTTTGACCAGGTAGCATTCACCCTCCAACCATCCTTCTCCATAGGGCTGCTTTCTGCTCATGCTAGTCGCTGTGCTTATCAATGTCACTGCCATTACAAAGCTCATCCTGCAAAAATTGGCCAGTTCAAAATTATTCTTTGTTTACTTTAACTCACAGATTTGAGATTGATTATGAAATTGAGAGACAGTTCCAGCTGCGTCCATGTTCCTAGGACTTTTAAATTATTTGTTCTCCCACCAAAACCATGCTAGTCGATGTGCTTATCAATGTCACTGCCATTACAAGTCTTTTATTTAACATTGTAATCTGTTGGTATATTGATTAGTTAGCTATGCATAGTCTTAATTTGGTTTGGTTTATATGGCAGAGTTGGTTGATATGACAACGGGGAAGAAGGTGAAGGGGCGGAACCCTGAGAAGCTCTGCATCGTCACGGGCACAAAGACCCAGTATTTGAAGACGCTGAACAACAACCAGCCTCTGAAGGTTGAGTACGCCGAAGAGCACAAGGGTCCGCGCCTCTTGAAGTGGAGGACTTTGATGTCCCGAGACATCGGGAGCGCCGTCCGGAGTAAGGTGCCGATGCTTGCGCCATCCTTTGCTGAGCTGGATGAGGAGCACCAGGATGCATTGACGCATTATATGGAGGTAATCTGTTATTTTACAATAATTTCGTAAAATAAATTAACATACCACATTATATTGAAATATGTTATTTCTGATGCCATTTTTTTGAATTTTTTTTACTAGACGCTCTATGACCTCCCTCCCACCGAGACAGGCATGTGGAAATACATCGACGAGACCGCTGCCAAGATTTACAAGGATTGGAAGTACGACAGCCATACCCACTACGTTGAGGTATCAAAGGCGAAGCCGGCAAAGTTCATCCACTGACCTGAGCAGTGGGAGTACCTCAAAGTTCACTTTGAGGACGGCGATTTCAAGGTAATGGAAATTAATTACAGGTTTTAACTTCATATAATTTCATAATTCTCATATGAAATATTTTAATATATATTCGTACCGTTCTTTGCAGAGGATGTGTGCCCGGAACGCCGCTAACCGGAATAAGGGAAAGGAGAAGGGGTATGCAATCAACCACCACTCCGGCACCACTCCTTACAGCTACCGTGTCGCTGCGAATGAGGCCAAAGGGCATCTAGCCCCTATACTGCAGACAGTCTGCGATGTTTATCAACCATCGCAGAATGCGCAGGAGAAAGTGGTGAGCTCTTTTCCTATTGGTTTGTGATTTGGGTTTTTTTGAATTAAAATGTATAATAACCCTAATCTATTGGACTTTTTTTTATTTGCAGGCAGCGGTGAAAAGGAAGATGGCTGAGCTGTGTGCTAGCCGAGCGAGTGATGAAGCCGACAGTCACGTGACGGGCCCCGTTACCTTCGAGGAGCAGATGGCTGTAGTCGATCAGGAGCTGGGTGGGAAGCCGAGGACGAGGGTCCGAGGTAATTTTTTTTTGCACTTAAATCTTTTACAAGTTTTAGTTTTTAGATTTTAATTTGACTAATGTTTTTCTTTTACCAATTTTACAGGGCTAGGGGGTGCATTAAGACGCCCCCATAAACCAAGAGGCGGTGCATGCGTGTCCCGAGGTGATGAGGATTTGAGGAGCCAGCTAGCAACCGTCAGCGCACAGTGCATAGTCGCGCAAATCGAGAAAGAAGAGATAAGGCAGCGTGTGGCAGCGCTGGAGTCTACCGTCCAAGCTTTCATGGCGGGCCAAGGCAATTTGGGTGACAATGCCGCCGCAAAAGCTCCAGTCGCCGATAAATCCTCATGTGTTTCATTAGGTATCCCCAGTGGTAATGATGCCCTTGATTAGGAGTTTTTTTTTTCTTTGTACATATTATTGTAGGAAGTTGGTGATGTGTCACCTAAGCTGGCACACAATAATAAACCCTACAATCGTTAGTAGTATAGAATAAGTAGGAATCGTTCTAGGTCGGGGATTAAGGGTACCTGAAACATGATAATGTTAACACAAAATATTCAAAAACACATATGCACACAATTGTCACACTTATATACATATATACGAATTTATCGTGGGGGATGAAGATGAAGTTCGGCAGCCATAGGCTGCCCCTAGAACTAGGTACGAAAATTTAGAGAAAAAGAAAAGCTGAAAATTAAATCCTAAAGCTACTATTTACAAGGTTGGTCGACATCTTCCACACAAAACACTCATCAAAAACTATCATAACACGTAGAAAATCACAAATAAGACTCAAGGCAAGCATGCAACAAAATATTCTAGACTCAACTTAGTTCCGACCTAATTTGCTCCTACAAGGTTTCACTAATCGATTTTAGACTTCTCAAGCACTTTAAGGTTTTCTATTAAAGCCTAACCCTAAAGATTTATACTACACATCTTTGAAGACACTTACAAAGTCGAAAACAAACATGCCAAGTAATTAAGTTCAAAGTCTTTTTAGTCGGAGATAAGTCAACAAGTAAGGCGTCACTCTTCTTATTACCAAGTAAGTTCTTTTAAACCACTCGAACCTAAAAACAATTCAAGCTAAAACAATGACAGACTCGAATTAACCTAAATTATTTTGTTAAGTGAGACCGATACCCTACACACTGCAGTTGCATAGACTACAAATCTTTAAGGCACACGGATTTTAAAGAACAAACCAAGTTAAGAAAAGAATCAAATTGTAAACATGCTTCCCTAAGATTAACCTACGATTTCTACATATTAAGTTTACATATTATCTCTTTAAGAACAACCAATTTCGACACTTAGAATTAACAAATAAAACCAAGATACGAAATTTTACTTTCATATTTAAACATGCAAAACCAAACAAACTCATTGTTCTTACATAGACATAAAAACAAATATCAAAAGAACATACAAACTACATAGACATAGTTTAGTAAAACGATAAAATTACAAGCCAAAGGGAGTAGATCACACATTTAGATACCTTTGGGCAGCATCTCGGTTGATCTTGATGGAGGATGATGGTGGGTTCGGCATGAATTTTATGGGTGGTGGTGGTGGTGTTTCGGCTAGCAATTTTATCTAGGACTTAAGGTAGAATATTTGGTAAAGCTTTGGACTTGTGTTTTGGCTTAAGATGTGACACTTTTTATGATGGGTGCCGGCCTGTATATATAGGAGAAAGAGGGCTGTGCAGTTTGAAGCTTTTCCTTGTTTAAAACGGGATAGAAATCTTCATTAAATAAGGTTTCCTAATCCGAGTTGGAATAGGCTTTTCTCTCCTTATTGAACAAAGAAACTCTTGCTTGGCCGGCTTATGATTTCTTCTTGGACGTTGCAAAGCTCTTTGGAATGATTTGGCACGCTTGCAGCCGCTTGAAGACATTACCGGAAATTCCTTTCTGCTCGCGGGTACAGACTTTGCTAGTATCAGGTACTGGCGAGGCTTCTTGGCGGGTCGCGCGAACATGCATGCTGCCATGCATGGATGATTGGCGACCATATCTTCTGGCGAGCGAAGATGTTGGCGAACGAGGCTGATCTGCTGGCAAGTATACTGGCGAGGCGAGTTAGGCTTCTGGCGAGTATAGGCTTCTGGCGAGCCTATGGGCTAAGCTGATTTTCTTCCTTCTTCTCAGCAGATCTGACCTTTGCGTCTTCAATTTAGCATAACTTCCTCCTCGGAGCTCCAATTGATGCGATTCTAAGTCTCAGATAAACTAGACACATAGGCCTTTCCATTTATATAGGGTACGTCCTCTGGTTCCAAGCAATGCATCACACAGAAATTCCGGAAGTCAGGACAGAGTCTCAGGACAATCCTGGTAGTCTTTGGATCGTTTTGCTCAAACTGCCAAGTTGCAGCCATCTTTTGGGCAAATTTCCGAACTCCGATTGATCTGAATTTTTGATACAAAACCTATTAGCAAGACAATAATATACATACGAAATTTCAGCAAATTTGGAAAAGAATAGGTTACAAATCCACTAATCTCAGAATCACGAAAAAGATACATTTTGCACTATTTTCCAAAATTCTTAAACTTAGTCATTTTTCTGATTCTAAAGCACATATTTTCAAAACTCTACCAAGATGACACTAAACTATATTATGACTCTATCGTAGATAAATAAGGGTTAAACAAAGCATAAACGAGGGTAAATACATATTAATATCGTCGCACATTGTGCTCCTATCAACTATCCCACACTTATTATTTGCTAGTCTCTTAGCAAACTAAATTAAACTAGACTCCAAATAAACTATTGCCCCTAACAATTTGTCTCAGGCTCGTATGTACACATAGCTTTCAAGTTAATGCATGAGAATGCTAAGAAAGAAAATTCCAAACTTCATGAACATGTAACATCAATAAGAACATATAAGAACAAAAGTAAGCATGTATACATGTTAAGCTAATTCATTCCACCTCACAAGGCATACTCTCTTCTTTTCTCTCGAAGCATGGTTATTCACTCAATAGTATATGCAAGTGAAAGATAATGAATTACGAAGAGTTACTTGCATATGTCATGAAACGAAAGTACTTTTGTGAAAAATTTTAAGGAAAAACCTCATATGATAACTATATGCACCAATGAACCAAAACCATATGCTTACTCTTGAGAAAATCTCCACAAATCAAATTTAACCATCTTAAGAATCATGAAAAGATCAATAAATGGTTGTAATGGGGCTAGGTTAAGAGGTATTCGATATTTGGATAAGGAGGCTCAAAACGTCACCGTGGCCTTTGGTAAAGCTCGAATCTCCTCATGTCTTCTCATCAAGGGTCGAATTGCTTCTTGTTGGACCCATACTTCATTCTTTTCTTCCCAAAAATATTACAACAAAATTTCAAGACTCAAGCCATGCTAAATTTTCATTTTTCATTTTCATGCCGTGCCCTACATCTTATTTTCTTTCTTGCTCTCGGCATTTTTCTTTCTTTTTCTTTTGGTCCGAGCACACTTTTTTCTCTTTTCTTTTTCTAAGGTACGGCACAAACTTTTCATACATATTAATGGCTAAGTCTACCCCACAATTGTTCTTCTTCATCACACTTCACGCGAAAACTCCTTCAAAAATTAAGCTTTGCCGACACACATAAGGTAAAGGCATCACTATACTAAGCTCATGGAAAGTGTTTAAGGGTGATGAAAGAAAAGGCTAATCGTAAGCTCAAAGGGGTTTACTAAGGTGTCCCACGACGGGCACAAAAAGGCACATGTTTTATTTGGCAATGGTGGTAAACCTAAAAGATCTTTTCAATCACTTTCAAAATCAAGGTATTTTATGACTAAAAACGTTTTGAAAAATCAACAAGAGTAAGTTCTAGTAATACTCGAGTTCATGGAAAAGCTACTGCATATAGTCATCGAATAATCAAAGAATTATGAGGTTTCATGCTTCCTATGAATCTATCGAATTTTATCTTTTATCACTCAAGAAGAAAGCAAATTGGCTCTAAAGCTCACATTGGTTATTTAGGAAATAAATTAGCTAAAACATGCATGCTTAATAATCAACAAGTCCTACATGCTCCTACCAATGCACATAATCCATGAAACTCACAATTTTAAAGTATGCACAACCATCATCTATGTATCCAAAGAGGAGAAAAACATCATTGACATATTAGGGGCATCCTAAGACTAGAAACAAACAATTTAAACACTCTATTTTTTGTGTTACAATTTTCTGAAATTTTCTTTTTTATACTAAGCACACGAAAACATAAACGAAACATGTAAACTCACCCCACACTTAAAAAATTACATTGTCCTCAATGTAAGCATAGAAATATAGCAAGTAACTTCCTAAGCATGCAATAGTCTACCATATTCCAACATATCATCACAAACCAAAGAAAAAGAGAAGGGTTAGAAATTTCAAACTCTCGGTGATGGCTCCTTCACTTTTCTTTGATCGACTTGGGTTGCCTCCCAATTAGCGCTTTGTTTTTATAGTCCATCGCTTAGACTTTTCACCGTTGTATGTGTGTGTTCATCGTGAGCATTGAAGCTCAACTCGGCAGCAAGGATGGCCGGAAGATTGCTCGGCATTGGTTGCTTGCATCCGTCGTGCCAGTGGTCGTATCGGCTGCAGCTGCAGCAACCGGCAGTAGGTGTGGCCCAGCAGTGGCCTGGATTTGTGGTACTGTGGAAGGCAGCCGACAAAGCTGCTCGGCAGCTTGGGGTACTGAATAGTTAGTGGGGTCATCGATACATTGCTCCTTATTCATGGCATCAAAGGGCTCGTAGTAGGGCTTAAGGCGATGACCATTGATTTTAAAATGGTGTTCCGTGACTTCATTACGTACCTCGATGGTGCCATATGGAAATACTTGAGTGACGATGTAAAGGCCAACCCAACGAGAACGTAACTTACCCGGAAAAAGTTTGAGTCGTGAATGGAACAAGAGAACTTTTTGACCAACTTCAAATTTCTTCCCTCGAATCATCTTATCATGGTAGGCACGAGTCTTTTCCTTGTAGATCCAAACAACATCATAGGTTTCATTGCGTATTTCTTCAAGTTCGTTGAGTTGAAGCTTTCTATGAAAACCGGCCTCATCAATATTCATGTTGAATGCTTTAACGGCCCACCATGCTTTGTGCTCAAGCTCTACCGGTAAGTTACATGCTTTGCCATATGTTAACCGAAAAGGTGACATACCTATCGGAGTCTTGTACGCAGTCCTATAAGCCCACAAAGCATCATCGAGACGATCACTCCAATCCTTCCTTGAAGGTCCAACAGTTTTCTCAAGTATTTGTTTGATCTCTCGATTACTTACCTCAGCCATGCCACTTGTTTGGGGGTGATAAGGTGTAGATACCTTGTGTGTGATCCCATATTTCTTCAATAAAGCTTTAATGGTGCGGTTGCAAAAATGGGTCGCTCCATCACTAATCAAGACTCTTGGAACTCCAAAACATGAAAAAATGTTAGTCTTGAGAAATTCGGCAACCACTTTGGCATTGTTGGTGCGATGTAGCCTTCGCCTCGATCCACTTTGACACATAATCAACCGCTAATAAGATGTAGAGAAAGCCCTTACTTGAAGGAAACGGCCCCATGAAGTCAATCCCCCAAAGATCATGAATCTCAATAGAAGTGATGGGGTTTAATGGCATTTGATCTCGTGGACCGATATTCCCCATTCTTTGGCATCGATCACATGACTTATAAAACATGTAAGCATCCTTAAAAATTGTAGGCCAAAAGAATCCACATTCAAGTACCTTTAAAGCGGTCTTCTTTGCTCCAAAATGCCCTCCACACGCCTCACTATGACAAAGCTTTAAGATCGGTTGATGCTCACGCTCGACAACACATCTTCTAAGCACTTGATCACTACATTGCTTCCATAAATATGGCTCGTCCCAAAGATAATGATGAGCTTGCTTGATGATCCGAAGTCTTGCTTGTTTTGGCATGGTGCTAGGAAGTTGCCGAGTGGCTAGGTAATTGGCCAAGTCGGCATACCAAGGCTCATGTACTTCAAGTCGAAAAAGTTGCTCATCTAGAAAGGTTTCAAATAGGGGCAGCATATCCTCCTCCATGACAAGGCGACTTAAATGATCGGCTACAACATTCTCCACTCATTTCTTGTCTTTGATTTCAATATCGAACTCTTGAAGCAAAAGAATCTATCGTATGAGCCTCGGCTTAGCATCCTTCTTTGTCATAAGGTATCTCAAAGCGGCATGATCACTATAAACAATGACTTTGGAATTCAAAAGATATGATCGAAACTTTTTCAAAGCAAAAATTACCGCTAAGAGTTCTTTCTCCGTTGTGGTGTAATTGAGTTGAGCATCATTGAGAGTTCTTGAAGCGTAGTAAATGGCACACGGCTTCTTCTCTACACGTTGTCCAAGTACCGCTCCAAGCGCATAATCACTTGCATCACACATAAGCTCAAACGGCTCATCCCAATTAGGGGAAGACAAAACCGGCGCCGTGCATAAGCTCTCCTTCAATCGGCAAAATGCTCTTTCACATGTTTCCGTCCACTCGAACGTCACCTCCTTTTGTAACAAGTTGCTCAATGGCTTTACAATTGAAGAGAAGTCTTTGATAAATCGTCGATAAAACCCCGCATGGCCAAGAAAAATTCTCACGTCTCGCACATTCTTAGGACTCGGCAATGCTTGAATAAGCTCCACTTTGGCTTTGTCAACCTCTAAGCCTCTTGCCGAAATAATATGCCCAAGTATAATACCTTGCTTGACCATGAAGTGACACTTCTCCCAATTGAGCACAAAATTAGTCTCTACACACCTCTCAAGTATCTTCTCCAAGTTCCCCAAACAAGTATCGAAGTTGCTTCCATAAACACTAAAGTCATCCATAAAAACTTCGATAATGTCTTCAATAAAATCCGAGAAGATATCATACATACATCTTTGAAAAGTTCCGGGTGCGTTGCATAGGCCAAATGACATTCGTCGATAAGCAAATGTGCCAAATGGACAAGTAAAAGTGGTCTTCTCTTGATCATCCGGGTGTATCATGATTTGATTGTATCCACTATAACCATCGAGAAAGCAATAAAAAGCATGGCCGGCTAACCTTTCTAGCATTTGATCCATAAACGGCAACGACATGTGATCCTTCCTCGTTGTAGCGTTGAGATTCCTATAGTCGATGCACATCCGATGACCGGTTACAAGTCTTTGTGGCACAAGCTCATTCTTTTCATTCTTGACAACTGTTACACCACTCTTCTTTGGAACTATTTGCACGGGAGATATCCACTTACTATCCGAAATTGGGTAAATCACCCCACAATCAAGCAACTTGATGATTTCATCTTTCACTACCTTCATCATGGGAGGGTGAAGTCGACGTTGAGCCTCCTTGGTTGGTTTTGCTTCTTCCTCTAGCAATATACGATGAACACATGTAGTAGGGCTTATTCTCTTGATATCCGCTAAGGTCCAATCTATAGCGGTCTTGTACTTCTTTAGCACACTTATCAAATCATATTCTTGCTTCTCACTAAGCATTGAAGACACAATAACCGGTAAAGTATCTTCTTCTCCGAGATAAACATACTTTAAGTGACTAGGGAGTTCTTTTAGTTCTAACTTTGGGGCCTCTTCCACACTTGGACAAAATTTGGTTGTGGCACTTGGAATTGGCAAAAACGAGTTCTTTGTGTACATAGGAGCTGCATTGAGCTCCGCAACCACTTCTTGGATGCTTGTCTCGGCAACACCAAAATAGTCTTCCTCATCTCGTGCTCCCTCATTGTCAACTCCAACCCTTTGCTCGATCGCTAATTGCTATGCGTCAAGCGAGGTCGACATAACTTGCTCGACCTCCTCCAACATGTCACCAACGTGGCACTCCTTCAAATTGACACAAGGAAATTTCATGGCGTCAAAAACATTGAACTTTATCACATCACCATCAAACTCCATTGTCAAATTGCCCTCTGCAACATCTATCTTAGTGCGTGCTGTCCTCATGAATGGTCGGTCAAGTAGCAATTGAGTGCTATTAACCGGTGAGTCCTCCATCTCCACAACATAGAAATCGGCGGGGAATATTAGTTGGTTCACTTGTACAAACACATCTTCCACATAGCCCTCCGGATACTTGTTTGAACGATCCGCAAGTTGAATAATGACATTGTCCTTCTTAAGAGGCCCTATACTCAACGTTTGATACACATTGAGCGGCATAACATTGATCGATGCTCCCAAGTCTAACATCACATCCTCGAAACGAGTATTGCCTATCACACAAGGCACATTGAAACTTCCCGGATCCTTCATCTTTTGTGGCAACCTCTTTTGAATAACGACCGATACCGTTTCGCTCATAGTCACCAAACGACTCTCCCTCGTATGCCTCCTAGCCATGCATAGCTCTTTGAGAAACTTAGCATACTTTGGCACTTGCTTAATGCATTCCAACAAAGGGATGTTGACTTGTACTTTCTGAAAAATCTCCAACACCTCCTCGTCGGACTTATCCTTTTTCAATCTAGCAAAACGAGAAGGGAATGAAATGTTTGATTGAGGCACCCCTCCCTTACTCACTTGGCTCGGCATCATCTCATTCTTCGATGTTGCGGGATCTCGCTCAAGCTCATTGCGCAGCCCCTCTTGCTCGGCAACCTTCTTCTTCTCGGCTTTTCCCTTCTCGGCTGCAGCCCTGCCGGCAGCTCCTCTCTCGGCAGCACTCTCGGTAGCAGCCTTGCTTGGCTCGTCACCATTGCTACCGGCAATGACAGGTCCGACAGCTTCTTCCTCCTCCTCGATCACGTCGAGCGATATAGTTTTCCTCTTAGGGCTCTTCGGCGGCAACAACTCCCTTCCACTTCGAGTTTGAATAATCTTTGCATGCACGTTCCTCGGATTAGGGATTGTATTGCTTGGCAGCTTCCCTTGCTCATTAAATCTTCCCATGAAGTCCACAACTTGCCCCATTTGAGTCTTGATCTCACCAATATCATTTTGTTGCCCGGCGAGCAGCGCTTGAGTAGCACTTGAAAGAGATTGGAGTAAAGCATCATAGTTTGGATTGCTCGCTCCACCTTGAGGTTGGCTCGGCTGCATCTCTCTTGGCATGGAATTGTATTGCTCTTGGTTTGATTGGTATTGTGGCTGAGGCACGAATGGTGCCCTTGGTGCATAAGGTGATGCAGCCCCTTGATTTGGTTGCATAGGTGCCCTGAGCACATTGTCATTGTTCGCCTACCGGAAGTTCGGATGATCATTGAACTGAAGTTTCCAAACCTTTGTCCTCCTCCAAAACCAATAGCATTACACTCCTCGACTCCCTCGCTTGATCCAAATTGAGGGCATTGCTCGGTCTCATGGCCCTCGGTGCAAATACCACATACAATAGCACGCTTCTTCATTAAATTACTCACCAAGTCGGCGAGCTTGTCAACTTTTTCCAACAAATTCCTTGCTGGTGTAGCATCTAACTCCAAGAAACTACCTCCCGCGGCCGAATCAAGAAACTCCCTCTCCATAACATGCAATCCCTCATAGAAATATTGCAATAAAAGTCCCTCACTTATGCCATGAGATGGGCACAAAGAGACGAGAGATTTGAACCTCTTGTAGTAGTCAAAGAAAGTCTCATCTCCAGCTTGCTTCACACTTGTTATTTGCTTCCTCAAATCCGTTATACGTGAAGCAGGAAAATACTTGAGTAAAAACTCATCCATCATTGAATTCCACGAAACAATGTGACCACTAGGTACCTCAAACAACCACTCCTTTGCTTGATCTTCTAATGAGAACGAAAATGCCTTCATCTTGAAATATTGCAAATCGGTCCCTCTTGGACACATAGACTCCGTGGTGAAGTTAAACCATTGTAGATGCTTGTTAGGATCCTCACTTGGCATTCCATAAAAAGACTTCAACTTGTGGAGGAATCCACTCCTCAATTCAATCTCTCCGGTCTTATCGATTTCGAAAGGAGGGTAAGTGATATTGGATGGTACGGCTCCTCCTCCTCCGGCAACATGACCATTTTGAGCTCTTATCGAAGTCATTATCACTTGCTCAACAACTGGCTCGGCGAAGGACTCAAACTCGGGACCTTGAAGATCACACGATGACGAAACGACGGAAGGAGAGCTCGGCAAAGGGGCAGCCGATCCTGGTGGTGACGGTGGTGGTGAAGAAACTGTGCTCGGATTACTTGGTTCGGATGGAGGAAGCGGTACAAACAAAGTGATGGCGAGCTCTTGGTTTAAACGTTGCAATCGACCTCTATGATCTCGTGTCCAAATATTAGATTCGGACATGCACTATTCTGAAATTTTGCAACATTTAAACAAGTTAGAACATCGTAAAGAAATAAAAAGCAAGAATATACATCATTACAAGCCACGGCATTGGCAATTACAAAATAATTTTCAATCAATGGCACACATATACATGGATCGGCAAAGAAGAGATACAATCGGCAAAGAGAGAGAAATTCGAAATAATTTGTGTACATGTATCATGCTTTACCCGATATACCTCAAGAGTTCGAACTACACAAATTGTTTTGTTTTGAAGAAAATAGATCACATATGTCAAGTTATTTTCTAGCGTCTAAAGTGAGGTGATGTTTCGGCCCAAGCTATCGACTAGTTCGAGCGTGTTTTACTTTTCAAAGGCAGTGTTGTTAAGATTCACGGAGGGCGAACCCCCTACAGGAACCAGACATGACTCATTGTTGGTCACCACAGGGAGCGAACTCCCTGTCGACTCACTCACTGAGAATGAACATTAGTCTGTGGGCCTTGAGATCCAGTTAAACAAACCTGAGAGCCATATCAATGAAACTAACTTGCCCCATACTTTGTAAAACAAACTCGGGTCACTAGCGGTCTACAAGTGTTGATCAAAGCCGCCCTCAACCTCATAAAAATGGGTCTGCCAAGTTATCGCTTGTATGCGTGGGGAGGACGTATCCCACGTTTCCCACTCTTCATAAAAGACGGATCTAACATGACATCGTTCGTATGAAGGGTTAAGGCTAAGACCAACAAAAGCGGCTTCTCCCTACATGCATGTTACACTTTAGAAACTACAATAAACTCAAATATACATAATACTATCAACTTCCTAGAAATTAAACTAAGTTATTACACACATACATTCTTTATACATCATGCAACTTTCGAAATTAAACTCTACATGCCGAAGCATATTTCTACTTTACAAATCTCAAATAAAACAAAAACTTACAAACTTTACAACTTTACAACAAAAATTTACAGCAACGTTATATACACAACAATCGCATAAATCAAGCTTTTAAAATTCCCCGACAACGGCGCCAAAAATTGATGAGTCGCCTAAGCTCGCACACAATAATAAACCCTACAATCGTTAGTAGTATAGAATAAGTAGGGATCGTTCTAGGCTGGGGATTAAGGGTACCTGAAACATGAGAATGTTAACACAAAATATTGAAAAAACACATATGCACACAATTGTCACACTTATATACATATATACGAATTTATCGTGGGGGATGAAGATGAAGTTCGGCTGCCTCTAGAACTAGGTACGAAAATTTAGAGAAAAAAAAGCTGAAAATTAAATCTTAAAGCTACTATTTACAAGGTTGGTCGACATCTTCCACACAAAGCACTCATCAAAAACTATCATAACACGTAGAAAATCACAAATAAGACTCAAGGAAAGCATGCAACAAAATATTCTAGACTCAACTTAGTTCCGACCTAATTAGACTTCTCAAGCACTTTAAGGTTTTCTATTAAAGCCTAACCCTAAAGATTTTATACTAGACATCTTTGAAGACACTTACAAAGTCGAAAACAAACATGCCAAGTAATTAAGTTCAAAGTCTTTTTAGTCGAAGACAAGTCAACAAGTAAGGCGTCACTCTTCTTATTACCAAGTAAGTTCTTTTAAACCACTCGAACCTTAAAACAATTCAAGCTAAAACAATGACACATTCGAATTAACCTAAATTATTTTGTTAAGTGAGATCGATACCCTACACACTGCAGTTGCATAGACTACAAATCTTTAAGGCACACGGATTTTAAAGAACAAACCAAGTTAAGAAAAGAATCAAATTGTGAACATGCTTCCCTAAGACTAACCTACGATTTCTACATATTAAGTTTACATATTATCTCTTTAAGAACAACCAATTTCGACACTTAGAATTAACAAATAAAACCAAGATACGAAATTTTACTTTCATATTTAAACATGCAAAACCAAACAAACTCATTGTTCTTACAAAGACATAAAAACAAATACCAAAAGAACATACAAACTACATAGACATAGTTTAGTAAAACGATAAAATTACAAGCCGAAGGGAGTAGATCACACATTTAGACACCTTTGGGCAGCAGCTCGGTTGATCTTGATGGAGGATGATGGTGGGTTCGGCAGGAATTTTATGGGTGGTGGTGATGGTGTTTCGGCTAGCAATTTTACCTAGGACTTAAGGTAGAATATTTGGTAAAGCTTTGGACTTGTGTTTTGGCTTAAGATGTGACACTTTTTATGATGGGTGCCGGCCTGTATATATAGGAGAAAGAGGGCTGTGCAGTTTGGAGCTTTTCCTTGTTTAAAACGGGATAGAAATCTTCATTAAATAAGGTTTCCCAATCCGAGTTGGAATAGGTTTTTCTCTCCTTATTGAACAAAGAAACTCTTGCTTGGCCGGCTTATGATTTCTTCTTGGACATTGCAAAGCTCTTTGGAATGATTTGGCACGCTTGCAGCCGCTTGAAGACATTACCGGAAATTCCTTTCTGCTCGCGGGTACAGACTTTGCTAGTATCAGGTACTGGCGAGGCTTCTTGGAGGGTCGCGCGAACATGCATGCTGGCATGCGCGGATGATTTGCGACCAGATCTTCTGGCGAGCGAAGATGTTGGTGAACGAGGCTGATCTGCTGGCAAGTATACTGGCGAGGCGAGTTAGGCTTCTGGCGAGTATAGGCTTCTGGCGAGCCTACGGGCTAAGCTGATTTTCTTCCTTCTTCTCAGCAGATTTGACATTTGCGTCTTCAATTTAGCATAACTTCCTCCTCGGAGCTCCAATTGATGCGATTCTAAGTCTCAGATAAACTAGACACATATGTCTTTCCATTGATATGGGGTACGTCCTCTGGTTCCAAGCAATGCATCACACAGAAATTCCGGAAATCAGGACAGAGTCTCAGGAAAATCATGGTAGTCTCTGGATCGTTTTGCTCAAACTGCCAAGTTGCAGCCATCTTTTGGGTGACTTCCCGAACTCCGATTGATCTGAATTTTTGACACAAAACCCATTAGCAAGCTAATAATATACATACCAAATTTCAACAAATTTGGAAAAGGATAGGTCACAAATCCACTAATCTCAGAATCACGAAAAAGACACATTTTGCACTATTTTCAAGAATTCTTAAACTTAGTCATTTTTCGGATTCTAAAGCACATATTTTCAAAACTCTACCAAGATGACACTAAACTATATTATGACTCTATTTTAGATAAATAAGGGTTAAACAAAGCATAAACGAGGGCAAATACATATTAATATCGTCGCACATTGTGCTCCTATCAGTTGGATATTGTAGTACATTCTCGGATTATCATACATTGTAATTATTGTACCTTTGAATGAAATTTACGTATTTATAAAATGAACTGTGTTTGTGGTATGTTGGATGTGTGATTTGTGACTCAAAATGCAGGTTTGGCGACGATTTGATCGATATTGAAATTGGGTTAAAACTGACCAGAAACCTGTTTTTCTAATCTGTAACTCTGAACGAATCTACGAACATTGTCCAATATTCATCGCATCACAATCCTAGCAACGATCAAACTTCACCGCTTCCATTACATCAGACGATGAATTTTGACCCAAACGTCGTGGCTTATTTTTTCCAAGCGACGACTTTTGAGTCGTCGCTTCGTTTCTGAACCGACAAACTTTGATGTCGTCGCTTGGAAAAACGAAGCAACGACTTTTGGGTCAAAATTCGTCTCTTCAATGCTGAAACGACGAGAATGAAGCGACGACTTTTTGTCTCTTCGGTGTTGAAGCGACACAAATGATGTTGAAGCGACGACTTTTTTTCGTCTCTTCAACTCTGTTCTTAAGTGGTGACCTTTTGTTTGACGGTGGTGAAGCGATAACCTTCTGGATTGGAGGTCGACCACGGAAGGGTATTGCTCTGGAGATTGACGACGACTGGAAGGTGAGTCTACCGAAGTCGACTACACTGTAGGTAAGTCAATTTCTTGACCTGTCGGCGACGGGATTTGATAGGCTAGTAGCAGTAGATCAAGGACAGATCGGAGTAGGGTGATTGAATCAGTTTCTAGGCCAGTGTAGGCTTGACCGGGTGGAGGAGAACCTAAAAGGCAACTCGTCCAGGGTGGCACCGTCACAAGTCCAACCAACAAGTGTTTAGGTTTTGAGCGTTGCATATCGAATTTTGTGAGTAAGAACCAGTCTGCATCAAGTCGTCTAACCATAATCGGCAATGTCTCTTTCTGGTTGCTCTTGCACGGAGGTTTTATGGTGGAGGGTCGCGTCCGGCTGTTGGAAGTGGATCGGAGGAGGGGATGGTCAACTGCCTGAAAAAATAAAGATCCCTTTCAATTGAGGTCCTTAGGCCTGATTCGAGCTGAAAGTTCTTTAACTTGGTTTTAAAAGGTTATTTGCTTGTTTTACATTTATTTTCTCAATTAGTTTATCTTGTTCGGACACATTTCAACTTTTTAAATTTTTAATTTAAAAAGTGTTTTCATCTAGTTTCTATAATATCATTAGCTTGAATTTGTTTGATGAGATGGTTTTGTTTGATTTTTGTGATATTTTATGACTTATGACTTATGTCCATTAATCACGATGATCAATCATGTAATCGCCATATATACAAAAGCAGAAAATTTGTTTTGGGCTCGATGAATAGGGACTCGGATCCTCTGCTCATGCCTCTCTGCTCATATTGCCTCATAAAGCAATTTCAGCCGTCCAAAACTAATCAACGGCCAAGATGTAATTCTATTTAGGTTTTGAGATATTCTTTTTCATCTCATGTCTCTTCTCAATATCTCGTCCGAGTAATCTATTCCAAGAGACACACGAGCACTTGTATTTCCCTTTCTCAAAAATAATATACCTCGTGCCCAAGAAGGCTCAGCTGCCGAAGCGCCATTAGAAGGAGCGAAAACCCAATCGGCGGGGAGAGGCGGCAGAGGAGCGTACACAGTGGGCTTACGTTTCACGTCCCAAGCAGCCATTTTGTGTGACCTAGATTCCAAGAAGAACGACGATAGGAGAAGAAGCTCCGGAGGAGGAAGCCGCCGAAACAGGATCCTGCTCTGCTTCCTCGCACGGCCACCACCATTAGAGTAGAACAATGACGTTTTCTTTGAGGTTGGGGTCAGATCAAGAAGAGTGATATTATATTAGGTTCAATTATGTTTCAAGGAAAGAAGAAGAAGAAGATGGAGTAGTAGAAGCAAGTGAGAGGAGCTAAATTGGAAGTGTGTGAATGTCTGACAGAGATCTTAGCTGGGTGTGACCAAGCAGAGTTACACCAAGCTTGAGTTTTGAAAAAATGAGTTTTGTGCTTTGTTAGTCTATTAAGCGCATTTTTTCAAAACTTATTTTTTCAAAACTCAAGCACAATTCTTTACTTAGTCATTTTTCTGATTATTAAGCGCATTTTTTCAAAACTCTTCCAAAATGACACTAAACTATATTATGACTCTATCTTACTCTAAATAGACTAACAAATCACAAATAAGGAATAATAACACATTAATATCGTCACACATTGTGCTCCTATTAGATGCTAAAATGATAATGGATTATGGCATATTTAGAGATGTTGTAAGTTTTGATACAACTTATAAAATTAATGAAGCGAATCGACCATTTGTCATATTTGTTGGCCTAAATCACCATAGGCAGACGGTTATATTTGGAGCTGCTCTAATGTGTGACGAGACTGCAACATCCTTCATATGGTAGTTTGAAACCTTTTTGAAGGCAATGTGTAGGAAGCCTCCACAAACAATTTTCACTGATCAAGATGCAGCGATAGCCATGGTTGTACTACATGTGATGCCTGAAACGTACCATCGACTTTGTGTATGGCATTTGATGCAAAATGCTTTGAAGAGAGTAGGCTTCTTATTCAAAAAATCAGATGCCGATAGTTAGAGCAATGTATTCAACAAATTTCTTTATCAGATTGAGGAAGAAAGTGAATTCATAAGTGCTTGGGAGGCCATGCTTGATGAGTACAATGCACATAATGATCCTTGGTTGGCTGCGACATTTGCAATAAGGAAAAAATGGGTTCATGCATGTGTTAAGTTGACATGGTCAGCAGGAATGCACAATACCCAACTTAGTGAAAGCTTCAATGCTAGTTTGAAGGGTTATTTGAAATCTGATATCCAGCTGCCTGAGTTTTTTACTCAATTTGAAAGAATAATATATGATAAGTGGTATAAAGAATGGGAAGCCGAGTATGATCTACTATTCCGGAATGCTCACTGCAAAGTGGAGGTAGATATCTTGAAACATGCACAGGAAGTTTATACCAAAGCTATATTTAAAGAGTTTCAAGCTCAATTTGAAGTCTCTTTAAAATTTTCCATAACGAAGTGTGTGTCCAGTGGTGAAAATTTTATCTTCACAGTTGTTAGGGATGGATTCACTGAGGAGCGGGTAGTAAAAAGAGAAGGAGAGTCTAATGTATCTTGTAGTTGTAGAATGTTTGAGATCGAAGGTTTCTTGTGTAGGCATGCTATCAAAGTCATGCTAGAAGGAAGAGAAACTACACTCATCAAAAAAATTCCTGCTCAATATGTCTTAGAGAGGTGGACCAAAAATGCAAGAGTTGATAATGTTGTGCAAGACATGCATGGGCACCAGATTGTAGAGAATCCAAGACTAAAACTAATTTCTCGATATAGAAGTTTGTGTTCTAAACTTGTTCGAGTAGCATCAAGAGCATCAGAGAGTGAGAATGCATATGAGCTAGCAGTTGTGGAAGTTGATAAACTAGCAAAGATGGTTGAAGATGTGTTAAGTTTAGAAATAAACGGTGAAATAGATGTGGAAGACCAAGACCAAAATGTATTGCCTGACGGTTCTAATGGTGTTAATATTGTGAAAGCAAAGGGATTCAAAAAGAGAGAAGCTACCCATCATGGAAAACGCAAAGCTAAGGGAGACTTTGAAGCTGCATTAGGGAAAAGCAAAAAGAAGCATGCACATGTATATTGTCTTTTGTATACTTTGAAGCTGCATTAGTTGAAGTTATTTTGTATTTTGTTTGAATATAAGCACACTTTAATGATTCATACCATGACAGGTAACTAAAGTTCCAAAACATAGTATGGCAATGGACCAATCTCACCATCATCACATCAGGTAACTATCCAGTTGCTCTCCCTAAGTGATAGCTTTTGTTATCAGTAGAGTACATATGGTGCCTAGGATCACTACATTTCCATACCTATTAAGTAAAAGTTATATCCTGATCAAGGATATATATTGAAGAACTGTAATTTACTACTTGGATAATGCAAACTGAAGATTAACCGTGTGATAAGTTTAAAATTGTGTTGTTGTATGTTATTTTCATTCATGTCAGGTATATTGTTTTTTTAACTACTAATATTGTGATAGGTCTCTGGGATTTCAAACAATATTGTTGGCATACAATTATGTAGTCAATCTTCATTACCTCTTTCACCTCAGGTATATTCTCTATTGTCTATGATGATTTATTCTTTCTTTTATTTTGTGTGAAAAAGATTGATTAAGGAATTATATGATTCATGACTAGCACTTACAGGTACCTATCCACTCTCCTATGATGGTTGGTAATGGAAGATATATGTCAATGCTCTATCATCCTCCTAACGTAAGTGTGTGTATATATGGTCTACTTAACCTTATATATAAGGCTCTCTTTTTTTTTTTTTTGCTAGCTGATTATGTTAGTGCTATCACAATCACTACAGAAGCATGAATTGGATATGTCAAACCGAATGTCTTAGATTCCTTATCAAGAATATTTTGGGCCAAGTTAACAAGCATTTATTCAATCAAATATCATGGAATTTCCATTTGCATTGCAAGACCCAGGCGAATCAAATTATGAGGAAAACTAGTGCAGGGACATTGCAAGAGCCAGGCGCATTAGATATCTGATGTTCTGAGATCATTGTTTTTTTTCTTTGATGATGAGATCAGAGTAACTAATTCTTATTTTGTGTAATCCTATCGGGGGGCTTTAATTTTGTTTGGGAATTTTTAAAGGATATTAACTTCAACTATAGCATTTCAACATGAATTAGGACAGGCCACAAGAACTGGGGTTTATTGTGTTGTTGGAGTTTTGGTTTGATTTTCTTCTAAAGCATGTTCCAATTCCATACTTTTCTAAATGACTCGAATAAGGCAAACCATTCATTCACTTCATCAAACAGACTTGTGAAAACAAACAGGTAAACAACATAAATTCCATTCCCGCCACAAACACAATAATCAGAAAATTACAATTATCCATACAATAAGGCCATTCTCTTGCATAAGACTCGCAATTGCCTTCCCAGAAGCCATCCTCCATATCAGAAAGTGAACTCCTCAAGCACAACAGCTGGATAATTTCCCATTTCAAAGCTCGGTGAGTCATAATCCTACAAAGCTAAGCTAAGTATCAGTAATGCTCGACCGTCCTCAGACAAGGGGATCCTCGTGGTGATAATTAATAAATCTCCTTCCGGTTGGTGTAACTCTGCTTGGTCACACCCAGCTAAGATCTCTGTTAGACATTCACACACTTCCAATTTAGCTCCTCTCACTTGCTTCTACTACTCCATCTTCTTCTTCTTCTTTCCTTGAAACATAATTGAACCTAATATAATATCACTCTTCTTGATCTGACCCCAACCTCAAAGAAAACGTCATTGTTCTACTCCAATGGTGGTGGCCGTGCGAGGAAGCAGAGCAGGATCCTGTTTCGGCGGCTTCCTCCTCCGGAGCTTCTTCTCCTATCGTCGTTCTTCTTGGAATCTAGGTCACACAAAATGGCTGCTTGGGACGTGAAACGTAAGCCCACTGTGTACGCTCCTCTGCCGCCTCTCCCCGCCGATTGGGTTTTCGCTCCTTCTAATGGCGCTTCGGCTGCTGAGCCTTCTTGGGCACGAGGTATATTATTTTTGAGAAAGGGAAATACAAGTGCTCGTGTGTCTCTTGGAATAGATTACTCGGACGAGATATTGAGAAGAGACATGAGATGAAAAAGAATATCTCAAAACCTAAATAGAATTACATCTTAATTGGCCGTTGATTAGTTTTGGACGGCTGAAATTGCTTTATGAGGCAATATGAGCAGGGAAACATGAACAGAGGATCGGAGTCCGATGAATAGTATGGGTTATATGACTTCATTGACTTGCATCCATAAAGACCTGTGGACACCAAGCAAGTTCAGGTATTTTTGCATGATTGTATCAGCATTACAATTTTTTTTTATTATTATTTTTTTAATCAAAGAAAAAACTTTATAAATAAAATATGACTCAATCTAGTGAGTCGAATACAATTGTATTATATCAAGAACACATTCTGGAGCATCATCAAAACAAGATAAACTTGTTCTAGCCTCAAGCCAGAATGACCGTTACATATACCCTCCTGCTGTCATATACAGACAGGACAAAAAGTCGTGGTAGTACCCACGATGGTATATAGAAATAGGTCCATTCATTGAACACTTCATGTTCCGCTCTTACAGAATAGCTCGAATCATCTTTTAGTTAGTACTCCTCCAGAAGATTCGATGGTGCCACAAATAGTAAAATAGAACTTAGTATGGTGGATCAAGTCAGCGGGATTCCAAATTCGAAACCCTAGAGAGCTAGAGTTTATTTGTTGGGTCCACAGTTAGGCCCAAAACTTCCCTCACATGTTTTTGTCAAGCAATATGAGCACCCATACTGATTTGGACACCCCAATAAATTTGGGCTTCCAAATAGTGGTGGGCTGATTCAAAGATTTGGGTACCCAATTCAGTCCTGCATCAGCCGCCAAAACATCTTCAGCCTCCATCACAGCCACGGCCATAACTCCACCGCCGTCCACTACGTCATCTGATCTGGACATTCCTCCTTGCTCCTTGACGATGACACCATGGTAGATCGACGTATGCGGTCGTGTCCATCACTATCAATCTGTCGCCTCCATTCTCGCAAGCTCTTGTCGGCAGACTCAGGCTCTCACCGATCTCAATCTCTTCATTAGCTTTAAGTCACTTTCGCCTCGGTCTTACACCATCTACGTTATTGCCTAGTAGCCAATTCAAGAGGCCACCCACAACAGCCTCACTCTCTGCTCCAAAAATACTGCGTTGGGTTTCCATGGAGAGAAAACCATACAGAAAACTCGTCAAATAGAGACGACGTTGGAGTGTTGTAAGAGTACAACATGAGGCAGAGACCGACGATCTACTTGGTTATGGCGACTTGCACCATTGATAAAGACCCAAGCCATGGCGGCTAGGATTTAGGCGAAAGAGAGAGAGAGAGGCAAGAAGCCATAGAGCACTTAAAAGATCTAAACAAAGTTATATGAGCATTACAAATTAACTACAGTGCAAGCTGGTTTAATAGGTCTCGATCAGTGTAATTTTTTTTTTAAATAAAAAAATAAAAAAGTTATATAGACCAAGACCTACTAAATCAGCTTGCACGCCATAATTTAATAACATTTTAGTTATTATAATATTTTATTAATACCATTAAAAAATGTCTCATAATTATAAATAATTTTTTTGTCACTTTCTAGATGTGAAATCTTCACTCTTCTCACATTAAGATTCTAGTTCAAACTGCAACGTTAAAGTCCTTAATTAGTCCTCCTAATTTATACCTTTTAATTTTGTTACCATCCTTGTGCCAATGTGCGTTTGGTGGTGGTATAAGCTAGTATGATGTTATTGTACTATAAATTCAACATATATAAAATAAAATTAACAATTAACCATTTAATGTGTTATAAATATATATATTAGACAAATACCGTCTCACTCTCGCTCCTCGCGCGTGCCACCCAGAGCTCAACTTTCTCCCCTGCTTCTACTCGGTGTTTGAACGATGTTGTTTGTTTCAAAACTAGATTTTTAAGTTAGTACATCTAATTCAGGCTCGCTCCGGTTCTTTCGGAGTTTGAGAATTCCAAACCCTAGGGTTTTGGTGCAGAACGGCGGCGAATCATCGACGCTTCTGGGGTATTTCCGACGTCTTTGAAGGCATTGTTCTCCATATTCAGACTGTGTGATTAGTGGTGGGGGGCAGTAGGGCGGGTAATCCTAGTCTGGTGCAAGCGAGTGTGATATCCCGGAATATGTTGGGCGCCCTCTTTCTGGCCTTGGTTAGCTGCAATCGACACCATGAATGTGCTGATATGGTATTGTAAGGGGATAGTCAACAAGCGAACGAGATTTGCGCTTCGTTTGCTTGTTCAGAAACATCAAGTTAACATGATCTTCCTTTCCGAAACTCATTGTAATTCGGACCAGCATAAGTCACTTCCCGGGGCGGTGGGTTTGCCGCACATAGTATCTTTTGAGAGAATACGGTAGGCAGGGGGTGTAGCGTTGTTATGGGACTAATCAGTGTCGATCAATGTACGTGATGTCCAATACTACTATATTGACGTCGACGTTTTCGGCCCAGAGATGGAGTTGTGGAGGTTTACCGGTTTCAATAGCAATCCGGATACATGTCAGCGTGATGACTCTTGGGATTTGCTTCGGTCCCTTCGGCGGGATTCCTCCGAAAAGTGGCTGGTTGTTGGCGATTTTAATGAAATCTTGGAGTTAGGGGAGAAGTGGGGAGGCGAACTCAGTCCTTGAATCAAATGCTAGCCTTCCGGCAAGGTTTATCGGATTGCTCTCTGCAAGATATGGGAGCAGCAGGAGGGCTTGTTTCTGCCTAAACCCGGGGGTCTAGTAGATACTTGATGAATCAAACTCTATATATCTCCTGCAATCCTGCTCACTAAGGGGAATACCGGGCGGGCCGGCCTTCACCTCTCCGATGCCTAAGTTAGTATAGTTGGAATATAACTAAGGCACGTATGTAAGCAGGGAGAGAGACAAGTTACCTCATAAAGAAGGTAGTTGGGGCCCATATATAGGTGGTTGGGGGTAAGGGCTGGCCTTACTCTTCGATGTGGGACTGGTTCCCTTCTGTTTATACTTTCTGGTGCCCCCTTAGGCAGGCTGGCGCCCCCGGCCCCTGGGTCCCTAGAGGCAGGATAGAGTGCCAGGCCCCGAGGCCGGGTGCTGGTGATCCGGTCCCAACCCTTGGGCCGGGCCCTGGTGCGCTTGTTGCGGGTCTGTGGGCCTGCTGTAGCCTCTCTGTGGCTACTGTCAACAAGTCCCCCAAGTTCCCGGTCAAGTGCAATCTTGAATGGGGAATTAAATCTGTCTTGCTCTTGTCCCGCAGACCCGCGGGGCTACCAACCTACCGGTGTCCAGTCCTCCAAGTCCGCGTTAAAGATTGGGCGTGACCGAGGTGAGTACCTGTTACCGATGGGAAGCAATAGTTTATAAGCACACTTGCAATATAAGCAGTAATATGGCTAAGTGTTGTGGTGTTATGAGCATGGAGCCAAGATGATAATGATGATGCCATGATGTTATGATGCCATGATGCCATGCAACAGATGTGTGCATGGAATGATAATGAGGCGTTGAAATCCGCCATGCAAGGGATTTGTGCATGGGATGACAATGAGGCGTTGAAATCCGCCATGCAAGGAATGTGCACGGAATTTTGGCAGGGCACTCTGTCCTCTCGGTACGAAGCGGAGCTTCACTGGGCCTCAACTGGGCGATCTGCCGAATCAAAGCGGAGCGGAGTTCACTGAGCCTGCCAAAATGGGATTCACTGAGCCTCTACCGGGCGAGCTGTCATACGGAGACGAGTTTCTCATTGCTAGGCTGCAGGGAGATTACCCTGGTGTTGCGGCCTGTTTGAAGCACCGGCGAACACTTGCTAGTTCTTCTCAGCTTGTATTGAATAAGCGTTGAGGTAAGGGGGTGGCATTGAGGTGACAAAGCTCGCCATGTAGCCCCATGTTTGATCGCCTTTCAATGCGATGCAGGGTTTTTATCCTGCTGGACAAGCGTGCATGGGTTAGATGCAGACTCACCCGGGTGTATAAAGCCCGCCGGTCGAATATTCTCGACCGGTGTCAGCCATGGTATTGGGCGGAACTCGACCGGTGCCCGGACATCATGCCATCTCCGGACGAGTCCCCCAGTGAAGTGCCATGGGGCCAGGTGCATTATGTTCCTGGTAGGGGGGTGGCGTTGAGGTGACAAAGCTCGCCATGCGTCCCCCTGTTGCCGCAGCTAGTGCGATGCAGGGTTTTTATCCTGCTGGACAAGCGTACATGGGTTAGATGTAAACTCACCCGGGTGTATAAAGCCCAAGCCGGTCGAATGTTCTCATGACCGGGGTCAGCCATGGTACTGGACGGAACTCGACCGGTGTCCGGACGCAATGCCATATCCGGACGAGTCCCCCAGTGAAGTGCCATGGAGCCGGGTGGATCCTATTCCCGGAATATGTTCTGGAGCCGGTTGGATGCGTCGTAACCGGTGGGCGGAACTCGACCGGGCGTCCTGCCATATCGAGACGAGTCCCCCAAAAGAGATGCGATTGGACAGACCTCGACCGTTGTCCGGACGCAATGCCATATCCGGACGAGGTCTCCAGTAATATGCGATGAAGAAGCCATGCAGCCGGTTGAATGATTGATAGGAGCACAATGTGCGACGATATTACATGTTTATGCCCTCGTTTATGCTTTGTTTAACCCTTATTTGTCTAAGATAGAGTCGTAATGTAGTTAGTGTCAATTTGGTAGAGTTTTGGTGAAAAATAGTTAAGAATCCGAAAAATGACTAAGTTTGAGAAATCTGGAAAATATTGCAAAATATGTCTTTTTCGTGATTTTGAGATGAATGAAACTGTGATCTATCCTTGTCCAAATTCTATGAAATTTGGCGTGCTTAATATTCATATACTGAGGAATGTTGTATTAAAATTTCAGATCAATCGGAGTTCGGGAAGTCACCCAAAAGTTGGCTGCAAAACGGCAGTCCGAACATTCCAATCCAGGGACTTCCAGGATTTTCCTGGGATTGTGTCCCAACTTCGAAAAATCATTCCCGTCGACTCACAAGGAGTTTGATCGAACTGTTTTATGGGGAGATGGCCATATGTGTCTAGTTTATCTGAGACTTGGAATCGCATCAATCGGAGCTCCACGGATGGAGATATGCCGGAATTACTGCAACAAGGTCAAATCTGCCGATTCCAGGAACCTACTGCCCCCTTTTTGTGTTTTCTGTTTTTGATGGACCAAATGGTGTACAAATGCATATGTGAAGATGGTCCAAGCTTTATGAAGGGAAGAGGAAGACACTAGGCCATGGCATTGAAGAAAAACATGAAGAAATCAAGTCTCCTAGTCAAACTAGGAGAAGCTGCCGATTTGAGGCAGATCGGATGCAACTTCAAGCTGCCGGCAATTGGGGTATTTTTCGATGGACCAAGACATGTCAAATGAAGTCCAAGACCACATAAGAAGTCCATGAAGATGTGAAGCCCAAGCCTTGAAGAAATTCAGAAAAGAAAACCTAATTGGATTAAGAAAGGAAGGTTGCAAAACCTTATTGAACTAGGTTTTCTGAATCCCTTTTGGCTTAAGGGACTGCCGGCAGCCTCTCTCCCTATCCTCTATATATACCCTCACTTTTTCATTCTGAAAATCATCTCATCTCAAGCATAATACACTAGCCTAAAGCTCTACCAATTTCTTTCAAACACCAACACATAAATACCTAGCCGACCCATCACCACCACCACCATATAGCCGAACCCTTCCACCTTTGTTTCTGCCGATTTCTGTTCTTGCCGAACACCAAGGAGCAGCAGCCGAGCCACCTTGTCACCTTTGAGGAATCTTCAAGGTTTTTAAAGTGTGATCCATTCCCCTATGGCTTTTGTATTTATTTATGTTTGGTTGTTTTGTACGAATTTGTTTCGATTCTTGGTTTTTCTTGAAACTTTGTATGAACCGAATATTGTATGTTATGCATGGTTTTTGTGAAATTTAACTTATGGATTTTGTATGTTGGATAATTAGGGCAGTGGTATTAGAAGCATGTTTAGGATTTAATTTGGTTAGTAATCTATGAGTGTGCCTTATAAACCGAAGCATTAGTATTGGCTGGAAGCATGTAAATCTAGATGTTAGGTTTCATTTAACCGAGTAATACGGATAAGTCATACGTTGGAGTAGTTTGTTTTGTGTTGCTCACATAGGGTAAAAACCTTAGATTACTTGCATGTTAAATAAGATGATTGACAACCTTGCTTGTTTACATGTCTTCGATTTAGACTCACATGCTTAAATGTTAAAACGTGTGAAACCGGATTAGCATCACCTTAGAAGTCATACGTTGGAGTAGTTTCTAAGAATTTAAGAAGTCTAACAATTGGAAAAACCGTTGGAGGCTCTAGTTGTGTCGAAACTAATTTAGGTCTTGAACATGCTAAATACTTGATTCTTACCTTCTTGCATGCAAATCTATGTGTTAAAGAGTCTTTTGTGTGAACTGTTTTATGTGAGAGATGATGATCACTTGTATATAATAGCTTAGGATTATTTTTCTGTTTTTATTTTCGTGTCTAGTATTAGAGGGCAGCCCTAGGGCTGCCGAACCATTTTTACCCCATATTTGTGACGATTTTGTATATATGTGAATATGTTTGAGTCTAACAATTTCATATCTCAGGTACCCTTAATCCCCGGCCTAGAACGATCCCTACTTGCTTATACTACTAACGATCTTTTGTAGGGTTTATTATTGCATGCGAGCTTCGGCTCCCATCAATTTTTGGCGCCGTTGCCGGGGATTATAAAAGCTTGTTTTATGTTATTGTTGTGTATATATGTTGCTGGAAATTTTTGTTGTGAAGTTGTAAAGTTGTAAATTTTAAGTTTATTTTGGGATTTTGTAAAGTAGAAATATGCTTCGGCATGTAGAGTTTAAATGTTGGAAGTTGCATGATGTATAATGATGTATGTTGGTAGTCACTTAGTTTAATTTCTAGGAAGTTGATATGTTGTGTATGTTTGAGTTTATTGTAGTTTCTAAAGTGTAACATGTAGGTGAAGCCTCTTTTGTTGATCATAACCAAAACCCTTCATGTGAATGGTGCTATGTCGGAGGGCGTTTCTATGTAGATTGGGAAACGCGGGATACTTCCCCCCCACGCATATAAGCGTTTCTTCGGTAATAGTATTACTTCTATGAGGTTGAGGGCGGTTTTAATCAACACTTGAGACCGCTAGGGATCCGTGTTTGTTTTACAAAGTATGGGGAAGTTATTATCATAGATATGGTTCTCAGGTTTGTTTAACTGGATCTCAAGGCCCATAGACTGATGTTCATTCTCGGTGAGTGAGTCGATAGGGGGTTCGCCCTCCGTGGTGTCCAACAACGAGTCCTGCCTGGTTCCTGTAGGGGGTTCGCCCTCCGTGGTGTCCAACAACGAGTCCTGCCTGGTTCCTGTAGGGGGTTCGCCCTCCGTGATTGTAATGACCTTTGAAACGTAAAATCCGCACGACCTAGTCGACAGCTTGTGCCGAAGCATCACCTCACTTTAGACGCTAGAACATAACTTGACATATGTGGCCTATTTTCTTCAAAGATAAAACATGTTGTGTGGTTCAAACTCTTGAGGTATATCGGATTAAGCATGATACTACCGGGGGCTGTATCAGTCCATTGCACAGTTATCTCCTCTGCTTCACGTACTTCGAGAGTTAGAACAAACTTAAAAGAAATTAGACTTAGCGATTACATGCTCATGAACTTTCCGATTTTTCTTCTTGTGGCCGAACCATATTGTTGCTTTGCCGTGTATGTTGTGCCGTGAATGTGTATGTATTGCCGAATGTTTATATATGTTTATCATTGTTTGAAATTTGTTGTGTAATTGCCAATGCCGTGGCTTGTAATGATGTATATTCTTGTCTTCTATTTCTTTACGATGTTCTAACTTGTTTAAATGTTGCAAATTTCAGAAATAATGCATGTCCGAATCTAGTATTTGGGCAAGAGATCTTCAAGGCCGTTTGCAACGTTTAGACCAAGAACTCGCTATTGCTCGTTTTGTGCCATTACCACCATCGTCACCAACCAGTTCATCAGTGTCATCATCCTTGCCGAGTTCACCTATTGTGCCGTCCATTTCATCATCAGTGCCGAGCTCCCCATCATTTGTTTCGTCGTCTTGTGATCTTCAGAACCCAGAATTTGAAGCCTTTGCCGAATTAGAGGAAGAAGAAGAGATTATGGCATCAATCAGATCACAGAATGGTCATGTTGCTGGAGCTAGAGTTGCTCCTTCTAATATTACTTATCCTCCCTTAGAAACTGACAAGACTGGAGAGATTGAATTGAGGAGTGGATTCCTCCATAAGCTGAAGTCGTTTTATGGGATGCCGAGTGAGGATCCTAACAAGCATCTGCAGTGGTTTAACTTCACCACGGAGTCTATATGTCCAAGAGGGACCGATTTGCAACACTTCAAGATGAAGGCATTTCCGTTTTCTTTAGAAGATCAAGCGAAGGAGTGGTTGTTTGAGGTGCCTAGTGGTCGCATTGTTTCGTGGAGTACTATGATGGATGAGTTTTTACTCAAGTACTTTCCTGCTTCACGTATCACTGATCTGAGGAAGCAAATTACAAGTGTGAAGCAAGCCGGAGATGAGACTTTCTTCGACTACTACAAGAGGTTCAAGTCCCTAGTTTCTTTGTGTCCATCGCATGGCATTAGCGATGGACTCTTGCTACAATATTTTTATGAGGGATTGCGCGTCATGGAGAGAGAGTTTCTTGACTCGGCCGCGGGAGGTAGCTTTTTGGAGTTGAACGCCGGTGCGGCAAGAAGTTTGTTGGAAGTTCGTGCCTTGAACAACCAACAATTTGGCATGGCACGAGGCAATGTGCAAAGGAATGAAAAAGTGCATGAGACGTCTTCGAGCTCAAAGTTAGAAGATAAAGTGGACAAGCTCACCGACTTGGTGAGTAATTTGATGAAGAAGCGTGCTAGTGTTTGTGGAATTTGCACCGAGGGCCATGAGACCGAACAATGCCCTCAATTTGGAGTTAATGAGGGAGTTGAGGAGTGCAATGCAATTGGTTTTCAAGGAGGCCAACGATTTGGCAATTTCAATCCAAGGTTCAATGATCATCCGAACTTTCGATGGGCGAACAATGATAACGTGCTTAGGGCACCTATGCTACCAAGAGAGGGAGGAGCGCCATTTGTACCGAGGCCACCATTTGTGCCTCGGCAACCTTATCAGCCGAACCAAGGGAATTTTGGAACCATGCCGAGCCAAGCACAAGTTGTGCCGTACCAAGGACAAGGAGGGCCGAGCCAAGGCCAAGCTGCGCCAAGCAACCCTAATTACGATGCTTTGATTCAATCTTTGTCAAGTGCTACTCAAGCATTACTCGCGGGACAACAAAATCATCAAAAGGACATTGGTGAGCTCAAGACTCAAATGGGGCAAGTTGTGGATTTTATGGGAAGATTTAATGAGCAAGGGAAGTTGCCGAGCAATACTATTCCAAATCCGAGGAACGAGCAAGCCAAAGTGATTCAAACTCGAAGCGGAAGAGAGTTGGTTCCTCCAACAAGTCCAAAGAAGAAGCGAGTGACTTTCAAAGGTATTAATGAGGATGAGAGGGCTGCCGGACCTGTCATTGCCGGCAGCCATTTGCATGAGGCCGAGAGGAATAATGCCGGCCATGAGGCTGCCGCCCATGATGATGCCGAGAGAGATAGGGCAGCCGGCAAGGATAATGCAACCGAGAGAAAATCTGCTGAGCATGATGTGGCCGACAATAATGTTAAGGGAGGAGTGCTATCATCTAGTGCCCCATTCCCTTCACGTTATGCTAGAACAAAGAAGGACAAGTCCGATGAAGAGGTGATGGAGATTTTCCGGAAAGTGCAAGTCAACATCCCTTTGTTGGAATGCATTAAGCAAGTGCCGAAGTATGCTAAGTTTTTGAAAGAGCTTTGCACGGCAAGGAGGCATACTAGAGAGACTCGTGTGGTAACTATGAGCGAGACGGTGTCGGCCGTTATTCAAAGGAAGTTGCCACCAAAGATGAAGGATCCGGGGAGCTTCAATGTGCCTTGT
Source organism: Potentilla sterilis (assembly GCA_963682095.1). Taxonomy (NCBI): domain Eukaryota; kingdom Viridiplantae; phylum Streptophyta; class Magnoliopsida; order Rosales; family Rosaceae; genus Potentilla; species Potentilla sterilis. The sequence goes on along the minus strand of OY821760.1, from coordinate 7,817,531 downwards.
GTCATAGGCAATACACGGTTTGATGATGTTATGTTGGATTTGGGAGCATCGATCAATGTCATGCCACTCAATGTGTATCAAACGTTGAGTATAGGGCCTCTCAAGAAGGATAATGTCATCATTCAACTTGCGGATCGCTCAAGCAAATATCCGGAGGGCTATGTAGAGGATGTGTTGGTGCAAGTCAACCAATTGATATTCCCCGCCGATTTTTATGTGGTTGAGATGGAGGATTCGCCGGTCAACAACACTCAATTGCTTTTAGGGCGACCATTTATGAGGACCGCGCGCACAAAGATAGATGTAGCCGAGGGCAACCTAACTATGGAGTTTGATGGTGAGATGATAAAGTTCAATGTGTTTGACGCCATGAAGTTCCCTAATGTTGATTTCAAGGAGGGTTGTGCCATTGATGTTTTGGAGGAGGTCGAGCAAGTTATGTCGACCTCGCTCGACGCATAGCAATTAGCGATTGAGCAAGGGGTCGGATTTGACAAGAGGGGAGAACGAATCGTGCATAAGGATGAGAAAGAAGGGCCGGCCAAGCCAAGAAGTGCCGAGCAAGGTATCATTGCCGAGCCATTTATGATAGAGCCGAGTATGAGGAAAGTTGCTGCCGAGCTAGAGGCTCGACCCTATGCTCCACCCTATAATTCGTTCTTGTCAATTCCAAGTGCCACAACAAAATTTCGACCAAGTGTGGAAGAGGCCCCAAAGTTAGAACTTAAAGAACTCCCTAGTCACTTAAAGTATGTTTATCTTGGAAAAGAAGATACACTACCGGTTATTGTGTCTTCAATGCTTAGTAAGAAGCAAGAAGTGGATTTGATACGTGTGCTTAAGAAGTACAAGACCGCCATAGGTTGGACCTTAGCGGATATCAAGGGAATAAGCCCTACTACTTGTGTTCATCGTATTTTGTTGGAAGAAGGAGCTAAGCCGACTAAGGAAGCTCAACATCGACTTCATCCTCCCATGATGAAAGTTGTGAAGGAAGAAATTATCAAGTTGCTCGATTGTGGGGTGATCTACCCAATCTCGGATAGTAAGTGGATATCTCCCGTGCAAGTAGTGCCAAAGAAGAGTGGTGTAACGGTTGTCAAGAATGAGAAGAATGAGCTTGTGCCACAAAGACTTGTAACCGGTCATAGGATGTGCATCGACTATAGGAAGCTCAATGCTACAACGAGGAAGGATCACATGCCTTTGCCGTTTATGGATCAAATGTTAGAAAGGTTGGCCGGTCATTCTTACTATTGCTTTCTTGATGGATATAGTGGCTACAACCAAATCATGATACACCCGGACGATCAAGAGAAGACCACTTTTACTTGTCCATTTGGCACGTTTGCTTATCGGAGAATGCCATTCGGACTTTGCAACGCACCCGGCACTTTTCAAAGATGTATGTATGCTATCTTCTCGGATTTTATTGAAGACATTATCGAAGTGTTTATGGATGATTTTAGTGTGTATGGAGGCACCTTCGATGCATGTTTGGGGAACTTGGAGAAGATACTTAAGAGGTGTGTAGAGACAAATCTTGTGCTCAATTGGGAGAAGTGTCACTTCATGGTCACGCAAGGCATTGTTCTAGGGCACATAATTTCGGCAAGAGGCTTAGAGGTTGACAAAGCCAAGGTGGAGCTAATTCAAGCATTGCCGAGCCCTAGGTGTGTGAAAGATGTGAGAAGTTTTCTTGGCCATGCGGGGTTTTATCGTCGATTTATCAAAGACTTCTCTTCAATTGCCAAGCCATTAAGCAACTTGTTACAAAAGGAGGTGACGTTTGAGTGGACAAAGGCGTGTGAGGAAGCATTTTGCCGTTTGAAGATGTTACTATGCACGGCACCTATACTTGTGTCCCCTAATTGGGACGAGCCGTTTGAGTTGATGTGTGATGCTAGTGACTATGCACTTGGAGCGGTACTTGGACAACGAATTGAGAAGAAGCCATGCGCCATTTACTATGCTTCAAGGACTCTCAACGATGCACAACTCAATTACACAACAACGGAGAAGGAACTCTTAGCGGTAATCTTTGCTTTGGAAAAATTTCGATCATATCTTTTGAATTCCAAAGTTATTGTTTATAGTGATCATGCCGCTTTGAGATATCTTATGACAAAGAAGGATGCTAAGCCGAGGCTTATTCGATGGATTCTTTTGCTTCAAGAGTTCGACATTGAGATAAAAGACAAGAAAGGAGTAGAGAATGTTGTGGCCGATCATTTGAGTCGCCTTGTTCATGAAGAGGATCGGCTGCCCCTTTTAGAAACCTTTCCGGATGAGCAACTTTTTCGACTTGAAGTACATGAGCCTTGGTATGCCGACATTGCAAATTTTCTTGCCACAAACCGATTTCCTAGAGAATTGCCGAGCCACCATCAAAGAAGAATAAGGAAGCAAGCTCGACACTTCTTGTGGGATGATCCGTACTTATGGAAGCAATGTGGTGATCAAGTTATTAGAAGATGTGTGCCGGAGAATGAGCATCGCTCCATCCTTGCTTTTTGTCATAGTGAAGCTTGTGGTGGGCATTTTGGACCTAAGAAGACGGCATTGAAGGTACTCACTTGTGGTTTCTTTTGGCCTACGATTTTTAAGGATGCATTCATGTTTTGCAAAGCTTGTGATAGATGCCAACGTGTGGGGAAAATTAGTGGGCGTGATCAAATGCCGCTCACACCTATCCTTGTGGTTGAAATTTTTGATGTTTGGGGGATTGATTTCATGGGACCGTTTTCTTCAAGTAAGGGTTTTCTCTACATATTGCTTGCGGTTGATTATGTGTCAAAGTGGATCGAAGCCAAGGCTACACGCACCAACGATGCCAAGGTGGTAGCCAAGTTTCTCAAGACCAATATCTTCTCACGATTTGGAGTTCCAAGGGTCTTGATTAGCGATGGAGGATCCCATTTTTGTAACCGCACTATTGAAGCCTTATTGAGGAAGTATGGAGTCACACATAAAGTTTCCACACCATATCATCCCCAAACAAGTGGAATGGCCGAGGTGAGTAATCGAGAGATCAAGAATATTTTGGAGAAATCGGTTGGACCTTCAAGGAAGGATTGGAGTGATCGTCTCGATGATGCTTTATGGGCTTATAGGACTGCGTACAAGACACCGATAGGTATGCCTCCTTTTCGGTTGATTTATGGCAAAGCATGTCACTTACCGGTGGAATTAGAACACAAAGCATGGTGGGCCGTTACAAAGTTTAACATGGACATCGATGAGGCCGGCATTCATAGGAAGCTTCAACTCAATGAACTTGAAGAAATTCGCAATGAAGCTTATGATGCCGCTTGGATCTATAAAGAGAAGACAAAAGCGTACCATGACAAGTTGATTCGGGGAAAGAAGTTTGAAGTTGGGCAAAAAGTTCTCTTGTTTAATACACGGCTTCAACTCTTTCCGGGAAAGTTGCGCTCTCGTTGGATTGGCCCCTTTGTCATCACTTGTGTGTTCCCTCATGGAGCCGTAGAAGTTCGAGATTTGCAAACCCACAAGACTTTCAAAGTTAACGGCCATCGCCTTAAGCATTATCATGCACCTTTTGATGCATTGGAGGACACAATCATTCTTAATGACGCACCACAAGCCGAGCCGCCTTCACAATCACATGATGCAGCCATGCCACCACAACACCAAGTGGCTGCCGGACCTGCAATTGCCGGCAGCATCACCAAGAGGGCTGACACGGACTCACAAGACGCACCAACGCACCTCCTGCCGGACACGCACCAACCTGCCGTGCTTCTGTCGCTATTTTCAGTCGCACCACCACCTCCTGCCGGACCTGCCATTGCCGGCAGGGTTGACACAAGGCCACAAGAGGCCGGACACAAGCTGGATACGCCGGATACGCCGGCAGAAGAGCCCGATACGCCACCTGAACAGGATACGCCAAACAGCACCGATGCGGATACGGAATGCAATACACTTCTTCTTGAACTTCTTCTTGCCGATTTAGAATGCTTTGGAGCACGATGAACACATGCAAAACACGGTGAAAAGTCTAGGCTATGGACTTTAAACACAAAAGCGCTACTTGGGAGGCAACCCATGTCGATCAAAGAAAAGTGAAGGAGCCATCACCGAGAGTTTGAAATTTCTTAACCCTTTTCTTTTTCTTTGATTTGTGATGCTATGATGGTATATGTTAGTCGATTGCATGCTTAGAAGATTCGTTGATATTGTTTTGTGCTTACATTGAGGGCAATGTAATTTTCTAAGTGTGGGGTGGGATAACGTATTCCGTTTTCGTTTTTGAATTTTTGTGTGCTTAGTTTAGAAAAGAAAAATTCAGAAAATTGTTCCACAAAAATAGAGTGTTTTAAATTGTTTGTTTCGAGTCTTAGGATGCCCCTAATATGTCAATGATGTTTTTCTCCTCTTTGTATACATGGATGATAGTTGTGCATACAATTAAAATTGTAAGTTTCATGGATTTTGTGCATTGGTAGGAGCATGTAGGACTTGTTGATTAACGAAGCATGCATGTTTGAGCTAATTTATTTCGAAAATAACCTATGTGAGCTTTTGAGCCAATTTGCTTTCTTCTTGAGCGATAAAAAGGTAAAAATCGATAGATTCGTAGGAAGCATGAAATCTCATAATTCTTTGATTATTCGATGACTATGTGCCATAGCTTTTTAATGAACTCTAGTATGCTAGAACTTACTCTTGTTGATTTTCGAAACGTTTATATCATAAAATACTTTGATTTTGAATATGATTGAATAAAGATCATTTAGGTTTACCACCATAGCCAAATAAAGCATGAGCCCTATTTGTGCCCGTCGTGGGACACCTTAGTAAACCCCTTTGAGCCTATGTTGAGCCTTTTCTTTCATCACCCTTAAACACTTTCCATGAACTTAGTATAGTGATGCCTTTACTGTGTGTTCCGGCAAAGCTTAAATTTTTGAAGGCGTTTTCGCGTGTGTGATAAAGAAGAACAAGTGTGGGGTAGATTTAGCCATAAAATTATATGAAAAATGTATGCATGCCGTACCTAGAAAAAGAAAAAGAAAAATTTGGCTCAGATTAAAAAGAAAATAAAAGAAGCCGAGAGCAAGAGCAAAGAAGAAGGGTACGGCATAGGCATGAAAAGAAAAATTTTGTGTATGGCTATTGTCTAGATTTTTGTTGTAATGTTTTATGGAAAGAAAAAGAATGAAGTATGGGTCCAACAAGAAAAATTTGACCCTTTCGGCGAGAAGACATAAGGAGATTCAAGCTTTGCTAAAAGGCCTTAGTGACGTTTTTGAGCCTCCTTATCCAAATATCGAATACCTCTTAGCCTAGCCCCATTACAACCTTATTATTGATCTTTCTCATGATTCTTAAGATGGTTAAATTTGATTTGTGGAGATTATCTCAAGAGTAAGCTTATGGTTTTGGTTCATTGGTGCATATAGTTATCATATGAGGTTTCTCCATAAAAATTTCACAAAGTGCTTTTGTTTCTTTGACATATGCAAGTTACTCTTCGTAATTCATTATCTTCCACTTGCATATACTTATGTGTGAATAACCATGCTTCGAGAGAAAAGAAGAGAGTATGCCTTGTGAGGTGATTTGAATTAGCTTTAACATGTCTACATGCTTACTTTTGCTCCTATATGTTCATATTGATGCCACATGTTCATGAAGCTTGGAATTTTCGTGCTTAGCATTCTCATGCATTAACTTGAAAGCTATGTGTACATACGAGCCTGAGACAAATTGTTAGGGGCATTAGTTTGTTTAGAGTCTTAGTTTTATTTAGCTTGCTAAGGGACTAGCAAAGGATAAGTGTGGGGTAGTTGATAGGAGCACAATGTGCGACGATATTACATGTTTATGCCCTCGTTTATGCTTTGTTTAACCCTTATTTGTCTAAGATAGAGTCGTAATGTAGTTAGTGTCAATTTGGTAGAGTTTTGGTGAAAAATAGTTAAGAATCCGAAAAATGACTAAGTTTGAGAAATCTGGAAAATATTGCAAAATATGTCTTTTTCGTGATTTTGAGATGAATGAAACTGTGATCTATCCTTGTCCAAATTCTATGAAATTTGGCGTGCTTAATATTCATATACTGAGGAATGTTGTATTAAAATTTCAGATCAATCGGAGTTCGGGAAGTCACCCAAAAGTTGGCTGCAAAACGGCAGTCCGAACATTCCAATCCAGGGACTTCCAGGATTTTCCTGGGATTGTGTCCCAACTTCGAAAAATCATTCCCGTCGACTCACAAGGAGTTTGATCGAACTGTTTTATGGGGAGATGGCCATATGTGTCTAGTTTATCTGAGACTTGGAATCGCATCAATCGGAGCTCCACGGATGGAGATATGCCGGAATTACTGCAACAAGGTCAAATCTGCCGATTCCAGGAACCTACTGCCCCCTTTTTGTGTTTTCTGTTTTTGATGGACCAAATGGTGTACAAATGCATATGTGAAGATGGTCCAAGCTTTATGAAGGGAAGAGGAAGACACTAGGCCATGGCATTGAAGAAAAACATGAAGAAATCAAGTCTCCTAGTCAAACTAGGAGAAGCTGCCGATTTGAGGCAGATCGGATGCAACTTCAAGCTGCCGGCAATTGGGGTATTTTTCGATGGACCAAGACATGTCAAATGAAGTCCAAGACCACATAAGAAGTCCATGAAGATGTGAAGCCCAAGCCTTGAAGAAATTCAGAAAAGAAAACCTAATTGGATTAAGAAAGGAAGGTTGCAAAACCTTATTGAACTAGGTTTTCTGAATCCCTTTTGGCTTAAGGGACTGCCGGCAGCCTCTCTCCCTATCCTCTATATATACCCTCACTTTTTCATTCTGAAAATCATCTCATCTCAAGCATAATACACTAGCCTAAAGCTCTACCAATTTCTTTCAAACACCAACACATAAATACCTAGCCGACCCATCACCACCACCACCATATAGCCGAACCCTTCCACCTTTGTTTCTGCCGATTTCTGTTCTTGCCGAACACCAAGGAGCAGCAGCCGAGCCACCTTGTCACCTTTGAGGAATCTTCAAGGTTTTTAAAGTGTGATCCATTCCCCTATGGCTTTTGTATTTATTTATGTTTGGTTGTTTTGTACGAATTTGTTTCGATTCTTGGTTTTTCTTGAAACTTTGTATGAACCGAATATTGTATGTTATGCATGGTTTTTGTGAAATTTAACTTATGGATTTTGTATGTTGGATAATTAGGGCAGTGGTATTAGAAGCATGTTTAGGATTTAATTTGGTTAGTAATCTATGAGTGTGCCTTATAAACCGAAGCATTAGTATTGGCTGGAAGCATGTAAATCTAGATGTTAGGTTTCATTTAACCGAGTAATACGGATAAGTCATACGTTGGAGTAGTTTGTTTTGTGTTGCTCACATAGGGTAAAAACCTTAGATTACTTGCATGTTAAATAAGATGATTGACAACCTTGCTTGTTTACATGTCTTCGATTTAGACTCACATGCTTAAATGTTAAAACGTGTGAAACCGGATTAGCATCACCTTAGAAGTCATACGTTGGAGTAGTTTCTAAGAATTTAAGAAGTCTAACAATTGGAAAAACCGTTGGAGGCTCTAGTTGTGTCGAAACTAATTTAGGTCTTGAACATGCTAAATACTTGATTCTTACCTTCTTGCATGCAAATCTATGTGTTAAAGAGTCTTTTGTGTGAACTGTTTTATGTGAGAGATGATGATCACTTGTATATAATAGCTTAGGATTATTTTTCTGTTTTTATTTTCGTGTCTAGTACTAGAGGGCAGCCCTAGGGCTGCCGAACCATTTTTACCCCATATTTGTGACGATTTATATGTGAATATGTTTGAGTCTAACAATTTCATATCTCAGGTACCCTTAATCCCCGGCCTAGAACGATCCCTACTTGCTTATACTACTAACGATCTTTTGTAGGGTTTATTATTGCATGCGAGCTTCGGCTCCCATCAATGATCATAACCGCGAACTGCCATGGTGCTGGGCTATCCTCGACCGGGCGTCCTGCCATAGCGAGACGAGTCCCCCAAAAGAGATGCGACTGGACAGACCTTGACCGTTGTCCGGACGCAATGCCATATCCGGACGAGGTCTCCAGTAATATGCGATGAAGAAGCCATGCAGCCGGTTGAATGATCATAACCGCGAACTGCCATGGTGCTGGGCGATCCTCGACCGGGCGTCCTGCCATAGCGAGACGGGGCTTCATACCCGGATGGGTGCTCTCCAAGCGGTTGGATGATCATAACCGCGAGAGAGGTCTTTGAGAAATGCAGCGAAGATTGCCGTGCAAGCGTGGAATCTGGGGAAGTGGGAGGGCCTGACTCCTTGATTCCCGCTCCTACCTTCCTGTCGCCGGCGTGTGGGACAAGTGGCTGACATGCATTTAAGGAGGAAGTCCATCAGTCCCGTCAGTTATGATGGCATGGGGAGGTTACCAATGCTGGGACACGTGCCAGCGCGGGGCGGTCTTGAGATGTGGGGCCTGGATTCGCAGGCTTTTGAGTTGCTCTAATTACTTGTTTTTGGAGGGATTTCGATTACCTAGGGCACTGGTCCCTTCTATAAAAAAGGCCTCTTCTGCTCTTCTTTCTGTTGTTGCTTCTTGCTTTGGAGAAACTAAGAGAAAGAGAGAAACCCGGCGAGCACTCTGAGCCCTTCTTGCGTTACGAGATCTGTTTTCTTGAACGCTCCCTACCATTGCGCGCTGCTTTCCCAGGGCCGATTGTCCTCGGTTGAGCATACTAATCGGTAAGTTTGTTTGATTTCTTTGCCCCGGTGTTGTTATTGCTTTTGCCTTTGCTGTTTTGCGGTGGGGGGGGCGGGGGGTCTCTGCCGCTGACGGAACTGCTTTGCGGCGAACCTGGGGAGAGGCCGTAGAAGGCGTTGTTGTAGCCTGTTGCTGACGAGCGGTAGGGTTTTGTGTTCTTCCCCTAGGTTAAGATGTCGTCCTCAGATTCTGACCGGGCTTCCGAATTGGCTGCCAGAGGTCCCCTCGTAGACGATGCGCAGAGGCTGGACGACTGGCTCAGTTCGGAATCTCCGGAGACCGAAGTCGCTGACTGCTCCGGGAGCAGGGTTTCAACTCCGTCCTCCTCTTCGTCTTCCGGGGCTGAGTCCTCGGAGACTGAAATACCGCACGGGGTGCGGCTTGCAGATGCTCCGGTTGCGAGCTACACCATGGGGAGAGGGAAGCATGCTGTGGTGTGTGACGAACCGGAGGAGAGCATGACCCCGGAAGAGATTGAGGCGCTGCGGGAAGCGTGGGGTATCCCGGATAACGTTCTGCTACGGCCCTTGAATCCTGGAGAGTCAGCCTGCAACCCGGAAAAGGGTTGGGTTGCCGCGCATCTGGATCAGTTCCGGCATGGACTCTCGTTCCCGCTGCCACACTATGTGCAGTACATGCTCAGTGCGCTACAAGTGTCACCCGCGCAGCGTCCTGGGCTCCAGTGGAGACGACTACTGAGCCTCGGCTGCTTGTACGAGTTCTCCAGGATGAACATCCCCACGGTGAACGAGTTCCGGGCCTTGTACAGGCTGTCGTACCCGTGGTTGCTTGTCCTTCAACACCCGGAAGCCTCCACCGATTGTTACCAATATGCCTTCATGGGTAGACAACAGCTGGAGGAAGAAAGTGGTGATGGTGGGCGGGAAGTGGCAGGCGAGGAATAGAATGTACTGTGTTCCTGGCGCCTTCCAACCCATTGGCGACCAGTCGTACGAGCTATCCGATCTGGAGCGTGAGAGGATCTCGACCATAACCGGATGCTGGGACGATTTGGAACGGAGTTCTTACAACTTCATCCGAAGAGAAGTGCTAGAATACTGCCAGCTTGGTCGGGGTCCCGGTGCGTAGGAAGCGCTTGAGCAGTGATACTTTGTGCTAGCTTTGCAAAATACTAACCGTTTGCTTTCCTTGCAGGTGCATCTTCTCGGGCGACTATCAAGCCCGAAACCACTCTCTCCATGGACGGGGAAGACCTCCTCAACCAGCTGAAGGAGAAAACCGAGATCGTCTCGCGGACGTCGGTGAATGACGGGTCCGGCCGACTTACGACTCTGGCGGAGCCGAGGGCCATGGACGTCGATGAGGATGCCTATGTCCTGAAGCGGGAGAAGACCCATCATGCCGCAGGCCTTCTGGCGCCCGGAAAGGGCAAGAGTACCGGGGGGGCCTTAAAGATTCCCGGTGGAGTGAATAGGATCCCCAACCGCCAGGTGTCTGTGCCGCGCGTGGCTCGCGCTGCCCCCGTAAGCGCACGATCTTCTTCTCCGGAGGGCCGGGGAGAGAAACGGAAGGTCGGGGATGTTCCTTCCTCCGCGCTGGTGACGCTGACCGGCGGGTCGGCACGGGAGAACCTGGCCAAACGGTTCTGGATTACCAGCGGTGCACAGACCAACGCTGCTGGGGAGAATGCTGCTGCTGCTGCTCGGCAGAGTAGTCCAGCGCCTGCGGATGCACCAAGGGGAAGCCCGGATGGTGCAATCGCCCGGCAAGTAGCGGCGGATTTGGCCGACCTTGGTCTGGATAGACCCGGGGTTGCTGGAGCTTTGGCGGGCGGGAATCATCCAAAATGCAAGGAATCCGTCCTCCGGGTAAATACCGCATGGTACCACTGTACTGCTTGTAACTTGTTTGTTTCACTGCTTGACTAACTCTTTGGTGTTGCGCAGTTGCTGTACAGTCTGTACGAACCGGACGCGAGCGAGGGGCTGTCGGAGCTGCAGAGACAGATAACTGCTTTATCCGAGACCCGGCAGCGCCTGGAGGTGGAGAAGTCTCGCTCGGACCGGGAGAAGGCCAGATCGGAGGAGAGGGCCAGGAAGCTGGAGGAGCAGAACCGGATCCTGGAGAAGGAGAGGGCCGAACTGAAAGAGCAAAATCGGCTCCTGGAGGAGGAGAGGACCGAACTGGAGTCCAAGGTGGACGAGCTCCAAGTGGGAGGTGCTGCTCTTCGCGCCGCTTCAGCCGCTCCGGCCGGGGAAGATGACCCGGAACTCTACGAGCGGGTCGCTCTCAAATACCGCGAGAGCGATCAGTTCCTGGAGTTTCTGGTGAAGGCCAGGGAAGAGGGCATCTCGGATGCGTACACGGAATGGGCGGGGAAGGGATGGCTAGACACTTCCCTGATGTTGACTGCTGCTGAAGGAGATATCCATGAGCAGTCGGACATCCCTCAGGAGGCGGTGGAGGAGCAGCCGGGTGAAGCGATTCGCTCGGACTTGGATTCTTTTACCAACGGTGCCGAGTCTGCCCGAGCCGGGGTCAACACCGGGACTGATGCCGATGACGAGGGTACCGCAGGAGAGGCTGGCGAATTGCCTGCTGAAGGCGGAATCGTAGCTCCTTAGGATTTTCTTGCCCTTTTCCTTGTAATCTTTCCGGATCGGTTACTGCTTGTATACTTGCATGAATATGAATATACTGGAACTGGCAGAGCCGGTGAAATTTTCTCAAAAGTAGTTTGCATATATATTTGTTTTTGTTACAACGGTTGAACCGCGAACTATGCCAAACTAACCGCTCAGACTAGCGGGTTTCACCAGGACTGGTCATGCTCCCGGTCGGGGTCTATCCCTCTTTTCCCTACGTACCGCTGGAGCTGGCCGTTGTCAATCAAAACCTGCACCGCTTGCCTGAGAGCGTGGCACTTGCTCGTTCGATGAGTAGCCTCATCATGGTACGAGCAGTACTTGCCCGTCTGCGCCGTTGTAAGTTTTCCCTTCGGGAACCTTCTCGGGGGCGGTGGGGGAATGACACTCCCGTTCTCAAGTAGGATATCCTCGTAGGATGTGGTGAGAGCGGTGAAGACTTCTTGGTTGGCCGGTGGTGGTGCTGGCATGATTGCTAGGGGGCGCTCTTGGCGGAACGGCGCTGGCTTGTGCTCATTCTGAGGCTTATCAGAATAGGACCTCTGCTGCCGCTGCGGCCAGTTTCTGTTGTTGGCGTTCCGGCTGGGCCGAGCGGTGCGGTTGTCGGTCCGCTGATTGGGCTTGGCTTCCTGGGCGGGTGGGGGGTTCTCTTCCCGGGGATGGTCCTCTTGCTCCTCATCCCGCTTCCTCTTCTGCAGGTGGTGCCCATAGGTCTCATGATCGGCCTGAGCATGCCTGATGGCCATAGCCATCAACTCGTCGTACCCCTGCGGGAGTTCTACCCGGACGGCGTAGGAAAACTTGCCCGCTCGGAGCCCTTGTTTAAACGCCATCTCGGCGATGCCCTTGTCCAGGTTCCGAACTCCGGCCGTAGCCGTCTGCCAGCGGTTGACAAAGGTTCTCAGCTCCTCTCCAGGGGCTTGCCTGCAATTGAAAAGGATGGTCGACGTCCGGGCTCCCTCGACTCGGAGGATGAAGCGGCCCACGAACCGGTTGGCTAACTGCTCGAACGCCTTGATCGAGTTTGCCGGAAGCTCGTAGAACCAGCCGAGTGCCTCTCCGGACAAAGTCTCCTGGAAGATGTTGCAGCAAACTGCATCGGAGTATCCCTTGGCGCAGGTTTGGGATCGGAAGCTGTCCAGATGCTGGTACGGGCAACCGGATCCTGAGTAGGTGAGCTTGAGGGATTTCTGGTTGCCAGATCTTCCCGACTCCATGACCCGGTGCGAAAAGGGACCCATGCGCTCATTAAACCGGGCGCCCTCCATCGGCCGCGCGGCTCTTCTCTCGTTAGCCTCCATCTGGGCTTTCAAGCTCGACACGGTGTCGGCCAGCGCTTGCAGTGCTCGCGCGGTTGGCGTCTCAGCTCCATCTACTGACGAAGCACCGGGCTGGCGGGAGGTCGTCGCGCTCTTTGGCGGGCCTGCGCCTAATGGCGACTTCTGCTGTACGGGGTCACCGGACCGACCGCCCGAAGATTGCCCTCCATCGGTGCGTTGAGGTGGGACCGGCGGGATTGCCGCCTGTGCCTCGGCCATGGCGTCATTACGCTGCTGTCCCCTCTCCAGGGCGGCCACTAGGGCAGTATTCACCGCCTCCATCTCTTCGTACCGAGCGTTGGACTTAGCTCTGTCCCTGTCGCTCTCCTCTTTCAGACGACTGACTTCTGCGGCCATCGCCCGTAGTTCTCCCGCCATACCGCTATGGCCGGGGCTGTACGTGAGGTCCCGGTCCGGGCTCTCAAATCGATCGCTTGAATCATCTGAGAACGTCAGGGCGAAGCCTCGCCGCTCTGGACTGTCTTCCTCCTCTGACGGGCCCTTGCCTCGCGAGCTGTCGCGATGGGGATCCGGCACGCCGGATGGTCCCCCATGGCTCTCTCCATCCAGACCGTTGCCCCGGTCGCCGCGCGGCTCCCGCGTGACGGCTGGGGTGGAGGTGAGCGTCTGTACTACTGCGGGGTGCCCCCCCTCGGTGGTTCCTTTCTCTTGACTCATCTCCGATCTCTCTTCTTCTTCTTTTTTTTTCTTCCCGATGGAATAATAAGAACACTGACCGATCTCTACCCGCTGGTAGAGCAACACAGCCTTTTGAACTGATTCCCACAGACGGCGCCAATTGTTTCTGCCTAAACCCGGGGGTCTAGTAGATACTTGATGAATCCAACTCTATCTCCTGCAATCCTGCTCACTAAGGGGAATACCGGGCGGGCCGGCCTTCCCCTCTCCGATGCCTAAGTTAGTATAGTTGGAATATAACTAAGGCACGTATGTAAGCAGGGAGAGAGACAAGTTACCTCATAAAGAAGGTAGTTGGGACCCATATATAGGTGGTTGGGGGTAAGGGTTGGCCTTACTCTTCGATGTGGGACTGGTTCCCTTCTGTTTATACTTTCTGGTGCCCCCTTAGGCAGGCTGGCGCCCCCGGCCCCTGGGTCCCTGGAGGCAGGATAGAGTGCCAGGCCCCGAGGCCGGGTGCTGGTGATCCGGTCCCGACCCTTGGGCCGGGCCCTGGTGCGCTTGCTGCGGGTCTGTGGGCCTGCTGTAGCCTCTCTGTGGCTACTGTCAACATGGTTATTCACCTGGAGCGACTCTCATACTAAGGAAAGGCTGGACAGAGGTGTGTGCACGGAGGCTTGACAACGCTCTTTTGGTTTTTCCTGACTTCTCAATCTTCCTCCCAGTCGGTCGGATCACGTCCCGCTTCTGCTAGAGGTTCGTAAGGAAGTCCAGCTAGTTAATCATACCCACAGACGGTTCCTATTTGAAGAGATGTGGTGTCAGCATGCAGGTTTGGAGGGGGTTGTGAAAAGTGCTTGGGGTTCGGGCCAGGATGGCAGCCCTATGGTTCAGCTCTGTCGGCAGATTAAAGACACTGGTGAAGCGCTATTGCACTGGGATCGTTCCACTATTCAGAGCAGGAAGATGGAACTAGAAGGGGTGCGGTCAACACTCAATTCTCTACTTCAATGTCCGGCTGTTCAAACGGACTTGGAAGAGAAAGCTCGGCTATCTACACGACTGAATGAGCTATGTTGATGAAGGAGGCATATTGGGGACAACGCTCCAGAGCGATTTGGCTCAAGGATGGGGACCGTAATTCTACTTTTTTTCATAAAAGAGCTTCTAATCGTCGTCAACGGAATAAGATTAAAGGCTTGTTTGATAGTCGAGGCATATGGCAGGATGACAAGGCCGGTATTGAGAGAGTGGTGAATGAGTATTTTGAAGATGTGTTCTGTCAGTCCACTCCTAATCTGTCAGCTCAGACAACAGTTCTTAGGGCAATTCAGCCCTGAGTTTCTACCGAGATGAACCAGGTTTTGTTAGCACCGTATACATCTGAACTGGTTTGTGTCGCTTTGTTTAAGATTCACCCCTCTAAAGCTTCCGGCCCTGATGGTATGTCACCCTACTTTTATCAAAAATACTGGGATATTGTTGGAGAGGATGTGAGTAAGGCAGTTATTTATTTTCTTACTACAAAGGAAATGCCTCATGATTTGAATTATACTATTCTCATGTTGTGTTGATCCCTAAAGTGAAAGAGGTGATGAATATGTCTCAGCTCCGACCTATAGGTTTATGTTATGTTGTTTATAAGATTGCTTCTAAGGTTCTGGCCAACCGGTTAAAGACTTTTCTACCATATATTATTTCACAGCAGCAGAGCGCGTTTGTTCCGAATAGGCTCATTTCGGATGATACCTTGGTGGCTACAGAACTAGCTCACTATATGCATCAGCTTCGACGAGGCAATGAAGGGTTTATGGCTCTTAAATTGGATATTAGTAAAGCCTATGATCGTTTGGAATGAGACTTTCTGCATCAGGTAATGCTACGGATGGGTTTTGACTAGGTTTGGGTTGCGCTGATTATGTGTTGTCTATCCACAGTACGGTACTCCTTTTTGGTGAACGGAGTTCCATACGGCTCTATTATTCCACATCGGGGTCTCCGTCAGGGGAATCCGATATCTCCTTATCTATTTCTCCTTTGCGCTGAGGGTCTCTCAGGATTGATATCTGAATCTGTCACCAACGGACTCTGGAAGGGCCTACAGGTTTGCCAAGGGGCTCCTACTATTAGTCATTTTTTATTTACTGATGATAATATGTTGTATGCTAAAGCCTCGATTACGGATTGTTTGCTAGTGAAGGAAATCTTGAAAGTTTATGAACAAGCTTCTGGTCAACAGGTCAGCTTAGAAAAAAGTAATGTTGTATTCAGCGGTAATGTTCTTCCTCCTGTTAGACAGTCGTTGGCTAGTTGTTTGGGGGTTCAGTTGGTAGAGAAGCATGACAAATACCTGGGCATTCCTACTCTTGTGGGGAAATCTAGGCAGGACACTTTTGCTTTCATCAAGGACCGGCTTAGCAAAAAACTTGCAGGGTGGCGGGCTAGGTTACTAAGTGTTGCAAGGAGAGAGATCCTCATCAAAGTGGTTGCTCAGGCTATGCCACTTTATACCATGAACAATTATCTGCTGCCCCAGAATCTTATTCAGAAACTTCATCAACTTTGTGCCCGTTTCTGGTGGGGTGGAACGGATGAGAAGAGAGGCATGCATTGGAAGGCTTGGGATGATTTGTGCCGACCCAAATCCGAAGGAGGTATGAGATTTCGTCACCTATTTGCATTTAATTTGGCTACGTTGGCTAAACAGGGTTGGAAATTAATTCAGAACCCAAATTCCTTACCGGGTAAATTGCTAAAAGCCATATATTTTCCGAATTGCAATTTTTGGGAGGCTCAGTTGGGGAAATCACCATCATATGCATGGAGGAGTATCTTAGATGGGGTTCGGCGTCAGATTGGAGATGGTACACGTACGTGTATTTGGGATGATCCTTGGTTGGAGGGAGCCAGTCTCAGGGATTACTACGATCCTAGGGTTCATTGGGTTTCTGATTTGTTTAACAACTCAGGTGGTTGGAATTTTGTTTTATTACATGAACTGTTTCTGGATCACATTGTTCAGCAGATATGTGCCATTCCTCTGAGTAGACGCAGGCCTGTTGATAGATGGAGATGGAGCGAGGATAAAAAGGGAGTCTTTTTAGTTAAGACAACTTACCACCTCGCTTGTCGTCGTGTCCTTCAAGAGGGGTATGTCCTAACTCTAGCTCTCAGTTATGGTCGAAAATATGGGGTGCTTCTGTTCCGGCAAAGGTTAAGGTATGTGCTTGGAAAGCGGTCTCTAATGTCTCTAATGTTCTTCCTACAAGAAGCTGACTGAGTCAACGTGGAATCGACATTGATACTCAGTGCCCTTTTTGTGAGGAAGAAGTGGAGTCCCCTCTTCATACTCTGCGTGATTGTCCCCATGCTGCCCCAATACTACACTTAGCTCAGCTCCCAAATGCCAGCTCGGCCTCGAGTGTGTTTGATTGGTTTTTTCAGTCTCATGCTCACCATCCAACTTCGTTTGAAGCTCTCCTGATGTTTGTCTAGGCAATTTGGAAAAACAGGAATGCTAAGGTATGGCGTAATGATGTTAAGTTGGCAAGTGAGATTATACTGGTTACCTTGGGTTGGTGGGAGGAGTTTCGTTTAGCTCATCCGAAGGGGAGAGAAAGGAGGTATACACTTTCAGCTAGGTGGAAGAAACTCTCTCAGGGGTATATCAAGCTGAATGTGGATGCTGCCTTCAGGTCTCCTACATGAGTCACAGGATTTGGAGGAATATTCTGAGATTCGGAAGGGGTGTGTATGGGTACTTTTCGTAGTCATGTTCCAGCCTCCAGCTCGGCTCGACATGGGGAACTCCTTGCTCTCTTGGAAGGGGTACAACTTGCTCAGCAGCATGGTTTCTCGCCTCTTATCGTAGAAACAGATTGTCAGGTATTTGTGGAGGCTTTGGGGAGTAGAGCTCTGGACTGGTCAGATTTGGGTTACCTTTTAGATGATCTTAGAGAGATGCTACAACACTTTACATCAGTACGAGTTCAGTTTATTCTTCGGGAAGCTCATAGAGTTGCTCATAGTTTGACAATTGATGTTCTGAATTCAAAACATAGTGAGTTTACTCTTACTCCCCCTCCATCTGTCATAGAGTTGATAAACGATGATTGTAATGACATTTAATTAATGAAGTTATTTATTTCCCTAAATATATATATATATATATATATATATATATATATATATATATATATATATATATATATATTAGACATAACATTGCAGCATCGTCACAACCCAGTTCCTTTTTCTCTGATATACGGATGATGCATTCGCGAACCAAACCATGCCTATATAATATGTTTCCAGATAATTTGTTATAATAAGTACCAATGTCAATGATGCTGATCGTATACCCAGCGGTCACGCAATCGTCTAAGTGATGTAAAGCTTTTATTTGGACAATCGTACGAATCATCAGTAAGGATCAATGAAGACCAACTGTAAAGCTTATGCATCATTGCATTCCAGAAGTTTATATAAGTAGGTAGAAGTGTAGAACTATACTTAAATTATTGTCTAATAGGAAGTGTGCATGGTGATGACTTTAGGTTTTTCTTGCAAAACAAGTAAAACATCAACTCGATCATCAAATCTTTCAGTTCCTGCGATTATGACCATTAGCTACCTAATATGAAATCCGGGGGTAGCTAGCTCGCTAATTATCATAGTTAAGCACGTAAATATTTCAATATACTAACTCATTATTTCTCACATCATGTGGTGAAAAGTCATACGATACAATATTGACAATAGATCGTATTTTAATATGCCAATAAAACTGATCCGTAGACGGTGGTCTATTATTGACTTGATCTCAACTTAACCTACTTATTATCAACATAGTCTACTCTAAATTAGTATACACTTCATGTATATATACATAACGGGTACATAAACTACCAACTCACGAGTTGTCTAAGCATATCTTTAATAATAACCCTAAAAGAAACGTTAGTAGTATATGATAAGTAGGGATCGTTCTAGCCGGGAATTAAGGGTACCTGACATGTAAAAGGTTAGAAACACATTTATACATTTATACAAACAAAATCGAAACAAAAGGGGGTTGAGACTGGATCGGCAATAAGCTGCCCTAATCTACCTAGACACGAATTAAAACCTAAAACTATTATATACAAGTGATCACCATCTTTCACACAAAGAATTTAGCACATAAGACTCTTTAACATGTAAGACACGCATGTAAGAAAATAAGGAACAAGTATAGACACAATTTAGACTTAAATCAGTTTCGACCATAACTAGAGCTTCCGCTATGTATCTAGTTATTAGACTTCTAATGTTTTTAAGACCGAACTTCTGTTATGGATCCTAAAATTTAAGCTAATCCGTCAAGACTTAACATTTAAGCGCAAGAATCTGAAATTGAAAACATGTAAACAAGTAAGATTGTCAATCATCTTATTTAACATGCAAGTTCTAAAGTTAACCACCCTAAGTGAGCAACACAAATCAAGAGACAGTCACGTTCATCTAGTTCGTTATTACTCTAGTAAATTAAACCTAGCACCTAGATGATGTTTAAAGACAATATTAAGTACCGATTTTCATGCCCTCACCTTATATTACTAACCGAATTAAATACTAATTAAACATATATCTAATACCACTGTCCTAATTATCTATCATACGAAATCAACAAGTTAAAATCAAAGAAACTATATTACAAACAACCGAGTTCATACAATGTTTCAATAAAAACCAAGAATCGAAATAACAAACATTCAAATATAAAAAGATTACAAAACCGTGGGATGGTAGAATCACACATTAAGATCGAAACCTTGAAGTCATGAAGCTTGAATGATGCACGGATGAAGGTAAGGTGAAGGTTCGGATTTTTGGTAGGTGGTGGTATAGGTTTCGGCTAAGTAACTTTTGTGTTTGGTGCTTGAAAGACTTGGTAGAGCTTTTGGCTAATACTTGTACTTGAAATGAGATGATTTTTCTGTATATAGGATGTCTCTATTTATAGGAGAAGAGGCTGCATAGTCGGCAAAGAAAAGGATTTAGAATTCGGCAAGGAAAAGGGTTTTCCTTTCCTTATTTGGTTTTGATTATTCTTCTTGTTCTTCTAGGATTCTTCTTTGCCGATTCTTGATTTAATATTCTGAAGATTAATGTCTTTACTTCTCCTCCTAGGATTCGACATCACCTCTCCTCAATGGACTTGGAGAATTTTTCTAGTTGCAACCGGCATAGCTTTCCTATTCCTAGTTGGATTAGGTTTTCCTTCTCTTGCTAGGATTAGGAAAATTCTTCTTCCCTATTTCGAAACTTTATTCTTTTGTCAACTTTTCTATTCTTAAAATGAGCTCAAGAACTTCTCCTTGTTGTGCTAGGAACCCTTGCTTGCAGGTGGAACACATTCTTTTCTCGGCAAGCAGTAAGTTATTCTTCTCGGCATGATTGACCTTGTTGTCTTCTGACGGGCATAACTCTCTCCTCAGGAAAGCTTTTGATGCGATTCCAAGTTCTGTAGAAACTAAACTCATAGAGATTTCTGTGCATATATGGCTCGCGCTCTAGTTCATTGTGGTCCGTCCTGCATAAATTCTGGAAGTTGGTTGATGTGCCCAGGAAAATACTGAAATTACTGGATTTGCACCGATTTTGTGCTTTTATAATTCCTGGCATCTTTTCTTTGTCCGATTATTGTAATTCCTTCCATTGTCTAATCATCAATAAGTATCCTGCATATAAGAGAAGAAAAGTTCATCAAATATAAAGTCAAGGTTTTACAGATCCAATGAAATATCTCTAAGACTTCAAAATCGGCTACTTGGCAATTTTATATATTTTTCCTATACTTAGCACGATTCCTTTGTAACTCTACCAAATACTCATGACTCGATTCTATAACAATAAGGGTTAAACAAAGTATAAACGAGGGTAAAACATATTAAGAACGTCGTATTTTATGTTCCTATCACCAACCAGTCTAAATTTTAACATTCTAAATTAAATTTTGAAACTTAAGATTATAAGAATGGTTAGATTACTCATTATTTGCGTTTTATACGAACTAATTTTTCATTCACTCCCCCAGCGATTGTTCCCCCCATATTTTTACGTACGTATATAAGTACGTAGCAGTACTTGGTCGACCCGAAAAGTGAAAAACAGGATAGAAACTCTGTCAGTGAGTAAGAGGGCGTACCTTAATTTCCACAACGCGCAGTCCGTACAATTATGGGGACCTAGTACGGTAGAAGACGGTGGTGCTGCAATAATAATGGCAGGTGACGATGCAGTCAAGTCGACTAGAATAATCTAAGGCTGTGACGAAAATGGAAGGCTGGCTTTTTCACTAAAATAGCTAAAAGCTTGTTACAGCTGTTTCTCTTTGGGAAACGATATTGACTGACAATAGTGAAGCTGGTTTGACCAGTTGACCTATCATCAGACCCCGAAATTGCTTCGTTTACATTTACACATATATGTATATATATTATTTCATGTTTGATTCGTCCATACAATAATAAGATATAACTCATCCATCCACGTGTGTACCTATATGCTTTGGATGACAGAAATAACCAAATAATGAATTTCGTTGGTCATTTTTCTGAGTACTATTTTAGTCACAGATATAGGTTGGCTAAGTTGGTTTCGTAGTAGTAAATAATAGAACACTAATAAGATGCCTCAATGAGGTTTTGGATTTGTGGCCTCAATTTTAAGTGGTGTGCCATATCACCTAAACACGTCACTAGTTGAAAAAATTATGTCATGTCATTCTTAAATAAAAAGACAATCTTGCATTCTTCATCTAATGGTTTTAAATTATTTCGTCTTTCTTACCAAATTTAATTTACTAAAAATAGTTTAGTTTCTAATCATACCATATCAGGCAAAAATCATTCCAAATTTTGTTTCCATCAAGATGATTTAGTTACCTTACATAAACTATATTAAATAAAATTATGGGTTAAGTTACGATATCTAATAGAAATATTTCCATCTTTTTTCAATCTAAATTTAATTTTTTGACTTTTTTATGTATAATTTTTTCTTACTTTAATGTGTTAGAATTATTATATATATACCACATATTCTCTTTTGAGTTTTAAAAATCAATTAACAATAGAAAAATCCCTATCAAATTTCTTTTGGACGAAACATATATATATATATATATATATATATATATATGTGAATGATTCTGAACTAAATTGTTTTTTTTACCTTTTATATATATATATATATATATATATATTCTAATTATATGTTCAAAAAACTGAATTTTCAGATTATATTTTGAAAGCATTATTGTGAAGAAAAAAAAAAGAGAAAAAAAAAACTACCAACTTTTTTTTATATAAGAAATACAAAATAATTTTGAGCTGTTAAATTTAAAAGGATAAGATTGTATTTTTAGTTAACAATGATATGAAATGATTTTTTTTATTGGTGATGTGTCTAGGTGATAAAACATGCCACTTAAAATTGATGCCACAAATTTTAGGCCTCAATGAGGCCCCAAATTATTTTTCTAACTTATATAATACTAATATTCGATCGTTATTTGATGTAACTTTAGCGGTGAAAAATCATTTTTTGTGTCATTTTAATTTTATTTGATAATTTATAAGTGCTGATTTAGTTGCATAAATACGGAAAGTGTGATTAGTTTGACTCACGTTAGATTAATTGATGCATTTGAGTTGTAAATGTGATACAAAGATATACTTAGCAATCAGAAAGACAGAGAGTACATGTGTGTGTTTTCACAGCGCACCAAGGTGTACTTGCACTAATAGTGTGTAAGTCATTTACGCAACTATTTTTTCAACTTCGTCATTATCTCTTAACGCCTCAATAGCTGGCTATTGTGGACGCAACTTTTTATAGTCTTTTTTTTTGTGATTTATGTTGTTGCTAATCATGTTGACATAGACATAGTGTCTCATCTCCAATTTAGTTTAATTATAGAATTTTACAACTTTATCTTCACCTCCTCGAATATGAGGGCTATATAAATAATTAGTGATTAAACAAATAGTTGAAATTATATATTTAAGTATCAGTTCACTTAGACGTACTATTAGTACGTCCCGAATAATTTTCCAATAATTAACAAGTGATCATAATAGTGCATGGAGTGAATAATTGTATATAATGTATCCATGCCAATAGCTAAATATAACAAAATTGGATGGTGTACGATCCTATATTAAGTCCTACACTCCTACTAGATGTTGATAACATGCTAAGTTAGATGCTTTATCATCCCTAGCTTCTCAGAAGGTAGCACAGAAGTATAGTGATACATAACATAAACACGTGGCATGATGTTAATTGAGCTCAATCCATGCACACGTTGAAATGCCAGCATCTTCCCACTTAAAACTTAGCGCAACTACAAAGAAGCCCACAGTACCTCATCTCATAATAATGTTATAATAATCACCTATGCATATATATAATCCCACTCACACACTTCACAAATTCTTAGTCTGAAACCCTTCCGTTCCCCCACAGAAAATCTCCTCTCTTCTTCCTCGTAGATGACACAAGAAACTAATCAAACCCTCCCGGCAGAGATGAACCTCCCGGAAGAAATGAAGGAAGTACACGATGAGCCTGCAGCCAAGTACAGAGGCGTACGCAAGCGGAAATGGGGGAAATGGGTGTCTGAAATCCGGGAACCCGGAAAGAAAACCCGGATATGGCTCGGAAGCTACGAGGCTCCCGAAATGGCGGCCGCGGCATATGATGCAGCGGCATTACACCTCAAAGGACCAGGAGTGTTGCTTAACTTCCCTGAAAAGGTTAATTGTCTTCCGAGGCCAGCGAGTTCGAGTCCAACGGACGTGCAGTTAGCGGCTCAAAAGGCTGCAATGAAGTTTAGGAGTCCACCACTGGGGTCTGTTTCGACGGAGGTGGCTGGTGGCTCGAGTGGTGGAGCGGCGCCGGTGACGGTGGAATTGTCGCAGAGTGAGATTAAGGCGATTAATGAGTCGCCATTGGACTCGCCTAAGATGTGGATGCAGTATATGAACATGTCTCATAGTGATGAGGCTTTGTTTCTGGGGGAGGACATGTCGTCGTCTATGGGTTTCTATGATGATCATGATGATGTTCTGCTGCACCAGTCAATTTGGGACTGAGGGATTCCTAGTTCATTACTTTTCATATACATAATTGATAATATAGTAATTAGCCAATTAAGTACCTAGGTAGCTATAAAAAATAATCAACCCATTCATTCATAGAATTTGCCTTTCCTTCATAACATAGACAAAACAATAGTGTCTATGTTTTAGTCCTATTTGTAATTTGATTGATTCCAATAATCCAATAGTTTATGAGAGGTTAATTTGCACCTTCCCAATCATGATGGAGGTTACACAGAATTTAGAGTGTAAGTATAAAAATGTTGGCAATCCTCTATTGAACAAAACATAGTCTGATAGTGTTATCAAGCCTAATCAAGTGAAGTCAGAAGGCCAAGTCAAGAAGAATGCCCAACACAATCTCAAGGCCACTCAGGTAAAGTCATGCATGTGCATATCATGTGTTTTTCACTGAGGACAGCATAAATGCTTCCTATCCTAAGTTTCCTGCAGTTTTCTGGTTTACATCAAAATGATCTTGAGAGCTGTGCATTTATCTTACCTATATATGTAGGTTAGATCTTTCCAGTTATTTTGATTTTCAAAATTTAAACAACCAGCCAAGCATTTGATGTCTTGCACTACCAGAAAAAAGGCTTTTCCCGACGAAAAAAAAAAAAACGGCCGACGACTAAAAATTTCGTCGGTAATTCCATAGAATAGCCGATGATTTTATTTTTCGTCGGTAGAAAAACAAAGTCGTCGGCTATAGTTTGGGAATAGCCGACGATCCTTTTTTTTCGTCGGTATAAACAAAAATCGTCAGCTATATTCAGATTTCAGTCGACGATTTGGATTTTCGTCGGCCTTTCTCTGAAACATTAGCCGACGAAAACTTTTGAAATTTTGGCCGACGAAATTGACAGTTTCGTCGGCTATAAGTCTATATATTTTCAGATCTAGACAGCAGCTGCTCATTTAAAAAAAAAACGGGAGAAAGAGTGAAAAATCTGTGGGTATTGTTGAAATCCGTCTTCTCTTACATTGTGGAGCTATATATAGGTACGTATATGTGTATATATGTTGATTTTGAGTTTTAGTTGAGTTGATTTTGAGTTTTAGTGATTTTGATTTAGTAAGTGATTTTTTGTTTTGTTGTTGTTTTAGTGTTAGAATGTATGTATATATGTTGATTTTGAGTTGTAGTTGAGTTGATTTTAAGTTAGAGTTTAATTATGTGTTTTAATTTGATGTTATTTTAATTAGGAGATAATATATATATATATATATATATGTGTGTGTGTGTGTGTATGTGTGTATGTGTGTGTGGAGTTTAATTATATATATATATATATATATATATATGTTAATTAATGGTTGTTAATAGTGTACTTAACTTAAATAATGGTTGATATATAGTGTAACTTAAATAATGGTTGTTAATGGTATATATATATATATATATATATATATAGATATATATGAGTTGATGTTGATAATAATATATATTGTAATGTAATTAATTATTAAGAATTTATATATATATATATATATATATATATATATATCTGCATGTATGTGTTAATTAATTTCTTATTAATTAAAGTTATATATATATATATATATTATTTTCAGGCTATATATGGATCCGGATAAGAGTTGGATTTCGCTTCCAAGGCATGACCGACGATACACTACAGGAGTTGTGAATTTTTTGCAGTTCGTCGAGGAAAATGCAAACGGGAATGAATACCATTCTTGCCCGTGCAATAAATGTAGGTGTCGCAGTGATATGTGTCGATTTCCGATTAGGACAGTATGGGAGCACCTAAAGAGTAATGGGTTTTGGCCGAAGTACACACGTTGGATATATCACGGTGAGCCATCATTAGATGGATCGCATGATCATGGGCAGTTTTTTGAGGCAGGCAGTAGTAGTACATCCAACGATCCAACGATCCAACAATGGCATTCGTCAACGACGTGTTTCCTTTTGAAAGCGGTGTACGTGGGGAACAATATATGCATGACCCGGTGCAGCCCTTCCCACAAGTTGTCAACACTGCTGCCTTTGACAAGTACAACAAGCTGATTGCATTGCAACAGACCCCTGTGTCTTCAAGTTCTGAGAAGACAGTTCTTGAAAGTGTGATGGAGGTAATGAGGATTAAAGTGGAGACAAAATTGACTATCAGGCAAGTGGATGAATATCTACAGTACAATTCTTCGTTGTTGGAGGAGGGTCATCGTAATCCTACCAATCACCGTAAGGTCCGAAGTATCCTCAAAGATCTAGGGCTTTCCTACATTAAGATCCATGCATGCGCATTTGACTGCGTTCTCTTCTGGGGTAAAGATGCAGAAGGTAATGACCTTGCTAGCCTTGACGCATGTCCGATATGTCATTCTGATCGATATAAGTTGACGGGAGCAGGCAATAGGAAACCTGTGAAAGTGCTTCGGTATTTTCCGTTGAGAGATAGGCTTGAGCGGTTGTACATGTCAGAAACCACCGCAAAAGCTATGAGATGGCACGGTGAGCGGGACGTGGGAGACGCAGATATCATGACACACATCTCTGACGGAGCGGCTTGGAAGCATATAAACAATGAGTTTCCTCATTTTGCGTCAGATGTCAGAAACGTCAGGCTTGGGCTCTCAACCGACGGGTTCAACCTTTTCGGCACCATGAGTCTTTCATACAGTATATGGCCGGTGGTTTTGGTACCTTACAACCTTCCTCTGTGGATGTGCATGAAGAAGGAATATAATATGTTGACGTTGTTGATTCTGGGGCCTGGTTACCCAGGGAAATGTCTCGATGTGTATATGAGACCATTGATTGAAGAGCTTAAGGTATTGTGGGACGTTGGTCATCCCACTTTTGACAAGTACAAGGAGGAGACGTTCTAGATGCATGTCATGGTTATTGGTACCATCAGTGATTTTCCTGCTTATGGGATGTTGTCGGGCAGCGTTGTTAGGGGATACAAGGCTTATCCAGAGTGCCTCAGCGATTATGGGAGCACCCTTCATTGCAACAAGATATGCAGAATGGGTCATCGTGTGTTCCTTCTTGCGGATCACCACTGGCGTTACGAGTCCGCCGCATTTGATGGAACCAAAGAAAACGGTGGTCCTCCCAGAAGATGGACGGGAAGAGAAATTTTAGCAGTGCTTAATGAGTACGATTTTGGGCCCCTCAGCAATCATCCTGATATTGTAGCGGAAATACCTGAAAGACCTGAGGAGTACAAATTCTGGACACATAAGAGCATATTGTGGGAACTCCCGTACACTTGGAGTGACTGAAGAGAACGAGGAAGGTGGCACCGCGTATCAAGAGCCCAACTCAAACGGTATTCCTGACTCCTCTTTTATTCGCCTAGACCCGCCGGTGCGAATTCGACGTGAAGAGCCACTACTTGTTGATGTTGATCCAAATGAAGAAACTAACGAGGACTCTAGTGGTGAGGAAAGACATAGATTACCCGTATCGAGCAATTCAGAAACCGAAGAAGACTCATCCGATGATTCCTATTACAATCCGACGGATTAAGTAATGTAGATGATGTCATCATTTCATTTGTAATCCACTAATTTCTAATGAACGGGCGTGGGGATGAGCCTCCCAGCTAGGCTGGGTTCCAAACCCCTTAAAAAAAAATTTGAAATATGTTGACTGCTGGGTTTCTGTTTTCTTGATGTTCAATTTTGGTTATATATAAACAGGAAATAGGAAAACGAGAGGTGTAAACCTACTGATATTTTTTTTTACCTTTTTCATGGTATAGCCGACGGAAAATGCATTATTTAGTCGGCTATACTCACAATAGCCGACGACAAAAGCATTATTTCGTCGGCTATACTCATAATAGCCGACGAAAAATTCATTATTTCGTCGGCTATAACTATATTGAAAAAAACATATTTTATTTTAGACAGAAAACGACAAAAGAATAGCCGACGAGTACGAGTCTCTCGTCGGCTATGATTTAAAAAAAAAAAATGACTATATTCCATTTTCTATCACTAACGATAAACCATTGCTTCATCCTTCAAACAGAAAAACAAAAAAATACTAAATTTTTATATGATTAGTTGCATCTCATCGATTTGAAACTATTATCTGTTGAAGGTCAGGCAAAAAAACGTCATTTAGACAGTCTAATTACCATTTCTAAGCGTTTAGAGGTTTGACTGACCCGGTTGACCGTTCCGATTGAGCCTTTAACGTTGTCACATGTAGTTGGATTTTTTTTCCATATATGTATTTAATCTTAACGGTGATATCTGACGGTTGGAATAGATTTTGTAAACTTTTAGATTCAAAATCAGAACATATGCACTAATGTTCCTTAACTTGTTTACTAAGTGTTTAAGTGAATATGTATAGTTTCAAATAGTTACTATACGTAGACTCTTCAAATGCAAAAATGTTGTGAAGTAAGATATGACCGAAATGATAAAATACGTCCACGGTTGAAAAATGACAAGATTCCGATAAAATCTGTGTGCCGAATGTTGCGGTAAACTGTTTTTTACTTTCGTTTTCCTATGGGTAGCCTGACGTTCGGTAAATATTTTGAGGAAAATTTTTATACGATTAGTTGCGTCTCATCGATTTGAAACTATTATCTGTTGAAGGTGAGGCCATAAACCGTCGTTTAACTAGACTAATTTCCGTTTTTAAGCGTTTAGAGGTTTGACTTATTGTCCGCCGTTGGATGGGTCAGGTCCAACGGCTGTTGATTTTCCAAAGTATAGCCGACGAAATCTTTTAAATCGTCGGCTATTCTCCTAGTTTAGCCGACGACAATTATATGTCGTCGGCTAAACTCTTGCGATCCGCGCCTTTTTATTGTCCGCCGTTAGATGGCTCAGATCGGACGGCTGTTGATCTTTCAAAGTATAGCCGACGATGTTCATAGAATAGCCGACGACATTCAAAGTATAGGCGACGAGTAAAAAAGATTTCCTCTTTGAATAGCCGACGAAATCTTTTTTAATCGTCGGCTATTCTTTCTGCTATAAATCAGAAAGTCGGGAACCCTAGCCGCCGGCTATTCTTTTTTAATCGTCGGCTATTCTTTCTCTCCTCCTCCTCCTCCTCCTCCTCCTCCTCCTTCCTCAAATCGGCTGCAGCTTTCCTCCAATCCGCCGCTCTGCTCCTCCTCCTCCTCAAATCGGCGGCGCCTCCACCGTTCCTCCTCCTCCGGCCTCCTCCTCCTCCTCATCCGATCGAGCTAGGTTTACCATTTTTTTTTTCCAATTTATTTTAATTGTATAATTAAATTGTTAAATTGTTATATAAATTGTTATATAATATTTTTTAATATTAATTATATAAATTGTATACATTTTTATATATTTGTTAATAAATTAATTATATATTTGTTATATATTTGTTAATTATATAAATTTGTTAATATATTTGTTAATAAATCGAGCTAGGTAATTAATTATATAAATTGTTATATATTTGTTAATATATACACATATTTGTATATATATATATATATATATGTTAATGTATATTTTAATTGTTATATATAAATTGTTAAATTAATTGTATATATAAATGGTTATATTTTTGTTAATATATAAATGGTTATTTGTATGTATATATATGTTAATAATGAAATATAGTTATATTTGTATATAAATGGTTATATTTAGGTTAATGGTTAGTATTATTTAAAATTAGTTAAAATTTAAATATTAATTTGTTAGTATGGTTTAAAATATGTTAGTATTATTGGTTATTATATTAATTAGAATTTGTTATTTAATGTAATATAATTTAATATTAATTAATGTATTAATGCCTCAAGCTCCAGATGGCCGATGCACTCAGACAGTTCTTCGGAGGCCGTCGTTCTTCCAGATCTAGGGGTTCTGAAAGTTCTGCCGGTTCCGCAGACTCCGAGAGGACCCTTAGCCAGCCTGAGAGGACCACCAGCCAGCCGCGGAGGAGTGTGGATTCATCCCAGCCGCGAAGGACTGTGGATTCATCCCAGCCGCGGAGGAGTGTGAGTTCTCGGCACCAGACCCTTCTCCAGGCGGGGCGGCCGTCGAGCAGTTCACGTCCCCCTCTCGGGCCAGATGCTCCGAGGTCTAGTAGGCAGCTATTTCAGGACGAGATAGTTCCAGACGTTCCTCAGGTCCGTATGCCTGAGGTTCATCGGGAGCCGATGACTAGTCCGGCGCCGTCTGCTGCTGACTCGACTGAGGGGCCTACTCTATCAAATCAGCTCTACCTCCTGTACAACATTCCTGCGATACCCGTGGTCGACTTTCGTGGTGTGCCCATATGGCCTGATATGCCTCAGTACGTGAGTGTTACAGAGGCATACCATCAGCAGCCATTTGAGAGACCTGAGCTCCTGATTTCGGCGAGGAGAAAAGGAAAGTCGACAGACGGGTCATCGAGTTCAGGTAACATTTGATTTTATTAATCCATTGTTTTATTAAAATTAACGCACTAATATTTAATTTTATTAACCAATCGTCGTTTATGTGATAGGGACAGCCGCTAGCAGTTCAAGGCCGAATACGAGAGGTGTCTTATGTTTTGACACGCTCAGGAGAACTGTTGAGAGCAGGGGGAGGATCCAGATCAACGAACCCCCTAATCAGGAGGTTCAGGGGAAAAAATGCCGCGAGGATGTTAGACGCAGCCTTCCCAGACCGGTCAAACCAATACTACTGCCGGGGTTTGGGAAGTTCTGGAATAGGACTTCTGAAGACCACTAACAGAGCTCAAAAGAAGGGAGGCGGGGACAGCCAACAGATGAGGGGGGAAATGCAGAGATTGGTAGAAGAAAATGCAAGATTGGCGGCAGAGTTCCAGAGATCACAGGAGCAACACCGCAGAACACAACAGTATCATTTGGATATGTCCAGTTGGCATGCTGAATGCGAGAGAATTCGGCGACACAACTACGTCGGCCAACAAGGCTGGTTGTATGCTATGTTCGCGGCACAACAACAAGGCCTTCAACCCCCGCCCCCGTTTCAGCCGTTAGTTGAACCTCCAATGCCTCAACCTCCCGAGTTCGTTCAGCAGGATGACGAGCATGATGGACAGCGGGATGCTGGGGATGACGTGGTGGACTTTAGTGCTTTAGGTGATGATTATGGTTATTTTTTATGTATATTGGAACAAATTAAATAATAAGTCATTTAGACGTGTTTCTTGTTGGTGTAAATGCATGGATTGTCATTGTGAATTGCAGGTTGCTTGGAATGGTAATTTAGAAATTAATTTAATTTTTTTCCCCAAAATGTAAGAATAGCCGACGATATTGGCATTATTTCGTCTGCTATAAGTGCTATAACTGACGATTTTTTACCAAATTTTGTCGGCTATAACCGTTATAGCCGACGAAAATGACATTATTTCGTCGGCTATAACTAATTAATGCCTATTAAAATATTAATATATTCTGACGAAATAACCGACGAAATAAATGAAATCGTCGGCTATATTTCAGAACAAATAGCCGACGAAACAGAAGATATCGTCGGCTATAGTTTACGATATCGTCGGCCATACTCGAAAATATCCGACGAATTTCGTCGGATTTCGTCGGTAATATCGTCGGCCATACTAGAAAATAGCCGACGATTTTGTTATTTTCGTCGACCATTAGTTTTACCGACGCCCTTTTACCGGTGAATTATAGCCGACGAAAGTTTCGTCTGTAAAAGGAATAACCGACGAAAATTTGGCATAGTCGATGAAATTTTTTTCGTCGGCTATTCTGTCCGATCTGGTAGTATTGGTACCTAAACTATCATAGGGTGAAGAGTTTTTTTCTTCAACCCGTGACTTTGCAAATCTTAAGGTAGCTTTTGTTTTAGCTAGGTTTGTGATACACTTACTTATGCATATGATAGAAGGCTGTTTGAGATTAGAGAAGAGTTGTTTTGCTTAGACAAATATGATAACATGCTTTTGGAAAAAACTTTGCAAAACTTTATCTTCCTTTTGGAAAGTAAGCCATTTTGGGAAAGTTTGGTTTGTCTTTTATGTTTGGCTTTGTCTTTTACTTTTCTATTCAACATCTAAGCCAATGACAAGAGTCCAAAGCTTTCTGAATACATAGACAAGTGTGTTGCTCTCTTAGAAGCACTCATTGGCCTATAAATACTAAGCAATGTTCCACTTGTTTGGTGGTTGTTGTGTGTCTTTATTTTTGTATATGTGAGAATCTTCTTAGCATGATTTTCAGTTCATAAAGCCTCCTTGCTGTAAGTATTTCTAGTGATTATAAATCTTAGAGCATTGGCTTGAACAATCCTTCAAAACCCATATTGCATTTACATTTGCATGCCATGAGATTTTGATTGGTGATGCAACAACCCGAGAAGTGTTCATAGCTGAATCAGTTGAGAAGTTGTTGATTTCAAGATTGAAACTTCTGTTATGTACGTCGGAAAACACTTAGAGACAAGAGAGACACGAGAGCTGAGAATTTAGACTAGGCGAGTTTAGACAAGATAGTAACAAGGTTAGCTATCCCCTCAGGAGTTGTAATCTTGTGAGAAGTGTTTAGCGCTCTTTATGAACCAGCTTAGAGATAGCTGAGTTTTGAAAACTTTCACATGTGAGCACTTATGGGACAAGATAAGGTGAACGTTCAAGAGACTAGGAGAGTCTGAACAGGATAGCAAACTAGGTTGTTGTTCTAGAGACTAGGAGAGTCTGAACAGGATAGCAAACTAGGTTGTTGTTCTAGAGACTAGGAGAGTCTGGAACAGGCTAGCAACTGCCTTAGCTGATCCCAGGTTCTAAATCTTGTGTAAGTGTATGAATTGCATAGTGAAAAGTTTTGTCCTTCAAGAGTTAAGGGCACGCAGTATTTCTCCTTGGGTGCAGTGTTTTTGCGTTATAAAAACCATCTCTGTGTTATTTATTTTATTGCACTTTTTCTTTTATACTCGTTGAGTTGTGAATCGGGATAGTACAATTTATTGTTATCCTCGATATCAGCCTTTACACGAAAAAAGTTACAAATCCCCCCCCCCTCTCTAAGACCTTCACATTTATTTTAGAGTTACTCTTATATGCATCTTTCCAAACAAGAATTTCAAACTTGGGCTATATAGTATAGAATTTATTCCCCCCCTCCCCTCTAAGACCTTCACATTTATTTTAGAGTTACTCTTATATGCATCTTTCCGAACAAGAATTTCAAACTTGGGCTATATAATATAGAATTTATTTTTCTTGGAGAGTAGAATCTTTACCAACATTGATGTAGACACTAGATTGAAGCATAACTGACTCAGACTCAAATTTTGAAGTTGTCCAGTTGGCAGCTGATCGATGAGGTTCTACAAATGGAGCAAAGGTAACAAAGAAATTACCTTTTTACTGCAATCCTATGACTACATATGCTGGTTTCTGATATCTTCATCTGTGCGTACATAAATTTAACTGCAATTTGAGCAATGAATTCTATCTTGATTAACGTATTCTATGTAGGAGAATTGTCGAGCAGTGATACACCATCTTGTATAAGTATACGAACTGCATAGTGGAAAGTTTTGTCTTTCAGGAGTTAAGGACACGCAGTTTTTCTCCCTGGGTGCAGGGTTTCTGCGTTATAAAAAATTTCTCTGTGTTATTTATTTCACTGCACTTTTTCTTTTATACTCGTTGAGTTGTGAATCGGAATAGTACAATTCATTCTTATCCTCGATATCAGTCTTTACACGAAAAAGTTGCAAAGTGTCCTATTCACCTCCCCTCTAAGACCTTCAAGTGGTATCAGAGCAGCCACCAGTCTTACTAGTGAGATCCTTATAGAGGGGAAATGGACCACATAGTCTCATCCTCCCTGAATTCTCCTCCCTACTTCAATGGGAAAGGGTATTCTGAATGGAAGATCATGATGACTGCCTTTCTTATTTCCCAAGATGATGGGAAACAGTGGGCAATGATAGAAGATGGGTGGAAACACCCCACTATGCCAGGAGAAGGGTTTGTTATCCCTCTCCCTAAGCCACGAGGGGATTGGAGCCAATATGACAAGACTCTTTCAAGGATGAACATCAAAACCTTGAACAGCCTTTACCTTGCTCTTTTAGAGGATGTTCTTCGCCGAACTTCATGGACGTATGCTCACCATCACCAACCAGTGTCATAGTTTAGATGGCCCCATTGAACCACAACGTATAGTTAAGAAGTTTCTTAGGGCCCTACCTCCAAGTTTTGAGTCAAAACAGAATGTCATAGAGGAAGCTGGGGATCTGAACACCTATTCCCTAGAAGAACTTGTAGGAAACCTAAAAAATTATGAGGCCATTAGGAGGAAACCTAAAAATGAAAAGTCTTTGGCTTTGGTTTCGGTAAAAGAGGAAGAAGAAAATGAGTCTGTGCCAGATGAGGGTAGTGTTGAGGAATTTGCCTTCCATACCAAACATTTTGAAAAGTTTTTGAAAAATAGGAAAACCCTAGGTCCCCATATGAATTTTTCAAAAGGATCTTCATCTTCCTCTAGGTATCCCAGACAGGGGGACAGCAGTACGTCTAGGAATTCTAAGATCTCTTCTAATCCA
The DNA here is from genome assembly GCA_963682095.1 of Potentilla sterilis. Classification (NCBI taxonomy): domain Eukaryota; kingdom Viridiplantae; phylum Streptophyta; class Magnoliopsida; order Rosales; family Rosaceae; genus Potentilla; species Potentilla sterilis. The sequence goes on along the minus strand of OY821760.1, from coordinate 7,783,534 downwards.
AAGCTTCCTCCTAAAGGGGACAAGTGTTTCGAGTGTGATGGTGTCGGTCATAAAGTTGCAGAATGTGCAAATAGAATAAACATGAGAGCTTACAAAGCCACTTGGTCTGATAGTGACTCCGACCAATCCTCTGATCATGGGGAGGAAAAGGAGACGGTAGCATTCATTGCATCCGTCGCGTATGTTGAACCCTCTGATGAGGATGAACCTAATGAGAGTCTTCATGACATGTACTCTCAGCTGGACTCTGCATCAAAGTCCATGCTTGACAAAATTGAGACTTTGTCAAATGAACTGACCAAATGTGAAAACATTAACAAGGAATTGTAGGAGAAGCTGCTATCCCAGAAGACAAAGTGGAAAGCTGAAAAGTTAGCTTTTGAGAAGATGATCAGAACTCTTGAGGAGAATCTGAGTGCAAAGTCCAGTCTTGTTGCTTCCCTATCTTCAGATAAGTCAGGATTGGAAAAAGAATTGGCTGAGTGGAAAAAGCAGTTCAAAAAATTCTCAATCGGTTCTGACAAATTAACTGAAATGGTTGGGCTGGGAAAACCTAGTAAGGATAAGGGTGGTCTTTGTTTTGAGGATGGTAAGTGTTCAAACTCTAGTAGGAAAATCGTGTTTGTCAAAAGCAAAGAGCCTGCTGTGATAGAAAACCCAAAACCTATCAAGACCAAAAATAGGTTTATCCCCAAGTGTTATCATTGTGGCACTATGAGTCATATTCGACCATATTGTTACAAGTTGAAGTGGAAAGTCTCTAAACCTAGAAAGTCAAAGGGAGATGAGTCTCTCAGTTCGTTTAGGGTTATCCTTGAAAACTCCCTGAAAGAACTCGCTAGGATAGCTCAGTGCTTTTCCAACCCAAAACCCAGGGAGAGATCCAATAAGTAGATCTGGTTAAAGAAGAAAAATCATAAACCTTACCAACCTAGATCTAAACCTGACAGGACCCGCCCCGAATAACAACACTGTTATCCAGGATAAGTCCTGCGGGGACCACTTTAAGAGAAATTCTACCGAACAAGAGAAAATTTCGACATAACCTCTCTTAAAATGGACGACCCAAAACCTGTAGTAAAATCACCAAACACTTCTTAAAAGCACCCAACCTGACTCAAGGAGCCTCCTGCTCTCCCAAATCAAACAACTTCTCAAAAACAACCAACAAATAACACAATTCTCAAAGGTGCACAGAAAATGTATTAATATCTACAACCAAACGTCAAGTTACAACCAAAGTTAAACATTCGAGATTTATAACGAAAACAAGTATCAGAGCGACTAGACAATGAAAATAATTTACAGGTAGGTTAATCGAATAACCTACGGATTTCAGACAGCGGAAGGAACTTTAAGTCTTGCCTCCTACTAGTGCCGAACAGCTCTGCACACTGGGCATTTTAAAAACAAAGGGCCCAGGGAAAGTAATTTAAAAACATTAGCGTGAGTGGACAAAAAGTTCTACAAATAAATATAATACTCTAATAAACATTTATATATTACTTTCCACACTTTTCATAATGTAAAGAAAATCACGATGCATGCCTTTACCATAAAAATGTCATTTTAAAAAAAATAATCTTTCCATGAAAACATATCCCAGCCCCTCTGGTTCGGGAATCTATCAAAAGTCGAAAACCTCATAGAGAAAATATTCCCGCAACCAGTCAATGGAAAGAAAAACATATCATGACCAAATCCCATTGGTCATGTAACAGGGGAAAGTCTACCCACCATAAATAACTGGAACCTCATCAGGCTCCGGGTCCGAGAGTCCTATTGACTCCCCCCGTGTCTAAGTCTACCACCTAGACACGTCACCGCCTCAATATAAACCATCCAACGTCGACCACCGAGCGTGAATCTGACCTATATGGTCAAGTCGTCACCTCGCGTGGGATGAGGCCTCGCTAGCTAGCATCAATATCATAATACCGTGGACCCTCGTATGGTGAAAATCTCCGAAATCAAATAAAAATACATTTCCCCTATGTAATCATAAAATAATACGGTCCCCGACCGTATATCCAAGGCCCATAATTATAATCAACGTAAAGCATGGGCTCAAGAACAATTAAAACCAACGTCAACGATAAATTATAATATCCAAATAATTCAAAGTATATAATCACGGAATTCCCATTCCGGCTAAATATCAATAAATACAACTTCAAAATATCAAGATACTTTGCTTACTTCAAATCATTTATAACAACTCAATATAAATAGTTTATTCGTTTAAATCATGATATCCAACAATTTAAAATCATATATTCCCCGGAAATCTCATTTCCGAAAAATTTCTATCATGTCAAGTTAATTTATGTAATTTATAACCCTTTGAAAATCGACACCGAAAAATCATCCTTTCAAATAACTTATTGCCCTTCAAAAACCCAAATATTTCCACACATATATATATGTATATAAACCCACAAAATCAATTAATCATGCATGCATCAATTTTAAAACAAAAGTCCAATCACTATACTTAGCCGGTCTTCGACTCGCGTCCTCTAGCTGAGTCTCTCCTCGGCCTGAAAAGGAACATATTTCCAATATCTCAGACTCGATAGCAAAATCAGAACTCAAAACAAATCGCCCTCACTCGTACGATTCCTCCGATTACACTCAATTAATTATATGAACATAGTCCATATATCCGAACTAACTCCAACTCTCATTTTCTTTATTTTTTTTACTCAACCTTCGTAATCCTACCGCCACCACCACCGCCGCTGCCACAGCAGCAGCTCCACCTAGACTCATACCACCTCCTCCGGCACCAAAGTGCCTCCTTCCTCCTCTCTCCGCCGCCCTCCTCCGCTACAGCCGCCGCACATGGCGGCTGTCATGGCGGCCCTTCATCTCCCAACACTAAAATTCACCAAATTATTCAAAAGAACTTCTAACTACTTCAATTCCAATCCTAACAACACTACACAACTGAATTTCACCTCCAAAATACAAACTCAACCAAAAATCATCAAAAATTTCATAAACCCTAAAATTCCAAAACTTGAAATCTCCTTACCCAAAAAGAATTGGCTCGATTCCTTTGGTGAGAATGCTACCCACACCGAGCCCAAGCTTTCCCCCTTCAATTTGGGCCAAGAAATGGCCGGCCAAGGGGACTTCAATCACCACTGGAGAGGAGTTGCCGGAGTTCCTCTCGGTTGCACGGCGGCGGCGACGCCAAGCCGCAGCTGCAGGTGGGAGGAGGAGGCTGGAGCGCGTCGTCCGGCGCCGGTGGAGGTCGGGATGGTGGCCGGATTGCAGGTTGGTGACGACCGGTGGCGACACGGGAGGAAGAGAGAAGAAGAACAAGGAAAGAAAGCACGGGGAAAAGAAAGAAGAAAGAAAGAAAAAAAAGAGGAAAGGAAGTTTCCAAAAAAAGAAACTTTCCTCCCTTTTTTTTTTTTTTCTTCTTTTTTAACCCGTTTTGGAAATAATTTAAATTTCTGACATCCTTTTTAAACTTTCTTCGACGAAACGAACTCAACCCGACGATTTAATAAAACGTTTCTCCCTCTCGACGCCAACAAAGTCCGCTCAACCCCAAAAATGAAACAATACTTAAGAGCGTAATATTTAACTAAAATTACTCAAAATTTAAACAGGGTTCGGGACGTATCAAATCTCCCCTCCTTAAAAAAATTTCGTCCCCGAAATTTACGTCCTTGCTACACCCAAGGATTACGAATTCTCGACACAAAAGTAGTTCTACTCCACTGAGGATCTAAGCAACCCACCAAAGCATGTTGAATCTCCAAGAAATTCATTTTTCACAAAGCTGGTCTAAATAGAATATAGCAACACTGCTATTGGCAACTCAAATTAATAAAAGCAATAGCAAGCTGAACGCGAAAATGATAAAAGCATATATCAATGGTTTTAACTCTTAAGATAAAAATATATAGATAGACAATTAACAAAGATCATGTCCAACAATGAAAGAGAAAACCAGATGTCCAACAATGAAAGAGAATGACCAGGAAACACAACTCAAAGATAGCATTGACGTTGTCAATACTAAATTTCTTTTTCAATTAGCAAAATAACAAGTGAAGAAGGCAGGAGGTAAAAGTCACAAGTAGTAGATAAGAATACCTTCTAATCCATTACTTCAAGAACATGGGAAAGACGTTGAAACCAGAAGTCACTTAGTAACAAGCAGAAAAGAAGATTATGTTTGAATCCGATAGATAACAAAAAGCCTTTTTCACTTCCAAGAACTCTCTTAGAAACATCTGAATCATTTCATTCTGAATAAAATTTTCAAGAGTCAACTTCCAGGAACAAATTTCGGAACACTGAAACTTGAATCCTTTAAATCCAAACCAAGCTTTTCTAGGAGTTATATATCCCTTTAAAGTTTAAAGTAGACTGATCATAGATTGAACACCCCCTTCAAGCTTAGAATAGAATTCTGCCCGAAAAATGGGCTTTTACTCAAATATCTTTCTCTCGAGAAACAGAACTTTAACAGGACAAAACTTAGTTTTGAAAATATGCCCAAGATTGGAATTTATGGCAGCAGCTGGAATTAATCAACAGGGAACAGGTAAACACAAGTGAGACTTATCTGAAAATGAAGCTCGATATTAACTAGACTCATAATAGAAGTTACTTTCAGGACTTGGAGTGAAGCAGGAAGGAAACCAGACTCTCAACAACAATGTCGTAACACCATGTAAATAATCAATATGAGTACTTTTATAAAGAGCCATATGCAAGTAACATAGGTTTCTAGAATGGGTGAAACAATTGTTAAACACAGGAAATTTTCAATGAAGAAATTGGCTTGCAATAATCCAGCAGTAGAACCATTCATTTGAGCTCACCAAACTCATAATGCATAGAAAACTTACGAAATATAGAAGAAATTTTAAGATAATTTTATGAAATTGTGAACACCTTAAATCGATAATCGAGTGACAAGAAGTGGACTATTGCGGCCATAAAGAGATTACTTTGAATATCACAATTCCATTTGGTTCAAAGCACAAATGAAGTAAAACAGACTATGGATACAAGAAAGGTGAACAAACCGTCTCGCAGTATTTAAATTGTAAAGTATAGAGAACAAGCACTACTTAGCAGTATGAGGGGTTATACATTGAAACAGGGTAAACCAATAAAATTGATTGAAGAAACAGGCCGGAATGGGAACTTGTTGTAAACAATTACAGGAATAGTCGATTAAAATAAAAATTTTGATTAGAACAGTTGAGACAAAGGTGTTATCCAAACCAACCCTTCTAAAGTTAACTTGAATCCAGTTCAGGAAATCATTCTTTGGTCATCATGGTTTACTTGTTGCAAATAAGTTACTCACAAGGTCTAGTCCGTTGGTGACAAAAGAATCAATAAGAGAAATAAATACATTATGGAGAGAAATTTAAAGAGAGATACTTGTCCAAGTCAATCAGATCATTATCAGAAATGGTAATCAAAGAATGAAAACCTTATTTTAAGAAAACTAATAAAACACAAGTCAGATAGGTTGCTCTGTAAACATACACGGAGAGGAAGTTAGAACTTCCAATGGAAAAACTGAATGATAAAACCTATCAATATAAATAGCTGTGTTGCAGCAACCAAAGTGCGGGCGGAGAAACAGGACTAGCATTTGGCTTGTTAACATCTAAAACAATCCAGCAATTTATTCAAAGACTAGTACCGTATTAAAGTCAAAGACCAAGAATTAATACATTTAAAGGAGTCTTGACTACTTTGTAGAAGTTACTAGTGATTTAACTTGCAATTAGAAAAGTAAGATGGTCGAGGATAGCAAATACTGACAAATTTGAAAAAAGCTGCAGTTCAAGAGCGTATAAAGATTGAAAAGGGTAATGAGGTCTAACAAGAAGCTTGTGTAAAATACAGGACAAAAAAATACTCATTTAGATGAAATCCTTCAACTTATTTAAAACCAGAAATATTTGTGTGACAGACCCGTTTATAAAAAGCCTCTTCGACAAACATATAGACGAGCTGATGCATTTAAAATACTTGATATGATTTTGAATTCATAATTCCTGGAGTAAGAGAATAACCAAAAAGAGAACTAAGTGTAACTAATTTACAAGGGAAAAGACACTGAAATTGATACCAAAATATAAGAAATCAGCTTTCCGTAACCAAACTGAAATCTGTATCAAGTAAATTCCTCAAATAAGAAACTTTGGTTCACACTTAATGCAACAGGTCAAAACTTGACTTTCAGTACAAAGACACACACACATATATGGTTCAAAGAAGGTAGAAGAGAAAGAAGAGGGCTTTTGTTTCCAAACGAGTCTAAGAATTTAAGACTCTGTTATACTAGCATTAAAAATTTCTACAAATACAGCTCAAATACGAACTTAAAATCAAAGACCAAGACATGATGATCACAGGAAGCAAAAACGTCTACAAAAATTACATACCAAAACGTATGAGAGGCTCCAAAGAAAGATAAACAAATGTATCGATCATTACTAAATCAAACAAGAATCCATCAAGTTATATTCATCTCGAGATTTAATGAAGTCAAAGAGAGCATATTTCAATGAAATCACAACCAGCACACACACCGAATTAAAATCTTAAACTACAAAGAAGGTTTTGTTTTTTCCTACTAAGCTAAACTCCCAAATAATATACTTTAAAACAATTCATATCATATGGGAACCTCTCTGGTTTCTCCAAACCAAATCAGTCGAAAATTTCCAATAGAACGAGACAAAAATTGTTCTTCCCTTTCATAAACTAAACTCAATCAATATGATAAACAAGGATATTTTAAAATAGCTGTGCAGAAGAACTTAAATTCTGCAGAATCACAAAAATAAAACTTTACCCATGAACAACAAATAGAGATTACGCATACTTAAAGATTTTTTTTTTTTTTTTTTTTTTTTTTTGCAAAACAAGTAAACGATAACACCTTTTAATAACCATTGAACAAACTCTCCTTTTAGCAAAATAGGTACACATGATAAAATGTGAACTTCTCATGGTGAAATGTTACTTATAAAAACTAGATAATAATAAAGAATTCCAGCAAATTCCGGCAACCTAATACCAAAATAGCATACAAGTATCGAATAAGAGCAAAACGTTTGCTAGTTCTTTAAGACACTAGTCAAATGTCATCACTAGCCACGATAAAAATTTGCCATACCAGGAAAGTATCAATCAATTCAAACTCGAACCAGAACTCAACTTGCTAAGGTGGGCTGGTCTAAAATACTGAGCATTGAGGTGGGCCTTAACTGCTCCCACGTCAAACCTCTTACTTCTCCAAACTGTGATATAACACTTTACCCTCAATGGTAGGCTGTCTGAACTAGAAAAGCCACTGCTAAGCTCACCCTCAAATTCAATGGCTCCCGCCTTGTTATCCGCTTTTCTTCTACTACCAAGACGACTAATCCGGTACAGGTAAAATACAACTCGGCTTAAGAACACTGTGGAGTGCCAGTTCGACCTCTAACTGCACTACTCTCCCTTCTCACTAGGGAGATTACCTCACGAGTTCGGCGTCTAGGAGGCATAGTTTTAAGAGAAAGAAAATAACCTCCTAATAGTGTACATAAGCACACCAGAACGGCTAACTTATATACTTAATGTCCACCTAATAACAAAGAATATATGATCCGCCGCGGTCGGATCACAACTCAATGATACTAAATGTTATCAAGTATACAAGGTAGCATGACTCAAAGAAATGACCTAATGCTCTGATACCAAACTGACAGGACCCGCCCCGAATAACAACACTGTTATCTAGGATAAGTCCTGCGGGGACCACTTTAAGAGAAGTTCTACCGAACAAGAGAAAATTTCGACATAACCTCTCTTAAAATGGACGACCCAAAACCTGTAGCAAAATCACCAAACACTTCTTAAAAGCACCCAACCTGACTCAAGGAGCCTCCTGCTCCCCCAAATCAAACAACTTCTCAAAAACAACCAACAAATAACACAATTCTCAAAGGTGCACAGAAAATGTATTAATATCTACAACCAAACGTCAAGTTACAACCAAAGTTAAACATTCGAGATTTATAACGAAAACAAGTATCAGAGCGACTAGACAATGAAAATAATTTACAGGTAGGTTAATCGAATAACCTACGGATTTCAGACAGCGGAAGGAACTTTAAGTCTTGCCTCCTACTAGTGCCGAACAGCTCTGCACACTGGGCATTTTAAAAACAAAGGGCCCAGGGAAAGTAATTTAAAAACATTAGCGTGAGTGGACAAAAAGTTCTACAAATAAATATAATACTCTAATAAACATTTATATATTACTTTCCACACTTTTCATAATGTAAAGAAAATCACGATGCATGCCTTTACCATAAAAATGTCATTTTAAAAAAAATAATCTTTCCATGAAAACATATCCCAGCCCCTCTGGTTCGGGAATCTATCAAAAGTCGAAAACCTCATAGAGAAAATATTCCCGCAACCAGTCAATGGAAAGAAAAACATATCATCATGACCAAATCCCATTGGTCATGTAACAGGGGAAAGTCTACCCACCATAAATAACTGGAACCTCATCAGGCTCCGGGTCCGAGAGTCCTATTGACTCCCCCCGTGTCTAAGTCTACCACCTAGACACGTCACCGCCTCAATATAAACCATCCAACGTCGACCACCGAGCGTGAATCTGACCTATATGGTCAAGTCGTCACCTCGCGTGGGATGCGGCCTCGCTAGCTAGCATCAATATCATAATACCGTGGACCCTCGTATGGTGAAAATCTCCGAAATCAAATAAAAATACATTTCCCCTATGTAATCATAAAATAATACGGTCCCCGACCGTATATCCAAGGCCCATAATTATAATCAACGTAAAGCATGGGCTCAAGAACAATTAAAACCAACGTCAACGATAAATTATAATATCCAAATAATTCAAAGTATATAATCACGGAATTCCCATTCCGGCTAAATATCAATAAATACAACTTCAAAATATCAAGATACTTTGCTTACTTCAAATCATTTATAACAACTCAATATAAATAGTTTATTCGTTTAAATCATGATATCCAACAATTTAAAATCATATATTCCCCGGAAATCTCATTTCCGAAAAATTTCTATCATGTCAAGTTAATTTATGTAATTTATAACCCTTTGAAAATCGACACCGAAAAATCATCCTTTCAAATAACTTATTGCCCTTCAAAAACCCAAATATTTCCACACATATATATATGTATATAAACCCACAAAATCAATTAATCATGCATGCATCAATTTTAAAACAAAAGTCCAATCACTATACTTAGCCGGTCTTCGACTCGCGTCCTCTAGCTGAGTCTCTCCTCGGCCTGAAAAGGAACATATTTCCAATATCTCAGACTCGATAGCAAAATCAGAACTCAAAACAAATCGCCCTCACTCGTACGATTCCTCCGATTACACTCAATTAATTATATGAACATAGTCCATATATCCGAACTAACTCCAACTCTCATTTTCTTTATTTTTTTTACTCAACCTTCGTAATCCTACCGCCACCACCACCGCCGCTGCCACAGCAGCAGCTCCACCTAGACTCATACCACCTCCTCCGGCACCAAAGTGCCTCCTTCCTCCTCTCTCCGCCGCCCTCCTCCGCTACAGCCGCCGCACATGGCGGCTGTCATGGCGGCCCTTCATCTCCCAACACTAAAATTCACCAAATTATTCAAAAGAACTTCTAACTACTTCAATTCCAATCCTAACAACACTACACAACTGAATTTCACCTCCAAAATACAAACTCAACCAAAAATCATCAAAAATTTCATAAACCCTAAAATTCCAAAACTTGAAATCTCCTTACCCAAAAAGAATTGGCTCGATTCCTTTGGTGAGAATGCTACCCACACCGAGCCCAAGCTTTCCCCCTTCAATTTGGGCCAAGAAATGGCCGGCCAAGGGGACTTCAATCACCACTGGAGAGGAGCTGCCGGAGTTCCTCTCGGTTGCACGGCGGCGGCGACGCCAAGCCGCAGCTGCAGGTGGGAGGAGGAGGCTGGAGCGCGTCGTCCGGGGCCCGGTGGAGGTCGGGATGGTGGCCGGATTGCAGGTTGGTGACGACCGGTGGCGACACGGGAGGAAGAGAGAAGAAGAACAAGGAAAGAAAGCACGGGGAAAAGAAAGAAGAAAGAAAGAAAAAAAAGAGGAAAGGAAGTTTCCAAAAAAAGAAACTTTCCTCCCTTTTTTTTTTTTTCTTCTTCTTTAACCCGTTTTGGAAATAATTTAAATTTCTGACATCCTTTTTAAACTTTCTTCGACGAAACGAACTCAACCCGACGATTTAATAAAACGTTTCTCCCTCTCGACGCCAACAAAGTCCGCTCAACCCCAAAAATGAAACAATACTTAAGATCGTAATATTTAACTAAAATTACCTGGCCTTAGGGTGGATTGTGTGGACCTAACTTGACCTGGCTAGGAAAGTTAACAGGTAGGTAGGTCAGAAATCCCACATCGCCCGAGGGAGAGTGGATGCGATGCTTATATGTGCAGGGTTAGCACAATATGTAGAGACGCGTTTTGGGGGCTCAATGGCTTCGGAGGGGATGGGAACTCCGAAGTTAAGCTTGCTCGCCCAGTAGCAATCCCAGGATGGGTGACCTACTGGGAAGCTAGCAGGCAGGCAGCTCTCGAAGCAAAACCGTGCGGGGTGGTTCCCAAAGCGGACAATATCTCTACGGCGCGTGCCGGGCTGTTATAAATGGTATCAGAGCCTGTCCTCTGCCGGAAATGTGCCGACGCGGACGTCGGACCCTAAGGGGGGTGGATTGAGATGACCCGGCCTTAGGGTGGATTGTGTGGACCTAACTTGACCTGGCGAGGGGATGGGAACTCCGAAGTTAAGCTTGCTCGCCCAGTAGCAATCCCAGGATGGGTGACCTACTGGGAAGCTAGCAGGCAGGCAGCTCTCGAAGCAAAACCGTGCGGGGTGATTCCCAAAGCGGACAATATCTCTACGGCGCGTGCCGGGCTGTTATAAAACCAGATAAGGAACTTGTTGATGACAACAAGCAGGACTCAAATGATGAGATTCGAGTCTGTTTCTTCAGTCGGGTTGTTCTAAAGCCCAAACCCTTGCTTCGAACAAGAGCCTTTTGCAATGTTGCACTAACCGCCCTATTTGCCAGGAGATCTGATTCTTGGTATGTAGACAATGGGTGCTCGGCTCACATGACTGGGGATCCGAAGTGGTTTGTGTCACGAGATGAAGATTACCTAGTTGGTTGTGTCACTTTTGGGGATGGTGCAAATTCCCAGATCATCGGTAATGGGACAGTAAGGGCTCCAGGTATCCATGAGTTGAACAATGTTCTTTTGGTATAAGGATTGGAAGTCTGCTTGCTAAGCGTCAGCCAGATCATTGATGAGCATGATTCTGTTATTTTTGACAAAATCAAGTGCTTGGTTCTTGACGAAAAAGGCAAGAGCATCATGGAAGGAGATCGAACAAAAGACGTGTGTTATTGTGTCATGCTCAACAAGTGTTCAAACCTCAACTCTGTTTTCGTGCTAGGATAGCAGAAGAGCCTCTTGACCTCTGGCACAGGTGACTATGTCATCTCAACCATCAAGACATCGTCAAGCTTTCATCCAAAGCTGACACTCGAGGTTTTCCAAAGCTTTCAGGCAAAGCTTCAGCTATGTGTGGAGAGAGCAAGATTGGTAAGCTTACTCGTTCTCCACATTATGCTCTTAATGCTCAACCTACTTCAAATATCCTTGAACTTTTGCATATGGATTTGGTTGGACCGGTTGAAACTGCTAGTCTTAGTGGAATGATGTATGCTCTAGTGATTGTTGATGATTTCTCTCGTTTCACTTTGGGTAAAGTTCCTGCCTTCAAAGTCAGATACTTTTGATAACTATTTCACTTTTGCCAAAATGGTTTCAAATGAGAAAAAGCATGAGGGCAAGCATATTGTTAGGATTAGAACTGATCATGGTACTGAACTTGACAATGCTAAATTTGATGATTACTGTGATACTTTTGGTGTGCATCATGAGTTCTCTTCTCCAATCACTCCTCAACAAAATTGGTTTGTTGAAAGGAAGAATTGAGTTCTAGTAGAGATGACCAGGGTGATGCTTAATGCCTCTGGTCTCCCCCATTCTTTTTGGGCTGAGGCTTTTAATGCTTGCTATACTCTTAACCATGCTATTTTCATACCTGGAACTCACAAAACCCCCTATGAAATCTGGAAAGGGAGAAAGCCTAGTGAGGCTCATTTGAAAGTCTTTGGCAGTCCTTGTTTCATTTATAAGGACCGTGAATACTTGACCAAATTAGATGCTCGTTGTGACAAGGGTGTATTCCTCGGTTACTCTCTCAAAATCAGGACTTACAGGGTCTATAACAAGGTTTCATGCAAGGTTATGGAAACTGTAAATGTAGCCATAGATGATGGCCTTGGTTGTACTCACCAAACTGGTTGTGTAGTTGAACAAGATCCACCTTCCAGTACTGAACCATACAGGCCAGAAGGAGGCTCTGCTAGCCTTAAGGATGAGTCATCAGAAGAAGAGGAGGATCCGACAGAAGGAAGGAGAGATCAGACCCTTTATGTCCAAACTCCACACAGGACTGGGAAACGCTAAGTTCAGAATGATCACTCTCCATCTGACATTATTGGTGATGTTTCTGAGGCTAGGAAAACTCGCAGTAAGGTAAAACATGTGGTAAGTAATTATGTGTTGTTAAAAAACTTTTCGGCAATACACAGCCTTACCATAAATGAGATCACACACTTTGGTTTAGTATCTCTCATAGAACCTAAAATTGTGAAAGAAGGCTTATGTGATGCTGATTGGATCAATGCCATGCAAGAAGAGCTAAATCAATTTGAGAGAAGTAAGGTTTGACACCTTATGCCTAAACCTAAGGGTAAAAATGTTATTGGCACCAAATGGGTGTTAAAAAACAAGTCTGATGAGAAAAGAGTAATAACTAGGAACAAAGCAAGATTGGTTGTCTAAGGTTATTCACAAGTTGAGGGACTTGATTTTGATGAAACCTTTGCCCCGGTTGCAAGGTTGGAATCATTAAGGCTACTCTTGGCTATTGCTTGCCATTTGAAGTTCACCCTGTACCAAATGGATGTGAAAAGTGTCTTCTTGAACGGCTTTCTCAAGGAGGAAGTGTATGTTGCACAACCTACAGGATTCCAAAGCTCTGGCCATCCTGATCATGTTTATAGGCTTGACAAAGCTCTTTATGGGCTTAAGCAAACACCTAGAGCTTGGTATGAGAGATTATCCACTCATTTGACTAAGCGTGGATACATTAGAGGATCTGTAGACAAAACCATGTTCATAAAGTTTACCTCTAAAAATATGTTCATTGTTCAAATATATGTGGATGATATTGTGTTTGGTTCTACTTCCGATCACTTGGTAAAAGAATTTTCAGATCTAATGTCAAAAGAGTTTGAGATGAGCCATTATGGGAAGCTGACTTACTTCCTAGGTCTGCAAGTTGAACATAAGAAGGATGGATTATTCATCTCCCAATCCAAATATGCCAAGGAGCTCATGAAGAAGTTTGGGATGGAAACGTCCTCTCCTGTCCCAAATCTTATGGGAACCAGCTGCAAGATCTCAGCTGATCTCAATGGAGTTGATGTCGATCAAACTCACTATCGCAACAAGATTAGTTATACCAATGTCGATTGGGTAGGAGATGCAAATGATCAAAAAAGCACCTCCGGTAGAGCATTCTTTGTTGGGAACAACCTCGTCTCTTGGCATAGCAAGAAGCAGAATTGTGTGTCATTATCCACAGCCCTGGCAGAGTACATTGTTGTTGGAACCTGTTGTACTCAACTTATGTGGATGAAACACATGCTGGAAGATTACGGATTTCATCAAGAGGTACTATCCCTATACTGTGACAATACTTCTACTATAAATATATCTAAGAATCCTGTGCTTCACTCTAGGACAAAGCATATAGAGATTAGATATCATTTTATCAGAAACTTGGTTGAAGAGAATCTGCTTGAGCTAACATTCATCCCCACTGAGAAACAATTGGCGTATTTGTTCACCAAACCTCTTGAGAACCTTAGGTTTACTAGCCTTAGGAAGGAAATTGGTGTGTGTGACCCACATGCATTATCGCCCCATAAACATATGTCTTGTAAATAGTTCTTAAGCATGCATATCTCTTTTGAAAAAAAAAAAAAAAAAATTTAATATTGTTTGCTTGTGCTCTCGGAGATTCTGTGTAACAATAGGATAGACAGAATTGGTGATATCTATGTGTGGTCACTGATCTTGACCTAAGTGTTGTGTCCTCATTTGCTTGTTTGATTCATCTTTTCAATATGTCATGTGCTTGTGCATCTGTTCATTTTATGATGAATCAAATGTGGTTTCCATCTTTGGACAAGTCAGAAAGAATTATATGTTTCACATGAACATTTTTTTGTGGATACTCAAATGTTTTGTATCTTGTGAGATGGAAGTATAGGGATTGCTACTGACCAGGCTATTCTGAGCACACATTCCTTGGTCGCGTCCACGATACAAAGGTGGGCAAAAATATGAATGACTTGGTCACCACGGTGGTTATGTATTTTGTTGTTTAGGACAAGTTATCCTCAAAGTAACCATTCCTTGGGTCGCTTCAACGATTCTTAGGTGGGCAGAAACGAGGATGTCTTGGTCTCCCCGAAGGAAGGTCTCTTACTTATGAAACTTTGAACCAAAATGAAAAATTTTAAAATTGATTGTGCTGCTTCCTTCACTTGAATATGAACCATTCACTCTCAGGAGCATCCTTGTTATGCTTAATGCCCTAAAGTCAACTGACTTAAGAGTCATTAGTGGATTAGTTTGCTACATAGATCAGTGAGGATTCCTGAAATTTATTCTATCATTCGATGGAGTTGGAAGTGTCTTTATTGACCTTCACTATATTTAACTCTATGAGGACGATTTTCCAGAAAGGCCTGAAAAAACATGAATAAAATAGTGTAGGCAATTTTGCCTAAGATATGGTTTTTGGAGTCACAAGGATGAACCCTCTTGGTGTGATAAGGCTGGAACCAACTTGTTATATCCTTAAGCCCTTGCATCCCCAATCTCCATCTTACATGACTCATATTTATGAGTCCATTTGAAGTTGATATTTATCTCACACACTCACTTCTGAGGATTTGTTCTGGATTATTGGACCATGTCTAAATTATACAGTCATATGTACATGTACATTCTAGAAAGTGTGGTTCAAACAAGGGAGTGTGATGTGTCACACTTTGTGAGTCTTTTTGGACCATGTCTATGCCTTGACCACTGTGTGTACTCAGGGATCAGAAAAGGTAGTCATATCCCGAGGCTGATTGAACAGTGATCTTTTGGATGTTTCTGTTGGGACATTTCATTTTTCTAGGCATGTTCTTAGGGGGAGAAAATCTTGTATTTCGGTTCATGCACTGGTTGCCTTTTGTTATATTAAGGTTGTGGAGAGCTTTGTAGGACTTTTCTGTCCTTGCTTTGAAAGTGGCAGATGCTTTGAGGTATTGTTCCTATCCTTGAGGTCGTAGTCTACCTCTATTAGGATCTGTCAGGCGGCTTCTAGCCCAGCTTTTTCGGGTTGTGAACTGGATCTTTGCCGATGTTCTTCTAAGTCCATGTGACTGATTGTGCATATGCAGGAGCTCTGCAATCTCTCTCTCTCTCTCTCTCTCTCTCTCCACTCTACACCGAAACCTCTCTCTTCTATCAGTCATGGAGAACGACCCCAAAAACATAAATTTTTCCTCCCCAAACATTGAGATTAGCTCAGGTTCTGTTACCTCTACCTTCACCACTCCGCTGTTGCTAACTCATAGGAGGTGACTTTTGCATTAGCTCCCTGACATTTCTGATCAATGTACTGCTTTGAAAAAGTCTTTCAGAGAGCTTGCTATCCCTGAGGACGATGATGCTGAGGATACATCCAGCCTACAGCTCCTAATTCAGCATCTGGCTCCGATGACAAAGGTGAGGAAGATCCCAACATTGTTGTGGATTTTGATGCACGTACTTAGGGGGAGTCTTCAAATGAGACTATTTCTGGCGATAAGGATGATGATAAGGATGTCTAACTCTGTTCCCATCCTTGTTGACTATCTTTAGTGTTTTTATGTTTTTCTTAGATTGTGTTGAACATCTGGTTTTATGTTTCTGGACATATGTTCTCTGTTTTCCTTTGTCATATCCTGACAAAAAGGGGGATCGAGAACTAGTTGTAGGGCACTGTGTTATGTTTGAACTATCCTTGTTGTGTTTCAGTTTTATGCTTTGGCTATCCTGAAATCTGCATGTGTGATACATAATGCTGCTGCTATCCTATATGTCCCATATGATACTTCACTTGGTCTTGTGAGATTGTTTATGTGCAGGTTTGTGTATATCAGAATAGCAGAAGCATTATGTATCACACAAGTAGATTTCAGGATATCAAAAGCATGAAACTGAAACATAGCACAAACATAATGCCCTACAACTAGTTCTCCCCGTTTTTGTCAGGAAATGACAAAGGGAAACGGAGAACATATGTCCAGAAACATATCCAGTCATAAGGATGAAAACAGAGTTAAACATCCTCATCATCATCATCCAGATGATCATCATCCTCCTCGCCAAAATATGGTCTCATCTGAAGACTCCCCCTCAGAACGAGCATCAGGATCCACAACAATTTGGAATCATCCTCATCTTTGTCACCGGAGCCAGATTTAGAGTTAAGAGCGGTAGGCTGGATGTATCCTCAGCATCACCATCCTCAGGGATAGCAAGCTCTCTGAAAGATTTTTCATAGCAGTACATTGATCAGAAATGTCAGGGAGCTAATGCAAAAGTCACCTCCTATGAGTTAGCAATAGCGAAGAGGTGGAGGTAGAGGTAACATAACCTGAGTCAATCTCAGTGTTTAGGGAGGAAAGATTTATGTTTTTGGGGTCGTCCTCCATGACTGATCGAAGAGAGAGGTTTCGGTTTAGAGTGGAGAGAGAGAGAGAGAAGATTGTAGAGCTCCTGCATATGCACAATCAGTCACATGGACCTAGAAGAACGTGGGCCAAGACCCAGTTCACAAGCTGAAAAAGCTGGGCTAGAAGCCGCCTGACAGATCCTAATAGAGGTAGACTATGACCTCAAGGATACGAACAGTACCTCAAACCATCTGCCACTTTCAAAGCAAGGACGATTAAGTCCCACAAAACTCTCCACAACCTTAATAGAACAAAAAGTTAACTAATGCATGAACCAAGGTTCAAGAATTCTCCCCCTAAGAGCATGCCTAGAAAAATGAAATGTCCTAAAAGGAACATACAAAATATCACTGTTCAATCAGCCTCGAGATATGATTACCTTTTCTGATCCCTGATTGCAGACAGTGGTCAACGCATAGACTCACAAAGTGTGACACATCACACTCACTTGTTTGAACCACACTTTCTAGTATGCACATGTACCTATGATTGTATAATTTAGACATGGTCCAATGATCCAGAACAAATCCTCATAAGTGAGTGTGTGAGATAAATATCAACTTCAAAGGGACTCATGAATATGAGCCATGTGAGATGGAGATTGGGGATGCAAGGGCTTAAGGATATAACCAGTTGGTTCCAGCCTTATCACACCAAGAGGTTCATCCTTATAACTCCAAAGACCATATCTTAAGCAAAATTGCCTACAATATTTTATTCATGTTTTTTCAGGCCTTTCTGGAAAATCGTCCTCATAGAGTTAAATATAGTGAAGGTCAATAAAGACACTTCCAACTCCATCGAATGATAGAATAAATTCCAAGAATCCTCACTGATCTATGTAGCAAACTAATCCACTAATAACTCCCAAGTCAGTTGACTTTAGGACATTAAGCATAACAAGGGTGCTCCTGAGAGTGAATGGTTCAGATTCAAGTGAAGGAAGCAGCACAATCAATTTTTAAATTTTTCATTTTGGTTCAAAGTTTCATAAGTAAGATACCTTCCTCCGGGGAGACCAAGTCATCCTCGTTTCTGCCCACCCAAGAATCGATGAAGCGACCCAAGGAATGGTTACTTTGAGGATAACCTTGACTAAATAAAAAAAAAACAGAACCACCGTGGTGACCAAACCATTCATATGTCTGTCCACCCTTGTATCGTGGACGCGACCAAGGAATGTGTACTCAGAATAGCTTGGCCAGGAGCAATCCCCATACTTCCATCTTCCAAGACACAAAAACCTTTTGATCAACCACAATGAAAGATCATGTGAAAACATATATTTACTTCAGACTTGTTCTAAGATGGAGACCACGCTTGATTCAATCATGAAAGGAACAAATGCACAAGCACATGACTTACAGAAAAGTGAATCAAACAAGTGATGGAGGACGCAACACTTAGGTCAAGATCAGTGACCACACAGGGATATCACCAGTTTTGTCTATCCTGCTGTTACACAGAATCTCCAAGAGCACAAGCACATAAAAAAACATAAGAGATATGCATGCTTAAGAACTATTTACAAGACTGATTCTTATAGGGAGATCATGCGTGTGGGTCACACACACCAATTGCCTTCCTAAGGCCAGTAAAGCTAAGGTTGTCAACGGGTTTGGTGAACAAATCCGCCAATTGTTTCTCAGTGGGAATAAATGTGAACACAAGCAGATTTTCTTCAACCAAGTTTCTGATAAAATGATATCTAATCTCTATATGCTTTGTCCTAGAATGAAGCACAAGATTCTTAAATATATTTATCACAGAAGTATTGTCACAACATAGGGATAGCACCTCTTGTTGAAGTCCTTAATCTGCTAACATGTGTTTCATCCACATGAGTTGAGTACAGCAGGTTTTAACAGCAATGTACTCTGCCTGGGCTGTGGATAATGACACACAGTTTTGTTTCTTACTATGCCAAGAGACGAGGTTGTTCCCAACAAAGAATGCTCCACCGGAGGTGCTTTTTCGATCATATGCATCTCCTGCCCAATCGGCATCAGTATCACCTGCAATCTCACAGTTAGTGTCAAAGGTAGAGCTAATCCCAAACTCAGTTGTACCTGAAATGTATTTGATGATGCGCTTCACAGCCTTCATATGTGACTCCTTGGGATTTGCTTGATACCGAGCACAAATACCAACGCTGTAGCTGATATCAGGTGTGCTAGCAGTCAAGTACAACATACTACCAATCATACTGTGATAATGAGATTGATCAGCATCAACTCCATCAAGATCGGCTGAGATCTTGCAGCTGGTTCCCATAGGATTTGGGATAGGAGAGGACATTTCCATCCCAAACTTCTTCACAAGTTCCTTGGCATATTTGGATTGGGAGATGAACAAGCCATCCTTCTTCTATTCAACTTGCAGACCTAGGAAGTAAGTCAGCTTCCCATAATGACTCATCTCAAACTCCTTTGACATCAGATATGAAAATTCTTTTACCATGAGATAAACTCTAGAGGTAGAACCAAACACAATATCATCCACATATATTTGAGCAATAAACATATCTTTAGAGGTAAACTTTATAAACATGGTGTTGTCAACAAATCCTCTAATATATCCATGCTTAGTCAGATGAGTGGATAGTCTCTCATACCAAGCTCTAAGTGCTTGCTTGAGCCCATAAAGAGCTTTGTCAAGCCTGTAAATATGATCAGGATAGCTAAAGCTTTGGAATCCTGGAGGTTGTGCAACATACACTTCCTCCTTGAGAATGCGGTTCAAGAAGGCACTCTTCATATCCATTTGGTACATGGTGAACTTCAAATGGCAAGTAATGGCCAAGAGTAGCCTGATTGATTCCAATCTTGCAACCGGGGCAAAGGTTTCATCAAAGTCAAGTCCCTCAACTTGAGAATAACCTTGAACAACCAATCTTGCTTTGTTCCACTTTTATGCCTTTCTTATCAGACTTGTTTTTGAACACCCATTTGGTGCCAATAACTTTTTTACCCTCTGGTCTAGGCACAAGGTGCCAAAACTTACTTCTCTCAAATTGATTTAGTTTTTCTTGCATGACATTGATCCAATCAACATCACACAAGGCTTCTTTCACATTTTAGGTTCTATGAGAGATACAAAACCAAAGTGTGTGATCATATTTATGGTAAGACGGTGTATTGCCGAAAAGCTTTTTAACAACACATGTTATTTACCACCTGCTTTACCTTACTGCGAGTCTTCCTCACCTCGGAGACATCACCAATGGTGTCAGATGGAGAGTGATCCTTCTGAACTTGGCGTTTCCCAGTCCTGTGTGGAGTCTGGATAGCAAGGGTCTCATCGCTCCTTCTTTCTATCGGATCCTCTTCTTCTTCTGAGGATCCATCCTTGAGGCTAGCAGTATCTTCTTCTGGCCTGTCTGGTTCAGTGCTGGGAGGTGAATTCTGTTCAGTTGAAGCTTTGCCTGAAAGCTTTGGATGACCTCGAGTGGCAGCTTTGGATGAAAGCTTGACGATGTCTTGATGGTTGAGATGACATAGTCACCTGTTCCAGAGGTCAAGAGGCTCTTCTGCTATTCCAACACGAAAACCGAGTTGAGGTTTGAACACTTGTTGAGCCATGACACAATAACACTCGTCTTTTGTTTGATCTCCTTTCATGATCCTCTTGCCTTTTCCGTCAAGAACCAAGCATTTGATTTTGTCAAAAGTAACAGAATCATGCTCATCAACGATGTCTTGATGGTTGAGATGACATAGTCACCTGTTCCAGAGGTCAAGAGGCTCTTCTGCTATTCCAACACGAAAACAGAGTTGAGGTTTGAACACTTGTTGAGCCATGACACAATAACACTCGTCTTTTGTTTGATCTCCTTTCATGATCCTCTTGCCTTTTCCGTCAAGAACCAAGCATTTGATTTTGTCAAAAGTAACAGAATCATGCTCATCAACAATCTGACTGACGCTTAGCAAGCAGACTTCAAATCCTTCGACCAAAAGAACATTGTTCAACTCAGAGATACCTGGAGCCCTTACTGTCCCTTTACTGATGATCTGGGAATTTGCACCATCCCCAAAAGTGACACAACCAACTGGGTAATCTTCATCTCGTGACACAAACCACTTCGGGTCCCCAGTCATGTGAACCGAGCACCCACTGTCTACATACCAAGAATCAGATCTCCTAGCAGATAGGGCAGTCAGTGCAACATTGCAAAATGCTCTTGTTCGAAGCAAGGGTTTGGGCTTTAGAACAACCCGATTGAAGAAACAGACTCGAATCTCATCATCTGAGTCCTGCTTGTTGTCATCAACAGGTTCCTTATCTGGTTCAGATCTAGGTTGGTAAGGTTTAGGATTTTTCTTCTTTAACCAGATCTGCTTATTGGATCTCTCCCTAGGTTTTGGGTTGGAAAAGCACTGAGCTATCCTAGTGAGTTCTTTCAGGGAGTTTTAAAGGGTAACCCTAAACGAACTGAGAGACTCATCTCCCTTTGACTTTCTAGGTTTAGAGACTTTCCACTTCAACTTGTAACAATATGGTCGAATATGACCCTTAGTGCCATAGTGATGACACTTGGGGATAAACCTATTTTTGGTCTTGATAGGTTTTGGGTTTTCTATCCCAGCAGACTCTTTGCTTTTGACAAACACGGTTTTCCTACAAGAGTTTGAACACTTACCATCCTCAAAACCAAGAACACCCTCATCTTTACAAGGTTTCCCCAGCCCAACCATTTCGGTTAATTTGTCAGAACCGATTGAGAACTTTTTGAACTGCTTTTTGCACTCAGCCAATTCCTTTTCCAATCCTGACTTATCTGAAGTTAGGGAAACAACAAGATTGGACTTTGCACTCAGATTCTCCTCAAGAGTTCTGATCATCTTCTCAAAAGCTAACTTTTCATCTTTCCACTTTGTCTTCTGGGATAACAGCTTTTCCTGCAATTCCTTGTTAATGTTTTCACATTTGGTCAGTTCATTTGACAATGTCTAAATTTTGTCAAGCATGGACTTTGATGCAGAGTGCAGCTGAGAGTACATGTCATGAAGACTCTCATCAGGTCCATCCTCATCAGAGGGTTCACCATACGCGACAGATGCAATGAATGCTACCGTCTCCTTTCCCTCTCCATGATCCGAGGATTGGTCGGAGTCACTATCAGACCAAGTGGCTTTGTAAGCTCTCATGTTTACTCTATTTGCACATTCTGCAACTTTATGACCGACACCACCACACTCGAAACACTTGTCCCTTTTAGGAGGAAGCTTTGGTTTAGAAGAGGTCTTAGGATTCTTAGACGTACTGATGTCCCCCTATCTGGGATACCTAGAGGAAGATGAAGATCCTTTTGAAAAAATCATATGGAGACCTAGGGTTTTCCTATTTTTCAAAATGTTTGGTAAGGAAGGCAAATTCCTCAACACTACCCTCATCTGACACAGACTCATTTTCTTCTTCCTCTTTTACCGAAACCAAAGCCAAAGACTTTTCCTTTTTAGGTTTTCTCCTAATGGCCTCATAAATTTTTAGGTTTCCTACAAGTTCTTCTAGGGAATAGGTGTTCAGACCCTAGCTTCCTCTATGGCATTCTGTTTTGACTCAAAACTTGGAGGTAGGGCCCTATGAAACTTCTTGACCATACGTTATGGTTCAATGGGGTCATCTAAACTATGACACTGGTTGGTGATGGTGAGTATATGTCCATGAAATTCGTCAATGGTCTCATCCTCACTCATTTTCAACTCCTCAAACTCATGGTGAAGGGTTTGGAGGCTTTTGTCACGAGCTTATTTTCGATCCCCCGATCACTCGTGCGTCCTTAGCAAACTCGTATGCTAAGTCAGCCTTTCCCTTGGACAAACAACCCCTTGGCTAGAACAAAAATGGTAGAGGGAACCAAGTCGATGAAGAATATCAACTTGTATTGAGTTTTTAAGAAAGTTTACAAAAATGTAAAATTCCTAAAATTGATGTTTCCCCCGTGCCAGGCCAATGCGGCACCTACATCCTATATATAGGCAGGCTGGCATGTCAGAGAATCTTCTAGATGTATCCGACTCTAGAGATTTCTATACACTGCTAGTGTGTCCTAACACTATCAATACGTGTTCTAGAATGATTGAGGTTCTGCTATAGCCTCGCGCTGCCCCGCGCAGCTTCACACTGCCCTGCACAGTGCTCCAGAACCTTCTGGAGATGCCTGCAGCCATGCTGCCGAAATATCGAGTTTGTTTCCAGAATCTTCCGGAGATCTCTACATCCTTCTCGATCACTTGAGAACACTCCGGTATTCTCCAAAAATGTCCTTGAGCCATGTTTGACTCTATCATGCTCAAGGGGATTTCGGCGGGGTGTGACATTCTCCCCCACCTATGCTCGCGACGCCCTCGTCGCATCCTCATGATATTGCTGGATATTGTCTTTGAATGGCCAAAGCATGTCGTCAGACTCCCAGCTTGCTTCCAAATCGGGCTGTCCCCTCCACTTGACAAGGTATTCGGTATACCTTGGCACACCTCGACGTCGGATGACTCGGTCAGCGAGTACTTCTTCTATTTCCTTGTCGAAAGATGTGACGACGGCTCTTGGTGCCTGATGTGAAACTCCTCTTGATGGGTCTTCCTCGTCGTCATGGTATGGCTTTAGCATGTTAACGTGGATGACTGGATGAATCTTTAGCTTGGGCGGCAAATGAAGTTTGTATGAAACATTGCCAATGCCCTTGGCGACCTCGAACGGTCCCTCGTACTTATGTACCAAGCCTTTATGCACCTTCCTAAAGGCCTTGAACTGTTGAGGTAAGAGTTTCACGAGTACAAGGTCCCCTACCTTGAACTCCACATGCCTTCGCTTTTTGTCCGCCCATTTCTTCATTCGTGACGCAACCTTATGCAATGCCTCTCGAGCGAGCTTCGTCTGCTCATGCCAAGACTTGGCAAACTTATATGCGGCTGGGCTCTTTCCCTCTTAGCATGTGGCAAGGGAAAGAGGTGTTGTCGGCTGCTGCCCCAAGACAACTTCAAAAGGACTCTTGCCGGTTGCCTCGCTTTGTTGTAGGTTGAATGAGAATTGCGCTAGATATAATTGGAACTCACATAGTGCCGTAGATATAATTCGAGAAGAGCATTGAACCGCTCAGTTTGCCCATCGCTTTGCGGATGAAAACTTGTCGAGAAATCCAAGTCTGTCCCCAACATTCTGAACAACTCTGTCTAGAACCTTCCAGTAAAGTGTGGGTCTTGGTCACTAATAATGCTCTTCGGTAAGCCCCAGAGTTTGACAACATTGTGTAGGAACAGCCTCGTTGTCTCCTCCGCAGTGCAGTCTGCCGATGCGGCCATGAAGGTTGCATACTTGCTGAACCTGTCCACCACGACAACAATACTTCCGAACCCTTTGGACTTTGGCAGACAAGTGATGAAGTCCATAGAGACACTCTCCTAGGGTCTCTCAGGAATCGGCAGGGGATTCAGCAAGCCCCCCGGCTGCTGTTGGACGGTCTGGTCTTGTTGGCATACAAGGCAAGTCCGAACGTACTCCTCTACCCCGTCGCGCATGTGCGGCCAATAGTAGATGGACTTCAAAAGAGCAAGTGTGTGTCTTACCCCTGGATGGCCGGCCCATAAGGAGTCGTGACACTCCTTGATCATCTCTCTTCTCAAATTGCCCCACCTTGGTACGAAGATGTGGCGGCCTTTGGTGTAGACTAGACCATTGTCGATCCAAAACCTCTGCGTCTTCCCTTCTTTTATTAAGGCGATGATGGTTTGAGCTTGTCCATCTGCCTTAAGTCCCTCTTTGATTTTCTCCAACAATGGGCTAATGGCTTAGGAGATGCTCGCCAACTCCGCTTTGCGGCTTAGAGCGTCGGCAACTACATTTACCCTTCCTGGTTTGTACACCAAGTCGTAGTCGAATTTGGCCAGGAAATCCTGCCATCGTGCTTGCTTGGGACTCAATCTTTTTTTGAGTTTGGAAGTAGCTAGTTGCTACGTTATCCGTCATGATCACACACTTTGTCCCAAGTAGGTAATGTCGCCACACTCGAAGGCAATGTATGATAGCGGACATCTCTTTCTCTTGAACTGTGTAGCGCCTTTCCGTATCATTGAGCTTCTGACTCTCGTAAGCGATCGGATGACCCTCTTGCATAAGTACACCGCCGATAGCAAAGTCAGAGGCATCGGTGTGCACTTCATATGGTTTGGTGTGGTCAGGAAGACTCAGGACGGGCTCCTCGCATACGGCCTTCTTCAAGTCTTCAAAGGCTTCTTGGCACTTCGGTGTCCATTCCCATGCCTTGTTGTTCTTGAGAAGGTCTGTCAAAGGCGCTGCCCTCGCGGAATAGCTCTTGATGAATCGGCGATAGTAGTTCACTAGCCCGAGAAATGATCTCAGTTCATGTACCTTGGTGGGCAGCTCC
Source organism: Potentilla sterilis (assembly GCA_963682095.1). NCBI lineage: Eukaryota > Viridiplantae > Streptophyta > Magnoliopsida > Rosales > Rosaceae > Potentilla > Potentilla sterilis. Next base: position 7,758,139 of record OY821760.1, on the reverse strand, counting down.
CATGCTTGAATGGAGTGCACCTTGCAATCCTCCATCATTAACTTGCCGTCTCGGATCTTATGTCCCAAGAATAACACTTCCGGCTTAGCAAAGGAGCATTTCTCCAACTTGATGTATAGCTCGTTTTCCCTTAACACCTTGAACACTTCCTGCAAGTGTTCCATGTGTTCTTCTAGGGTTCGGCTATACACCACGATGGCGTCGAGATAGACGACGACAAACCGATCGAGATAGGGCTGGAACACTTTGTTCATCAAGGTGCAAAACGTTGCCGGTGCGTTGGTTAAGCCGAAGGACATAACTAAGAATTCGTAAGAACCATACCTCGTTATGCACGCGGTCTTCGGCTCGTCGCCTTCGGCAATGCGCACTTGATAGTATCCCGAGCGCAGATCCAGCTTCGTGAAGTAGCGGGCGTGCCCCAGCTAATCAAACAAGTCGGCAATGAGAGGGATATGATACTTGTTCTTCACGGTGATCTTGTTAAGTGCCCGATAGTCGATGCACATTCGGAGCGAACCGTCTTTCTTTTTTTGAAATAAGACCGGGGCGCCGAATGGTGCCTTGGAGGGCCGAATGAATCCCGCATCTAAAAGATTTTTAAGATGCCTCCTTAGTTCAGCTAATTCGGGAGGTGCCATACGATATGCGCTCATTGCGGGTGGTTTGGTGCCCGGTTCCAATTCGATAGCATGGTCCACTTCCCTCCTTGGCGGCAGCTTCTTAGGAAGTTCGGACGGTGATACGTCTTTGAACTCCTTAAGGACTGCAGCCACTTCTTTGGGGATGTCGACTTGTGGGCTTAACTCCTCGTCATCGAACTCCTTGAGGATCGCCAAGTAGCTTTCCTCGTCCCTCCGGATGCCTTTCTTGAACTGCATTGCTGACAATACTTGCAGGTCTTGATTGCAGCCTCTTGTTGTCGGCACAACGCACGCCTTATCGCCATCCATGATGCACATGCTGTTGGCGAACGGCACCGCGAACGCTTTTACTTGATCCTGAAATTCCAGCCCTAGGACGACTTTATAGTCATCCATTGGAATTATAGAAAAGTCAAGGTTGCCTCGCCATGTCTCTACATGGGCCTCGACTCCTCTCGCAATGCCATGAATGGGTCCTGCAGGCGAGTTGTCAGCCTTAATGGAGCCCCCTCCATTGCTACCACTAAGTCCGAGCCTCTTTGCTTAAGCTTCCTCTATAGAGATGAAGTTGTGTGTCGCACCCGAGTCGAGCATTGTCGTGGTTGGCTTACTTCCCAGGGCAATGTCGACAAAGAGTAGACCTTTGGCTTGGACTTTGGGTGTTGAACGAATCCGTTAAGTAATTGTATCGACCCCATGTGTGCATTGTCGTCACCAGCTTTGGCTTCTCCTTCGCCTTGACGATTTCCCAACAATGCGCTCAGCGCTCTTTTCTGTGGGCAATCCCTTCCCTAGTGAGGACCGTCGCACAAGAAACATTTATTGTTGTTGGGCTTGACTGACCCTCGTGTCTCTTTCTGCTTGCCCTTATCTTTATTCCTCGCCGGATAGGTGGCTCGCTGCGAATCGCTCTGCGGGCTTTTGTCTGTCCCACCTTTGGCATATGTGCTCTTCTTGTCTTTTGGCTTCGTAGCAGTCTCTCTTGACTTGGTATAGTCAATAAGGCTTTCAGATGTGGCTATGGCGGTCGCGAGGTCTTGCACCCCACGGCGTCGTAGTTCAGTCTCGGCTCAAGACTGAAGACCATCCATAAAATTGAAGAGCGCATCTTTATCGGATAGGTCGGGGATTTCAACCACCAGATTAGTGAAATCTTTGATATATTCACGAATCAGACCCGAGTGTTTGAACCTTCGTAGGGGATCTCTAGCCTCATTCTCGGCATTCTCCGGATAAAATTGGTGCTTAAGCTCTTTGGTAAAATCGTCAAAGGTATCGATGGTGCACGTACCTTTTTCGATGTCTCCTCACCTCCTTAGCCACCATAACATGGCTGTATCGGTAAGATATAGAGCTGCTGTCTTGATCTTGGCATCCTCTTCAGTGATGCCAAGGGCTCCAAAGTATTGATCCAGCCCCCACAGGAAGTTGTCGACTTCGCGAGCGTTGCGTGAGCCTCCGAAGCTCTTAGGCTTTGGCACCTCAATGTGCCTTGCCTCCGCTGTCTCACTGTTGTCTGTTCCTGCCGCCAACGAACCCCTGTAGAGGACCAACTCCTCCCGCATCTCCTCGATGCGAGTTAGCGCGCCGTTGAGTTCCCTCTCGTGGACTTGACGCATTTGGGCGAGTTCACCCTTGAACTCCTCGTGTATCTTTATCTCCATTTGCGATAGCAGATCTTTAATCGCAGAGTGGATTGCAACATCCTCTTGTTCTAGACCATCGACCCGTTGTCCTAGTTCTTCCACATGGAGCTCCAGCTCTTCCACCTGGGCACCCCTGCCATCCACACTTGCCTCTACCTGAGCAAGGCGTGAATCAAGAGCAGCTATCAACTCCTTCGACTTCTCCCTTCGAGATGTATGAATTGTACTTTACAACTTTTTTATTCCGATTTGTGTAAGGCTGATATCGAGGATATCAATGAATTGTACTATCCCGATTCACAACTCAACGAGTATAAAAGAAAAAGTGCAGTAAAATAAATAACGCAGAAACCCTGCACCCAGGGAGAAAATCTGTGTGCCCTTAACTCCTCAAGGACAAAACTTTCCACTATGTAATTCGTACACTTATACAAGATTTAGAACCTGGGATCAGCTAAGTCAGTTGCTATCCTGTTCCAGACTCTCCTAGTCTCTAGAACAACAACCTAATTTGCTATCTTGTTCAGACTCTCCTAGTCTCTTGAACGTTCACCTTATCTTGTCCCCTAAGTGCTCACATGTGAAAGTTTCCTAAACTCAGCTATCTCTAAGTTGGTTCATAAAGAGCGCTAAACATTTCTCACAAGATTACAACTCCTGAAGGGATAGCTAACCTCGTTACTATCCTGTCTAGACTCTCCTAGTCTAAATTCTCAGCTCTCGTGTCTCTCTTGTCTCTAAGTGTTTTCCCACGAACATAACAGAAGTTTCAATTTTGAATTCAGCTACTTCTCAACTGATTCAGCTATGAACACTTCTCGGGTTGTTGCATCACCAATCAAAATCTCATGGCATGCAAATGTAAATGCAATATGGGTTTTGAAGGATTGTTCAAGCCAATGCTCTAAGATTTATAGTCACTAGGAAGACTTAGAGCAAGAGGGCTTATGAACTGAAAAACACATAAAGATGATTTTCACAAATACAAAAATAAACACACATAACAACCACCAAACAAGAGGCATCTTGCTTGGTATTTATAGGCCAAGGAGTGCTTCTAAGAGAGCAACACACTTGTCTAAGCATTCAGAAAGTTTTGGACTGTTGTCCTTGGCTGAGATACTGATTAGACAACTCATACACAAAGCCAATGCTCTAAGATTTATAGTCACTAGGAAGACTTAGAGCAAGAGGGCTTATGAACTGAAAAACACATAAAGATGATTTTCACAAATATAAAAATAAACACACATAACAACCACCAAACAAGAGGCATCTTGCTTGGTATTTATAGGCCAAGGAGTGCTTCTAAGAGAGCAACACACTTGTCTAAGCATTCAGAAAGTTTTGGACTGTTGTCCTTGGCTGAGATACTGATTAGACAACTCATACACAAAGCCAAACATAAAGGACAAAACAAACTTTCCCAAAATGGCTTATTTTTGAAAAGGAAGACAAAAGGTTTTGCAAAGCTTTTCCAAAAGCATGCCAACACGTTTGTTTAGGCAAAACAACTTTTCCCTAGTCCTAAACAGCCTATATCATAAGCATAGGTAAGTGTATCACAAACCAAGCTTAAACAAACAAGACCTAGAAACTTCAAGATCACGGGTTGAAGAAAAATTCTTCACCCTATGATAGTTTGGGAGCCAAGACATCCAATGTTTGGCTGGCTATTTGAATTTTGCAAACCAAAATGTCTGGAAAGATCTAACCTACATTGGGAAGTTAAATCACAGCTTTCAAAATCATTTTGCTAAAAACCAGGAAACTGCAGGAAACTCAGGATAAGAAGCAATTCTGCTGTCCTCAGTGAAAAACACATGATATACACATGTATGAGTTTACCTGAGTTGTCTTGAAATTGTGTTGGGCTTTCTTCTTAACTTGGCCTCTTGAACTTCACTTGATTGGGCTTGATAACACAAATGGGTTGTGTTTTGTTCCATAGAGGATTGTCAATATTCTTTATACTTACAAAATGGTAGAAAGTATATACAACTGAACAACTGTAGTGTTACACAGATTAAAACCAACCTCATGAGCCCTTTGGACTTGGCAGAACTTGAAAGCGAATTGATCTGGTCATACTAACTTGTCCCTCTCTTTTAGCCACGAAATCCCATCTTATTCAAAGTACATGACAAAACTAATGACTACAGATATAACAACTTTCAAGAAATGACCTTAAGCCTTAAAGGTACTAAACATAGAGTTGTAAGTTTTCATCTGTATCTGAGATGATGTACGTAGTTAAGTGCCTCACCAATTAGTCAAATGATCGTATCTGAAAAACACCGAATACACAATCTACAAGTTTTGTTGATATTGGTTTATGGCTTCGCAATCCTCATATCAATTTTTTTTTTTCAAAAGAAAGCAGATTTGTTAGGAAAAGGAATGTATATACGAAAAAACAGTAGGCAAGAAGCCAAGAAGTCTACAAGGGGGAGGAGCTACAAAAAAAAGAAGATCCAAACAACCAACAACAACAACAAAACTATGAAGATCACAAAAGAACCCTATAAGAGCAGTGACCCTAAATTACAGCAGCCTTCCAATCTAACAAGATGCGATAGACGTTGTAAAACAAAAACGTCCAAACAATTATAATCTTATCCACAGACAAATAATTAAAGATGCAGCGTAGTAGGAACCAGTTGAAATGTAAAATCTCCGACACAAAATTTAGAATGTGTGCCTTGAAACTAAATCTAGTGATTGAATTACATTGTGCAGAATAATCTAAAGTAATCTACATGAATACAAGAGTAATTTCATAAGTCTAAACTTGTGTCATATGATAAATCGCTCTTCGAATAACAATGAGTACTGATGAAACTTAACAGGAAATATAGATAGAAATGCCTCCTTTAGCAATTGCAACTTACATTACAACCTGTAGTCGCTCTCCATCCGAGCAAATTTTTTAGACTTTATTAAATTGACAAAGAAAGCACATGACATCCAGAATAAAAAATGTTGACACAAGATAAAAATGCTCAGTTAGGTAACTGCCAACCTTTCAGCTACGACATAAATGTAGAATATTATAGAATATTTATTTTCTTTGTATTTATAGGTAAATTAATTAGTGTAATCTTAGATTCTATTTTCCTTGTAAATATAGGTTTGTATTCCTATATATGTCTCCTCTATGGAGAAAAATAAATCATTGAAGCATTGTACCCAAATCATATTCTTATTTTCTACTTGACATCAGAGTGACCCCAAAGCAAAATCGCAAACCATACATACAAACTTCTGCTGCAAACAAACCCAAATCCCACAACAAAAGCACAAACACAAATAAAAAAGCAAAGCATATTTCCCAAAAATCCAAATAGCAAACTCACACAGCAAAACCCCGTGCTGAAGGCAAAAGTAAAAAAAAAAAAAAAAAAAAAAAAAAAAGCAGAAAGAATCCTGCCACCACGTGCCCAGCAAGCCGAGCTGAGTAACCAGCCCAGCCCAGCCGTCTCCTGCTCTGCCCGTGTCAGCAAATCAGATCAACCCAGGACAACCAGCGGAACCACCACGTGCCTGCTCCTTGGTCCTGTCGGACTGCTAACAACACCACAAGTCTTCTCTCTCTGCAGAATCAAATGGAACACACCATCAACCATACCGATTATTTTACCGGATCAAATTCATATGCAAACACAATGTGCTTGCTCTGTGGATATTTCGGTCATAGCAAACAACAGTGTTTTGAAGTAATCGGGTACCCGAATTGGTGGGATTTCACCAAACGACCTCGTACAAATCAAGCAGAAGTTGTCATGCCTACTACAGAGGACGAGCATTCATCTCATGCTTTCACTAATGTAGCACAGTCAAGTATGAAGTGTCAGACTATTTTGAATAATACTTGGATAATTGATACAAGGGCATCAGACCACATGACAAATGACCATAATCTCTTGACCAGAGTTAAACTTTCCTCTCAAAATGTTGTGTCTACCGCTGATGGTACCCCAACTCTAGTTATTGGAGAAGGTTCTGTCATCTTATCTGATACTTTAACCCTTGAATCTGTCTTAATTGTTCCATCACTAGCATATAATCTCTTATCCGTCGGTCAGATCATTCAAGCTCTTGCATGTATTGTTACCTTCTATCCATCATTCTGTGTGTTTCAAGACATTCTGACCCGGCAAATCTTTGGTTATGATGTACAAAAAGGGAAATTATACTATATGGATCTAACAGAGACTGGAGAAAAATATAACCATCTTTTGGGGCAAGCTAATCAGGTTCATGGAGTCGTGAGTGGTCGAGAAGCTGTGTGGCTTTGGCATCGCCGCCTAGGCTACCTAAACTTTCATTATCTCAAGAAGCTGCAATCTCAGTTGTTTTCTGGTGTCAACGCTTCAGTCACCGTGTTTCATATTCACCAATTCTTCACAAAAGTCTGGCCCCTTTTCTGAAGATCCATTCCGATGTATGGGGCCCTGCGAAAATCTCTTCACTATGTGGTGCTCGTTATTTCGTCACTTTTATTGATGACTGCACCAGACTGACTTGGGTGTCTCTCTTGAAGAACAAAAGCGATGTTTGTTCCAGGTTCAAAGAGTTTCACAAGATGGTTTTCACAATATCAACAAACCATTCGTGTTATCCAATCTGACAATGGTGGAGAATATGTTAATGGCCTTATGCAAGAGTTCACACAATCTCATGGAATTCAACATCAAACTTCAAATTCATATACTCCTCAGCAAAATGGATTGGCAGAATGGAAAAACCGACACTTACTTGAAATTGTTCGTGCCTCATTATTTGGTATGAATGTGTCTCGTGAGTATTGGGGAGAAGCTGTGAAGTCTGCTGCCTATCTCATTAATCGTACTCCTTCTCGAGTAATTGAGTTTCAAAACCCTCAGCAACAACTTCACAAGCTTCTTTCGGTACCATCTATGCCTAACTTGGAGCCTCGTGTATTTGGCTGCACAGTGTATGTTCATATTCCCAAGCCTCAACGAAGTAAACTCGATCATCGTGCAAGAAAGTGTATTTTTGTGGACTACGCAGAGTTTCAGACGGGTTACAGATGTTATGAACCCCACACTGACACAATATATATACATCGCTTGATGTTTCTTTCCGGAAATCTGAGCCTTATTTCTCAAGCGGAGTTTCAGCGTCTTCCCTTCAGAGGGAGAAAACTTATGAAGGGAATTCTAGACATGTATTTGAATTGGAAGTGTTTGAGGACATCGAAGCACTTGAAGAAAAATTTAACACTGAACAGCAATTGAGGACACCATGTGATGATAAGAGACAAAAGTTGACAGAAGAAAAATACAAGAAGAAAGCTTATGTGACGGAAGAAATACCAACACGTGGTGGGCCAGCCCAATCTGCCCAGCCATGCGCCGAGCCGAGCCGCCCACACCTTCCAACAGAACTGACATGTGGGCCAGGCATGTCTGTCGAGCCGTGCGCCGAGCCGAGCCACCACACACTTACAGACCAGCTGCCACGTGCAGTGCCGACAAACCTTGCACCCAGCCAAGTTCTGCCACGTGTTGAGCTTGCACCCAACCAAGTTCTGCCACGTGTTGAGCCGACACGTGCTGTCCAGTCTGAACCAACCCATGCTGAGCCGACACGTGTCCCTGCTGTTGACTTGTCAGATTTGACACAGATCATCTTCCCAGCACGTACATCAGACCACAGAACATCCCTTACCAAGTACAATTTTGTGTCCCCTACCTACATCATCAACTGAAGAATCCGCTGCAAATGTTCCACATCAACTACAATTATTTTTCCAATGAACCTAAAAAATCACATAGAGTTACTAAGGGTATTCCTCCAAAACATTATGAGCCAAACATCAAAGCTAATTACCTATAGCCAATTATATGTCTAATCATAGTTTGTTTGGGTCACATGCACTTGTTGGCGATCAATTATCTTCCGTATCTATTCAAAGTAGTGTACAAGATGCATTGGCAAATTCCAAGTGGAAATAAGCGATGAATGAAGAACTTGAAGCCTTGCATAAAAACTCAACTTGGGATATTGTGACAATGCCACCTGGAAAGATGACTGTTGGATATCGTTGGGTGTATACAAGACAGATAGGTGCCTTTCGGGAACGTCTCTCTCCGCTACTCCCTTTTTGCTCATAAGTAAGTAAGCTCTTCTCCACGGCATATTTTGACTCTTACCTTCGCTTCCTTCATTCGGTTTCTGGTTCTTGGCTGAACCAACCAGTAGGTCTATTACCTAATGGAATAGGTAACAAAGCAACTTTGCCGCCCACTGCCACTAAATCACCACCTCCCCAAGGCAAACTGGTGCTTGTTGTTGCACCAGGGGCCGTTGCACCGGGTGCTAAAGCGTGGGTGTTTTGTATCCATTGATCAAAGACGGGCTGTAATTGTATAGCGGTATCTGAAAACATATCTTGGGGACGCCCTAACGCGCTCATGGTATCATTATGAATATACAAACCAAAACAGTGAAAGCAAAAAAAAGGCTTTTATAAGATTAAAAGGGTCCGTTAAAACTCAAAGCAGATGGGAGCATTGACAGATATAAAGTCAGATTGGTTGCCAAATGATACACCCAGCGGTATGGAATTGATTATGAAGAGACATTTACACCTGTAGCACTGTCCGAAAATTGATCTCACTAGCAGCAACTATAGATTGGTCTCTTCACCAATTTGATGTGAAGAATGCATTCCTCAATGGAAATTTAGAAGAAGAGGTTTATATGGATGTACCACCAGGAGTCAAAAATAACCCTTGCGATGCAGGAAAGGTTTGCAAATTGAAGAAGTCATTATATGGCTTAAAGAAATCACCCAGAGCTTGGTTTGGAAGATTTTCAAAATCAATGAAGGCATTTGGTTACAGACATAGCAACTTAGACCATACCTTGTTCATTAAGCATAATTAGGGTAAGATTACTGCCCTAATAGTATATGTTGATGATATGACTGTCACAGGAGATGACCCGAAAGAGATGGAGGCCCTACAAAAATATATTTCGAAAGAGTTTAAGATGAAAGACCTTGGGCAATTGAAATACTTTCTTGGTATTGAAGTTGCAAGATCTAAGAAAGGAATTACTTTATCATAGCGTAAGTATGTAACCGATTGAGATGAATCACAACCTCGTCATCTATCCGAATCAGGTTCCCACAGATAAAAGAAGGTATCAACGTCTAGTAGGGAGACTCATTTATCTTTCTCATACTAGATCTGATATTGCTTATGTTGTGAGTGTGGTTAGCCAATTTATACATTGTCCCAGTGAAGAGCATATGGATACAATATATCGTATTCTGACGTATCTCAAGAAGGCACCGGGAAAAGGCTTGTTGTTTGAAAAGAAGAATGAATTAGAAGTCGTGGGATACACAGATGTTGATTGGGCAGGTGATAAGACTGATAGAAGATCCACATCTGAATACTTCATTTTTGTTGGAGGAAATCTAGTGACTTGGGGTAGTAAGAAACAAAAAGTTGTTGCTAGATCAAGTGCAAAAGCAAAATTTCGAGGTATGACACATGGCGTATGTGAATTATTGTGGATCCGAAATATGTTAAAGAGCTTAGGTGTCAAACTTAAGAAGCCTATGGACTTACGTTGTGATAATACGTCAGCAATTAAAATTACTCATATTCCAGTTCAACATGATCGAACTAAGCATGTGGAGGTGGATCGATTCTTTATCAAGGAGAACTTAGACAAGAAAGTCATTCGATTCCCTTTCGTATATACAGAAGACCAGTTGGTAGATGTTCTTACAAAAGGAGTGTCAAGGAAAGTATTTGATGACTCAATTGACAAGTTGGGCATGATTGATATCTATGCGCCAACTTGAGGGGGAGTGTAGAATATTCTAAGATATTTACGTTCCTTGTATGTATAGGTAAATTAATTAGTGTAATCTTAGAATATATTTTCCTTGTAAATGTAGGTTTCTAACCCTATATATACCTTCTCTACGGAGAAGAATAAATCATTGAAGCATTATACCCAAATCATATTCTTATTTTCTACAGCACAAGACATCCAGAATAAAAAATGTTGACACCAGATAAAAATGCTCTGTTAGGTATCTGCCAACCTTTCAGCTACGACATAAACACTTATACCTTGTTTGGTGATACAGAGGTATATCTAGCCAACACAGTAAATTTTGATCTATAACAGATT